>OZ038507.1:46914263-47544263 GCA_964036315.1 Acanthosepion esculentum
CACTGGATAGAATAGATATTTGACACCATCATATCTAAAAACCAATTCTTCGCTGGATAGAATGGATATTGGACACCATTTTATCCAAAAACTAATTTTTCACTGGATAGAATGGATATCGGACACCATTTTATCCAAAAACCAATTTTTCACTGGATAGAATGGATATCGGACACCATTTTATCCAAAAAATAATTGTTCATTGAATAGAATGGATATCTGAGACAATTTTATCTAAAAACCAATTGTTCACTGGAATAATACAAATGTAACAAGGTGAATGGCAACATATTTGTGCAGATCAAGTAGAGCCCCAAGTAGGCTTGACAGCAGTCAAGAAATTTAAATGTAGAAAATATCTGTTTTATAGTATAGAATCAAGAGAAATGTGTGAGAAAGTTTGATTGCAACTAATGTGTACAAGAAATGTGGAAAAATTACTAATTAAGAAAGTTAATCAGTTTTGAGAAATTAGATGCCAAAGCTCATATTAATAATCTAGAAATGTTCTGGCCAAAGGTTTTATGGTCAGATGAGACTAAGCTAGAGCTTTTTGAGAGAAACAATAGGTGATATGCCTGACAAGCTTTCGAAGAGAAGAATTTGGGGTCAACAGTTAAACATGGTAGTGGCACCATTATTGCTACAGCTGGAACAGGCAAAATAGTACTCATTGATGGCACAGAGGATTCTGCAAGATACCAAGCAATTTTGAACAAAAGTGTCCTTGCTTCAAAAGATGAGTTTAGGTCAAAGCTGGATCTTTCACAGGACAATGATCCAAAGCATCAAAGTAAACCCACAAAAGAATGTGTTTGAAGTTTGGAATGACTTAGTCAAAGTCTTGATTTAAACCCAACAGAAAATCTGTGGTTCAAGTGAAAGAAGGTGGTACATGCAAGAACTATTGAGCAATTGAAGTGTTCTTAAGGAATCAAACCGTAATATCAACTTAGTACAATTGGATACAAATCCCTGTACCCACCAATTACACTTGCTAAGTTGGGTGAAAATGATAAGTAATAAATTACTTCCTCAGTCAAAATCAAAACCTATTTAAAAAAAATCTTACACAAAGATCTATTCATTTTTTTAATCATTTCACCCCAAGTAAGACAATAAAGACACAAAGAGTTACTGTGTGTTGGTGAATATGAGAAAAGAAAACACTATTAAGGTGAGATAATGACAATAAACGGATAAGAATTAAGACAGAAGATAACAACTGACAGTGCATTTAAATTTTTAAAGATCAAAGTTGACTGGGAAGCAAGAAGCCAAAAGAGAGTGCCACAAGTGAAAAGTGTGACAGAAGAAACGGTTACAGTTACATGTCGCCATTTCAATTGTAAAATGATGAGACCTTGCATCAATGTAGCACTGTGCTTAAATCCATATAGTCTAGGTAACATAGAGGAAAGTTCATCAGATTACAGTGAAAGTACTTATAGAAAAGGCATAGAGAAGTTATATTATGGCAGTGGATAAGAGACTGAAGCAGAGATGCCAGGTCAGGACCAATAACATTGCAAATTCTTTGGGTTTTATCAAGAATTTTTCAATATATAGAAGGAGCACCAGATCAAAGCAAGAATGAATGGTAGACTTATAAATATGTAAGCTAGATTCAGGCAAGAAAAATTATCTAGCACAACACAAGGAAGCAACTTTCCTATCTGTAGACCTAGCAACTGATTCCATATACTCTTTCCACTTCATGTCAGCAGAAAACATTTGTCCGAGAAGGTGCAATGAGTTACTCCCCTAGAAGTTAGCATCAGCCATGCTGACAGAAGATAAAAAAGGTTCTCTCAGGTGATTAAAAGAGAGCAGTTTCATTTTGGAGGCATTAAAATTAACAGGCCATTCCCTGCACCAATTAACAACAGATTGTAAGTTATTTTTTTTAGATCAGCTGCTAATTTGACTTTATCGAACCAATCAGACTTACAAGACCTGTCTTGTAAATAGTTATCACCAGCATAGATACAGAGATGAGAACTGATGATACCAGGAAGGTCATCTATGAAAATTCGGAACAACAAAGGTTCAAGGGTACAGCACTGGGAAACAACTGCATTAATGCAAAAATAGATAAAAGGCTAAAAGGTCAATAGATAGAAGTATTAGACAGTTTGCCTGATTTCTTAAAGACTGGAACTACAGAAGAGGATTTCGAATAAGCAGGAAAGCAAGAAGCAGCAAGACATTAATTTGGTTCATGAAATGTTTAACTCTTATTTCTGCCAAAAAGATTCAGAGAGAGAAAAAAAGAGTCTACTGAATTATTGCTGCAATTTATCCTTCCAATTCAAGAAATATTTGTGTATTTAGTTTTCAAACATTATGATTTGAGGGACATCAACATTTCTATGGAATTCCATAATGCATATATATAATTTTAGGTTAGAATAACAAGTGATGAATAGTGATTAGTCAATTTGAAAGTGATGAAGTAGCATTTCAAACAGATAAAATATTTGGTATTGTGTTTTAGATAGGTTACCAACCCAATAGAATTTTTAACAGAACTGTGGTTAGTGAGTCAATGGAGTTAAAATATCAAATGTAAACAGCTGTAGACTAGGAATTGTGGTAAATGTTTTTAGTATTATTATCTAATTCCCCAGATTAGTTAAGAAAAAAGAAAGTAAAAATCTGGGAACATACCTTAAAATGACTGGCAGCTGTGATGTTTTTGATTCTTGGTTGGTTAACATAGTTCAACTGGAGGAGATCATCACTAATTGCATTGTCAGAGAAAATGACAGATGGAGCTACATAGGAATAACCCTGCAGAGGAAAAGAAAAGGTAACATTAAAAATACTATTAATAATGCATCCTTTGAAGACAAATATTAATGAAATTCATATAGAACAATCAAAGTATGAAACAAGCTCTTGAAATTTTCTTCTTCTAAACAGCTGAGATACTGGAATGCTGTATACCAACAGAACACTTATAGATGCTATATATTCAAAGATGGATGAACAATCTAATGGTGTTTATTATTTTTGTTGTCAATTCTCAAGAACGAAAAAAAAATGTATAAATTCACTTTCATATGTTTCAGTTTTATATAAATTCTAATCATCACTTTTTAAAACAATAAATATTGCCGAGGAGTGAAGGTAATTAAAATAATAGCAGTGTCAAGGAAAAACATCCTTTTGACACTCCATTTTTTGCAAGCATAATGGTTCATGACTGCCAGTTTTTTTTTCTAAATGCAACCAGTCAGTATTTTATGTTGTATGAACACTTTGATTGTGATTATTTTTTTCAAAAATGAATCAAAATTAATTCATGCCATTTTAGTTAAGGCAATTTCTTTCAACAAAGAATATGATTGGTTATTTGATTAATTTATTATACACTCACATGATCAAACTGATGGTTCAGCAAATTATCTCTGATTATTTTGACTTATCAACTTGACTTATAGATTTGGTGAAGAAAAATAGACCTATCCTATCCTGAAAGCTGAAACCTGACCACAAAAAATAGGGTTAAAGAAAAATAACTTTAACTTGTTCAAATTCTCACCTTGAATATTTTTTCACCATTTAATGGAACAACTGCTGGTGAATCTGCTGCTTCCATTTTGGTAAATTCTTCAGAAAAATTACTCACGTCCAATTCATGGTTGATTTTGGGCTGTAAAGGAGCAGTGATTTCCTTCCTGGCGAGTTTATCCCAATTCAAATTCTGGGAAAAATAATTGGAAAAAATGACAAAATAAAAAATGGATGTGAAAGAGAAAATTCTATTAAATGTCAAAAAGATAAAATGACAAAATTCCTGCTTTAATATAATTTTGAAGAATGTAGGGAAACACTGGTTCTTCATAATTTCTTCTGTTTACAGAAAATGTTATCTATATAGTTCTATATATCCAATCACCATTGGATATATAGAACTATATAGATAACATTGGCTATACATTTTCATCAAAACTAATTGTAGAGACATTCAAAATAAAGAGAAAATAATGCATATTGATTTGTTTTTTATGGTTTATCAACTTTTTGTAGCTTATTTTAAAGCCAGAAAATAAATTTTTAGACTGTAATAATGTCTTCTTTGAGACAATAATGGTTTAGTGATACAAGTCTTACCTGGAAGGAGAAGAGATGGATTCATACCTTTCCCAAGGGTACTTGCACATAAGTGAATATAACAAACCCAACAGGAATTGGAACTTGGCTCTCTGATTTCCAATTCTGAGCTGTTATCTATTACACCACCCACACACCCAAGGTTATAGTATCTGGTATTCCTATGTGATCACCTACCTAGGTATTAATAAGGCTCAATGTTACTTAACTTTGGTGATCATTTGAGAACTGGTGTTTCATTGAGCAAACAATACAAATTTATATTAAATATCAACAAAATGAGAATTTTTAATCTATTTTTAATGGATGACAATTTCTTTATTTTAATCTTACCAATGTAAATATTAATTCATATCATTTTTCCACCTCTCCCAAAATTCATAAATTTATGATTAAAGTCAACTTACAGCGAAGAAACTGTGTTTTTTGATTTCCCCAGCTCCATTGTAACCAAGCCGCTTGGTGGGATCCTTGTGTAATAAAGCTGCAATAAAGGATTTGCCTGCACCAGAAAAGTGCGAAGGAATTGGTGGATTCTTCTTTAAGATACGCCTGAAAAGGGGAAGAAAAGAAAAACTTATCCACTTTTCCATATTTTCAATTATTTATCAAATAGGTGCTTTTTTATTATTTTTTTTATTTTAAAAAAAAAAAGACATGTATAGAAAATTTCAATATTCATATTTGATAACAGTCGACTCATCTTAATAATGTCATATTAGTGTGGAATTTTACTTCAATTTAAAAAATTATATTTATATTAAATGATAGAAATAAAATCATACTATTTTACCAAATTAATTATTTGCATTGTATTTTAGAATTAACAAAGTAAAACTTATAAACGTTTTTAAGTTTCTTTTAATAATTCTTATTTAATTACACCTAAGTTTTATATTATTTTCTGTATCTAAATTGAAAGGAACTTACTGTGAGATTTCTTTAGATGTGTTTCTTTCACCCTCAACTGTAAATGGAGAAGCACCAGTCAGCAGTTCATATGTTAACACACCAAGGGCCCACCAATCCACAGACTGCAATAAGAAATAAAGAAATGACAACTTGGAAAGTTATGCCCTTATTTTATTATGTTGGTCCACAATGTCAGAAGCAGGTATTGGTGATATAGCAATAACCTAGCATTTTTTGGTCTTGTTACAGATAAGTATCAGTCTGACAAAATAGTGTTCAACATGAAAGTATATTTGAAACAGAGGTGTGTCAATGAATTTCTCAATATGGATATAAAATTTCCTCTACTGACAGCCAACGTTTGCTAAACATTTATGGAGACCAAACAGTGGATGTGAATACAGTTATGCAAGGGGACAGCAATTCCAGGAGGCAACCCTGCACAGCTGTCAATGTCATCATTGGCAAAAGTACATAGCTAATGGTGGGGACTATATGGAAAAATATTGTTTTTTAGCTCTACCTAACTTGCTCTATTTAAAAGATATCACTGTGCTCCCTGTATTTGTTGTAGTTTCTGTAGAAATAAATAAAAGCATTATTTTCATCAGAAAGAGGACTGAAAAGTTCTAAACCTAACCAAGAAGACCTTCTCAAAAAGATCCTGATATTTAGATTTTAGAAAGTGGGCAGGCCAATAACTTTTCAGCACTCCCTCATGTGTTTGTAAATGTTTTCTAGATCTAATGTTAAACAAATGCATTTAGTACAAAGTGATACCTATAAAAAGTTTGGTAGCTATGTAACTGGGGTTCGTCACTGGAGATGGACATGTAGAGATCTAAATTACTACTAAATAACAGTTACAGAGAACATTTTTAGCAAGTAAATTGTTAGTAATATCCAACAATACATATGAGGAACCACTTTACAACAATAAAAATTGTTGACTATTTTATTGTTAAGAATAAAACTAACTTCTACTAACTAAATGCTCAAAAATCACTTTATTCACCACAAAACATTTTAGATGATATTGCAGAAATAATGATTTAGTTTTTTTTATACTAAGTGATTAAAAGCATAGAAAATATAATGAAAGCATGTTCAATATTTTGCAAAATCATATCAACAGTCAGAAAATACTTACAAAAACAAACAAAAAAAACAATGAATCTCAAAGAAGCAATAATTTTTGTAAATTTTATTGTGGTTTTTCTGACATCTACATGTTCCTGCCTTTGTTTTACAGAAGATGAAAAAATACTTATTTTACTATATGATAATAGATGTTACCAGTATACATAGTTTTAATAATAATTAAAATTGATTTAAATTAACAACACAAAATTAACAGAACAATTTTGTGATTTAACCAATTCATTATATGTAAAAATAATTAAAAATTACCTGGTAGATGTTTCTCTGAATGGATGTCATTTTTTTAATGTAGCTTCATGAACACACATTTACTACTTGAAAAAATATGAATTTTTAATAGTAAGTCTTAATGAGAATTGTACAAGGGAATTGTATAAACATTTTATAAATAAAACTTTAAGATAATTTCAAAGCTTTTAGTGCTGATTCTTGAGTTGCCTTAGGAGAATCAAGCAAACAATAATTTAAAAAAAATATATTTGACACTATAATCCCATATTTTCTTTTTATATTGAAATAATGACTTTTAGAAACTAATGTCAAGATTTTTGTTAAAAAAATTCCTACAAGTTTTTAGTTTAGCAACACCAAATATTATAAAACAAAAAAATACTCACTGAACATTGACTATAAATTTATTTTTGTGAATAAATTGTTTTTTCTAACCTTTTTTAAAGCATATTTTATCATCCAACATAAATAAAGAAAAATAGAGAAACTATAGGTAAAAATATGTGACTATATAAAATCTGTAACAGAAGTCCAATAGAATTTTTAAATTACCACAATTTCTTTAAAAAAACGTCTATAGATCCTTGAAAATAAAAATTTGTATTAGTATTAAATATTTCTTTTGTAGGACAATGGTTTCTTGTAACATATACAAAAACAACTTTTTAATACTTTTCAAGATCCTTGTCTGGTAAGTTATCAAATGTTTGCCATGACATCTCATCCAGCAAATATCCACATTTTGTGCAATTGTGGCCTGAATCAAAGTTTTATTCTTTAGCATCAATAGTCACTTGAAGTGAAAAAGTAATTTACTTTTTGCAATATTAAATTTTTCAATAACATTTTGTACTACCAACATGCACTACCAGAACGTTGTCTTCATTTTTCAAATTCATTTTCTAAAAGTCTATAGTAAATTCTCCAATCATAACAAAATTAAATCTACCACTGAGCAAATATCTATAAATATCAATTAAACAATTGCAATTATTCAATGGCTAAACTTGTGTGCCTTATGATAAAATATGCTTTAACTCTTTTTCTTTGCTTTCCTCCCATTATTTTTGCTATTTTTTTTCCAAAATTTGACCTAAATCTGACAGCACTTTTTAGTTGTTCATTTTTCTTAATATCACCATGTACTTCTTAAACAATGACAATTTTCAAAAATTGTAATACTTTTTCAATTAATTGTTTCTACATTATGCTATCTATTTAATAATAGGTGAATTTTATTGCATCTTAATAGAAGTCTTTTACAGTATATTCTTAAGAACAATGGTAAAAAAATTTTTTTTTAAGTTAAATTTACTCAATTTAATTATGACATTTTTCATTAATTTCACAGTGGAAAAAGAAGGTAGAGTTGTATAATAGGCATTTTGTTTCATATTACTATATATTATTCATTCCAGATCACAAATATAATTTTATTTTACATTAAATTTTATAAAAGTGTTACAGAGTATAAACATCCCAGAATATGAACTTCAGAAAAACGTTATTTTCTTAAATTTTAAGAAGTCTTATCTGATGAGTATATTTGTTTTGATTTCCATAAGGGAATCAATTTACGATGAATCTGCATAGCAAAGTGACCTCTCTACCCACCAAATATTTATGAAAATTAATAAAATTCTTTTTTTTTAATATTCATGATCTATAGTAATATGCTTGATTTTTAGTAACACTAAAATCAATTTTGAAAAAAAATGATTATTTTTGGTTGCAGTACCTATTGCACAACTCAACTAAAAAAGTTACAGATTTTATATAGTCACATATTTTTATATATATCTTTGCTATTTTTCTCTATTTACGAAGGATGGTAAAATATATTTAAAAAAAAAAATTCAAAAATAAATTTATAATATGTTCATTTATATGAAAAAATATTTATATGACAAAATTCTTAATAACGTTTTTAGCAAGTTTCAGCTTAAAATAGTTCAACTACACTACTTTATATTGTTGTCTCCTCTTACATTTTTGTGATATATTTTAAAGAACAGTTGTAAAATATTAAATTTACTGAATTTAATTATGACATTAACAATGTGATAAAATTCTTAATAAATACTTTTCATGAATTTATCAATGCAAAAAGTTGCATTTTTGTCTTGTATTTGCGAAGGGCAGTAAAACTAAAATTTGACATACATTTTTAAATACCTGTTAGAACAAAAATCTATTCCTAAAAAATTAAATTTTAATAAATTTTATAAAGAATATTTTCATTGTTAGGAAGAACAATATCATAGAGAAAAAAAAATTAACTTTGTGATAAAATTCTTAATGACAATTTTTGTCAATTTTGCATCAAAAAAAGTTTTTCTTTTTTTTTTTACAATAAAATTAAAATAATGTAAGTTTAAAAAGAAAATAAACTAACCCTATATTTACTTCGGTATCTTAAATAATAAACTTGAGTTAATCCAAGCGTAAAAAAGATATCATTTTTAAAAAAGAATATAAATTGTAATTTATGTCCATCCCAAATCGTGGACCCCAGTCACATGGGGCTACTAGGCCTGATATAGGTATTGCCTTGATTTAAAAACTTTACTTATATTTAATATTTTCCATGCATTTCAATATAAAGGAGTATCAAATAAATAAATACACAACTTACAAAATCATGTCCTGCAGAACTGCCTCGTACCACCTCTGGAGCCATGTACTCCATTGTACCGCAATAGGAATAAGCTCGATGGTTCTGAAATAAATAAAAAAATAGACCATCAAAGACTTTTTGCAAATATTAAGGAAAACTACATCAAGATATCAGTGATATCTCATAATCCAATTAAATCCAGAGAGTACACTCAGGATCAGATATTGCCGAGAGAAATGACAATTATAAAAGATGTAGTGTAACAGAAAGATTAAATTTTCCCGTCAAGAACTACCTTCTGTGTTTTTTGCAGTCTTCCAGTGAACTGATTTTTTTTTTCATTAGAATTAATGACTGGAATCAATAGTAATCCAAAGGTGCAATATCTTGTGAATATGCTGGAGAAATGAAATCTCTCCCTGCCAAGCTGTAATAATTTCTTCTTAACCACCAAAGAAACATACAGTCTAATAATATCCTGCCCTTTCTCTTAACTAATTCCAAATGCTTTTTCCTTGAATACTGCCTTCAATTGGTCTAATTTAGAGCAATACTTCTTTAATACAAACATTTAGTATACACTTTTTATCACCTGTCAAATTGTTTCACAAATAAAACATTTTTACTTATGTAGAAGCCACACATCAAAGGTACTCTTATCCAAGATGGTGCAAATGATATTCAGTGTTTGATCTGGATATTCTGAGTATGTCTGTTGATTATTTTCAAGTAATGTCTTCATTTGATCATTATCAACCACAACTGGTCTAGCTAACCACAGTGCATCATTTAGTGAAAAGTCGTCTCCAACACAAAATTTCACAAAACACTTTTGACATATTTGATCACTAACCATAATTCATTTTGCATTTGCGTGACATTTTCTTAAAATAATGAAGTCCAAATGTTGCTTATTTTCACCAATCATAAAATCAATAATTTTGATAATTTAAAAAATAAAAAGATATGACAAAACAATTATTTTAATGAACTTAATTAAAACTAAAATATCCTAATGTCATCTTACAACAAAAAACAGAATTAATATTTTAACCAGCCCAATATAAGTGAAATTTCCCATATTCACTATTTTATATTCAGATTTTAAGTAGTTTTTCATGGTTACAAGACATTTGCAAAATTATTCAATTATCTAAAATGCCACATTCAATAGTAAAGCTTTCAATGAAAATTAAATAACTAACTTTATAAAAAGATTCAAAATGTCATATCAAAAAAATTAAGAAAATAAAAAGCACATGCACAAAACATTAAACATAACATTTTTTTAAAAATTTCAATGTATTTAAATATAAAAACTATAAAGATTCTGACATTTTTGTTAACAAAGTTATGTCTTTCATGTTTCAAATATCAATGGTATTATATTTTTATGCCTAATGCTAATCCAGTTTTTCTACTTGGACAATATATAGATAACAATTTGACTGAAATCAATCCTCAAATTTGACATCAACAACATTAATAACTATAAATACATCCATTCTTTTTAACAGAAACCTGTATAAATATTTTCATGGCTTCTACTTAAATACTGATATCCACTTTAATTGCATATTGTAAAATTGTCTGCACTAGAAGATCTCATTGATTGTAAGTGCCTTTGCATAGCAACTAATATGACATGCAGGGGCCAAATGATCATCTCAGCTGCCTTCCTTGACACAAACACCCATCAATCAGGCAGCTTTTGTCACTAAGCCAAGTCAGAGACTAATGTACTTGGCAATAGATTTATAAATAGTCCTTGACTTGTACCACTAGTCAGGGTATAATTTGCTCATCTAGACTTTGTTCACTTTCTATAGTCCATATTTAGATTCAGCTCAAAAGAAACAGAATGAAACTTTCCATAAAATAAATCAGAACATTAAAATCTTGAAAGAAGAAAAGGATGAAAGCAACATAATACTTTGCAAACAGATTATTCAACAAATTCCAGATTTTCTTATGTATTATATAATCCAATAGAATATTATACTTTCTTATCTGGTTTGGATTAATCAGACTAAGATTTTCAGATTTTATTTTCAATGAATGCAGATAAGAATAAAATAATTATATTTGTTAGCAAAGAAAGAATATTTGGTAAACAAGAACATTCTTTTATTTCTGTCGTAAAGATTCCAAAACAGAAGTAGGGGTTCCAAGTATATTCTCATGTTATGACAAAATAAATAAAATGTACATAAATCTGAATTCTATTTTGTTTATTGCTTTTGAGATTTGAGCTTTTCAGGTCAAAAGGTCAACATCCTTGGGCTTATTCTCCTCTTGAAGTGAAGGAGGGCCCAAGTGCTTGTTATGCTCACAATAACCTTAATCAACAGTTGCAACAGGAAGACTTGAAGCATGCCAGGAGTGGTTCTTTAATAGCATACAGCACAACTTACCAAAAGTCAGCAGAGATAGAGAAAAGGAGATCAGAATTGGTGGTCAGTTCATATTTCATGGTCACTGGGTTTGACCAATGTGGTTAGAGATTATAAAAAAAAAAATGAAACCTCACAATATTCTTTTGACTCAAATAGATTAGCAGGAATCTAATTTAAGAATATTTTACTCATTAATCCTCACTGCTACAAAAATGGGACTATTGAGCATTAATGGATTATAGAGAGAAACTCATAAATAAAACTGGATTTTTTTATAAACTTAGTTAATAATGGTGGGTATTAATGGCTTAAAAGCAATGAATAAAACACACATATTATGTTAATCATCATATAGAAGCAAATAAGTTAGTTATTAATTTGTAATATTGTTTAGCATTCTATTTACTTTTCTATCAAGTAAATAAAATATTTACAGAGTATATTATGATCAAATACTTTTAACTTCAACTTGAGAAAAAAGATCATCCAATATATTTGTAAAACATGTCCATGATAAATTTAATTAAAAAAAACTTAATGAAATGTTTTACAAGTCACAAACAATAAAAAAAAAGTATTTTAGAATAACATTATGGTAATAAAAATGTCAACTCACTGTATCACCAGGTAAAAATTCTTTGCTGAGGCCAAAATCTGTAAGGACAATATGTCCAGAAGAGTCAAGTAGAATATTTTCCAATTTAATGTCTCTATAGATGATGCCCAACTGAAAGCAAAAAAGGAAATTGTTATATCAAGAATATTTCACATTAGACAAGCAGAAGAAGACTATGAATCATTCAAAAAGAAAACAGTCAAGAGATTTAAAAGTATTTTTGATACACTGAAACCTAAATCGATTATATAATCACTTGTGATTTGATCAATCATTTGAAATTTTGCCATTATTACACAAATTATTTTGACTATCACTGATCACTATCTTTCAACATTTTCTGGCTTTCTTAAGGTGAGAGATATCCACACACATGTATACATAAATATGAAATTTGAATTACATAATTTCCAATCTATGTCATTAATGCCATGTTAAAGAAGGAAGAAGACAAGGAAGGAAATTATGCTAAAAAAGAAATATTCATTGTATAAAATAAATGTCTTTTTCATCCTTATTCTCAGAAAAATCACACATATCAGCACAGATTTACAGGATGATGATCTCTTGTGTATGGAAAACATGGACAAAAGAGCCAGGCATGTGTAATGCACTGATGTTGTACTTGTGAAAAGGTCAAGTTGATGGGGAAATTTCAAGACTGAAATATTATCAATAATCAATACTATTACAAAGATGATTCAAGGTAAATGGAGATGAAACAAGTGCAATTCTCAGTCAAATAAAAATGATTTCCATTGTTATACCATATTTGTGATTTGGCAGTTTGTCAGACTATTTGCAGAAAGATAAGGTACAAGTATCAGCATATATCATTAGATGTTAATTCAAATTCAGCAGGGTATTTCAACATATGACATACTCGAAATTAATCTAAAACAAAAAGTACTAATTTCATAATATTGTAAAAGTAAATAATCTTTATAGCAAGACAATATTTATTAAGAATGAAAAGAGTAAGAGTTTTTTTTAAATTTTGGTGAATAGTTCACAAGTTGATCATAGAAAAAAAAGGCACAATTTCTGTAGTTTCATTACATAGAGTATTTTTTTAAAAATACAGGTTCTTTATAAATTAATCAGAATTCTTCTTAAATTTCATTTAGCCAAGATTTTATACCTATGTTATATGGTATATTAATAAGTTGTGTAGGTGGTTGAGAGGTTAGAACATTCACTTTCCAACCATTAGACCTGGGTTCAAATCTCACCATGGTTAATTTGTCAGGAAGGTTTACTTCTTGATGTTATTGGTCTGGGGAGTCAATCCCAGCAAGTGACACCTTTGGAAAAAGCCTGAAAACCATAATACAGGTTGACACAAGCATTGTGAGTGAAATTGGGTAGATGGAACTATTTGGGGAGCCATCAATACTTGCACTAACACAAAGTTGCAAGTCATTGTGACCGAGGGTTTGAGTACTGGCCTTGCCCATATTGTTGATCATGCCAGATAATGCACTTCTCCAGAAACTGTAACTATGGTCAACTCAGCATAGTTGCAGTATAAAACTACAGGTGAGGTCTGTGGGTGTTGAACACAAATGTGCCTGAGCAGGTATCTGTAACAGAGATTGGCTAGCAGCACTAGTAGCCAGGCATACTCCAATACAAATCGCAACCATTATTATATATTAATAAGTGCAAAAATCATCTGTATATAGATATTTTTTCATGACTCTCCAGATACATTTTCTTTATTACCTATGAATTACCATGCCTTTTTGGAAAAAATAGCCAAATAGTTTCTCATTATCTTCTCCACAGTTTAGAATTCAGAGTTTTCCTTCTCTTAGACTGGTTGCCACCCAAAACTAGAAAGTCCAGTCTACCCTGCTATTTAGACCATAGCTGGGGGTGCAAAAAGACAAATTCATGCCTTTCACATGCCTGGGCATTTGTATAAAAGTGAACACAAGAGACAAGCCTAAAATTTGAACACAGCTCACCAATATCCATTATACTACCCCACACCCCTGTATATAGTATGTTTCAAATATGAGTTTAATGTTAGCTAGCATAGACTATAGATGTGTGCATATATGAGAAAGAGAGAGTTTGTATGTGAATGATATCAACATACATCAACTGTTTGTTGCTTAGTTGTTTAATAATCAAATATTATTTACAATTGTTTTTTTCTTTTTTTAAGATATTCTCATCTAATATATGTGGCTGACTAATGGTAGCAAAATGAATGAATGAAAGAGCCTGTGGTAAATAGGATGTTAATTCTCAATGTTTGTGGGTGGAAGACCACAATAACTAATTCTTTTCCTTCCCAACCTTACTGCCTCTGGCTGAGAGCACTTTTCATGCAAATGTAAAAGAATTACTCTGATCTTTACAAAAGCCAACTAAGAAGAAAGTGAACAACAGGATATGGTGATCCTCATGAATACTTTTTCTATAAGCAAACATATCATACAGATATATGTAGATGGCACACATATATATCAACTCAGAATTGATCATATCAATGTAAAAAGATTAAACTATACTGATAGTAACACTAGAAAGCTTCCATGTATAATTATTTCATTATAATGGATATATTTTCTAGATATAAATACACTTATGCTTACCTGCATATATAAAGAAAACACAGAATACACAATTAAAACAAAGTGACCAATTTTGTAAATGTTTTTAAATAGAGTTTTACTGAAGATCTTTAAGTATAATTATCCGACTTTATTCTTGATATAAGGATTATTTACTACATCTTAGTAGCATATATACATGGTTGTATTAATAATCAAAACCTAACACTAAATTTTAGTCAATTGAATTTTAATCTGAAATTTTGGGGAGTAAAATGTTTGATGTAGGTGGATATTACTCACTGGATTAAATGCATTGACAGAAAAAAAAGTGTGTGTGTGTGTATATCTCTTATTAAAGAAATTTCCTTTAATAATATTTCTCAAACATTCAGGCCAGTAGATGAAATTAAATAAACATACTGTTTTATAAATTGAGCACTTACTCAAATACAAGTATCTGCTAAAAATAACATTTAAAGTGATTAAAATCTGTCAGATTAATAAAAAATAGTATATACATATATATATATATATATATATATATATATATATATATATGTGTGTGTGTGTGTGTGAGATGCGATGGATAAATTGTCATATAAATTACACAAAAATGAAAATAATACTGACATCTCATTTTAGCAGATATATTTACTAAAATCACACAAAAATATCTTGAAATACTAAAGAGTAAATTTATTCAATAAAATCTCCATTGGCTACAACTACGGCCTCCAGATGACTTTAGAATCTCCTGCAACTCTTCTGGACAGTTTCCTTGTTTATGTTGGTAAATGCTGTCATAATCCTTGCCTTGTAGAGCATTGGTGCTACAAGGAGTTTTGTTGGTCTCTCACTCAACTGCAACCTACACACAATGCCCACGGGGTTTGCAGACTGGGGAGTTATGTGGCCAGATGTAAAGGGTGATGTGGTCGCAGAAATTGTCTATCATATATATATATATATATATATATATATATATATATATATATATACATGCATACACACATTTTTTAACCAGTTCACCCCAAGCATGCTGATAATTCCACTAGGAGGAGAAAGGACAAAGAACAGGGTTCAGGAAAACAGAAGATGGCGACTTATGTTGCATTTAAATTTTTGAAAATTGTAGGCGACAGGGATGCAAGAAATCAGAAAGCAGTTCCACAGGTGAGAAGTACAAGAAAAGAAACTATTAGAATTGAATTTATGGTTACATCTAGCTAGTTCAATAGTAAAATGGTGAGATTTAGTTGCCAATCTAGTAGTATGCTTAAATTCAAGCAGTCAAGGTACCATGGAGGAAAGCTTATCCGAACAATTATGTTGAAAAATAAATATTTTTATGTTGAAAAATTCTTTTTTTCATTGTTAGACTTGTTGATGTAGTTGTGTGTATCTGTGTCCATATCCTTTGTGTAATATACATAAACTGAGCATACCTTTTGTATGTATGTATATCTAAAATAAGCATGGTAAATATATAAGACAATTTGGAAAACTCTTATTTTGACATGTTTCATTGATGAAACAACACCATCAGAAAAATGGATTTCATTTCAACCAAATCTGATTCACAGTTGTTTTACTTTAACTGAATCATTTTTAAATTAGATTTTATTAATTTCAAGTTTTTATTTATATATTCATTTCTTTAAAGATTTTTCATATCCCTATAACAAGTACATAAATAAACACAAAACTATACACTAAATAAAATACCTGGGAATAAGATTCTTAATAAAAAACAATAAAACTAAATATGAAAAGCATTCAAATTACCAAATTCATTTAGCAAACAGAAATGGAGGCTTAAAAAATAAAAAAAATTAAAACCAAAAGAAAAAGGCAGTTAAAAACAAAAGACTTTATGCATAAAGGCTAAATGGCAGATTGTCATTTAAGAGAAATTCAATCTCAAAAAATTAGCAAGAGAGGATCACACACCAATACATGTATAGATTAAGGCCATATAAGAGTGTCTATGCATACATCTGTATAAAATTAAACACATTAACATGTACATTTTATTTTTATAGAAATAGTGTGTGTGTGTGTGTGTGTGTGTGTGTGTGTGCATAAAAACGCCACATTACACAAATGCTTTATTGGTTCTGTCATCAGCAAGTAATGCTCAGATTGATTTTCATCCCATAATCAAGTGTTAATGTCACTTCATCCAAAATACTCTTCTTAAAAGTAAATTAGCAAGCATAAACCTTATATTTCTCTATTCTTTATCTTCATCATTAGATGACTAAATGGAGAAAGAGTGAGAGTTATCATGCATCCCCAAAGAGGACTGACATTATGATAAAAAAAATAAGTGACTGCTTCAGTGCTTATCAAATGAAAAAAGGTATTTAGAAATTCAAACTCATTTATATGAAAGGTATTTTCAAATTTACAAGCAACAAAATCCAAGCCAAGAAGGGAACCTCTATTTCAAATCTGAAGTGCTGAAATTTGTCTATCTCTGCTCTCACCAAAGGTGGTGGTGAGGTTGACATGAATCTAAAATCTTTATAGAAACAAAACAAAAAATACTTAAACATTTATTGTAGCTGTTTCATGTAGCCCAAAGTACACAACTCAGAAAAGAAAGACCATGTTAGGATTGTATATTAAAATGGTGATATAAAAGGAGTGTATACATTCACATTGCTATAATGTGTACAAGTAAATGGATACTAGCATGTGGAAAAGTCAGTGCATATATATGTAAAAGAAAATGAATGTATATGCATAATACTGTGTGTGTGTGTGTGTGTGTACACACACACATGTGAATGTAGCTGATAATGAGTCAGGGATATCACATGATTAAAAAATAAATAAATACAGGAGGAGGAGGGTGGATGTATTCCCCACCACTACGCCTATAGAGAAGTTTGGGGTAGCACCTTAAGAGCTTAAATATCTCACAGGCAGTGATGACAAAAAGAAAATGAAAAATGGGGCAATGGAGAAAGAAAGCAAAAAGTCAGTAAAAAGAAAGAAGGGGAAAGTGATTTCCTATTTTCTTTTTCTTTCTTTTTGTCTGTCTCTCATATGACAAAACTCTTTTGACAAATTCTCAAAAGTCTTTCTTATAAGGAAACACAAAGAGATTTTTAAAATGCACAGTTGGAGGAACAGCAGGGGAGAAGAAAGAATTTTAAGGAGGAGGAATGACAAATTAGCCAAGAGAGAGATCAAAGTGATTGAATTACATGCTGAGCTGGAAAAAAAAAGCACAGAATGAAAATGCAAAAATGAAAGAACTCTGGGAATAAAAATGAATTGAAGAAAGACTGAAAAAATCCATGAGAGAGAAGGAAGATAAATAGGAAAGAGATAGGAAAGGGATGAAAAAGAGATAAGTAAACTAACAGAGAAGGAAGTAATAACAAATATGTATGACAAAAGATAATGAATTCATATAGAGAAGTGAGCATGAGAGATAAACAAGGATAGGAGTTGATGAACAGAAGGAAAGCAGACAAATGAAAGTGAATTGATTTCTCCTGCCATCTGGATGAGGTCAGCTTACCAAAACAATTTCAGAGCAAAACAACCCTCACCAAAACAATTTCAGAGCATGTAAGTCAATAACAATTCACATATCATTGCCCTTTTTTATGTTAAAAAAAGAACAGAAGCCAACACCTGTGAAATGACCAAGGTGTTGAAAATTGTGTTGTTCATAAGCCAAAGAGGATATCAAGAAATCAAAGAGTGTGAGTGGGAGAGAGAAAGGAACAGAAAAGATTAAAGGAGAGCAAAAGTTGTTCAGTGAAATTTCTCATGGCACACGACTCGTGTCAGGGATAACAGAATAAATTAACACAATGTTAAAACTTGATTCATAAATACAACATAGGCATGTGTATTGTTGATATTTATAGCACTTGACTATCAAATTTTAAAAGCTGACTAATGTATTAGTATTACCAGTTACCATCCCCAAAACAGAAATCATGCCTTTAACAGGTTTAAACAATGACTAGTAACACTAATTATATGGACTATAAACAATATTTTGAGAATGTTAAAAGCTTGTGTGTGTGTGTGTGTGTGTGTGTGTATATATATATATATATATATATATATATATATATATATATATATATATGTGCTCAACATTTTATAGCAGAGCAGATATATATTTACAAGAAAAGTATCTCCAACTACTAACCTCTACTCAAACTTTGATTTGCACATTTAGTACACAATCTTCAGGTGGCTTTAGTATAATAGCGTCACTTGACGTTGAAAACTTATTTACAAACGTCCCCGTCGAACAAACAATTGACATTATCCTCAATTCCGTATACTCTAATAAGTCTATCCCCCCGCCACCCATCAAACCACCCATACTAAAAAAACTACTACATGCACAACCAAAGTCCCATTCTATGACCATAACGGCAATATCTACACCCAAACTAATGGCGTCAGTATGGGAAATCCACTCGGCCCATGTTTTGCCAACTATTACATGTCCCACGTAGAAAATACGACATATATATATATATATATATATAAGGGGTTTAAACCAGTCTTTTAAAATCTATAGATTTTTCTAGATTATAGACATTCATTTTTGAAGTTAAGATTACATTGCCTGTTAATTCTGAATTCTTTGCAACCTTGATGATGATACTAAAAAACAGCTCATTCATCCCAAGTAGGCAACTACACAGACAACACTACTATTTACTCCTGTCTCAATAGTAAATCTGGTATCGCTGATATAACTAACCTGGCCATTGATCTCAAAAAGGACCTCCAATCTATGGTTGACTGGGGCAGGAAATGGCTTGTAAACGTTAATGTCTCCAAAACAAAACTACTCTCTTTTACCCACCACAGAGAACCCTCCCTGCCTCCCATCAGGATGGCTGATGCCCAACTCCACGAGAGAGCACCTCTCTGCACTTGCTTGGTCTCACACTGTCCGCTGACCTGAGGTGGAACAAATACATTGAATCAATAGCTTCATCTACTGCAAGGAAAGTTGATTCTCTATGTTGTGCCAGTAAGTTTTTCTCACCTGAGTCTATCCTTCAAATCTTTAAACCAATCACTCATCTTTGCATGGAATATTGGTGCCATATATGGTCTGGTGCCCCTGATGTTTGTCTCAAGGTCCTCGACAAAATCCAGAGACATAATGCAATGTGATGGGTCCTGATCTGGCACCTCATCTAGAGTCACTTTCTCACAGACATGCCATGGCTTTCCTCTCTCTTTTCTACAAGTATTTTCACAGCAACTGTTCCAATGAGCTACTTTCGCTGGTTCCCAAACTGCATGAATTTAAGCGAGCTACTAGGTTGGCATCTCCCTTTCACCCTTTCACTGTTGAAATGGTTAAATATAACCATCTCTTCTGCTCCAAAAGGTTCTTATCTTGCACTTCCCATCTGTGGAACTCCCTTCCTCTTACTTGATTCCCTGATAGCTATAATCTTCAAATATTCAAATGTAATGTCGATCAACATCTTCTGATGCCTTGATCTTGATCCATGTCCTTCTCTTTATCCTTTCCTCAAACATGCCACTTTACTCTTGCTCTCACTCTCTGTAACTCCTGTGTGCAAGTGTTACTCCTGCCTTACTTGGGATGAAATGCTTAAAAAAAACCCCAAAAACCTATAATCTATGCAACTTATAACTGTTCGACTTAATGACCATGGCCATGAATTGGTATGTCTGCCCATGTCTGCTCCATGTCTGGCAGCATGAATGTTGCCCAGTTTGTTGTATAACAATTTCCACCCCAGGTCCTGGGAGCACGTGCATGCCTCAAGCTTAGAGTTAGAGCAGTTTTCATACAACACCTCCCACCAACTGATTTGTTTGTGTCTTTGATGTTTTTTGAGTAGTTTTTAAACCTAGAATTTGGAAAACTTACAAATGAAGTGCTAATCACATCAGAAGAAAGAAACAAAGAAATACCACTAAAGGATTATCGGAAGGTCATCTCTGGAGAAACTCCTTGCACATTTTGAAAGAATGGCACCCAAACAGCAAACAATTTGCAAAGATTGAATGGATGACACATGAGTTTTGCCCATATCATGAAATTTATGAGGAGAAAAAAAAAGCAAATAATTGGGTAAAAAAACAACTCCACTAGCTACCCTGAGCACTGCCCCAGCTGACGACATCAACAATTCACAACCAATGTTTTGTATTTGTATGCATTTTGATATGTTTTGCAACTAAAATGTTTTTTTTTTTGCATCTGTATTTTGGTATTTTGTATATTTAGCAAATATTAAATCAACTGTACTGCAGTATGCAGTCTTTGACTAAAACCATGTGTAGAGAGATGATACAAATGGTATCAAATGTAAAGAAATTATAAAAATTATTAAAAAATACAATAATGAAAGAAAGATAAAAAGATTGCAAAAATAATTACAAGCCAACTTATGACCAGATTGATTTACAATCTGTCAGTTGTAAGTAATCATAGTCATAAGTCGACAAGACCTTTGTAGTAATATTAATAAAATAACCACTCCTTGTTAAATATTGATTACTTACAAGAATATATAATTTTTTTTTTTATTTTTTTTTAAGCGTATCACCCCAAGCAAGGCTGGAGGCCACTATCACGCAAGGGGTTAAAGAAGGGTTGGAGGAAGAGCAGATAGGAGTGGTAAAGGAGAGGATGTGGTGAAAGAGAAAGACAGTGGGTTGATCAAGGCAAGGGGGTTACAGAAGATTTGGAGCGAGAGCAGATAGGAATGAAAAATGAAAGGATGTGGAGAAGGGAAGTGGATAGATCAAGGCAACTGGAGATGTCGATTGACGCTACACTTAAACTGTTGGAGATTGTATTTGTCAGAGAAACAGTAATAGGGAAGGGAGTTCCATAGGCGAGATGTGCGAGACATGAAGCTATTGGAGTAGAAGAGACGTCTACATCTAACAGTTTCCACGGTGTAGGGGTGGGAGTGGGATGCCAGCCTCGTGGGGCATTTAAATTCACAAGGCCTGGGGACAAGCGAAAGCAGCTCCTCGGAGCAATTACCGTGAAAGTACTTGTAAAAAAGGCAGAGCGAGGCAACATCGAGCCTGTGAGAGAGCGACTGCAGACAAGATGACAGATCAGGGCCAATCACGTTGCCTATCCTTTAAATTTAAAAGTTGTCTAATGGACAAAGCAATCCGCATGAATTATTATAGCTCTTTTGAATAAAAACCATAAGGCAAGTTAAAGAAAAAGAAGTATAGACAATTTTTAAAGAGAAACTTTAAAACTGAAAGCAAAAATTTCCCTTCCACAAAAGTGGTTGTTGCTTTGAAAATGAAACTAGAATTAACATACAGTTGACACATTGTCAAGTGATTAAATCTTAATTAGTATTGATTGTGAGGAAAAGGTTAATTGCAGAGACGATTACATCCCAACCAGCATTGATTTTTTTTTAATCACATTGATTATAGCAATTTTTTCAACTGAATTTTCACTAACTAATCAAAATTAGAAAATTATAACAAAAAATTATTCTTCTGTCCATCCTTAGCATTTTAATTATAAAGTAGTGGTTAATACAATAGAGGCAAATTAATGAGGACCTTTTTATATAATTTTTATGTACTCAGTAATCTTAAAAGTTTAGGAAAATATTCACTGTCATCTGTTTTATTGAATTGTAGATATTTTGGCTTTCAATTTACTATAGCTATCACTCTTATTTTCTGATAATGTTGTATATGAACATCCATATCTACAAAAATTGACATGCTTATACACATCCCCCACAAAAAATAAAATTTTTAAAAAATTCAAAATTCTTTTAAAAATATTGGTGTCTGATGATTCATACTAACCTTTTCCATTTATTACAGAATTTTAAAAGATTTTTAAACTTTATAAATTATTCTAATTAAAATTTAAAAAAATGAAAACAATTCTTGTAAAAATTCATTATTCACTGAAAAATTTTTTTTTCTTAAGACAATAGTGCTCTTAATATATTTTATTTATAAATGCCATTAGAAGTTTTTCTAATTAAATAATGTTTTATTGCATTTTTATGTTATGATTCAGAGCTTGTTTTTTTGGTAAATGGTGTTTCTGTTTTACAAAAAAAAAAAAAAGATTGATGATCTAAATTCTAATTTTAAATTTTTAACTAATATAAAATATTAAAGTAGTGAAATTTAATTTCTCAAAATTTCATAATAAAAATAAAGTAAGTAGATGAGGGGGTATATTTTTACCAAGATTTTCTAAAAAAAAAATTTTTTTAAAATAATTCATTTGTGAATAAGTTTCATCAAAATTTAAGTTATTTCATTTTTGCAAGAATTTCCAAGTCAATGTGTTTTTTACCACAAAAAAGAAGCTAAAATTTCCTATACTAAATCTTTGGTCCCCCCACCCCACCCCACTACTGACACAAGAAAAACAAGATTCTTTTTACCAAACTTTCAAATTTGCTTTTTAGTTTAATAAAATAGCCAACAAATAGTTTGGTCTTTCCTCTTAATAATAACAAAGATTTCGATGATAAAATTTTGTTTTTATTAAGTTTGGGTCATTTTTCATGATATGCTCTTTTTTCAGCAAATTAGTGCAGCTACCTAATCTATAATATCACATATGTACCAGGGACAGCACAGTAGCTGACCATGGATGTTTAATGAATGTAAACAGAAATGTCTGATTAAAACTGTCTGCAGTAACAGACAAGTAAAACTGGTTGAAATCACACCCCATTCAAGGCAAGAGGTACCAGAAGCATATCTAGCAAGTCAGGTTAGTGTTCTTTAGCTGCCATGGGATAGGGAAGCAGAAGACCCACAAAGTTGCCTCTGTTAACACATGACAAGAGACAACACTTCACCTAGACTTGTGACATTACCAATTTGGTCCTTGTGGACTGTCAAGTGTGATGTGGCCTGATGATCCAATTCATTTTAGTAGATGATTGAGTTTGGTAGTGGTGTAAATCCCATGAGGACATGGATACTAGTTCTCAACAAGACACCATGCATGTTGATAGTAGTTCCATAATGTTATGGAAAATCTTCATGTAGCAAGGATTAGCCTTTTTCCTACAGAAACATGTTATTGACTGGTGACCACTGCGACTATTCATAGACTCCAATAACAATGATGGATTATTCCAGCATGATAATGCACTATGCCACTGGTCGAAACATTCCTAGAATTGGTTTGAGGAGCATTCTGGAGACATCCAACAAATGATGTGAGCACCACATTTACATAATATGAGTCCAATTGAGCATTTATGGGAGATGATGGAGAGGTTGATTCACATGCAAGATCCAGCACCTAAAAATGACTGTGGAGAGCTATCAAAATGACATTATTCCAGAAGTCTTCTAACCACTTTTAGAATCAATGCCATGTTGAGTTGCTATACTTTGCAGGGCTGAAAGAAGGTGGGGTGTCATACACAGCCCTTGGCAGCTAACCATTTATTTTTTGGCTCATCAATGTAGACAAAGCAAAAATATTAGAAATTTTAAAGTCTGAGTTCACTGTCAATTAAAGTCAATTTTAAAGTTTGATCCAACATTTAACTTTTAAGAAAATGTAATACAGAAGGGATATTCTTGCCATGTCCCAATACTCTCTGCAGGATTTCATGACATCACAACAATTAATGAAATTTCACTTTAAATCATATTAAGAAAAAGAACATTTTATTTTAATTTTTTCCATTGTTAATAAATTAGATTTGTTGGAACAGACAATTTAAAGGAATGGTAAATATTCGTTTCAAAATTTCTTTTTAGACACTATAAATAAAAATGCAGTGATATAAAATAAAACAAAAATAAAAAATGAACAGTTTTCTTCCTCCTCTAAAGTTGTGTGTATATTTTATAACTTTTAAAAGTGTAATTATTATATATTCTTATATATTCTTTTCAATTTAAAAACTAAAACAATATCAAAATAATTAATTTAAAAAAAAACAAATAAAAACATAACCTACTTGCTAATTCCAAATTTGTGATTTTTTAAAATAATATTGCTACACTAAAGAAAGGGTGTGGAAAGATAAAGTAAGGGTATGTGTGAACAATAATTACTGAGTCTTGACACTAAATGCAAAGAATAGCTGGGAATACTCATGGAATTGATTCCCAAGATATTCCAACTGCAATGTTTGGGAGAAGTCAAATATACTTAATTGGTTTGGTGATTTCATAAATTGCTTTTTTGAGCTCCAGTTACTAAGAATTAATATTTTCAAAAACACTGATACAAAGAAAAGCACACAATCTATGCCAATTTATTTTTCCTTTGCATTTAGAATAAAGAATTAAAAACAAAACTAATTTTTAATTCTTGTATTGCACAATCTAACTGACTTGATTTTTCAAAATTTTAAATAATTTTTTCCTATTTTTATTTATTCTATATCAAGCAAAAAGAAGACTCAAACAGTTTATAAAATGAAATATCTATAACACTTTGAATGGGATGCTTGAAATCCTCATGGTATTAAGACTATGGCAATTCCCCACGGTAATAGCTAATGGCAGGAACTAGAAATACACTTAGCAATTTGTCAATTGTGTGATTACAGTTGATTGCACAAATATTTATATAAACAATTTTGACTGTCCTGAAAATAATGTAGTTAAGACAAAGAGATGGAAATGTCTTACCTTGTGTAAAGTTTCAAGAGCCAAGACAATCTCACCAATGTAAATCCGAACCTCAGCCTCAGTGAATGTCTCTCGATTGAAGAGGTGGGTGAACATTTCACCCCCATTCACATAGTCTATGGAACAAAAAACAATAAAGAAACTCAATATGACTACCAAGAAAATCTGTCTTATCATTCATATCTACTCAACAGATACTTTAACTTTTTAATTTTACAAATGGTTAAATACTGGTTTTGGCAGACAAGCATATCACTTGAAGTGTGTCCAAGTCTGGCTTTGAATCTAAATCATTGTTATGAAAATGACAGATTGCTTTTACATGCTACAGTAATCAGTAATGAATCTATGGGTAGTATGGTAATTGTTGGCAAATCAGTTATCATACACATGTCAATAGATTTTGTGGAAATGCAGCATATAATATTTTTGCATTTCTGTCCATAATTTTTAAATTGTCATTTTTTAATAAAAATTACATCTTTATTTACAGAGATATTTGATTGAATTTTTTTTAATGATTTTTTTGCTGCAACATTTCCAAAATTAACAAATGTCCTTTGTTTTTTATGAGATTTGCTTCTTATGCTTTATTAAACTACAAAGTTCAACATTTATAAAATGTCTAACTTTAAAAAGGCATTTTAACTTTCATCATCATATCTTTGTAAACAAGCAATAAGAAAATCAGCATTCTTGACTACTAAAACATAAAAACAACTTTCGTTTATCTACAACACAATTTGATTAAATCTAATCTTAAAAAATTCAATTGGTTGAGTTCATACATGGTTTCTCAAAACTTTACAAAAAACTCACTTAGGTGCTGGAAAAGATATCCTAATTTTAACAAAGATTTAGCATACATGTATATATGCATATATACCTTTATATTTAAGAATGCATGTACACATACACAAACTACTGACTTGTAAGTCATCTTAAAAGCTGTCATAAGCTTTTAAGATGACTTACAAGTCAAATATTTAAAGAATATAAAAATTGGGTTTTATCAATTTTTCAGATAATATTTCATGTTAAACACTAACATTTAATAACTGAAAGAAAAAAAATAATAGTATGAATTGAGCCATATTGCAAAAGGTGTTTTGATTCAACTTACCAAGAATGAGATGAAGTTTGGCATCTGTTTGAAAGGCATAATGCAAAGTGACCAGAAAGGGAGACTGTCGAATGGCTTCTAACACTTGTCGTTCAGTTTTTGTATGTTCTGTGGTCTTATTCTTCTGAACGATGCTGGCCTTTTTCAGGACTTTCATTGCATACAATTTGCCACAATCAAAGCCACTCACTTTCCTCACAAGAAACACTTTCCCATAAGCTGAAAAACATACAAGAATAAAAGAGATCAAGCAATAATGATTAGTATTTTCTTCTGATGATCACCATGAGAGAGACATGAAGAATTTTTCTATTATTAATATTTACCTTATTTCTTTCAAAATCAGAGTATTTTTTTTAAATAGTAAATTTACTAAGATTTAATAAAGGAAAATTAAAGAAATGCAACAAAATAAAAACAAAACAAATTATGAAAGCAGTAAACCAATAAAAGTCACTGCAAATCAGTTGCAATATTATAATCATGCATTGCCAAAAAATGGTTAACTTGAATCTCAAGTTTTAATAATATACAACTTTCTTCCAATCACTTTTCCTGTCCTAGATTTATAACTGAAGGAAGCTGACAAATATTTCATGTCACCCAAGGGTGACCTGAGAGCGTGACAGCACAGAAGGGTTTCATTGAGGTATTTATTCCACATGCTTAGTTGTAATTTTTCAAGTGTTTGGCACAGAGTGATGGTAATAATCTAGTCTAACAAGCCATTGCTACTGTCATCCTAACACAGTACCCCATTACTGTAGCCTTGTGCCAGCTTGGTAAATACCTATTTAGCAATCATTATTTTAATCTCTAACTAGAAAGCACTCAATGCTATGGCATGAAGTTTAAAAATGAATAAAATTTAAAAAACCAAGCATACTCACACTAACCATGCTTATTTTTTTAATTATATATATATATATATATATATATTTTGTCATCCACAGACAGACTGTTTCGCTGTTTCACAGCTCATCAGTGTGGCTAGACGTCCAGTTGCCTCTAGCTAGGATCGAAACCCAACTGAATTTGCGTCAGTCAGAACTTCTACCAGTAAGCCGTCGGCGCATGGCAGGGATGAAGGTGAATTTTAGTGTGTTTATTTTTATATATATATATATATATATATATGCATAATAGAAAATAGTTTTACATTGAGGTCAACAACCAGTGGTGATAGTCTGTTTCATGCTTAAACACAATCTTCAGGCCTGAAAAATGCATTTAAGCATGAAACAGACTGTTGCTATTGAGTGTTGACCTCAATATGTCTCTCCCCCTCTCTCTCTCTTTATATGTGTGTGTGTGTGTGTGTGTGCACAACTATGCTTATTTTCTTAAATTTTACATAATAAAATAAAAATATTTATAAAATATATTCCACTATTAATTAATACAATCTTGTTGTTCGACCCTAACAAGTGAAACATCACAAGACTGTAAGCCTTCCATAAGTATCCTAAATTTTTCATATTTTTGATGTAATGGCAACAACATTAATTATATGTGTGTGTTGGTAATAAATATCTGATTAATAAACAAAGAAATAAATTAATATTTAAAATTATTTGCATCACACACGAACATGAAACCATAGCAAAATTATCAATACAAAGAAACCAAATAAAAAATATTACATATGACAAAATTATCTGTAATAAAAAATAAATTCTGAAACATATTTATATTTTTACTGAAATCTATCTCAACAATGACTCAAGAACTTTTTTCTTCACTCATCAACAGATAATAAGGAGGAATAATACTACTTCAATTACCATAATTCCTTAAGTTTCCCAATACCAGTGTCTGATTTTATTATGCAAGTCATTATTTTCACAATATTAGTATTAACCAACTGATGCTGGTAACATTTTCAGGATATACTTATATATACAGGTTGCAATGGATAGATTGTCATCTAAATTATGCAAAAATCAAAACAACACTGACATCTAATTTTAACAGATATATTTACCAAAATTACAAAAATATCTTGAAATACTAAATAGTAAATCTATTTAATAAAATTGCCTTTGGCTTCAACCACGCCTTCCAGACAACTTTGGAATCTCCAGCAACTCTTCTTTGTTTAAATTGGTGAATGCTGCCATAATCTTTGCCTTCAGTTCATCTTTGGTGCTAGAAGTTTTGTTGGTCTTTCAATCAACTGCGCTCCACACGCATGGTGCAGAGTCTTGTTGCTAGACATAGCATCTTCCAGCAGCCACCATTTTGACCCAGGGCAGCACTACCTCCTTAAGGCACTCAAATCAAAAACAAACAACACACATGCATGAAATGAAAAATATTAAATGGTGACAATTTACTCATTGCACCATATACATGGTAAGTAAAAACATTTATTTCAGCTTCTAATATCTGTTTTATTATAAATATTTTTAAGAACTTGTTTAGTGGTTGAAAATTTTATTATGTAACTGAAAGGTTATTCATCACATTTCATATATATATAAAAATATTTTATATTTACACACGCTCTATCTCTGATATTGAGCACTTTACCCCATAAATATAGCACACTTTAAGACTATATTTCTGCATATATATATATATATATATATATACTCACATTTTAATTTCTATTATATATAAATACAGCTGTTGATTGTAAGATCACATATACCTTATCTTGCCAATGTTTTCAAGTTATTTTTTCATTCAACTTTTTAAAAATTTCTAAAGTTGTGTCCTTATCACTTAATAACTTTACATTATCTTGTTTTTATTTTGAAGTTATATCTTTCTTATGACCCTTGGCAATCTTTATATATCTTAAATTACAAAATAAATATCACAAACTACTCTTAGATATATTTATTTACAATAATGATGAACAACCCATGAAATGCATAATAAAATCTGATGCCACCAAGTTATTGTAAATATTTCTAATAAAAATAGATATTATATTCTGGTATATTTATCATATAAGCTTATTCTGAAAATGTTACCAATGTTGGTTGGTTAATATCAATTTGATTGTGAAAACAGATTTGCACAATAAACACTATATCAGCTCTATAACCTATAAAACTTTTTTCTCACTTGCTTTGAAGATTTGACCATACCACTTTCCAGAATTCTCGTTTTCCTCTCTTTAAATAAATTGTTTTTCTACCAAACTTTATTAATGTTTTTTTCTATTTTTTTCGTGTTCCTTTTTCTCCTTGTGACTTGTTCAAAAAATCTTCTAGTTACTTATCTTTCATTTTCTTCCCTCTTCATTCCTTTATTTCTATTTATTTTTCTTTATTATTCTTATTTCCTCACTGAAGGCGTGTTTATCTCAGAACCAGTCTCTATCTCATAGTACACACCTATCGACCATCCCTCCTTATTCATTAAGCTTGCCTCTATATACTGTCAACTTTATACATTTAGAATTTTTCCCACTGATCTCTCTCTCCATCTAGTATTCATTTCAACTCTTTCACAACTCAGGGCCCCACCCACCAAACAACACAAATTTTTCCAAGTGAACTGTCTTGTATGCAGATATCTCTTAGCCAAGCTCTGTGATCTTTCTGCATGATTTAAAGCATCAACGTCCTGCCTTTCTCTACCTTCTTGACTTACACAATTGCACACAAGCATTGAACATCTCCCATGTCCAAATTCAACAACTTTCTATCAAGATTTTCAGCCTCCTTGCTTTTGGTAGTTACTGAAATTTTACTCTCAAATGCAGACAGACAGATAAATCTATTTATGGAATGGATAACAATATTAATGGTCAGTTCATTGCTGAAACTGAATGACATTTGCTACTTCTGACCAAACAAAAGTGATGAAGCTTATTTGGTCAGTCATTCACAGCCAATTGGCTTCTGATAACCAATGACTATATATTGAGATATTCACCTCAACCTCCTCCATTTCATCAAGAAATCACCATTCAACAAACTATTCAGTACTCATTTTCATCTTCTTTCAAGTAATACCTATTCACCAGGAACAATATTGTGTGGATTTTTTCTCAACAATACAACCTGAATTATGTATATAATAAACTAGCAGCATGACCCGACGTTGCCCGTGCTTGATTCAAAAATCGTACGACTCATACAGCAATCGCCATCATGTGACTTAAAATATTTTTGCCCTTCCTTGCCTTTTAAAGGAGTGCCCTTTACTGTGCTGATGTTGCTACATGCCTTACTTTTTGCCTATCTCACACTGCAAATTTTTTCTAAGCTCTATACTAAACATTAAATCTGTTACGAAAAAAGTACTAAACAAAATGAACACAAAACGATCAGCTTTAAAAAAGGACTCGTAAATGGAAAAACCAAATGAAAAAAGAATGCTAACCCAGTTCTGCAGAAACAGAATCAACGTTGAGTTTAAGCAAGAGAATGAGCCAATTGGAGTAAAGTGTCATGCAATGCTAGCATGCTAGTTAACATTCGTGTCAGTCAGCTGTTGGCTCTCACACTGGCCAATAGAATCTTCCTGCCTATTCGTGGCAGCCAGCTATAGGCTCTCACTCTGGCCAGTAGAAAATTACCACAAACTACATGAAAACTGCCGTAGAAGCATGAAAAAATTGATTCATTCCACTATCGATGGGAGTTGGGAAATGCAACATTGGTCTTGACCTTACCACTTACTTGGTACATGTACATGTAAATTTTGGTGCAAATCCGTCGAAAATTGTGGCCGTGCATTCGTTACACACACACACACACACACACATCCTGCCTTTTATAGATAGAGGTAAAGTTATTTTGTCATTAATGCTTGCAGCAGTTCCTGACTACAGACAATCCGTTTCTCAATTGCATTCAATGCCCAACATACAAACTGAATTGTGAAATATAAGCAAATAAATTTTACGCCAAAAATTACCAAATTCCACTTTTAGTCATGAATTTTACTATTTTATTTTATTCATTTATATGATCATATTATTGCATCAAGACCAACATTCACTAAGTGTTGGCTATTACAAATTCTTCTTGGTAAGGTTATTCAAATGTGTCTTTCCTGTCTGTTGATATGTCAATAAATATTTTGCATAAGGTTTTTAGAAGAAGCTAGATGATTATTAAAGGATCAGCTTTTTTGAATTCATATTATAGTTACAATATCAATTCACACTAAATTTTAGCTTACTTCTTATATTTATGCTTAGTATTTGTTTTGTTGATATATCATTACAGCGAACCTAAGTTTTCATGTATTTGTTTAATAAATAAAACCAATAATATCAGGGGTGAAATTATGGTCTAATGGTTATGTTAACAATAATTTAATATTTAAAAAATTACATCATTTTTTTTAACATCACTTCTTAAAAGTAACTGGCTTATTAGAATCTACAACATATTCTTATATTAAATTTTGCTCAACAACAAAAAGATGTTTCTTCATACATAAAAATATGTTTTTATAAAAATTTGATTAATGCATTTCAATGGAATGTACATACTAAATCTCCAAGAATTTTTCTTTAATTTTCTTTTTACTCAATTCACCCCAAGCAAAGCAATAATGCCACTAAGATGCAAGGGGGCTACTAGGAGTGAAAGAGAATGAAAAGACTTTAGGAGGAACCAGAAACCCAATGCTAAACAGAAAACAAGAGATAAACCTCTACCCCTGTTCAAAAAACCAGAGAGAAGTGTGAACCAGACAAGAATCTGAATCTATCTAATTATCCCAGATTTTGTAATGTTTTACTCTGCATGTGATCTGTGTTTCAAAGATATGCATATTTGTACATTTCATTCATCAATGAATTTTTAAAGAAATTTGTAAATTTTGCCTCAGGCTGCTGACCTTGAATCAAGCAAGAATGTATATCTAACTCACAGATGTTTCACATCTTTGCAGATACCAGAAATATTTAAGTAATAAGGTGGAATTTATTCAAGTGCAGAATGGTATTTCTATAGGAAGGTTCTTCATTTCCGTAAAAGACAAATTTGAAAACTTTATTAAAATTACTATAAACTAGCAAGACACATAAAAAATAGAACATAGTTGCAATTTTGAAAAATGTCATGAAACCATTTTTTTTTTTTTTTTTTTTTAAGCGTATCACCCCAAGCAAGGGTGGAGGCCACTATCATGCAAGGGGTTATAGAAGGGTTGGAGGAAGAGAAGATAGGAGTGGTAAAGGAGAGGATGTGGAGAAAGAGAAAGACAGTGGGTCGATCAAGGCAAGGGGGTTACAGAAGATTTGGAGCGAGAGCAGATAGGAATGAAAGGTGAAAGGATGTGGAGAAGGGAAGTGGATAGATCAAGACAACTGGAGATATATTTCAAAAACAGAAAATAAATCTCAAATAGTTTATCTATTTACAAATTTCTAATGTTGGTGAAAAATTCATCTTTTTTTTTTCAACAACTTAAAAAAAATTCTTCTCACTTTGACTATTTCTATAGTAAAGTAGGAAGTGATCAGGTCAACTCTTCAACACATACTTGTAAATATTACATGTGGCCCATGTATTCCAATCATTAAGAAGTCCCAAGCCTAGTTTATTATCATTAAATGGCATATTTTTTCTGATCTAATTGTTGACACTAAAGTCAATGTATTTTGGCATAGTGTAGCAAGTATTACACATTCCACAAATACATTAAAAGCCAAATATATTTGGAATGAATAAAAAGAAAACTTACCTCCTGTTCCTAAAACCTTTAAAAGTTCAAAGTCAGACATCCCCACCTTCCCCTTTCCAGCCATATTCACTAAAAGAAAAAAAGTAGATACATAAAATAAATTTTTTGAATAAAAATCAAAATATCAATAATAATTATTGTAATAATGTTGAAGAAGTAATGACAGACAATGTATTTTCAGTAGCTAGTTATTTGTACAATGTAAATGTTTCTTTTGTTTCATAAGTACAAGCCAAATATTAGCAATTACAAATACTTACCAAATTTTGTTACCATTAACCTATGTATGTATGCTCATTCCTCTTTGTTTCTTTTTATTATTACAACATTTTGTAATTGTCTTCAGGTATTAATGATATTAAAAAGCACACATGTGAAAAATTGTAAATAAATCAGTTTTTCAGTAATTCTAGAGCATTTGTTAAAATGTTTTCTTTTATTGTTCTTATATATTTGAAGCAAGAGCAAAAATTGGAAAGAAATAGAAGAAAATAATGAAAAAAAATCATTACTCTTAAAAATTATACTCTATTATAAGGAAAGAAACCATCTTTTTTCCCATCTCAATGTCTTCTATGTCTTATTTTTAAATAATAGGAAGATACAGTGCTCACAATATAAAAACAAAATTAAAGAAACTAATTCAAATGAAGCATTGTTATTTCATAAGTTTCAGATTTACTTTCATACACACACAGATATGCATAATAATATAGATTGTAGTGCTCTCAGTTACTAATGAATATTTTAGTTTATGAGAAAATTACAAACTGAAAAAGACACCTTTACCTTTGTAAACATTTCATTATAGAGTAAAATTTCATGCTGAAGATTTCATAATTGATATTGTTTTCCCTTTTTTTAATATAGTCTCTCAAACTTATTTAGTAAAACTTAATATTTATCTCAAATATGCACATATTTACAGTAAGAATATATACAGTGTAACCCGGATATAAGAGAGATTTTCTCTGGTCCCAAATTAGAGCCTGTGTTAATGTATATATAATAGACCAAACCCGGATATAAGAGACTTCTTCACCAGTCCCGACAACTCACTTATATCCAGGTTACACTGTATCACTACATCTCTCATCAATGAATCAATAGTATTTTAATTGTTTTACATTTTTTAGATCACATTAAAATAAATCAATTCCTCTACCATTAAATGTCCAGATATTAATACAAAATATTTCCCAATGTTTAGATTCAGCCAAAAATGTTATCTAGAAATATACAACTCAAGATTCTTAATTAAAATATTATAATCAGTCCTTTTGATTTCCACACAGGAAATAATGAAACCTCCATGGCATATTAAAACAAATAAATAAATAAGTATATAAACTATAACTATAAAAGGACGAGAGATTTGACACAAAGTTTTGCAAACATCTTATGGCAAATCTTTGGTTATGCAGGTTCTTAAATTTAATTCACAAAAAAAAACAAAAAAAAAAAAATTATCTGTATTAAATAAAAAAATTGATATTTTTTCTTTCTTTTTTAAATAGTGAAAAAAAGGAAATTCCCAGATAAAAAAGATTTTTATTTGACTTTTTGAAATTCAGAAGGAACAAGAATATTTTAAGTTGGTCTTTTTTTCTCCTCTCATAAATGAAATCTTAATTCTCTTCCTATAAAAAAAATGGTAACATATATCTGATATATGATCAGGTAAACATGCTCACTGAAATATTTTCTATTGAATATCTACAGAAAATGAAAGCATATATATATATATATATATATATATATATATATATATATATATATATATATCTATAGATAAGAGAGAGAGAGAGAGAAATCTGAGTATATGATAAATGAAAAATTCATAAGTGATTTTTGTAAATTGATGTGTGAAAATTCTGGTGAAGAGAGGAAAGTACATTTTGTTTCAAAACAAATTTGGATTTTTAATGAGAATTGTGGTTTAGCTGATTTTTTTTAAAGAAAATAAGTAATTTTATTACATATACTTAAATACTGTAACCTCTGCCATTTTGATCAGAAAGAAATCAATAAAGTGCTAATAATTAATAGTACCAATAGTTTAGGAGTGTTTTTTTATCCTGAAAGTACTTTTCTATCACCCTAGCAAATAGTCTATTAGTTGTACCAGTCACAAATTTATCAGTAGCACTTATATGGAGCAGCATAATGACATTTATGATCATCTTTCTGATAAGCGTATAATTACTATTATTCAGTGCTGTTCGATAAAAGTGACTCACCTGATTTTTTTTTACTTAAAAATTTTTTTGCCTATTGTTTTTGGGGTCAAACTAATAATTTTGGATATAAATGAGATTTAGGGAAAAACTTTGTGCAAAAAAAGTGACTCACTTATTTCCTGCAACTAATAATCAATAGAAATATAAGCGAACAGCTTTAAATAAAGAATAATAGAGGTAATATAGTTCGAAATATTTAATAATCTATTGGACCTCCTTTATTTTGAATAACCTTTTCAACCCTTTTTGGCATTGACTTGATCAGGTTCTGGCAAATCTCATCCCCAAGCAGTGAATTCCATTCAGATATGAAATTCACAATCAAATTCTCTGTTGCTCAATTGCTTTCTCAAGGGCCTGTACTTTATAATGCTCCATAAGTTTTCTATGAGGTTGAGGTCAGGAGATTGGGGCGACCATGTCATAACACTCACCTGCTTCTCATCAAAGTATTCCTTCATCAATTTTGATTTGTGACAGGGAGCATTATCCTGCATAAAAATGAGCTTGGTGGGGTCGATTTGCACCCTTTCAACAGAAGGGAGCAGACAAGACACTAAAATTCTCTTGTACTGCTCGCTCCTGAGGGTCTTTTCAATAGGTTTTAAGAAACCAGTTCCATGAAAAGAAAAGCATCCCCAGAACATTATACTGAACGGATGCTTGACTGCTAAATTCAGAGAGCTTTCAAAGCTGCTTCTTCGGATTTTAGATCGCTTATCCTTTGAATTTAGCTCAACTTTCATTTCATTGGAGAAGAGAACATTTAGTAAAAAAAATCAGGTGAGTCACTTTTATTGAACAACACTGATAAGACTGCTTTAACCTATCTTCAATGATATGTTTTTCATTCTTCAATGTAAAACTGAAGGCAGTTTTAATTTTAATTTGCTCTACAATCTTTATGTTTCATCTATTTATATAAATATGCACTGAATTTGAATTTTCCCATCTAATACACAGTTTAGTGTTATAAGGAATACATTTCAAGGATTGATTTGTTTTTACAGCTTATCAACCCTTTGTGAGTTATTTATAAAAATAATTCTGCTAAGTGAATATTGCATTAACAATTTTGGGGGAATAATGATTTTTCCAGATGTAAGTCCTACTATTTAACCCACAACTGGGGGAATGGATTCATACTTTTTGCAATAGTATTTGCACATAAGTGAATGTAACAAAACCTGACTAGAATTTGAACTCAGCTCTCAGATTTCTCATTTCAAGCCACTATCCATTACACCACCTGCACATCTGTATATTTCAAAGAAATACAATCTAAATATTATATTTTTAGAAAATCAATAAATTCATAACAAAAAAAAAACTAATGTTGACATTTACAGACGATCATTTAGTCATTTAAAATTTTATCAGAAGAAAAAGTTATTTCAAAATACTGTCAATACTGTTTGAAAATATTGGTAGAAATTTAAGCAGGTAATTAAAAAATGTTTATATTTAAGAAAATGTATTGGGGGAAATTGTATGACAAAGTGGAAAAAAAAAACCCTTTTTCCACTTTGTCATGCAATTTCCCCAATACTGTTGTTGATATATGAAAATATATATCGTTATCTCATTTGAGAAAATATAATATTCTGTGTTCTTTTAAAATCATTTCAAGCAGAAACTTATTTCATTGCACATAACAAGTGACAAAATTGAAAAAGTGAGTCTTACCCAGTCTGAAAAAACTGATTAGAATTAGGTTCAAAGTATACAGGATCATTTAAATTTTAATTATTACAATCAGTTCTACTACATGATGATTAGCTTAAGTTATGCTGTAAACCAATTTTCAGTTTCAATGATATTAACAAAGAAAGATTAAGTCAAAAAATCCTTCAACATTATCAATGAGGAAATACAAAATTCCAGTTATAATTATTAATCCTAATAAGACTGCAGTTATAACAATCTCATTTTTAGTTCTCTTACCATTATCAAGATGGCTTTGACTCTCATCAAACCAAGATATTTATAATCATTACCCCCTTTTACAATGCATTCTCCTTCTCATATACTTAAGCATAAAAATAAAACTTCCAATCATCATATCCATCTCTTTTTCTAGCTTATATGAGCAAATGAAAAAATCCAATTTATCTTTTCTTTTTATATTGCACACACCTCTTTTCCCCATTTGTCACCTTTTCAACATTTTCCAATTCCCTTCTTGTACACATTACATCCTGTTTAAGTCACAATTCCTCAGCAGAATATCAAGGGGCAAACAACAAATAAACAAAAACATTTTCAAATTATGCTTTCTTTATTTCATTTGATTGTATTTCATTATTTTGTGTTTTCCTCTTTCCTTTATTTGTTTCCTTTTAGTTTATATTTTTTTCCTATTTCTCATCATCTCCTTCAGTTTGTTATTTGAGAAGGCTTCAATGCGAATGAGTTGGTTTGTTCATTCATTCATTTATTCACTAACTTGTTCATTCATCGACAGAAAGAAAAAAGAAGCAATTACTTAGCACAAGTGATGCAGAAAAAAAAAAACACCACCATTTCCATTGCTGCCCCATCTTTCTTTGCCTGTCATAAAGAAATGAGTGAGTGGAGAAAGAGGGAAGAGGAGAGGCAGAATGTTGGCACTGAGAGATTTGCTATGACAAGGAATTGGCAGATTAGCAAGACAAGTGGGTTGGCTTCTATTGAATATGGACATTAAGACAGAAAGAAATGGAGAAAGACAATGAGAAAAGAGTGCAAGAAAAGGGAGAGTAAGTGTATTAAAAAAATGAAATAAGCAAAATAAGGAGGTGAAACAAAAAGTTGAAAGAGAATTGAAAAGTGGAAAGAAAGAAAGGGCAAGAAGAGAGAGAGAGAGAGATAAGAATTGAGGAAAAGAGAAGGAAAAACAAAGGGAGAAAAAGAGGGGAAGAGAAAAAAGGTAAAGGAGAGAAAATTAAATATAAAACAAATGAGGAAGTGAAAGTGAAAGTAAATAGTGAAATAGAATAAAAATGTTAGAAAAGGTGATGAAAGTGGGTGGGAGGTGAGTTAGTTGGTAGTGAAAGAAAGTGAAGCACTGAAAAAAAGTGACAGTAAAAATTTAAAGGAAAAAATCAAAGCAATAGGAAGAAGAGATAAGAGAGATATCTGTTGATACATTCTCAGTTAATTCAAAGAGAAAAAAATTAACACTAAATAGATTTTAATTTTTTTTTTTTACTCACTGCACAATTTATTTTTACTTCACATCCAACCACCAAATTAAATTTAGGATTCAGAAAATAAAAGAAAGGAGGAATATAAAAGAAAATTATTCTCCTTCTTCAAGAAAAGGCTTGTAACAATCTGCCATGCCACATGTCAGCACTTTCTGAAAACCTGTGAACAAATGGTTTTCAATTTGCTAATATTGCCTATTATTCAACTAGTCTAGATTATCTTCCAGTTGAGTATATTTTCAGCTGGAAAGAAAAAACAAAGTATTTATTTTATACTATTACTGATTTCCTCAAAGGAATTTTATTTTCTACAGCATGGTCTTTGTATAATTTTGAATGGTTTATTATCAAAGTGTTGATGATTTGATAGCAAATTTTACAAATACAATAAATCAAGACTCAAATAGAATAAATATAAACACTTTGCTCATGCAAGAGAGAAGTAAACCATTAAGAAAAGTTAAGTATTTATTATCTATTATAAAACAATAAGTTAGATGTTTGCTATAGAATAATGGTTTGTAAGTCAGTTTCCATACTCAGCTTTAGTTACCTTTTGCTAAGTTTAGTATTTTTTTGTTTTCAACTGTTAATGAGACAAGGAATTACCAAACAGTTAAGAAAATAATGTAAAAGAAAATTACTGTATTGCTAAATATGTGAAAATCTCCTGTAGTTCTAAGGAGAATAAGCATCTGACTTCCAATTATTCCCAGCAAAGAATTCTGAAGGAAAAAATATAAAAAATAAAAACCTTAGAAACTTTCAGGGATTTTGCATTCACATTTTTTTTTATTTGAAAGTGTTTACAAAATTATGTTCTCGTGTTTTCTTACCTTCTTTCTAATTCATTATGAGTATTTAACAATGGCAGACAAAAAATGTTATTGTTATAAAAGTAAGACATGCATTGTATTTTTAAACAATAGTTATGTACAAGAACCAAAAGTGATTAATAGCTACAGTAGGCCCAGTATCATTTATGCAAATACTATTTTTATTTTGTGAGGAATAAGGTGCTGTAAAGGTTTTGCACCTTGGAAACTTAAACATTTAATTCAGACAATGGCTGAATTCTCAATATAAACATTTAAATCAAGTGAAAAAGAATTCATATTATTTTTATACAAAACAAACTTTGATATACAAATATAGTTACTTTTGTGGAACATATAATGAAGAAAAAAACATACTATTATTGACTTGCAAAACTTGTAGACTAATGATCAATTTAGAATTATGTTCTGAATCCTCAATTGACATTCAAAACAACTGAAAGATCCATCTTTTGCCTGAAAGCTGTTAATTCATTTAGAGCAGTATTACAAAAGAGGAAAATATGGTGAATTTGTTTTTATTACTGTTTGTCATTTTGTTCTAGGTTGCATTTGAAATTAAGAAATAAAGCCAAAAGAATGTGACAAAAACAAATTTTCCTCTAACATTTCTGCAGATGTTTTGCAAGAAAATTTATTCTTGTAGTATTTCAAAACTGCAATGTAGTAAAACTAATTTTTGAAAAAAATGTAAAATGAGGCAACGTTTTTGTTCTGTCCTATTTCTGACCTATTTCCATTGAATGCCAGACTCACCTTAAGAAGCCTGCAAAATTAACCAGCCTAAACATGGTGGTAGCAACAAAGCTGAGAATAAACAATCTGGAAACATAACTGAACCCAGCCACACATCACAGTTACAGTAAATACTATAGAATGCGATGAAGATTCCTTTGTCTTATTCAATGTTAATCACACAGTAATAAACATAAAAGATATAAAAATGCCCCTTTCCATGATTTAGAATAAAGACATTTCCTACTAATGAGGTATTTGGATAGGACATTTTTTGATAAACCTTGCTTTTGAACCTTATTGAGATGATACAATGTCTGTTTCAAAGTAATAAAAGAAAAGTAAAAATGGTTTGAGAAAAAAATAAATATTAATTAACATCTCTTTAAGTGCACAGTAAAAAAGGACTCTTAGTGCAAAACTGAAACAGAAACTCATGCAAATTGAATCAGAAATTACAGTTTCAAATTCTATCCTTTTGATTGGTTGAAAATAATCTTGTAGAGGAAAGAGCTCCTCTACAAGATTATTTTCAACCAATTAAAAGGGTAGAATTTGAAAGCTGGGACAATTTTGAAAAGTAGTTTATTGAGCTGATCAAAACACTTATAAAGGAAGCTGTCAGTTGGTTTGTCACTATTCAAAATGAATCTGTCTGTGAATGAGTAGTCAAGGAGAGAGGAAAGTCAGCAGATAAAGTTACCTTAGCAGAGAGTTGAAAATAGAGTATGCTGATTTTCTGAGATATCCTGTGGTCCACAAAGAACTCTGGAACAACTCATGAAAAATTAAAAACAGATAATTGAACATGTTTATCTGAAACAAGCCCACAACCAGATCAAATTTTCCTTGAAGATATGAAGCAAACTCACTCTTTTCAATTATTATTCTACAAAGCAGTACCAACATGTGAATGCTTTCCAGAAAGGGTAATCATTCTGCAACTCCTTCCATTCAACAAATGGCCACTCCCACTACAGTATTGACCTATAAACTCCCCAAAAAGCTCTACAAAACTTTACAGCACCTTCTGAACTTTGCTGATACTTTACACTCTACCAAAGTCTTTTATAACTTCTGCTGTAAGTACCTACTTACTTTAAAGTGTTTCTCTACCTAGCTTAATATATTTAGACACTCAAAAGAATATTTTAAGCAACCTCCCTACACCCATTTTTTTATTCACATAAAAAATTATTGTAAATAAACAATTTCTTTCTGTTTCAATTTCACACCAAGTAAAAGTTCTTTTCCATTGTACACTTAAAGAGCTATTAATTGATATTTATCTTTTATGTATTTAAATTCGCCATAAACAAACTTGATCTACTTTAAAAAAGCAAATTTGTCTGGTATAATACAAAAACAGTATGTATTGCAGATATTTACTTCATAAGCTAACTTTTAACATAAGCCTACATCTACAGAGCACCTATGTAATTAATTAACTGATTTACATTGTTTTCTGAAATATACTGAGATAGATAAAGGCAACTTTAGCATACAGATACAGTTAAGAAACACACTAGCTATGGTATAAGCTATAATTATGATCATTACATTTAATCTTTAATGGTGTAATATTTTGAAAATGATAGTTTCTTATAAATAAATTAGTAAAACTATTATGGAGATGTAAATAGATTAAAAAAAACTGAAAACAAAAAGTTTAAATTCTGGCGACTGTCATTTTATATTAATGACTTTAGGAAAAGTAAAAAGTCATGCTTTCAAATAGTCTGTAAAATTGTTCATTTCAATTATTGCCATAACAAAGACATAAAACGTAAGTGCAAACAATGCTAATTGTTCTGCAATATAATATACATGCTTCAATCCTAAAATTATTTTTTTAACATAAATGAATATGAGCTGAAAATGTGTGTGAAAACACACTCTGGGAATCAATGAATTTAACAGCAAATAGACTGCCAATTAAGAGGTTTTAGTAGTTGATTTGTCAGTCAAACTTTAAAGACACACTGTTGAGATATTGATGATTTCACCACATCAAAAAGTAGAATAGTAAACATATCTGAATTGTGATTATTTCAATTCTATTAAAACCGTATCATAATAAGATGCAGTGGTATGCTGATCAGTAACCATACCATTTTTCTGAAGTTTTGGCATTTTGCCTTGAGAGAAAAAATATAAGAATGTTAATCAAAAAAAGAAAGTTTTTGTTTTAGAAATGAGAAATGAATGGAAAAAGCATTCAGTTTTCTAATCACAATCAAATGATATTTTTTCTCCTGTTCTTTTCATTTTTCTCCTTCAATAACCAAAATCAGTTACAGTGGAGCCAAATTGTCAAAGACTTTTGTTCAACCAACAAATAAGTAAGTAATTAAACCAGTTTCTGTCTGACATCCACAAATATGAAAAAGTTATTAACATACCAGAGCATTTGTTCAGAAATAAAGATTCTTAAAGATGACCAATTTACAAATTCTAACAGCAAATTAATTAAGTCTCCAGCATTTGTCTGATTGTGACATTCTTGGAGGCTGAAAAGGCAAGATGACAATCAACTTGTAAAGGAGATGAAGAGAATTGAGGGTTGATATGGGAGGGAAGGCATAAGTGAGAAAGATGGTGCCAAAGGGGATGAGTGTACTGTGTTGGGGAGTATTATAAAGGAATCATTAAGTTGGAAGTGTGTACTAGGATAGAGAAAGTGATAAGATATTTAGTATAAGAAAAGAGAAAAGGAGACAAACGAAATGTATAAGACAAAAAGTAAAAGAAGAGAAACATACAGAGAAGAAAAGAATAAATGTGTTTAAAAAATGAAAAAGAGAAAAGAAAATAGAAAACTTTCTTTTAAAGGAACCCCATTCTTCAAATATGGATGAGTTGCTTCTTAACCCAAAGAGAGGATTCTGTCACATCTTTTGCTAAGTTTCTAGATTACAAAACAGAAAATCCCCAAACTAATACCAAAGAGTAAACTCTTTTCTGTCTAACACACACATATATATATATATATATATATATATATATATATATATATATATATCTTGTGTATCTATATATAAGAATTATGTTTAAAAAGAAAGTGGTATACTCATCATCACTGACAAGAGATAATACTGCTGTGTTTGTTCATACAAACTCTACAACTTGCTAACATTCAAATATTGGCAGATTCAGGATCAGATAGCAGGAATCTGAGATGATGGTGAAGTGAAAGAGAAAAAGCATAAAATCAAAGATTGATATAAGAGTCAAGCATGAGATGTATAAAAATATATCGAGGAGTATGTGTACAGATAGAGGGAAAAAAACAAATACAGAAAGAGAGGAAAAAAATAGAAGGGGACTTGGTGAAGAAAGAGAGAGAGGCTGATAACACATAAAAAATAAAGACATAGAAAAGGAAAATTTGAAAAAAAAAGCAAAATGTTAATTATTCAATACTGATTTGTTAATAAGCAAAGTTTTTTTTTTATGGTGAGAAATAATTCACCCAACTGTATACAAAGAATATACAAATTTATAAAGCATTCTTTGGCATAGTGGTCAAAATTGTGTACACAATGAGGAACTGTTGTTTTTCTTTATATTTAGCTAGAGTAGAGCAAAGAGAAAAATTATAAGAAAAGAGAAACAAAAAGAGAAAAAGATTAAAATAATGAAAGGAAGAGAGAAGGACAAAGAATAGAAGAAGCAAATAAAACAGTGAAAGAAAGAATAAGGTTATCTAAAGAAATAATATGAAACATTTCTCAGATGTTGACAGTTTTGGCAGAGGATGGATCCAACTGGGAACAAGTTGGCTTTAAAGCATTTAAAGGTGTCCCCCCATGGCTCAAACAGGGCACAAAGAAGTTTACTTGTTCTCTACCTGATTATATATATATATATATATATATATATATATATATATATATATATATATATATAAACCCTGTGGGAAGATGAATGGAGGTATAATGTTGCCATCATTAGGGATCACTCCAACCACCATGATATTGACTGGATATATCATCCAAGTCTTTTCAAATCCTCTGTGTTGTCCTCAGATTGATGCCAAAACACTATGATAGGTTCGTATTGGAGCATGCATGAAATTAAAAATATAAAATGCCACCAATTTCCTCATTGCACCCTGTATATACATATATATTTTACACATACACAGTGGGAGGAAACAAATATTTGTACACATACCAATTTGTAATTTATTATATTTCCAACTAATGAATAAACATACTTTTCATATAATTAACTGTAAACTGATGCATAATAACTAAATATGCATAGAAAACAGTAAAATTTTGATTTAATAGAAATAGATCCCATTTATCCATTTTAATGGGTGAAAAAAGTATTCATACAATGCAAATTTCACATTTAAAAGAATTTAAATTGCTTTAATACTCTAGATTATTCAAGTGGAATATTCTTGAATGTTCCAATAATGTTATCAGTAATTATTTTTAGCCTAAAAAATACAAACAGAACATTCTCTAATTTATATTCTTGCAAGAAGGTTACCATCATGGCAAGAGGTAAAGAATTGACAAATTCGCAAAAAGAACTGATTGTTAAGCTCTGGAAAGAAGGGAAAAGTTATGGGAAAATCTCAGACAACCTGAATATCCCATTTACTACCATTAGTTCATTCATTGCAAGATATAAAAAACTCAAAACTATTGAAAACCAAAGAAGAATAGGTGCTCCACAAAAGATTTCTTCAAGATCTTTGAGGAAAGTAATGTATCAAATCCAGTGGTTACTCGTCAAATGTTGCAGGATGATTTGCTTTCATCAGGAATCTGTGTCACTAAATGGACAATAAGCAATGAATTTCATAGGAACAATCTAAAGTCATGCTCTCCTCAGAAAACTCCACTACTATTGAAAAGGCACAGAGATGCCAGGTTGAAATTCATTTGTGAACATAACGATAAGGAAAAGTCATATTGGGAAAGGGTATTATGGACAGATGAAACCAAAATTGAGTTGTTTGGACATAATTCTAGAAATCATGTATGGAGGAAAGATGGCGATGCCTTCAAACAAAAGAACACAGTTCCAACAGTGAAATTTGGTGGTTGCAGCATCATGGTCTGGGGATGTTTTTCTGCAAAAGGTACTGGCAACAATAAATGGTAGAATGAATGCTGCAGTATATCAAATATTTTGGAAGCAAATTTAATGATTTTGGTTGAGAATCTTGAATTTCTGCCTGATTGGATCTTCCAACAAGATAATGATCCTAAGCACACTGCAAAATCTATGAAAATCTTGTGAAAAATAATGTAAATATCCTGAAATGGCCAAGTCAGTCCCCAGATTTTAACCCAATTGAGAATCTGTGGTTCTATTTGGAAATACAAATCCAATCGAGAGCTTCAACAAACATCCCGGATCTGAAGACCATATGACAAGAAGAATGGAACAAAATACGAACTAAAATTTGCAAATCTTTAATTGAGAACTACAAGAAGAGTTTGGTTGCTGTAGAAGTGAACAATGGCGATTCTACAAAGTATTAAATGAAGATTATGTATTCTTTTTTGTATTGTACATGTACTTTTTTCACAGATTAAAATGGAAAAATGGGATTTATTTCCATTATATCAAAATATTTCCCGTTTTCTATGTATATTTAGTTATTATGCATCTGTGTAAAGTTAATCATAAGAAAAGTATATTTATTCATTAGTTGGAAATACAATAGATTAAAAATTTGTATTTGTACGAATATTTGTTTTCCCCCACTATATATATATATATATATATATATATATATATATATATATATATATATATATATATATATAATCTAAATATGAACTAATGAAATTCAGTTACAAAATGAGACACTGCTATGTGTAAGAAATTGAATATGAAATGTTCTGGAATCCTTTGTGATCAGTAGTTTAGTATATCATAAGATTTGTCATACCTATAAATACTAACAGGATAAAATACATTCATTGCTAGAAAGCATTTTCATTTTTCTTTCTTAATGGAGGGCAATCTTTTTCTTTCTTCATACACATCTTTAAAACCTTACATTAATGATTATTTGCATAAATATTTTTAAAAAGTCTATCATATTTTTAAAATAAAGATATAGAATAAAACAAGTAATCAAAATGCAAACTATCTAATCATAGTAAGTAAGCTATCCCAAAATATGAACAAGTACATAATCACTATATTATGAATAAGATTAGCAATATTCTAGTTTCATTTTCTGATGCATGTTCATTTAGAAGAATTTCATTTATTTTCAAGAATGTTAGAAAAATTAAATGCAGCCAAATATTTCAACAAATGTTCATTTGAAGCAAACTAATATAATAATCCTTCACAAAAGAAATCTATCTTCCTTCATGTCTGGGTTATCATGATAGAAATAAATATCAAGGTCATACACATAGACAATTCACATATAAGGATTAGTTTAAATAGCAACCAGACTTCAGGGCTTCTAATTTGTTTAAGCTACTACTGACTAGTGATAAGTGCAATATTGGTCAGTCTGTTGTCATGGAAATCTATAGGTCAATGAACAGACTGATAGTCAGGAAATATAGTACAAGGGGGAAAGGAAAAGGTAAATGAATGATACTATGAATGCCAAGTGACACAGAAGACATTGTGCCTCATGCACACAAACACAAGGGAAAATATAGTCAACTACTAACAGTGATAAAATATCACAGTAATAAAAAAAATATCATATATTCTTTGGGTGATAGTAAAATGAATTCTAGAAATACAAAAACAATTAAGAATTTTAGAAATTATTCAATTTTTTATCTTAATTTGTGGTTTAGTGCTGTGTAAATTTGTTATAAATTGATCTCTCCATGTAAGCCAAAACAAAAGATGCTCATATCATTTAAAATAAAAAAATTTTAAAACTCAACATCAATTGTCATCTGTCTTCTTGAATCCTGTTCTTTTTTTATTGTCCTTTCTCCTCAGTTTCATTCACTCTATTGTCTTTCATCACCAGTAACACCTTGTGTCTTTAGTGACATTATCCTCTTCTTGGGGTGAAATGATGAAAAAAAAATGTATAAGCAACCAAATATGGTGGAACAAAACAAACCTCTCTAAAATTATATATATATATAGATATATATATATGAATGCCTGGAGATATGTGGTGGTGGTGAGCTGTTAAAACCTATCTCAGCAGAAGCCTAGGTGAAGCAAGGTGATCTATTTACACCTACTTTTTTTGCAATATTCTTTGCTATGGTCTATACCCAATACTGAACAACTGAAAAGTTGTTCAACCGTCACCAATTTGATGCAGTCACAAAAACGTTTGTCACACTCATCAGAGATCTGCTCTATGCTGATGACTATGACCTCATCACCCATTCTGAGGTAGATCTACAACTTCTTATGGCTTGTTTCTCTGCAGCTTGTGATGAGTTTGGCCTGACAATTAGCTTGAAGAAGATGATAATAATGTACCTACCTGCACAGTGCAGGTAGGTACATTATTACCACTTCAATTTATATCAATGGCAAAAAATTGGAAGTTGTTGATACATTTGTATACCTGGGAAGAACACTCTCAAGAGATAACACCCTTGATGAGGAGATAAGTGCATGAATAGCAAAAGTATGTGATGCCTATGGTAAGCTTGGAGCCAGACTCTGGTTGGAAATGGACATCTCTATCACCTCAAATATCAGGGTTTATCATGCCTGGGTTTTAATGGTTCTCTTATATTGATGTGAGACCTGGACAACTTACAGAAGATGCATCAAACATCTGGAACAATTTCAAAGGTGTTTCCACTCAATTATGAAAATCTCATGGCAAACTTACACTCGATGCTTCAACAGACAGGTCTCCCCAGCATTGAGTCTATTATCATGAAACACTGCTTCCATTGGTGCAGACATCTTTTTAAACTTAAAGTTGGATGCCTAAACAAGCAATGTGTGGTGTATTTAGAGATGGCAAGCAACTGGCTTGTAAGGCCTGAAAACATTTTAAAGACTACCTGAAGGATTCCATTAAGTAAGCCTGCATCAATACTTATACATGGGAGAAGAAAGCAAAGGGTAGACACGAGTGGAGGAGTGAGAATGTGAAGGCTGTGAAAGGCTTTGAGGAAAAAAGGATTGAAAATGCAGAAGTTAAGCGTGTGGCTAGGTATATGGAGGAGGTGACACCCATCCCAGGAAGGAGATCTAAGGAAGACCTGACTTGTAACATCTGTGGCCATATCTGTTTGTTGAAAGCAGATATAGCCAGTCATATGAAATCACACCAAAAGATGCCTAATTCTGTTCTGTATGTTATTCTGAATGACTTTTCATGTACCATCTGTGGCAAGGTATGCAGAATTTCTTTTAACAAGGCATTTTAAATCAAATATCCAAATCAGCCAGTGGTCAGTAACCGACTAACATGTACATCATGTGATCTCAAGTGTAAATCAGTACCAGGACTTAGGAATCATTTTAGATGGCACCAACAAGAAGATGAAAACCAAAAATGATTTGGAACAAGTTTAAGAAGTGGTCATGCTCAGTCATGAGTGGACTTTCACTATATATATATATATATATATATATATATATATATATATAGGCCTATTGATTTGTTTTCCAAACATGAGATTTGGGTTTGAATCTCATCATGGTGCATTTGTCAGGAAGGGGACTTCTTGATGTTATCAGTCTACTGGAGGTGATCCCAGCATGCAGCACCATGGAAAGTGTCTTAAGACCATACTATGGGTTTACCCAAGTCTTGTGAGTCAAATTGACTAGATGGAACTGCTTGGATAATTGTCAATAGCTGTGCTAACACACAGTTGCATGTCATCATGACTGAAGGTTTGAGTGTACTGCCATTGTTCAAACTGCTGATCATGACATTATACACTTCCTCTAGAAACTATAACTAAAGTCTGATCAGATTAGTTGCAGTATAAATTACAGGTGGTGAGTGTTAAAAAAAAATCACAAATATATCTGAGAAAGTGTCTGTGATAATGATTGGCTAGGCACACTAGGAGGCAGATATGCTTGGAAAACAAGAGTAGCCAGCCATTACATATATGTGTGCATGTGTGGTTTCCTTAGAATACAGATTCATTTCTGGTCAGGAAGAATATTTAATTTAATAAAAATTTCTTGCTCTTTAGGCTAGCAGAGATTAAATTCATGGTTTCAAAGAACAGAAATGTCTACCCAAACACATGTACCCACTTTATATATATATATATATATATATATATATATATATACACACACACACACATGGTGGGGGACAATAGTAGGTATGCAGTAATGAGAAGCAAAATGTGTGCACAAAACATTGTATTGATTATACAAATATATTAATACTGGTATACTGTATACCTACTTTTGCATCTCCTGTAAACAGATAAAGAGACAGAGTACAAAAAATAATGCAGAAGCACTCAATAAGTAAGCATGAACAAAAATACAGTTTTCATTTATCTCTTTAGAAAATGTAATAAAAGATCAATTTTGTTTTGTATAAGAGTTGGCATAACAGAAATTCATTCACATTAAGAGTATCATTTTATATCTTTTTGGGGTTTTGATACTTCAATTTTCTTATAAATACAAAACTACTTATCCACATTATCACCAATAAATAATAAGTATGAACTATTAAAAGCAGTACTCAAAAAATGATTGACTTCATTAATCCAGGTTACAATTAATTCAGGCAATGTCTAAGAACTAAATAAGACAAATTTTCCTTCATGACTATTTTTATAAACAGTTTGTACTTTAAATCTTTTTAGAGTAAAAAATGTTTTGTTTATAATAATGATTAAATGTGCAAAAACATAAGTGGCAATTATGATTATTCAACACTAGTAAATACAAATCATTGTTTTAAAAAAAAAAAATCAATTTACCAACTTCATTCATAGACTGTAATGACTGAAATAATTCCCACAAATTACAGGTTCTGATTCTTCATTCTTTGTCATTCAAACCTCATTGACAGTTTAGTCTTTGCTTTATTTTCTATTATTAATTGTACAAATTAATATCTGGACAATGTGCTTTTTAACCAAACTCAAGCAACAAAAAGTATAGTTCTATATTTTCCAGTTTATTTCCTACAACAAATCATTATTTTTATAAAAACTCTGTGAATCTTAATAACACTGTTTCACAAAGTATTTTTTAACATATTTTGCTGGAAAAGGTTCAATCCTTAAATAAGATGCCCAAACCTTTAGCAATATTTTCAAACATTATGCTAACTGTATTGGCTTTCTTTCTTAAATGTACTAATGCCTCCCCAACCTACTAAAAAATATCATTTAGCAACTTACCTTCTATTAGCAGAAGGAAAAATGATGGTTAAATTTGTTTGAAAACTGTCATATGTATCACCAATAATGTTACTGGATATAAGATATCGAAATCATTCAATCAATAGTATAATTAGGAAGTTTTGGATTGATAAACTAATAATCATTAAAGTCATTAATGTGAAGAGGATGAGGTGGAAAAGTTCAAAATGGAAGAAGTGAAAAGAAAAAATAACAGGGAGGCAGAATATATTTGTGTAAAGGAAACAAAGAAGAAAAATGTGGGTAATACAGGGTGCAGCAGAAATACCTCCTACATAATGGCAAGACATTAGCTAAATAAAGACACTACAGCCACTAATGTCTTACCATTATATGGGAGGTATTTCTCTCATAACCTGTATTTCCGAATTTATTGAAAAAGTATTGATACAGTCATCTACTTTTTCACTATCTCTTTTGACAAAGAGATACTGGATTTTAATTATCTATAAAAATAGTTGATGTTTCTTTTGGAAAACTCATTTTGGAATATTTTATACACAAAAAGCACCACACATTTAATCCTATATAAGAAGTTAAATAATTTTATTAAACAGTTTTCCTCTGCACAAACAGAAAAAAATGGCCAAGTCAGTCTATTTTAGATCACAGTTTCTTTTTCTATCAGTTTTAGCTTTCTTGTCAGGCCAATTAACAACTGTCAGTCTCTTAACAAAAGATTTAGGAACCCTTAAACCAAATCCAATGCTAACAAATGGTCATCATACAAAACATTAATTTATTAGATAGAAATTATATAACAATCATAATACCCATTCACCTCCATTTATTACTAAACAGGACTTAATTTCCCTTTATCATCACATATTCTTCCTTTTTTTAATCTTGTAGATTTTTTCTCATTTTATATTCTTTTTTTTTCATTCTTTTACCATTCTTCTCTTCCTTTAGCTTTTCTTGTTCAGATTTTTCTTTCCTCGCTGTACTTTTGTCTACCTCTTCACTGTTAAATTTTTTTCATCCTCCTCAATTATATTTCACTACACTATTCTGTCTGCTTTCTCTTCCCCCCCCAATCTTTCTTTTTCTCACACTTTTAGCTCACCTCCCTATTCTTCTGTGCCACTCTCTCATTCATCCTTTCTCAAATAGAAATAATTCAGAATGATTTCTCTTTACCATTAGTCTTTTATAGAAGTGAAATAATGGAAAAAAAATCTAAAAATATGAATTTCAGTTTCATAATCTGAAAAGTTCTAGGAATACAGTTTCATAAAAACACCCATAAATAATTAAATAGGATTATTGGAACTTGATCACCAACATAGAATAAGACATCTTAATTAATGAGTTAAAATGAAAGGGTTTTATTAAATTGCTTGCTCAAAGACAAAATCAGGAAAGGAATTTTGCCAGGAATTAATCTGAAAGGGTTTAAGCATTAAAATCAATTTTTCTTCCTTTATCATAGCCACCTGAATGTTGGAAAGCTAATTCCTGTATTATAATGCATATCTGATATATAGAATACCAGCTAGTCAACATCTACAGTAACAACTCATTCACACAGACAGACTTTTAAAAACCATACTTACATAATAAAAAATATCACATTAATAATATCAAACTTCTTTAAAATAAAAAAAACTTTAATCTTATATTATTCAATTATAGATATATTTTGTATATGTATCTTAATCTCATCATTTTAATTCATTTAGAACCAACTCCATAAATCTGACAAATATTTTTGGTTTAGGTTTTCTGATTTGTTTGAAATCTTGTCAAGAGCATCCATAAAAGAGATTTCTTGTAGGATATTGTTATTGATCAAGTTCTAATAAACTATATAAGAATGACATGATTAATTGGTTTCTGCCCAGACTCATTTCACATACACCCGTTAAATATTGTCAATGTTTCTGAAAGCAATCCATATTGCAGTTGTATGGGTTTTTGAGGTTTCATTTGTTAAAACCTGCATAAAAAGGAAAGAGGTCAATGAAAAAAGAAAACAAGAAAGGAAAAGAAGGAGTAAAGAGAATTGCTAAAAGAGAGGTTAATGTTAGGAGGAGCAAAGAGGAAAGAAATTATAACAAAAAGAGAGAGAAAGAGAAATAAGAAAAGAAAAAAGGAGAAAAAAAAAGAGTAAGTTTTTTATATAATTTTTATTGATAAAACAAAAGAAACTAAAGAAATTGATAGCAAAAATGTTTAATATTGTTTTATGTGAATATTTTAAGCTTCAACTTTTAACAATTGGGTACTTTCTTCCACCCTACCCACCAATAAAAAAAAATGGAATGACTGTGTTGAGAATAAGAATTTGTATAAGTTCATGAATTTCATAAAGTAAAACTTTCAGAAACTAAACTGTTAAAATGTCACTGAGCTAAAATAATAAGTAAAGTTGGAAAAGGAAAGGGATATTTCTATTAACAAACAATGTTTTTTGATTCAAATAACCAAATTCCATCTCTTATAATAAATGATGGTGACAAATTTTCTTTAAATTTTATTGCTTCAAGTAATAAACATTAGTCAGGTACCTTTTACTGCTAAAATAATTTTGTACCATACAACTAAAATGAAGGTTTTCTATAGAACTAGCAATATCTGACTATAACAAAGAAATTTCATGTTTGTCCTTACACTAAATATATTAATTCTGGAGAGTCTTAAAATATTTATAATTTATCTCATGAACTTACTTTTTTCTTTCTAATGCATTGGCCAAATTGAATAAGGATAAAGTAGCAGGATAAAATTGTAACAGAGATGCTGGCAGCTTTAGATGATTTTGGCACTGATAAAATAAACTTATCATCCAAATTCTGATGAATCGAGCACATGGTAAAATCAAACCCCAAATAGAACAAGAACAGTTTCATTTTGTTAAAGACACTGCAACAAAGAATTAGGTATTTAGGCTCAGAATGATATGAGAAAGAACATTACAAATACAAAAGGATGCATAAGAGATTATGTAAAAGCATTTTGATAAAGTACATCAAAGAACTGTTGAGGTAAGTTTGATTTATTTGAGAAGTATATTAGAATAATATATATATATACAGTGAAGTAATCCTGAAAGAATTAGAAATCCTACCAAGATTCATTATTGGTGGCTATAAGCTTAACATTAGATATGCATATGACAGTGTTGATACCAGATATAGAAAGAAAACTGTAAGAATTCCTACAGAAAATAATAAAGGAAAGTGAGAAGAAAGGACTAAACACTAATTGTAAGAAGAGAGAATATATGGTTGTAAGCAAAAGGAACAGCCAAAGATTACAAATTGGAGATACCAAAATCAAATACAAAAATTGAAATATCTAGGAAGTGTTTAAACAAAGGATGGAAAATGTGAGACCGAAATCCAAAGGCACATGGCAATCATGAAAAATTCCTTACAAAAGCTAAGCAAAGTATTAAGAAACAGGAAAATTTCATTAGAAACAAAGAAAATAGTACTGAACTGTTATGTAATATCAATCCTCCTATATGGCAGTGAATGTTGGACAATTTTCTCATAGATGAAGAAGTGACTTCATGCAACAGAATGTAGTTCTACAGAAGGATATGATGGACTGAACATGTGAGTAACAAGTTTTAGGGAAAATGAAAACAAAAAAGACACTCATACTTAACATCAGAAAGAGAGAGTTGAAATTTATAGGGTACATAATGAGGAAAGAGGGCTTGGAAAAAACTGAACACTTATGGGACAGACAAAAGCAGTAAATATTCTACCTAATGAGCATGCATAAATGGTTGGCAGAACAGGGATTAGGAGAGATAGTAAAAAAAATAATCTTTACTAAGAGCTACAAAGGACATGAAATTTTCAAGTCATCATTGCCCACATCCTGAAGGGACCTGGCACATAGAACAGAAGAATGCAAGCTATTGCTAATCTGAAGTGATTTTCTTGAAAAACTATTAGGAAAAATAGATGTTTTTTTTGTATACCTTTTCAGGGCATCATTTTTAAAATAAAATGTCATAGTGAGAGAGTATCGTATAAGCAGTAGTTTCAAAAGATATTGAAATATTTTTATTTCATGTTTTAATCTACAGGAAAGAAAACTGACAAATAACTTTTGCAGTAATGGATTCATATTATAAAAAATCTAACATAGCTTTGAGTCTCAAATAGTTACATTTTATAAATGGACAGTAAAATAATCCAAGTAATTTGATAAAATTTTTAAAAATACTAGATTTCTATCAGAAAATATTTTCTTTATTAATTTTTTTTATGATCCAAGATTATTTCACAAAAAAATAAAAACACTTTAAATATGACAATTAGCTAAATGAATAATTTTATGAAGTGTAAGGGAGAGGGACTGAAGGTTTACAAAATGAGAATGCTGCAAACCATGAAAATTGAATGCAAATTGAATCTCCATTCAAGACAAACTGAAAAGCACCATAACTTGGATCTAAAACAGCCACTTTTTAAAATAATATTTATAAAGTATTATCTTATATGTTCTCTGTAAAAATAATATAACATTTCAGAGAAAACAAATGTTTTTTTTTCATGCAGAATGAAACCCCTTTTTAACAAATGGTCAAGTTTTTACCAATTTTTATGTTCATAACAACAAAATCAATACTGAATGCAATTTACTGCAAAGGAACAATAATGGAGTATAAAGGAGGAAGTCATTTGACTTTAAGGAAGAAAAAAAGAAAACTGAAGGTGAATAAAAAAAAAAAAAAAGAGAAGCAGTAAACAAAAAGAAGAGAAAAAAGGACAATGAATAAAAGAAAACATTATTTCTATCCATGTTTAACTCCAAAATAAATTTTAATTTTTCCTGTTTCCTTGAAGAAAAATGCCAACAACCTAATTTTCAGTTTAATTCTAAATTCATATGCTTTATTCTACTGAAAATGAAAGTCTTTTAAAAACTAGTAAGATTTTCTCAGGTTCAAAAGACTGGCTTTTTTTCACATGATCAACATTCATTTTCTATTGGAATATATACTTTTATTAAAACAGAACAAAATAAGGCACACTTTTCTTTCAAGTGAATCTTTCTAAATGACTTCAAGGGGATTTTTTTTGCTGTCATCAATACCAAACGTCTCTGATATAATGAAAAACTTGTAAAAATGGGCATATCTTCCTGGTATTACAAATGTTTCAAGCCCTCAATAAAGAGAACATGATTACTCCTATAGTTAGACTAGAGGACAAGAAGAGACCAAGAGGTTCTTTTCTTTTTTTCATCTGTATACTACAATACTTTTCAGAAGGAACAATGATTTCAAACCAGGCCAAAAACTTTTATCTCTAAGCTCTACTTTCAGCTTTCTATTTTGTAGAATTTTTATGTAAACAAATGATAAAGTATGGAAAAACACAAAAACTTTACATTAAAATTTAAAAATTAATAAAAGCAATAAATTTCTACATAAATAGGATTAATATTTGAATGTTAAAAACATTGTGTTTGTTTTGTATAAGTGATGTTTTGCACAATTTTATAAAAGAAATCTAAGTAGTTTGTTTCAGTTCAACTTCTCAGAAGACTTGTAGAAAGAAAATGACTGCTGTCCTTGATATCTGATGAGTATGCTCATCAACAAAGTAAAGAGATGAACAAAGTTTTTGTCAAAGTCAAAAAGTGAATATTAAGAATGGAATAACTTCCAAATATAATTTTTTAAATCACATTTTGGTAGATTCAGACATTTTGTTAAGATTTAGTGTAGGAGAATATATATCAACTTTTATATATCAGTACAATGTTAGGTAAATTAAAAAGTGGAAAAAAAATTCTGTGTTATACACTTTGTCTTTTAGGATTTCATCAGACTAAAGTAATGTTTTTGTTGATGGAATTATATATGTAAGAAGATGAGGAAGAATATAAGACCACAAACATTGGTTATATTTATGTACAGACAGAAAATGCTAAAATTTTAACATTTTCTTCTTTTTAGCTGTGTCTGGGCATGCAGTCTAGCGAATTTCATTCAGTTTCCTTATGCTTTTGCTTTTATCACTTTTATTACTAAGTATACCACATTGTGATAATAGAAAATCCAAGAAAGGTGAAATGTTGTTAGAACCTGGATACAAATTTACTATGGCTGATATGGCAATCAATGGTCAGACTCATTATGGAGAGCAGCTAATGTATTGAGTGTGTTGCTTTGTAAAAGATCCCTTTTAGGTTCATATATGGGATACTTAAACTGAATGGCATGGGCTAGACTACATACCCAAACACATCTATAAAAAATTTAAAATTTCAGCATTTATGTTTGTGCATAATTATAATCAACATTTGCATTCTTATATTCCCTTACTTACATATATAATTCCATCAATAAAAATATTACTTTAATCCAATGAAGTCCTAAAAGGTAAAACATGTCAATTAGAATGTTTTCCACTTTGTTATTAATTTGCTTAAAATTTAGCACATATTCACTGCTATACATAAATTCTAAGTGATTGTAAAATAATTTAAAATTGATCTAACCTATATTGTAATCTGCTTACACACACAAAAAATACTCAGAGCAGCATTAATGTATATACATTTCTGTAAAAGTTGATCATTTTAGTTAAGATGTCAATTATTAGGAACCCTGCAAATGCTAATTAATCACTACATCTGGTCCCATTAATACATTATCTCCTTTTATAATTTTACTAGCTAGCTTACCTCATCTCACCTGTATAATTAACTACCAACATTTGTTAATATCAAAAATTAGTCAGCTACAGAAATAATATATCTCTCTCTTTCTATCATCAATATAAACTCTCGACTAAAGTCAAATAATAATTAAAGTTTGTATCTTAATTTTCTATCATTTTGTAAATTTGTTAGTCTTTCATGTGTTTAGCTTGTATAGTAATTATCTGTTTATTGATCAGGTGTTGTGCTTTGAAATATATTCTTTACTATTAGTATTATTTGTGTAAATTTTGTCCTGTTTTTAAGAAAGTGAAGACTTTGTATACTGCTTTGTATAAGAGTCAAAATATAAATTGTGAATAGTCAAAATTTCAGCTGAAATTTAAGAGGCCAAATCTGAAAACAGATCACTAGAAAATTATAGGCAAAACTTGATTTTATCTAACAAAAAAGATGAGATTTTCAAATTTGCTTTTTATTACTAATATCCTAGCCATTTCTAATGTCGTCTTGTAGACATTTATATCACAATTTACAAAATATATGAATGTAATAATTGCTGGAAGTGGGTTGTGTTTAATTCTTGAATTTGTGAGTTAGTGGCTGATTGTCTTACAAACATTTGAAGCCATACTTTTACCTGCATTACAAAACCAGCTTCTGATGCCATAGGAAAAAACCACATTTATTTCTATCTGCAAATATAAACAGACTAATACTAAATGTAAATACAGCACAAGGTCATGTTTTATATAGTGTCTAGATAAGACCAATTTGATAAATCTGTAATTTAAAAAAAGCATCAAGATTTTTTTGGAGGCTACCATATTTTTCAGATATACTGTTATTTTGAAAACAAAGTTTTGGGTAAAGAGCTACAGTTGTATTTAAAAGATTTTTATTAAACAAAAATTCAATCTGATACTTAAAAAGTTAGTATATATCATTCTAAACACAAAAGAGCTGAAAACATCAAGAAAATATAATAAAAAACAGTTTTACTATTATTTAGTTTGGTTCAAAACTTACAAAATCCTTATTGCTTTTACTATTACTTGGAAAGGAAATTACACATTTCATCATTGAATCCAATATAATGATGAAAGAGAACATCATCCTTTGGTCCCATCCACTGCATTACTGATACCACATTTTTTAAATAACTTAATCTCTATATCATTTCTTATTCCTCTCCAAACAAATTCTTCACCCATATGTACATGTAAGCAAGCATCAGTCTTTTAGTTTGCCCAGTTTTAGTTCTCATAACTAGGCTTTTGCATTTTATGAACCAATGACACCACCATATATAACAAGTAAAATCTTCTAAGTTATTATTGCATAGAATCCTTAAAAAATGATATTTGTTGAGTTGTTGCCTTCTCTGATCTACAATCCATTTGTAGAGTTTATTTTCAAGCTCTCATGTTTTTGCTTTTTCCTCTCAGAAATTGTGTGTATCACTTTGATATATTGGATACAAGCAGATTTTCACATCAAATTTCAGGGTAAAAAAAGTGAATCTTGTACACCAAAAACTACAGTAATATACAAGCGTGTTTTACAAGATATAAAAGAATTACAATGAGAAAAGATATCTATCAAGATTTACAGTAGGTATGAAAGAGATGCATGCAAGAAACATTAAATACCATTTAAATATGTTCCATCAACAGCAAGGTATCAAGAAAATTGAGTGATGTCCCCCTGGAAGAAAGTGGATTAGTTCAACTTACATACCATCCACCAATAAAAAAGTAAATAAATATTCCAGGCAAACCCCACCACTAAAACAGACCCTAAAATTGACTTATATCATTTTATTCTTCCATCATCAAAGATCACTTAACAGATTACAGAGTGCTTAAGAGTTTGATTGGATGGAAAACATGCAGGTGAGATTTCACAGACCTAATATTATAACCTGCTCCTTCCTTGAATTTAGCATTTTATCTTATGAAGTAAAAAAAATTTCAAGAGTAACAGGTAAAATATTAAAGGGCATAAGTTCAAACAATTGCTCTGAGATTAATGGAGTAACATTGTGTGCATTGACAAGAAAGGAGATTATGTTGAAAAATAAATATTGTGTAAAATAAATGCTTTTTTTAGGTACAGTGTAACCTGGATATAAGAGACCCGGATATAAGAGAAACCCGGATATAAGATAGGTTTTCTCTGGTCCCAAATTAGAGCCTGTGTTAATGTATACAAAATAGACCAAACCCGGATATAAGAGACTTCTTCTCCAGTCCCGACAACTCTCTTATATCCGGGTTAGGCAATGAACTTATTGATGAACCTACATATTAATTGCCACAAAAGATATTTCCTTTCACTAAAAAAACAATGCTTAGAGAAATTTTTAAATAAAGAAAAATTGGTGAAAGAAGGTTTTGGACCATTTCCACATTTTACAACTTGTGTTTTGATGAAAAAAATGAAAGATGTAACTTGTCAAAAAATGGTTGCACAAAACGTTTCAGCCACCTTAGATTTGTGATTTTCTGATAAACAGTAACGTACATAGTTGATGGAATTGATTTTCTTTTAAAAGATGTTGGAAATCCGACATCACATTATTGCATCCTTTCAAAGTTTTCTTATAATTTAAAACAAAGGAAATCAGAGAAAATGAGCTTGTGAGATTTTAAAAAAACAACAAAAAAAAACACTTGTTTCAAGCACTGAAAATGTTTCAGACCAACAAAGATGCATCAACCTTTGAAAGATACGGTAGAGTGCAATACAGAAATTGGTCAGGATAGCAACAGTTAAGCAAAAGAAAACTACAAAACAAGGGACATGTGTAGCTTGTCTAAATTGGTGTGAGTAGATAATAAAAAATGTAACCATTTTTGATATGTTGAGAGGAAAGATAGCCCTTAAGAAACTGACACTAACCAAGCATAATTTGAAGACAGATTTAATTGGTATAACAAACAGGCTCAATAAGGAAACTCAAGGCAGGGCAACAGTGAACACATTGACAAGCCAAGAATTTTACAAAGGGACTTTTCTTCTCTCTCTTTTAAATACAGATTTTTGTATTCGTTCTTATAGCGTTTGGCCATCAATACTCTTACAAATAGGAGTGCAAGCATTGCATGACATGAACTCTACAGTTGTTTAAAAGGAAATGTGAGCTAAAACTACCTTTCACAATGAAATCAGGATATTTGCATTCTAATAAGAAAAGAAGTTATCAGCAAACATCTAAGAAAGGGAATGTACTTCTAATGCATGCATGTGAAGTTTGGTCGTAAGAATCTAAGGCGTTGGGAATATGTAAAAAGTGAGACTTCTAGAAAGTTGTTTTAAACAAATGTGGTGGCAAAAGATTTGCACAACTATTTTGCAGAATCAGGCTATGTCTTTTCTTTTTCATCAAAACCCAGACTACTAAAACATTTGATAATAGTGCATGGAAATTAATCACAAAAGTGTTTGTGATATGATTATAATATACATTATTCCAAATGTCTGCTTAGGAGTTGATAATCTGCAAAAATGGTAATTGATACAAAGTGTTTCAAAATTTTTACATTGTACAGGATATATGAAACATGACAAAAATACAATGATACTTTATTTTCAAATAAGAGCTTTTATTCAGTGATTTAAACAATATAAATTTCTGATATAAATTTAATTTTGATCGACTTGCCGTTAGCAGATTTTTAAACATTTTATTCTTAAGACATCAAATTTATCAGATTTACTATCGTGTCTTGTGAGCTATCTGGACAGGCTGCATGTAAAACATGCTAATATTTTGGAGAATATTTTTAATTTCTAGCTCCAAAATGACTCAAACATGTTCAATAAGATTCTTGTCAGGAGAATGTCATAAATCTGATTTATTACTTTTTCAGACCTGAGTCTTTTATACTGAATGGTGTGGAACTCTATTTTTCTATGAAAGAGTGTAGATTTTGGCCTCAAAACTATCACTGAATATTAGAAGGCCCTCTTGCTGAATGGTTATGGCTATGTATTTTTCCAGATTGATATTTGCATTCCAGGAGCTTTGGATGACCAATGCACTATATTGCTGCCTAACATTATATCCTAACATCTGCTGTTTAACTGGCAAGCAGTTCAACCAGAATTCTTGGCAAGGTAATCACCAAACTTATATTAGTCTGATGTTAGAAAATCAAACCAATAAGGACCCATTTGAAAATCTGACACTGTGCCAAAGCTCCAATAATCTATCCACCTTCTCAATTGCTTTCTCTGTTGAAAGCTGTTTCTGGTTATTCTGCCATAATAATGTGAAGATGATACTACTGCTGGTTTGGGGCTGATTTAGAAATTCTTTACCATTCTGCAAGAGGGATTTTTTTTTCAATTACCCATCTCATTGGCCTGAATCAAATAAAAGATGATGGTTTCCCTCTCTTTATTAGTGAATTTATATGATTACATATTTCAAATTCCAAAGCAGAATTCCTAATTTTAATACTATTTCAGGTTAATTCATTCCACTGTCATTTTTCAAAATCTGACAATTCTTATTGTATAGAAATTGTGGGCTTATTTCTTTCTGAACAATTGTCAATGAGTACTGCATTTAATGGTTTATAAGATCCCACTATTTACATTTAGTATTACACTATTATGGATTTAGGTTAACTAAAATTCCTGGTAGTCTATGGCATCTGGATAAAAACATTAGCTAAACAGATACTTCAGCTTTGCATATAAGACCTGAGAAATATTTTTAGCCTTTTATTTTGTGTTTAGGTCATGAAAAATGTGCTATATTGACATTAAATTAAAAAAACTATTGGATTGAATGAAGAATAGATAAAATAATAATTTTAATCAGTACTTTTCTAGACATATCAATGGCATCCAGCATATAATGGTAATATTAACCATTTCCATATATGGAAACATTTGGCATTCATTGACCTAGCAGCCAGTGTTATACAAGTTAACTATTTCTTCACTTCCTGGACATTGGGTTAGGATCAAAATGTAGTATCTGTTCTCCTCATCTCTAATGGTAATATTAGCTATTTCTTTATATAGACACGTTTGGAATTCATTGACTGAACAGCCAATGCTTTTCATTGAAATTTATAAAATCTTTTTATTAAAACAGGTTTTCACGAAAAAAGGTTTCTTAATTGTATAAATTGTTATCACTTTCCAGTATTAATGTAGATTTCCTTCATAACCTTCTGTTTGGTGTAGAGTTACATCTGCCATCCATTTTAGTTTTTGCTGCAGTTGTTAAAAGTCCAAGTGATGTGCTGCTGTCTGTTATTTGATACAATTCTTTGTTCATGATAGTGTAGAGACAGTTCATTAGAAGAATAGTTATCCTTTCTAAAACCTAAAGGTTCATTCTCCCATTGATCTGAGAAAGCAGTTGTATGCAGTTGACATATTTAGACATTTCTGAATGGGTTAGCTGTCATGCATGACATCCATTTGAAAATCTAGATCTGATGAGACTATTTAAGTAAATGACTTCTTATGTTAATGTTTTGGATTTATGACATCTTGTAATGTTGGACAAAACTACCCTGATACACTATACTCTATGCTCAATTTCCTTATCTCCGATACTAAATTTGTTATAACTGATCCATTCACCAAGGTATTTGAAGCGTTTAATATTTACTAATTCCACATCCTGAATTTTCACGATGGATTCAGGCTATGTGCCATCAATGCTTTCATTCCAATCCCAGATTATAGTTTCTGTTTTAGAAAGGTTTAATTTGAGTTTTATCTCCACAACTTGATAGAGAATATTGTTCAAGGTCATTTTATCCCAACTGGGAATCAGCATAGTCCCCAACCCCCATCATCAATACATTGGCCTCAGTAGGGAAATCAGGAACACTGTAGATTCATTTTGGATGTTGTATGGAATGCCTAACTCTTCACACCTGTGCTTGTATATGTGCAGAGCTTAGTCTAGGAAGAGATTAAATAGATTAAGGCTCTCATTTTCTCTTTGTACTCCCGATGAGGTTTGAAATGATTCAGTATTGAGATCTTCAGATGTATACAACTTTGTGGACCAATATTGTTCCTCTATCAGATCTAGACATTCAGTAAAGTCAGAGCTTGGAAGACAGTTTCTAATGAATGAGATGCAGAAGTCTATGTTGATGTGGTCATATGCTGCTGTGAGGTCAACACAGCATGTATACAATTTTCTATTGGAGAGGTTTTTAATTTCTTGGATTTGTTTGATGACATATATGCAATCATTACACCCCTTACCAGAACAAAAGCTAAATGGTCAGAACCTAGTTAAAACAATATTCATTAATACTTTCACCATAATGGAACCAAATGAGATATCTCTGTACATGTCAGAGGTGTTAAGGACTACTTTTTTATTTCCATAGTGTATTAATCCATAATAAACCCTGGTGCTTCCGTCATGAAACTGAGAAAATATACAGAACAGTAATTCATTAAAAAATTTGCAAAATGTTACATCTTAGCCACTAGGGAGGCTGAACATATTTATCGAGAGCAACATTTTCAAATGATACAAATAAAGAAAAAAAAAATTGATATGTATATTTTTCTCTCACTGAAATATTTTTTTACGTTTTCCTCATCATCTGAGTACTATCAGATTGCAAGTATAAATTGAATGCAAGAAAAACAGTATTTCTTGCAAGCTCCACACATCTGTATATTTAAGGTATTGGAAAGAAAAAAAGATAGATCCTTTTAGAGCCAAATTAAAAGAAATATTAAAGCAACAATCAAAGACGGATATGAAGATTTTTCCAAAGGAATTTCTAAATTTAGTAAACAATAAAAAAACTTTATTGCTGATTACTACAGTTATTCAGCTTTGTCTAAATAAAAATAACTAAATTAATTATTAATCTTTTCAGTTAATTACATTCATTCATGACAGATGATCCAATACTTTGTTCAATGACATATACACTACATGGACCTATTGCATGCTTACTTCAACAATAAAATATAATTCAATATATACAGAACTGATCAAACTTAATTGTCTTACCTTTATGCACAAAGAATTTTTAGGAAAAATTTATCTCATCAAATACGTTGCAGTTTGCATGACTGAAAAGACTAAATGTAATAAAGACAAAATTTTTTACAAGTGTAGAATATTTTTCTGGATCACCAATATCATGTTTGTTATCAAAAAGGGTAGTCAGTTCAAAAATGTTATATCTTATTTGAAATTTTACTTTATTGTGTTCTAAATATTATCTTTATGCAAACTATATTATTTTATTCAGAAAAAAAGTACATACTAAATATTAAAAACGTTACTAAAAGGGCCATTCTCCAAAACTATGAATTTTTTTTAAAGCACAATAAATTACTGGAAGCAGAAGTTATGATATCCTTAAAGAAAAAATATTAAAATTAGTTTGATTATTTTGTGTGTGTGAAAGATGCTTCTTTAAATTACCTTTCAATTACATTTTTGTTCAATATTTTTTATTAACAAAATAATCATATTCTCTTTGAAAGGCTAATTCCAGGTTAATTTTTATTAATTTTATTTATTTATACACAATAAACATAGAAAATAAATTAGATAAATTCTAAGGGGAGGTCCATTTATTTGTATTTATTTCTCCTAAAAGAGAAGCAAAAATTCTCTTTCCCGTGATTGCCTATAACAATAACATTCAATCTTTTTCTCTAAGCTCAAAGAGCCTTGGATTATAAATTAGACATAATTGCTAAAGTAACAGAAAGGCAATAAAAATTTGAGCAGTTCCAAATGGGGACATGTTTTTAAGGAAATAAAAACAAATGACAACCACCCTCATTAGCCATTCCACTGCAATTGCACAACACAAAGGTAACTTTTCCATTCCCTGCTGGTAAAATTCTTGGATTTTTTTATGAAAAGAAAATTAATAAATGTAAATTCCTTATTCCTAAATGTCCTATATGTGTGTGTGTGTGTGTGCGTGCGCGCCAGTCTAGTTAGAAGAAAGAATAAGAATTCACCAACAAAAAGTGTACTGATCTCACAATTCTCCACACTCACCTCAAACCAAACTCATATACAATAAACACAACAGTAGCACAATGTGGTATACAAACTAATAGAGAGAGAAATAAGCAGATCTATTTGGAGTGAACTAATTTCAAATCTAGCAGATGTTAACAGCTTCAATATGAGATTTAAAAAAAAACAACAAAAAAAACTCTCTGGCTGTAGTGTTTGATAAGGTTATTTATTAACCTTCCTCAAAAATTCCAACAGTGTTTGGTTTTCATTCTGACCTGAAGACACCAACCAGATGAAGATGAAACATGTTGTCTGTAAAAGTTTTTTTAACTATGAACAGAAACATCACTTTAGTCTGATGAAGTCCTAAAGGACACTCGTGTTTGAGAATACCTGTCTACTAGGACAAATAGCCAATCCCTATTGCAAACTCTTGCTCAGGTACATTTGTGTTTGTTCAACACCCACAGAGACAACCTGTAGTTTATATTGCAACTATGCTGAGCAGACCTTAGTTACAACTTCTGGGAGAGAGTGTGTTATCTATCATGATCAACAATCTGAACAATACCAGCACACTCAAATCCTCGGTCATGATGACTTGTGGCTTTGTACTAGAACAGCTATCGACAGCCCCCAAGAATTTGAACCTGCTAGTACTTTGAAGAGGATCACCTTTAAGATATCATTATTTAAAGTGGTCGATATTGCAGAGGAAGGTCTATTGGAAACATGGGTTACTTATTCACAATCACTGCGCCTGGATTCATAGCACAAATATTCATAACTGTCTGTACTGCATTAATGTCTTTATGAAATTCAAGGATGAATATAATATTCACTAAAGTCTTTGCCACTCTTGTGGCATAGCATGGGTGGTGCCTCTGGTGTCAGTAGCTCTGGGTACAAAATTTCAAAAGAAAAAAAATGTAATAAATAAATAAATAAAAAAAATAGCATGTCCTCTCGGACACAGAGTTTTCCCATAAATTCAAATAGTTATCCAATAAACCTACTTTCAGAGGGTTTCAGTAAATACAAAATTAAAGGTGGAAAAATGTAAGTAGAAGGTGGGATCAAAGAGCTCACCCAAGTTAGGCCACATCAGCAATATGGACGCAGAATTTAAACTTTGTCTGGCTTTAGAAAATCACTAAATATTCCACTAACTGCCAACTCATATTGAAACACATACAGTTTCATGCTCACACATGTACCAGATATAAGATGTTTTTATGTTTATTGCTTCTGTTAGTTGTATATATGGTGACAATACAATCACTAAATTAAAATCTATTAAAATATCATCAAGTAATGTTGCCACCAATTTAGTGTTCCAACAGAAGAGTTAAAAAACTGTTGTCACTGTGTGCAGATACAAGTTCAGTCATTTGGGAATTTTATTATCCTGGTGATTTTAAATAAATTTGAGTATAATGACATTTAAATGCATTTTACTTTAATTACATCAAGGGTTGGGATTCAATATTGAACTGGTGAAAAGATTAGAGTGCAATACTCACCCCAGGTACTGGCAACTTGCACTACTGGCCATTCATGAGATTAAATATTACCAAAAACAGCTTGATTGTTGGTTGCTTTTTAATTTCCATACTTGATTGATTCTAAATTTTTATATTTTAAATAGGATAGATATTCTATATCATTTTATAAACATATACACACACATAAGCTTTGTGATTTCATAGTTAATATTTTTCTTTTTCAACCCAAACTAATATATAAAGAAAGCAGAAGAGTGTCAGAAACAATATATGAGAAATATAGAGAAAATTTGTATTTCATTGAAGTTCTATTTACAATTTGATCACAAAAGGCATATTCAAAATATGCATATGTTACAGAACAGAAACGAACAACACAGGAAGAGATAAGTTTTCTTTTTGATCATTTATAGAAAGAAGGTAGTCATCAAGCCCTATGTAATGAAGATAAGAGATAGAGAACAACACTGGAGGATAAGCCAACTGAAAGAATGATTGCACATGTTAGGCTCTGATAATCTCCTCAGTAGACCTAGCATAGAAATGTAAACTATCTGAAAGACTGATTAAAAAAAGGACACTGGAAGATGTGAGTTCAATCCTTCTATGTGCATATATATATATATATATATATATATATATATATATATATATATATATATATATATATATATACACACACAGAGATGAGAGCAATTGCAGTAAGACTTCTAAGTATCAGAGGATATGGTTAAGAAACTGAAATTAATTCAACTTGTTTTTTTTTATATAACTCACACAGAAAATGACAATTATATATTTGAAGAAATTCACTAATAGCTTCACCAAAGCAATACAAAAATAGTTATTAGAGTACATAGCACAGTCTAAAATGTAATTAATTACATTAATGAATTTTTGCCTTTCTTCTTCTGAAAGAAAATTTCAAGAACTTCACAAAGAAAGAAAAAAAATTAAAAAAACATTGCTCTTTTCCAATTTAAATCTGATTAATTTCCATTTACCTGGTAAGGTTTTTTTATTTATTTTACAAAAAAAATTTAGTCAACAAAATATCAGCACATCAACATCAATTCTTTGAGTTGCACTTATCCAAACAGTTCCATTCTTGTGTTTTAGAACAAAAAAGGTAAAATAGAAAAGAGTAATTTTAAAAGTTACTTTTCATAGATTATCTTTATTGTAGATACATTTCTAAATAGAGGAATTGCAAATCTGCATACTTATTATATAAAAAAAAGTCTCTGGAATGCAAAATAGATGAACACATAAAACAGTAAAACATTGAGTAAATGCTTCCAATTCTGACTTGCCAACTTTAAATGTCACTTTGCATTAATGCCTTTAGATATTTTTATATAAAACAACTCCTTATAATAGAAACCTGTATATAAACTGTTGGCTGAACCCTGAAAAACCCAATGAAATTAACAAAAAGATGAATGATACACCCTTGCCTTCCATTCAGTCACCTATGTATAATACACTGATCATCAACATGTGCCCACACAAGAATAAGGGCTATAAAAGTGTTATGAAATCCCAAATTCTAATCTATGGTGATGGTTGTTAGAACTGTAAATTTGCTTACTGTTGTATATGAATTCCCTACCTCCACATTCATATTATATATGTGTGTGTGTGTGTGTACGTTTGTGAGAGAGCAAAAGGAGAGCATGTTTTAAACATCTTGTAGGAGTAATGATAAGATGAGGATTTTAAATTTGGTTTAAATTTAAGTAGTTTCAAAAGATTATTTGAAATAGGTGTAAAGGACTTAATGCTTTCTTTTAAATAAGATGAAAAATTCTTCAATAGAAAGAGCATAAATGAGTTAAACTACTAGTTTTAATTTGTATGGAAAATGGCACAAAATAAACTTACAATGTATATCATTAGGCACTCTTACTTAGCTGAATCTGGCACAAAGCTACAAACTGTGAAGTACCCAGTAAAGACTATATTCACTAAAATGTACTGGTATTTGGGACTAGCTATTACTCCACTATTCACATTGTAAATAGTTTGGTATGAACAAGTGTATAAACTGGTATTACTAAATTTTACCTCATCATAAAATCAGGTTTTTGTTCACAAATGGGATCAGAATTTATGGGTCACTTTTCAGAAAACTTACATACTGAAAATTATTGATGATAGCAACTAGGTGCCAGTCTCAATATGTTGTTGTGAACAAAAGCCTGCTTAAATACTTAAGTGCTGACCCAAAGCTGACAAATCAAATTGAAAGCTGAATAATAAAAATAAAAAAGGCACTGATAGACAATAAACATTAAGATCAAGTTAATCTTCTCTACTCCACAGAACGATTGATATGAGGTGGCAGCAGAGCATTTAAAAGCAAAGTGAGATAGGATGAAAACCTAAAAAAATAAACCTGTTGCTTAAAGAATTTTTTTAGCTGTCTGAAATAACCAGGAGATTTTTTTAAAGGAAAACCTGTTATTCATTGCCATCTACTGTCAGTATATGCATTATAAACAATGTCTTCATCAAATAAATACCTACATAAGAAACATGTATGTGTATACAGAAATGATGTTTTTTGGAATAGTGTGCTTTCTTCCTGTCACATTATCAGTGGAATAAAATATTTTGCAGGTGAAGTTTTTATTTATTTAGACAAGCTGAGATACAAAGCTGAACATTTGCCTTGCAAGGTCAGTTTTTTGTGACCAGAAACAAGAAAAGGGGAAGAAGGAAATGATATTGGACAGGTTTATAAACAGTGGAAAAAAGTAAAATTTAAGAAAATTTGAACAATACAGAAAGTAAAGAAAATGTAAGAATCGTTGGGCAAAAGTGGAAGAGAGAAAATATAAAAATATCATTTTTGCATTTCAAGAATTTTAAATCAAGTAGAAAAAGAAGAAACAAGTTGATGAGTAATTCTTGTAGTAAGTATGCATATTTGTGAATGAGAATAGAGTGAAATTGAAACAACGCCCATATTGAAGATTCAGTTTTTCAGGCTGTGTGTCCATTTCACATAATTTATTGTCTTCAGAAATTTAACAACCCCCAAGTAAGAATTTTAGCACTCACTTGATTTTATGCTGAAATGAAAAAGTTTTAAACGGAAACTTTAAATCAATTTTTGTTTAAAAGTTCCTCTACTTTTTTTTATTACAACTAAACAATATTTTTGTTAAATATTAACCCTCATGTAATGAAAGTCATGTTGAATGGACACGATTCTAGTTCATTTCATATTAATGCAGGAATCCCCCAGAACTCTATCCTTGGTCCTACCCTGTTTCTGATCTTCATCAATCACATTCCTGATATCATCAGTTCCCAACTATGTATCTATGCAGATGACAACTATTTACTCCTATCTTAGTACCAAGTTCAACAGATCCAACAACTGCTCTCAAAAAGGACCTCCAATCAGTGGTGAACTGGGGCAAGGAATGGCTTGTAAATTTTAATGCCTCCAAAACAAGCTTTCATTTAATCGCCACAGAGAATTTTTTTTCTGTCATCAGCATGGTTGATGCTAAACACCAGAAGAGCAACACTTTATGCCTTCTTGGGCTCACATTTTCCTCTACCATGAAGTGAGGCGATAATATTGAATCAATTGCTAGGTCAATTTCTAGGAAGGTTGGTTCACTGTTTTGTGCCAAACAATTCTTTTCATCAGAATCCTTCATTTTCAGTCACTTTCTCACCACTGTGACATGGCTTCCTCTGTTTTTCCTACAAATATTTTCATGACAATTGTCTCAATGAGCTGTTCTCCTTAGTGCATAAATTTAAGCTTGCTACTAGACTGGCAACTACGTCTCACCATTTTACTGGTGAATTAGCTAGATGCAACAATCAGTTCTATTCTAATAGTTTCTTTTAGCACACTTCTTGCCTGTGGAACACACTTCCAATTTCTTCTTCCCTGTAACCCTGTGTCCTAGTGGCATTATCGCTTCAATTTTATTGAAGTCTTGATTTTCCTTTAGCACATTATAGATTAGGCTTTACTCTTTTTTTTACCCTTAATATCTTCAGAAGCCAATACTAGGATTAATCAAGATATAAATCTCACAAAATTGTTATAAATTATGCACATAAATTATCCATCTATTCAAGACTGCTGCTACATCTGGTCTAGTGCCCCTGCTATGTATTTAAACTTCCTCATATAATACGAAGAATCTGCAATGTTATCAGTCCTGACCTGGCATTTCAGCTTCAGCTACTTTCCCTCACTATAACATTGCTTCCCTGTGCCTTTTCTATAAATATTTTCAAGGTAATAGACATTATGAATTTAAGTGCAGTACTAAATTGTTGATAATGTCTCATCATTTGACAAATAAAATGATTAGATGTAACCATAAGTTCTATGTTAACAGATTCTTCTCTTGCACTTCTCACGTGTCAAACTTTTCCGGCCTCTTGCTTTCCAGTCAACTTAAAAAGTTTAAATGCAATGTCAATCATTATTTTCTGTTCTTAATTCCTGTTCTTTTATTGTTCTCTCTCCTTAATAATGTTTACTTTTTCTCATATTCTCTCATGCTCAGTAACTCCTTGCATTATAGTGACTTTATTGCTTTGCTTGAGGTGAAATAATTAAAAAAAAATAAAAATGTGTATGCTTTGTTGAAATTGTAAAACTAATCAGAAATCTTGATCTTGTTTAATTTATTTCTTCTTCTAGCTGGGATAAGACTAGCATTTCATTTTATAAGAAACAAGTAACAAAAAAAAATAGCTTTTTTTTACTTTAAAGATAAACATTTTTATTTGTTGTTGTTTACATAACAGTTTCATCCTTTGGAGCAAAAATAGTGCAGTTAGGATGGAATTATGGATCAAAAGGTGTGCTCATTATTAAATTAACATTCAGTCAGTCAGTTAAGTGCTATACACGATACACGCTTGGACAATCATGTCTCTTTCAATTCATGACTGACTAGGTAGATTTTCCTGCAGTAAGTCACTTTCTTTCTGTGGTAGACTGGTTGTCAACCAAGGCCATAGGACCCAGTATGTCTTTCTATCCAATCCATAGCTGGCAGCGGGGAAGAGAAGAGATGGAGTCATACCTTTCCTTTGCATGTAAGTAACTGTAATGAATCTGATTGGAAATCCAACTCGTCATGTTTGTTACATTACCAGACCCCTAAATCTGACAAAATCATCAATCTGGAAGTGAATGGTTACTTGTTTTGATTGTAATGAGGCTAAGTTTATAAAGTTCATAGAAAAAGAATGTCATGAATTGAAAAGAGTAAAAGAAAAAAATGAATGAAAAGAAAAATAAAGTGTTTTAAAAATGTTGAAAGAAAATAAAAGAGACAGAAATTAATTGAAAATCTTTAAATGCTTCCCTAGTTTTTAAACGGTAAAACAGAAAGAGAAGCATTACACAGAAATCATAAAAATGGGGAGGGGGGGAGTAAACAAATTCAATGAGACATCATTCATTCAGTGAGTAGACTTGAACACCCCTTTGATAAAAGAAAAAAATTGTTTTTGTAAAACGTCCAATTCAAGACAACTATACAGAAATACATAGGAAATTGACACACACAGTGTAGATAGAAATGAACTCATAGTGAGACATCCTACTAGCAGATTCTTTATAACCCCCTCCAGTCCATGCACATATACAACTTATAAAATAAATACCTTTCAAAGAATAGGACATGTTTTTAATAAGTTACTATTTATAATGGAAACTTATTTCCGATTGTTAAGAGGGGGAAAGGAGATGAAATGTACACTCTCTCCCCCCCCTTAAAAAAATTATACCACTTAATATTTATATTAGCAATAAAAATGGTTGAATGTGCCGAACATGTAAACAAGTGGTTGTTCATTTTATTGAGTCACATTTTAGTCAAGGCTGCATATTTTTCTTTTTGCTTCTTCTATTTTAGAAAGAGAGAAAGTAAAATGGTTGTTACACAATCTAAATTCTGGTTTAAGTTTTTTTTACACCTTAATTACACCATATCACAAAAATAGTTTCTCATTTTCAGGTATATAGTCAGTACTTTAAATTGTCTGCTTAAATATAAGTAATTACAATTTATATAAATACTGCAAAGTTCATTACAAGTTTGAAAAAAAAAATGTCCAAAACATGGTTCTTTAGTTGAAGGCCTCGAAACAGCAGTTTAACAAGCCAGGATCCAGTATGACAAATTTTCACTTTAAAGAATACAACATGTACATATATTTAAGATTATATAACAGATTCATTCCTTAATGAGTGCTCTCAAGGCATACAAACACAGTGCTCAATGCCTAAGGTAGAGCCAAAACATTATTTTTAATGAAATGTTTATATATATATATATATATATATATATATATATATATATATTATATATATATATGTATGTGTGTGCAGATAATGAGACAAAATGGAAAATCTATAATTGACGACTTTCACCGAGAACATCTGTTGCTTTTGAATTAAGCAACAGATGTTCTCAGATAAATGCATCATTTATATATAGTTTTCAATTTTGTTTCAGATACTATTATACATCCTACACATACACACAAAAAAGAGAGAGAGAAAGAGAGAAATGGATAAGTACATATACAAAGTATTTGGTGTTCTTTCAATGCTCATGTTTTTGCACATACTGTATTGGTGTCAATTATATTTTCACTACAGCCAATCAGCAATCCTTGATAAGGTCATCCATAGCCCATGGAACAATACTTTTTATCTGACTAGTCATAGTTAACTACCTGCATACTATCTGTTTTGCTTACCTCAGCTATATTGAATATAAAAAAAAAAAACCAAACATCATATGGAACATTATTCTACAATATGAATAATGGCATATTTGTTATCTACAATAAGAATGTACAGGAATTACTAAGTCCTCAGCTATATTTGTAAACTGTTTTTTATTATGTAATTTGCTATCATATTTTCTTTTTACCTTCACAAAACAGACTAGCATGCTCCTTGAATCTCTTTTTTAGGGATTAACACCTTAGACATAAATACTTATTAATGTTTTATATATTTTAATTATTTCTGATATGGTCATATGTACATAAATAATTGGCACATTTATACACATAAAAGAAAATTATAAATAATATCATCTAAAAGGGTGTAATTAATACAGAATTTTAAAAGATTTAAAACTTAATAAATCATTCCAATTAAAATTAATTAAAATTTTGAAAAAATAAACAATATTTGTCTATATTTCTGAGATGAGGCATTCTAATTATTTACACTATTTACATTGTTTGGACTGTTGTCCTCATCTTTGTTACCATATTCGTGACATTTACACAGTTATATGCTACAGCCATCTTCAGGTGATTGGAATTTTGAACTGAACCCTTTATTTTGTCCACATGCCATGCCTCTTCCGGATATCTCAGTTTCAGTTATCTCCCTTTAAATTAACTCTCCAAGTTTTGTTCACCTCAGCTGTAGTCAGGTATTGAACTCACAGCTCTGGATTCAATCAACACTTTTATCATCTGAACCATGTGTCCTTGAGTGTATGAATTTTGGGGATTTATAAACTCAGTAAATATTTTTTTACCAGAGTTCATATTGCAATTGTGTTGTTGTTATTGTTTTTCTCTAATGCTCCATATTACTGGTTCCTATATTATATTCATTTCTATTCTCCGTCAGCTTAGATTTTTGTGACCTAGAATATATGCTGATTCTTTAAGTTTTCGTATTTTCCAGTGATCTTCTGTCTATTATTTCAACTCCCTCCCACAGGAGGTGGTGATCTCCATTTTCCCTCCATATGTGTGATTTTTCTATTTCCCCTTGTGTTCTGGAAGAGGTATGGCATGTGGAACTGGAACAATCTACCCCAGTGGACAAAATAAATGGTTCAGTTTGAAATTCCAATCACCTGAAGAAGATCAGAGCATACAATGGCCAAAGCATCATGAATATAGCAACAAAGATGAGGACAACTGTCCAAATACTGTAAATAAATAAAAACAATTCTTGTAAAAAAATTAATTAAAAAAAAAAAAATGTTCTTAAGACAATAGTACCTTTAATATATCTTATTTATAAAAGCAATTAAAAGCTTTTTTAATTAAATAATGTTTTAGTTTTATTGCATTTTACTATTTTACAATTCAAAGCAAAGTAAATTGTGTTTCTATTTGAAAAAAAAAAAAAAACTGTTGATTTAAGTTCTCCAAGGAGTCCTGATATAAATATGAAGAGGTTAGAATTTTAATTTCTGAAAATTTCATTAATTAAGTTGGGAGTAGCAGATGTAAAAAAAAATTATATATATTTTTACAAGGATTTTTTTAAAACAAAATATTTTTAAAACAATTTCACTCATTTGTTAATAAGTCCTGAAAATTTCATTAAAATCTGACACTAATTTGATTTTTGCAAGAATTTCTAAATCTATGTTTTTTACTGAAAAACAAAAAAAATGCTAAAATTTCCTGTGGTGCCCCCACTGATGCAAGAAAAACAAAAAAAAAAGATTTAAAATTTAAAATGTACTAGAAAGGATTAAAAAATTTAATAAAATAATCAAAAAATCTTTTGGTCTTTCCTCTTAACATTACTTTTAACAAACATTTTGATCATAAAATTTTGTTTTTATTCAGTTTGGGACCTTTTTTCATCATGGTATGGCGTTTGTTCAGTGAATTATTGGAGGTACCTACTTTTATAGACATATTGAAGATATGCATAAAACACCAAATACTTATTTTGTTAGATTTTTGGTTTTTATTTTGAGATTTACAATGCTTCTTGCACACATTTATTCTACTCATGTCAGTCACACCCCCAATGCTCATTCAACGAGGGAAGTGAACAAATTGTTCTCCCTGTTCTTCTCTTTTTCTGTTGGCATTCTGGATCTGCTGCCTGACCCACCAACCAATGTGTGTGCTGGAGTTTAACTGTTGCTGTTCATTGAGGAACTGCATGTGCTACCAAAGCCGGTGGCATTAAAAAAAAAAGAGAAAGAGAGAAAAAGGCAGTGAATTTTTTCCTCTTATTGGCTCATCATGCATAACCGGATGTCGGAAAACACCGCACCTCTTTGGTTAGCACAATTTTAGCCTCAATAGCCAATGAGAGTTGAGCTCAAAATGACAGCTTCATAAAAACAAGTAGAGAAAGAGAGAAAGGAAAGAGTATATACTTAAAAACTCTTCTGGAAGAGAAAATGTTTAACTGAAAGAAGGTATATTTTGCAAGGACTTATCTCAATAATTATTTTTATGTTCAGTTTTAAAATAGAAGTTATTAAATGTGATCAATTAGTATTATTAAAAACCAAAATTATTTTTAATTTCTGACACACAGTTTTAGGATAGTTACATGAAACCATTATCTTTTATTCATTTAATTTAATAAAATAAAAACAAATGGTGTGGAATGTGTTCAATCATTTAAAAAGACTACCCACTATACTAAGGTAGGTTTTTCATCTCTGGAGGACTAAATAGGATTCAAATTCAACAGATGATCCAAAAATGTACAAAAAAAGTTGCAAAAACAAAAATGCATCAAAACAGAAATATGCAAAAAAAAAATAGAAAGAAATGGCACTAACCAACTTTGACCTATCTTCTACTAGTGAACATTGTTAACACTAAAGTACTGCCAAAGGTGAGAAAGTAATTAATAGTATAAATTTAATAATAAGAATTGGAAAACTATGAAATAAGGACAACTGGCCATATCAACAATTATGGACTATCAGTCTATCATTTGTGAAAAGTGTCAAATAAGCAATGTTTAAGGGATTTGTTTTAATGACTGAATTCTTGCTTTCTGCTGAGATGACTGTAATAACAGAAATAGTAAATGTATTTTTAACAGGCTATGGACAATTAAATTGATGGAAGCAATAATATGCACATATGGGAGCAAGATAAATATAGATTAAAAAATAAAGAAAAAGGGAAGGAGTAGTTATAAATAGAGAAACAATGAAGCCAGATTCAAAATGATAGAAAAAGACAGAAGGAGGCTAGAAACAAAATGAGAGAGAAAGACAAGGAGGCTAGAGACAAAATGAGAGAGAGATCAAGAGATAAAATGAGAGAGAGATCAAGAGACAAAATGAGAGAGAGATCAAGAGACAAAATGAGAGAGAGATCAAGAGACAAAATGAGAGAGAGATCAAGAGACAAGGACAGAGATAAAATATGGAAGAGAGAGAGAGACCACTGACAAATTATGAGAGAGAGAGAGAGACCACTGACAAATTATGAGAGAGAGAGAGACCACTGACAAATTGAGAGAGAGAGAGAGACCACTGACAAATTGAGAGAGAGAGAGAGAGACCACTGACAAATTATGAGAGAGAGAGACCACTGACAAATTATGAGAGAGAGAGACCACTGACAAATTATGAGAGAGAGAGAGACCACTGACAAAATATGAAAGAAAGAAACAAAATATGAGCACAAGAGCTACTAGACAAGATATATGAGAGAGAGAGCAACTAGAGACAAGATATATGAGAGAGAAAGGAGCCAAAAACAAAATATGAGAGAGAGAGAGAAAGAGAGAGATAGAGAAAGAGAGAGAGGAGCTAAAGACCAAATAAGAACAAGAGTGAGAAGCCAGGCAAAATGAGAGGAAGAGTCAGCAGCAAAATATGAGAGAGGGAGGAGGGAGAGAGATAAGCCAGAGATAAAATATGAGAGACATGGATGAAGTAGCCAGTTAAAAACGGAGGGAGAAAGAAAGAAAATGGAGAAATAGAAAGACGAGAAGAAAAAGGAGATAGAACAATAGATAGTGCATGGTTGTATAGCTCTGCATGATGAGTACGCCAGTATCACATGGGTCGGCTGACATAAAACAAAACACAAAATGTACCAACAGCGTGACAGCACAAGTATATGCATGCTGTCCTGCTGTTCATAAATTAACTATCGTTCATTAGTATTACTTTACGTTTTGTAAAAAGGCGTTGTCTAGTGATCAGTTTCGTTGATCAGATATTTTGAAAAGCGGGAAAGATAACAAGCCTTGATAGAACATTGGTAGATAAAATAGTCTTGGGCAGTGATTCTTAACCGGGGACCACAAGTTCAATGAAAGGGACCACAGTGCAACAACCCTGTTGCCCTCTATATCTTAGTTCTAAACTTTTACTTAAATTATGTAATAAAAATAAAATTATTTTAAGGTGTCTTTTTTATGGCACTAGTGTGCATTTATGTAAAATTTACGCGCAGAACATTTTTCATTTTGCATTATTTTTTATTTTTATTTTCCAGAACTTTTAAAATTTGTGCGTACATTTATGTGCAGAACTTTTTTTTTTTGGAAGTGAAAATAACTGGTTTGTTTTTAAAAACAAGCAGTTTTGAAGTTTATATGGAGAATATAACTGTTTTTGTTCCGGAAATTGTAAAATGAGCTTTTGTTATGGTTAGGAGGAGGACATAAAAAAAATCATCAATCAAATAAAAGGGGGTCATAAATAGAAAAAGTAAAAATGAGCTACAGATACAGTTACATTTGAGTTGACAATGTTATTGTTATCCTTACAATTCATATCTAGTCCAAAATAGCGTACTCTTCATTAATCTACTAAAAAATGTTGATGGATCAGCTTCTTTTTTCTTAAGGGAAAAAAAAAAAACGATATGAGGATTACTAGCAGTAGGTAAAAGTCGTAATATTAAAAATTACTTTAATTTCGAGAACAACTTGGTCACGATAAACAGAAAAATAGACTAACACAACTAAACTTAAACCCATGAGAATGTGAAAGCAAACATCAGGTTTCTTTACAGGACAGTAAGCCGTTTCATTTTTTTATCCTTTTAACTTTACAATTTTAAACCTCCCCTGGAATAGCTTTTTTTCGTTTACACATTTCGGACCCACTGGTATCAGTTCATTCGTACGATATCTAGCACAGTTTTATGGATCATGTGATGCCAAATTTCATTTCTTTCTGAGTCGATAATCTTTCTTTTTATTCTTAAGAATTTATCATTGCTACTAACGACTTGTGAACAACAATGCCTAGTCGCATTTTTTCCTCCACATATCCAGCAGGGTCAGTAAAAAAAAATTATGAAAATGAGTGACTGTGAGGCAAAGAAAATAAATTGTTACTAGTAGATTCAAATGATTGAGAGAAAAAAAATGTATAATAATATTCAAAAACTAAAAAAAAGGATTAACTTTTTTTTTACGAAAACAGAAAAACAAAGATATATCTCCCTTTTTAGTTTTTATTAAAAAAAATTAACAATATCATTACCAAATTCAATTGTTAGTATATGAAAGATTCAACTGGACCCAGATAATAAAAAATTGTTTTAAAAAGTAAAATATTAAAAAAGAAAATGGTGTCAGATCCGAACACAAAAGCATTCACAGGATACACAAAGTAGCAAAAACACCGGGAAAAATATTAAGTTCCGTTGGAATTTTTCGTAAGGTGTGTCAAGTACTTTTTAAAGCGGAAGAGTCAGTTTATGTTCACCAGGAATACTAGAGAGAGAAACAGCTATGTCAAAAAGAGAATAAGGACTTTCTAGGTACACTGGGCGAACCTGTGTTTTTAGAATTTTTTATAAACAACTAGTGTTGTTGTTGTTGTTGTGTTTGTGTGTGTGTGACTCGTGAGGTGAGTGAAACAGATACGCATCTTAATATTTTAATTTTTGTTTTACTATTCGTATTTAATTAGTAGGGATTTTATGTATTTACGCAAATGTGTACTTTATGCATGTGTGTAAAAAAATAATAAACTCTCTCGCTAGCTTGTGCGTGTATAGATAGCCAGGATGTCATTGTCATATTGTCCGTGTAAAAATGTGTGCGTCATCATGTTTAAACTAAAGGCTTATGCGAACTTTCGGCGGTTGGTTGAATGAAAGAAATAAAAATTGTTCTCGGTGCGTCGGAATAAATAAAATAATAATCTGTGTGTATGTAAATAAAAAAAATGAACTGAAATTTTTAAAAAAGCAAAAAGAAAAAAGAGAGAGATCGGGCTTCTTAAGAAGGATGCATTTTTTTATGAAGAAACTTACAAGGAGGACGAGAAAACAAAAAGAAAAGGGAGTAAAAAATGAAGGAAAGAAAAAGTTAAAAACAAAAGTTAGGAAAAGAAGAAGAAAGAAATCAATGAAAATGGCTTATTGATTTTTATTTTATTATCTACTTTTTTAAAGTAAATAATAAAATAAATAAACAATTGATACACTTGTGACTTGTTTGTTTATTTCTGTTTCATTAAAAAACGTTCCGGGATGACTGGCTGGGTAGATGCCGTCAAATGGTGGATAGAAAAAAAAAAGAAAAAGAGGCGTGACATTCAGTTTTTTAACCGAAATGTGCGCGTGCGATCAGCGACACTGATGTCAAAATACAAAAAGAATGAAAAGGAAAGAACAGAAGAAAATAGGAAAAGAAGAGAAAGAAAAAGAAGGAAAAGAAAAAAGAAAGAAAAAGAAGGAAAAGAAAAATGAAAGGAAAGAAAGAAAAAAGGGAAAGAAAGAAAAAGGGAAAGAGAAAGAAAAAGAAGGGAAAGAGAAAGAAAAAGAAGGGAAAGAGAAAGGAAAAGAAGAAAAAAGGGAAGAAATGAAGAAAGAAAAAATGAACTAAAAAATAGTGACAGGTGTACAAAAACAGGCTAAACCAGGGATCTTCAGAAGTAGACAGGTGGGAAAGGTGTAAAAACAGGTGTCATCATCAGGTCACATACACACTATCGCACTTATAAACACAAAGTTTCTTCCTCTTTTTTTTTTACTAATTTGAGCAGCTTTCCTTTCAAGTTTAAAACATACTGACAATAGGCTATACATTCTAGTACTGACATTAAAATACATTAATTAAACGAAACATTTTAGACACGCATAAATCATAGACAATGTACAATTTAACTCCATTGCATAAATTATTGAATAGTGATTTTTAAAGGAGAAATTGGCAAAATAACGTATAAAAGACAAAACAAATGAGCTCCTGTAACTTAAGGACTAAGAGACTCTCTCTTTCTACAAACAAAAAGTACATTAGTTTAAAAATGCTGTAACCTAAATTTTCAACAACTGAAAACAAAGGGAACACAAAGTGATGTTTCTCAGAGTAACTTTTAAAACAATTTTATCTTTTTACAGTGGCACAAAAGTAACAAAAATCATCAAAACAAATGTATTTCTTTAAAAAAAAACGTTTAAGTTAACTGTTAAATATTTTGTTTACTACAGGTTACTACTGCTATGTGATGAGAATATTTTTATTTCATTCATTGATTTAAAAAATTATTATTGTTAAATGTTATCCATACTTTTTAATTTTTAACTTAACTTTATGCACACAACGCAGAAAACATGTACAACAATTATTTTTTCTGCCTAGAAAAAGAAATGATATACTTTTTGAATTTCTTTGTATTTATTTTTACGTCGATACAGTGAACAAGTGTAAAAAAAATTCGATGTATTGTATGGTAATGCTGCAAAAACAGTAACCCTCTCTGAAGTCACTATCAACACAAGACATCTTTATTATTAAAATAAAAAAATTACAACAATTACTTATCGATAAGGAAAATAAAGATGTTGATGATACATATTGCTTCTGAATTAAATGAAATCTAATACGCAAAAAAAAAAACACATTTTTTAAAACATAAAAAAAGTAAAAAAGCCCACATTGAGTGAACTTTTTCACACACATAATTGAATAATTACAAACAAATAAATTTCTTGAATATTTTTAGCTACACGAGTGGGAAAATAAAACTATTGTTCCAACAGTTGAGAAACAATGAAAAATGTCCTATTCTTAAAATGAAAATTTCAACAAACTCAACTAAAAATCACCGGCACAGAATCACGCCCCCCACACACACACCTACACAAACATATCTCTCGTCTTCTTCAGTCTTTGACAACTCTTTTCCCCCTATCCATTCCTATGAAATAAATTAAGTGTTTTTTACGTCCCATGTCATGAGCACCTTTTTTGTTTGATTTTTTTAATTATGCACTTATTGTGTTACTAAACAAGAAAGATTCTGAGAATAAAAGAGGTTTCCATTTTTTTCTTTGTTTTACTTTCAATATTTTTTCCTGATTTCGAAAATGACATGAAATGAAGACAGCTGAGAAAAGTTTTACAAACAAGACGTCACACACAATATTGTCATAGTCAAGACTTGTCAAAAGATTCCGTCAGTTAAAAATTAACAAAAACATCAATTTAATTGTATGTAAATGAAGTAGTTTTATGTCCTTAAAATCTAATCGTTTAATAATTGACTTTTTTATTATTTAAAAATTAAAAAAGATTTAAATTTTCGTCTTTACCATTTGTTCCGGAAACTTTATGACGTAATTTTTGGGGGAAATTGTTTCTACTTGAATGGTTTCAGTATTTATTTACATTACAATCTTTCTTTACAGTTTACTTACATCATACAGCTGGTTATTACGGATTGAAACTACTTAAGTGCAACACATGGTGACTTATAGTCAGTGCCCGACTTAATTTTGATTCATGGTTTAATTTTTTTTGGGGGGGGGGGTAATTTTTTTTTTTTTTTTGTAGATAGGGTACAGAAATAAATGGTTTTATTGCAGGTATGATTTTTTTTTAATTAAAATAATAAAACCATAAATTATTTTGTTGGCACTCGGGTGAGGGTCCCTAATCAGAAACGACATAAAAAAAGACAAAAAATATTTACGAAAAAAAAAAAAAAAAAAAAGAAAAAATAACACGGATAAGAAGACTAATAATCACTAAACAAAAATTGTCGAAAAAAATCCCTGAAATTAGGATTCAGCTGATAAAGGGAAAGGAGAGACGTGAACTAATGGATAGATGAAAAAGAAAAGGTAGTGTATTTAGGGTGGAGAGAAAAAAGAAAATATGAAGGAATACGAAAGAAAATGGGAGAGCGGAAAAGTAATGAAAGAGGATGATGATGAAAATAGGAATATAGAGATATAAACAAATAAAAACGAAAAATAAAAAAAGACTTACACATGGCTCCTTCTAGGACCATTTTCGGGTTAGCTGTGACGTTGTCCCCTTGGCCCAAACCAACCCCATCAACTCCAGGGGTTCCAGGCATAGTCAGTCAAAGAGTACAAACAAAGGATTTGTTGTTATCGTCAGGTAAAATTAAATAAAAACTTGTCGGTCGGAAAGTAAGACCGTCAACCAACAAGCCACAAAAGCAGTCATTACCAAAAAGAAAAACAAATCCACTGCCAGTTAGAAAAGTAAGTCTCGTCTGTTTTTGTGTGTGCGTTGTCGTTAACACGACACTCACTGTGTACTAGTTTTCCTTCCACTTCTTTCTTAGTGATTCACTCATTCACTCAGCAGCAGCAGCTCACACTCAAATACACAAACAAGTTCACACTCACCAAACAGCAGTAGCAGTTATTCTGTGTGTGTATATGCGTGTGTATTTATGGGTTACCACCATTAGTTTAGCAGCTGCTCCATTGTGCTGATGTGTGTTGTTCTATTGCAGTCAGGCTTAGGATATAAAATGCTTTGCCAAGAGAAAGTGTCTAGCTACAAGCTCAGAGGTTCTAGCTCAACAAAATCAAAAATAATCATCTTTGATTTTTTTCTTTTCTTAGACAATATGCTATGACATGCACTCAATGCAATGCACTTCATAACATCTCAAATGTACCAACTACCAGCTTTTTGTCTGCTTAATTGATTAAAATTATTGAGTGTCAAAGAGGGATGAAATTTCCAAATTTTTTCTTTTACTTCTTTTTTTAAAAAATAGTTTCTGGGTTACTGTTACGATTTGGTAAAAAAAAAAATCACAAGTCTTTGTCTGGCCTTTGCCGCAGTTTAAATAAAAGCAGTTTTCCTTCTAAGTTGATAATTCCACCTAAGTGTCTCAGAGTTAAATTATAAGACTGGCCTCTGCAAAACAAAACAAAACAAAAAAAAGAGGAAAGGGGGTCACTTTGTCTTCTTTCACTTACACTTGGTGCAATAAATTGTGTTAGTAAGCACAGGTCAGAAAAGGTTAAAGCCTAAGCCAAAAAGTTTTAACCTTTTTCTTTAAGGAAGAGGTGGGGTTTTGGTTTTCTTCCAGACTCCTGTTCTATGTGATTATGATGGTTGTAATATCCATATAGTATTTTACAAGAGCAGGACTGTCCCGATTTTAAAGTCTAAAACAGTTTTCCTTTCTAAAGATCAGCTTATGATAATATGCTTAGCATAACAGTTATTGGTATTGAAAGTGGAATCAGCAAGCTGAGTTCAAATTCTGATCTTGTCTGCTGCATTCTTCAGTCTAATGCCTTTGCAAAAGGCATTAATCTAACTCTTCTCCCTGGCTCCAATTATGAGTTAAATAGCAGGGTAGACTGGGCTCTCTAGCCTTAGGTGGAAGCCAGTTTAGAAGGACTACTGTGAATTCAAACTGTAGAAAAAGCAACAAGAAACACCTATCTTTCCATAAGTAGTTATGGCAATTTAGAAATAATAAAAGAAAAAGAATCTGTGGAAAATTATAATCACTTACAGCCTGAAAGGATATAGCATTAAAAATTAAAAAAAGGGTTTAACCAATCTAGTACTTGGTATCATCCATAACCATTCCTCCTCCTATCAGTAGACATTCTTCAGTCTCAGTACTTAAATACTACTTCAAGATTTTAATGTCCCAAACTGAAGGGAAAAGGTGTATTCATGTGTTTTGAAATAATAGTTCCTATTTGTGCAATGTAAACAAGAATAGTAATTAGAATAAAGGGAGACTTGCATGCCCTTCAGTCCTGTTTTTGGCTACTCAAGCCCAGCCTACAAGTGTGAAAAAATAGTGTACTCAATGAATAACATATATAGTACTTTTTGTTTTGTTTTGTCTGTTAATTTGTGCCTTTTTCAATGTTACAATATCACTTAAAAGTTGACAACACTGAGAACAAATAAAAGAAGTCAGTAAAGAATTTGAGAAACAGTGGAAAATTACTTTGAAAAATCATTTGGATAAAAATGAGAAAACCCTCGTATAAAATAACATTTACAACTAAAAATAACTAAAAATAATCTTTTTAAAGGTTTCAAATAAACAGTCGAACAGATACTAGTATAGTTTATGGTTGTAAATTCACTCTCAATATCAATTATGTAGTTGAATTTTAAACAAGTGCATTTGCAATATAATGAATGGCAAAAAATAGAATGTGTTACAGTAGCCATAGTAGAGCTTAGTAGAGTACGACACTTAGTAAGCAGTCTAATAGTAGTTGTAGTAAGTGTGAATAAGTGTGTTTGCAATATGCACTCACTCAGGAAAAATTCTGAGTGCAGTTGCTGTCACTTGAGTGAATGGAACATGAACAAAAGATAGAGAAGAAAAATAAATAAAAAACTGACTTATTTGTACCCAATGACACCATCATTAGAGAAACACAAAGTCAAAATCATACATAAAAGGAATTTCCTAACAATAACTAACAAGAATATTCTGTTAGAATCACATGGTTTGTTTATCTTTACAATCAAATAGGGACAATAATATCATACACAATTGAAAAACAATAAAATTGATTGATTGTTTTTTTTTTACCCTCAAAAAATTATATGAGTATGCAAAAAAAATCATGACTGTACACAGAAAGGGCTACAAAGAGTTTAGCTAATCATCCAACTTGGGGGAGTCTACCCGACTTGAAAATCATCATTCGAAATCCTGACTTGAATAGTGACAATATCAGACATCAGATTCATTAAGAATAAGCAAGCCTTGTCATATGTAGATAAAATGAATTCTCATTTTCTTGGTCCAGCTTTTGATGATACTCCAAATGACAAGTCAATAATGAGTCAGTCAAACATTAACAATCACACCTTTGCTTTATAATTAGAATTGTTCAGGGTATTTGTTAGAGTGTGTCATAAAATTACATTTCCAGAGAACTTGATAAAAATCAACATTGCTTTCTTACCTTTCTGTACAACTGTAAAGTGCTCATTTACATACTGATGAGCAAAAAAATTATGACGACTTGCCTAATAAGGTGGTAATCCTTCATATACCTGATCAAATATAGATTCTACAAAACCTTTAAAGGTTTCCTCTAGGATCTAATGCCTGGATATTCACAGCAAGTCCTTTAATTGTTGCAAATTACATGGTGGAGATTCTATAAAGTAAACTTGTTGGTCCAACACATTCTATGAGTGCTCAATGGGAGTGTGATCTGAGGAGTTTGTTAGGCAGGCCAATACAGTGAAATATATTTCATCATTTCATAAAACTATTGTCCTATTGAAAGATTCCCCTACCATTATAAAAATAAAAATAATTTTAAAAAAATCAAAAAACTGTTTCCATGAAGGAATGTACCTAATTTTCAATGATGGTATATAGATGGTATGTGAGAAAATATGATAATGGAAAAAATGTATCCAACAACCTTAATCCAATGTGAGGCACATCAAAGCAAGCAATCTTTTTGATCCACTTCTGACACTTTAATACAAATTGAAAATACTTTTGACATTGGTATTCTAACTGGCTTGCAGCTACACAGTACCATGTGCAGTATGAATCTAAGTACTGTGTTTAGTGAGAAATTCCTTCCTTCACCTTTATTGAAAACTACCTGCAGCTTGTATGACAGGAGCCCTTCTATATGCTTGGTAGGAAAACTTCATTCATTTTTTGTATCAATAGGTTTTGACCACTCAATGCCTTATGAGTGTTTGGATCCCTGCCACTAGAACAGAATGTGAGCATCTTACAAGCTGTTCTGTCTTGGAAATGCTTTGACTGTCTTTTAGACATAACAATTTAGCCTTTACCCAAGACATTCAAATCTTTCTTCTTGCCTATAACTGCAGCATTCAACACATCAAAATGAAGAACTTTAAAAGTCACATGTCACTTGCCATAATGTTTTGTCTCATCAGTGTATACATAAAAATACATTAAAAAATCATAATCAAAGAGAAAATGATTTTCAATATATGGGTTATACTAACACAATTCTCTTCTGAATGAACAAACAAAATGAGCAAGAATTTCCATGTATTGTTTCAAGTAATTTAAAAGAAGAGAAAATATACCACCTTAAGGACAGGCATGGATTGAGGAAAAGATTAGACATAAATACAGAAAAGAAATAAATAAAAAGAAGAGTTATTTTGATTGTTAGACACTTTAACTTTGATTCATTCATTTTGTGTCCTGAAATGAACATGATAAACTATTGGTAACTGATGCACTTTGATTATTGGTAACATTCTTTCATAGGCTGGCTGATGTGAACACCTAATCAAAGGTCAATAACAAACTATCATCCAGTCTGCACTCCTTCCATGTTTGCTGAACAGAGTTTTACCAGATCTTCACCTTAGGATACTCATTCAACATAACCTGACATAAGATTTCAGAGTCCCAAATTGCAATAATAGAGACACATTGCCCAGTGGATTAAAGTGTTGATTAAAACAGATCAGGTGTTGATTTAATCTCTGAGTCTGGTAGTGATGAAAAGTTGCATTCTCAGTGGAAGGAACAAACAAGCAAAACAAAGGCAAATAAAACTGATGTGTATTAAATGCTGTGCAATATCTAAGTCTTGAAAGCAGAACAAAGAACGATCATGGATTGAGTTAAGGGTTCAGTTCAAAATTCCAAGAAAGTTACCAAGTATAAAGACAAACACTTGAAGAAGGCTGGATGGTAGAACAACCAACATGAGCATGGTGGTCCAAATAGAAATTGTAATGGTAATATTAACCATTACCTTATTAGGAAACATTCCACATTCATTGACAGAGTAGCCAGTAATGCATATAATAATTCAACCGGACATTCATAAGTAAAACCAATATGCCATTGCAGTTTTAATAATAAAAATACATAAGGAGCTTATCATAAAGTCATTTGACTGTATTAAGTTTTCATTGGGCAATATTGGATTTCTTTTCAGATCAAGTCAGTAAAAACGAACAGAAAATAGACGACTCTTTTTGCATATGCACTATGTCAATGTTTTCCTAATAATAAAGGCAGAAATCAATTAATAAATAAATATAATAATATACTCACTGATATTTTTTATTCCATATATCAGGCAAATGGATGTCAAAATGGAAAACACTGTATAACATTGTTTCATTCTCTAAAAAGACTTCATCAGAAATATTTTTTTCTAATTTAAAAATTTAAAATTTCAGTATTCTAACATCTTCATAATTCTCTGTTAGTGAATAACTGTAAACAACACTTGTGTTTTTATATTTCCCCTTCCTACACAAATATAATTCCATAAACAAAAACATTAATTTAGTCCAATGAAGTCCTTCTAGAGGATGGAACATGTTACACAAAATGTTTTCTACGTTGTCAGTCATTTGCCTAACATTGTACTGATATATAGAAATATACATATTATATTCTCCCAATTTCAGATATAAAAAGATTGTCATAGCTCATAATAAATCTGAGATATTGTAAAGTTATTGAGTTATGGCAACCTAATGAAATTACAAAAAAGTTGAATATGGATCAACAAGCAATAAGGAGAAAATTGAAAATATAGACAATATAAGAACATGAAAAGCAAATTTACTTTTAAGAATATCACAATATAGGAATTGAAAAACTTAAAAGGGTAATAAGTAAAAATATGGATTGACTGACAAAAAATATTTAAAGAATGTTATGCTGTTACAAACCTAAAGAGACAAAAATGCAGACTATTAAGGATATTGGCTATAGACATAAAAGCAACTAAATTATCATATTTAAATAAAAGTTTAAATATAATTTGGACAGAGAAGTACTTGAAAATTGATTTTTCAACAGAAGCATTTAGTGGTGCATGTAGAGCTACAATGGAAGAAACTGGTGGAAAAAAAGGCAACCAACGACTGAGAAGACAACAGTGAGGAAATGGAGTAATGTTTTGGATTGGTATTGGAGACAGTAAAATTATAGGTTTCTTCAAAGTTGAAGAGTTCAAGATAAATGTAAAGAATTATTCTAAGTTCTTTGACAAGATGTTTATTGAGTGGTAGAAGTTACAGCCAAGAAGATTTAAGCTAAAAAGCATATTCATGCAAGACATTGCTCTTCTGGCAAAATTGACAATTGCCCAGCAAACCAAAAAAAGACTTCAAAGATGCCAAATTAAAAAAAAAGGCCTCAGCTACTCCATATCTTATAGAAAATGGATAATCCAGCATTAAAAGAGATTTATATGCGAATGACAAATAATATTCAGGAAAAGATCTCTGGGAAGCAATAAACTGTTATAAGTAATATTAAAGTTAAAACAGTTAACAAAATCATTGAAAGAAAGACTAATTATGGTTACAGGATATCAAAGAGCCTTATAAACATATAAAATGATAAAATAATTTATTCAGATATATGGGACATTGTGTTGAAATATGTTTCTATGGCGTATATCTTTTGGATTTATTTATAAATAAAAAAATATGTTGCACTTTGTTTGCAAACTAAAACCTGACACCCCACCCTAAACAAGTTATTTTTAATAATAAGCAGAGATATTCTAATCTGAAACTCACATGATATATTGCTTATATAAATTATGAAAACTTTACCAACATTGGTTGATTAATACAAATTTTAGTGTGAAAACATTGACTTGCATAAAAAGTCTGACAGTGTGCGCGCGTGCGTGTGTATGTGTGTGTGTGTGAGAGATAGATAGATAGATAGATAGATCCAGTGCTTGTGAAGGTCACTTGAATACATAAAACTCTTTGCTGTGTTTCATGGACCAATCTGCTATATTTGTGACACTGTGTCCACCAAAGAATATGAGTACTGCAGTCATAATTGATTGATTTAATTTGATTTTTATGGCTTATCATCCCTATATAGATTATTTGAAGTCAAAACATATTTTGGATTGTAATAATAATACTTTTTGAGAATGAATATTGCATTAATTTATTTTCAGAATAACAATGATTTTTCTAGGTACAAATCTTACTGTTTAACTGGGGGCAGATTCATACCTTTCCCATGAGTATTTGTACAAAAATGAATGTAACAAACCCAACTGGAATTCAAATATGACTCTCCAAGTCATAAACTGAAGCATATTTTGATTCTTAGTAAATTTTAGCCCCATTTTCTTCTTATCTGACAGGAATGGCACTCAGTATGGTCTTCTGCTGCTGTAGTTCATCTGTTTCACAGTTTGATGTCTTATGCATTCAGAGATGCTCTTCTGTATACATCTTTTGTAAAGAGTAGTTATTTGAGCAAGTGTTATATCCTTTTTCTGAGTGTTCTCTGTAAACCTTAGAAATAATTGTGCATGAAAATTCTAGTAGATCAGAAGTTTTTGAAATACTCAGACTTGCCCATGCCATATTCAAACTTACTTAAATCAACTTTCTCATACTAATGCAGGAAATGAAATTCAGTAGGTCACTAGCATCATGGTAAATGCCTATATTCATTAAATTGCTGATTAGAAATTTCCATAAAAGGGCATTTGTTCATGTGTACTTAATTAAGTGGCAAATGAGTGTAAATATGTATTACACACATATTTATAATTTGTTCTCAATTACCTGGCATACCCTTTGCATGTGTACACAAACACATGTAAGCACATGAATAAATCTGCAGCTTAATGATGAAAAAAAGTATTTTATAGAAAAATATTTGTCAACATAATCTTCTTCCTCCTCCTCAATATACTTAGCCCAATGATCCACCATTAATCATATAGATTGAACATTATACAATGAAATTTTTTCATATAAACTGTTAGGTTACAAATTCAGTGATCTGTGGGGTGCGGGGAGTGAGACACAAATTTGGTTAAAGATCAACTTGAATAAGAAATTACAGCCCAAATCCATACATTCTCCCACACATGAGATATATATAGATTTGAATATTTATCTTTTTATTGTAATTAAATCAACAGAAGAAAGTAAATCCTTTCTTACTTCCTTTGTATTAGGGTTGTTTTCTTCTGAAAAAGAAGAATTACAAACAAAAAGGAGATAATAACTTTCAGATTTGGATGAGTGTACAGTCAAAATTTCATTGAATTTGCAAAACTGAACGTATGACAAGTTTTCTATTTATTTTTTAACTGGATCATTAAGTGTATCATTGAATCCCTAAAAGCATGACCATGACCTTCTGTCTGAATTTCTGGGATCGGGAGTTATCCGTTACATTATTTACAATAAGAATATTATCCTCAGCTTTGTTATTACAATTTTTCAACTGTTGTGCCCTCTGGTCTTTAAGGTGCTTGTCAATCTCAATAACCTTCAGAGAATTTCAAACTGAATCCTTTATTTAATCTACAAGGGTAGAATGTTATTACTTCACTGTCTAAGGATATCTTGTCCAGTTCTTATTTAGTACCACTCAGTTTACACTGAGCCTACACTACCCAGTTTAGGAATTGAACTCAGAATTATTATACCACCAAATTCATAAACCAACAGTTTCATCCACTGGGTTACCTCTGTAGATCAAATAAAAGGTTTAGTTTGAAGTTCCCTGAAGTTTACCTGGATTGGCAAATACCTGATGAAAGCCAGAGGGCACGGCACAATGGCCAAAATGTTGCAATAATAACAACAAAGAAATCCCACAAAAGCAAAGATAAAAACCATTCCAAAAGGATTCAGTGTAGTATTTAACATACAAAACAATTATCTCATTTCTCTTAGCTTTTTATCCTCACCCCAATCCAATCATTTGTATAAACTTCTTGCATTCACAAAATTAGAAATAAATAAATAAATAAAAAGCTTTAAAACTGCATATGCACTAAATGACATGCCTAACTCTGAAACATAACTTTCATGAACAATTAAAAAAACCAACAGGATATTATTTGTGAGAAAAAAAAGCTATCAAGTTTTCATAAATTTCACAAGTAAACTGAGAGAGATATTTCATAAAAATGTCGACATTAATACATTTATTTCTACCTATCTGTTTGTTTTTTTTTGCAATTCTACCTAAACCCAAAACATAACACTAACTCTGAATTAATGATTTCATTTACCTGCAAAAATGTCAAGTAAGGCTTGCATATATTCTTGTTGACATTCTCACTGATTATAGAGAAAGTAAACAAGGAAGAAAAGGTTTAATACTTTGTAGGATTAGACAAATTCAATTGAAGATCACCTGCTTCTTCATGGTCTTTTCTCAGCAAAACAAGATTTATATTTTACATGCTTCTTTCTACTTACCCACATACTTAGTGTACTTCCATAAAAAAAAAAAAAATTATTTTATTTTACTACCTATCGATTCATTACTAATTTTATCTATACCATTCAGTGACAATAAATAAAGCCGGTGTGAAATGTTTATTAATAATGGAAGATGCTCAGCTACATTTTGCTTTTTCCACTGTAACATCATTGTAAAATGTAACTTCTAAAGCAATAGGACTGAACAGAGAAAAATAACAAAGCATAAGAAATATTTGTCTCTAGAGAAGAGTTTAAATTCACTGAAGAAAAACTTACTATTTAAATTGTGACCAAGATGCACATTGGATTTTCACATTATATTTCTAGCTTGGATATTTTAAAGTGTTATCAAGTTTCAAAGTAAACTTATATTCCATGCTGAATAAAAAACAAACAGATAATATACTGCAATTATAGGTAAGAAACTGGGAAGATGGAGGTGGAAAGATTTTTCATTACACTGTTGAGATAAGAGACTTGAATAGTTTCCCTCTCTAAAGCATCATGAAAAAGAATAGATAATGATGTTAATGGCAAAGTACACTGACAAGAAATTGTTTGATTTCTTGTTTTCTATCTTTACTAGTGAATCATAGAAAATAAACTCACCAGGTAAAGGTTTTTAACCAAAATTCTAATAGAGTGTACTGAGCTTACATATCAAATAATCATTGTTCATTTTAGATGTTTTTTTCATTTATCAGTAGGGGTGCTAAAAATTTCTGACAAATTATCAGAAATTTTTTATTTGCTTATTGGTCAGGCCAAGAATTTTTCTCTCCTCAATTTGTGAATTGAGATTTGTACTTATCTTGCATTATAATGAAAAAGACTTGTCCATCACTGCTTTTTCTCTCTTTCTATTTTATCCATATAACAAAAACAGTCAAGATAACTAATGATACAATGGGATGCAGAAAATGCTTAGTTCATGCCTGCCCCAACAACATTAAAACTCAAGTTGCTAATATTTTCTTCTGAGTTGTTACTGATTAATCCAATTAATTTTATCTGGTAAAAAAGTAATATTTTTTACCTAACATTAATGTATATATATATATGTGTGTGTGTGTGTGTGTGTGTGTGTGTGTGTGTGTGTGTTTGTGTGTGTGGAATATTTTGCGATAGTCCATCAAAGTATTTCCATTTCCTCTTCTGACCTTTGACAGTGTGTGGAATTTTTACTCATGCACAACTCTAGGTCACTATAACCTACAATCAGATTGTAAACTAATCATAATTAAAGATCCTCCACCTGTATTCATTTGGAAATTAGAGTTTTGTTTTTAATCTTTCAACAAATCTCAAGACGAATTTTCTGATTTCTTAGAAGAATGTTTCAATGTCTTCTAAGCACTTATGGATTTTATAAGCTATTATCAAGTTATCTTTTGTGGGTTGATAGGGTTGTGTCTACAGGTATTTTATATCTTCAAAGTCTCAATTTCTTTTTAAAGTATTACATGTTCAGATTTTCATGCATTTGTTTGTGGTTTTGTAGGTTTTTTCATTGGTTGTGAAATATATTCATCCTGATTATATAATTTGAAAATTTTACCAACATTAGTTGGTTTATACCAATTTTATTATGATAACTTGTATAACAAATATAGTTCAACTAACATCTTCATAATTTGAACAACTATTATTTCAGCAGGCTTAATCACACAGGAAACGCGTTATAAAATATAAGAAAAAATAGTTTAAATTCTATTTCAAAACTTTATTCAATCAAAGGAAAATTATCAAATTGATAGATTAAGATTTCTTGCTGTATAATTAAAAATAATCATTAAAATTTAATCAAATGTCTAGCATCTATTTGTCAGATCAAGATATATCCACATCATGAGAGGGTGCTGAAAAGTTCTGAACTCATCAAAGAAACCTCTGAAAGAAAATCTGTTTTATTATTTTGTGCACGAGTGTGTTTGGTACTAGAAATGTGAAAATAGGAATGCATGTCAGAGATATAAAATGTTTTTAACAACCAAATAGGGAATGAATAAACATTTTGGGAATACTTTCTGTCTGTCTATCTGTCTATCTATATATGCACATGTACATATAGTGGCAATGAAGGAGAAAATCAAGTCTTATCTCGGAAAAGAATTTTGTGTTCTTTATGCTGTCTGCCAAAAAAGAAAATCAGAATCAAGATCAGAGTTAGGCCTCAAAATATGATTATTGTTTATGCTTCCCTGCAAGTCTCAACCAATCACACCCTTACTTATCCCAATAAAAGAAAGCTAATTTGGACCACAGGATGGTCTTGTCTCTTTGTGTGTGAAGAGATAGTTGTGTATTGTAAATTGTCATGTGAATTTTTGACACCATATCTTCTGATGTTGGACTCTCAAGATTGATTTTTGACTCTTTGAATTACGACGTTGGACTTGACTTTTGGGGATCTGAACCACTCTGTTGCTATTTACCTCATATATAAATATATATATATATATATATATATATATATATATATATATTATATACATACACACACACACACACACACACACACACACACACACACACAGAGTTGATGTAGATGTACTGAAAAGTTCTTGTTAAATCTGACCAAACAGCAGATTTTTCAAGAACTTCTTCATTGGACCAAGAATTTTTCAGCAACAATTCATATATACATACCATATCTGCCAGCAATTGCAACTCATCCCAGCCTTGTAAAACTTTCTTTTTAAGTTGTGATAAATACCATCCCAATACCTATTTTAAATATTAATATATTATACACAATGTAATATTTTCTTCTATTTTTTTTTTAGTGTGAGCCATATATATATATATATATATATATATATATATATATATATATATATATATACCTATCATTTTTTCTGAATTTTTTGAGTTGAGAAATAATCATTATACATTGATTTACACCACAGACTAGTGTTTTCATTTTGGTTGTTATACTCAGAATATTTTGGCTATTATACTCTCTAACCTTTTTCTAGTGTCTGTTATTGTTGGTGTATCTTTTGGGAATTCTTAACCAAACCCTTTCTTCAATCTACAAGAAGAGATTATTCCATTTCACTGTTTTTGGCAGGAGGATATTTAATTCTTTCTAATTCATCTTTGTAATATCTTTGTGACTATATATATAAATCTATGCGTATATTTGTGCAAATTTGTTTATATATATTTGTATAAAAAAGGATATGATTAAGCTTGTATTAATGGATGTGCATTTCTGCCTGCTTCTGTGAAGAATTTTGCATGTTGGTTTGTCGCTAATTAACATTGTTAAGTCTTTCCTTTGGGGAACTAGTTTCCTTGTTTACTGAAATGAAAATTATTTATTTTTAAAGTGATTTTATTTGTGAGCAAATCTAGAAAAATGGTTTCAGGACATTTTGCCAATAGACATTTCCCAGATGAAGAGGGATTTTCTAAATTAGAAGTTTTATGAAATCTACAATCAGGTAATATATTTTCAATCAATGATTTTGTTGTGATGAATAACAATATTTGATATATAAATTTTAAAATATTAAATTTAGTATAAAATCACATAATATATTTTCATAAAAATAAATATTAAATTATTAACAAATATAAATATTGAATTAAGAAATATATATTTTTAATTAGGAACTGAAAATAGATATTTTAAAATAGAAATATAATTATCAAGAACATAGGGAAAATCCTGATGTGTAAAGAATTGTGTTCTGAAAATCTTTTTAAGTCTTAAACCATAAAAGACAGAGCCCAACATCAATAAAATTTCTTCCTGATGAAATATATATATATTCAGGATGAATATATACTCATCAGAATTTTGGCAGACAGCATAAAGAACACAAAATTCTTTTCCGAGATAAGACTTGATTTTCTCCTTCGTTGCCACTATATGTACATGTGCATATATAGAGGATAGATAGACAGATAGACAGACAGAAAGTATTCCCAAAATGTTTATTCATTCCCTATTTGGTTGTTAAAAACATTTTATATCTCTGACATGCATTCCTATTTTCACATTTCTAGTACCAAACACACTCATGCACAAAATAATAAAACAGATTTTCTTTCAGAGGTTTCTTTGATGAGTTCAGAACTTTTCAGCACCCTCTCATGATGTGGATATATCTTGATCTGACAAATAGATGCTAGACATTTGATTAAATTTTAATGATTATTTTTAATTATACAGCAAGAAATCTTAATCTATCAATTTGATAATTTTCCTTTGATTGAATAAAGTTTTGAAATAGAATTTAAACTATTTTTTCTTATATTTTATAACGTGTTTCCTGTGTGATTAAGCCTGCTGAAATAATAGTTGTTCAAATTATGAAGATGTTAGTTGAACTATATTTGTTATACAAGTTATCATAATAAAATTGGTATAAACCAACTAATGTTGGTAAAATTTTCAATATATATGTATATAATAAATATGTCATGTGAAAATCAACTTATAACATCTGTTCTCTTTTTTCGAACTACTTACAATTATTTGGTTGCATGAAACTTTATTAACCAATTTGCAGGTTGTTTCTTACTACATCCCTTCAACAACTTCTCCATTCTTTACCTAAGCTAAATTTAGTAAAGATCTTATTTGAGAAAAAATAATTTTAGCATCACTCTATTTTAAACTAAAATTTCATGGAAATAGTCAACCAACATAACTGACAAGACAACGGTGGGAAGATGGAATAATGTTTTGGGTTAGTATAATAGGAAGTTAAATTATTAATTCCTTCAAAGTTGATGATGGCTTCAAGATAAATGCAGAGAATTATTGTAATTTCATGAACAAGAACTTAACCAAAATGTTTTAACCTAAAGAGTATGGTGTAAGAGCTACAGTAGCAACAAGTATGAAATGGTCTTGTTTGAGTGTGTTATCTAACATTCCATAACTCATGCTAACAGGAAAGTAATGAGTAGTAAGACATGACAATGCAGATGAGGTGTTTTGTTGTCGTGAAAAGGGGATTTCTTTACACTTTCACACCTTGAATGATATACCAAAATGATTAGAGAGTTCATTTCAGGATTCTACCACATACATAGGAATTGGTATTGCATCAAAATTGTAGAGAAAGATCACATGAAGAAAATGTACATGTATATGAGCTTTATCACATGCTAAGAGTAAAGGTTTTATTGTGTTTTCGCCTGCTGCTGTTAACATCTTGATGCCTCTGTGGTTGTCTTTAGTTGTTGACATCAGGTATCGGTGGGTAGGTGTCTTTAGCAAGTGCCTGGCCAAAATGGACAAGAGAAAAGAGAAAAGCCAATGACCATCGTAGTTTGAATGAGGCTTCTGCCAAGGAATTGAATTGATGGTAGTTTGTATGGTGTTGGAGTGGCTCAAAAATGAACTATTGGTTGAAGCTGTATGGATGCTTTCTGATTGGTCAGAAAATATTTGTATGATCTTTTATTTTATTTTTTTTTATTTTCTGTCTCAGATGTAAATGTGTATAGGTAGCCAAAAATTAAGCTGGTTTATATCATCTGAATAGTAGCTTTTGAGATGAACACTTGTTTTCATTGAAAAGTGGGAGTTCTGACAGGCTACAAGACAAGTACATTTATGCATGACAATGCTTCTTTACAATCTGCAAAGATTACTATTGTCCAGCTTGCCAGAAGATTTCTGAGACACCAAATTAATGGAATGGCCTTCAGCCTCTCCAGATTTTAATCTAATAGAAATATTATGGTCTATCATTAACAGAGATATATGTGATAATAGTAAACAATATTCAAACAAAGATGTTTAGGAAGCAGTAAGATCTGCTGCAAGTAATTTTAAAGTTGAAACAGCAAAGAAGTTATAACTGTTGAAAAAACGAAGATGGTTATAAGATTTCAAGAAGTTTTATTATGTTAATCAAATACATGTTTCTCTGGCTAATATTCATTTATTGATAAATAAAAATTTATATCACACTTTGTTTCCATAATAAAACCTGACATCTGCAAGCAAAAGAGTTTCAAAGTATAAAACTTTTGCTTTGGTTAACTTAGACTTATTAATTTCAGGAGTTAAATGCTGATTTCACATTTCTACTGCTTTCTGAAAATATGAACATCTTTCAGCTTTTTTTTTTCAGCTGCTGAGTGTTTTCTGTTCATGAAAACAACACAAATTATTTTAATTATTCTGCTCATTATTTTCTGAGTTTGTGATCTGAATGTTGAACAGAACAAAGTAAATACACCAACAAATTTGACATCATGAGAATTCCGGAAAGTTACAGTTAGAAACTTTGGCATTTACAGATGTGGAGACAACATGTGTCATTCCATATCACACTTACTCATTTGGAAATCAATGCTGATAAGCAGCCAAGTATTTTGTATCTGTCTTGTATTACACAACATTCACTGCCTACTAGCTTGTTATTGAGGCAATTCTTTTATTTCTATTGTATGGAGGTGCCACCTAACTGAGTCTCAGACAATTTTTTTTAGTGTAAACAATCTAAAGAGAAAAATATAATCAAGTAATTATTATTTGTCTTGTATTTTGTGTGTGGATTCCTTGTAGCATCTTATGTACAGGATTCAGTCTGCTAACCTGCACTGTACGTACTTGTGGCACCCATTTTATTTCCAGCGCATTGTTTAGCATCTACTGTCAGTCAATTGTCAGCCTGTTTTAGAAGCATAATCAAACAAAAGAGAAAAAATCATTGGTTTCTCATCCTGTCTAATTTTCCTTCCTCAGCACAAATTAACAGTTCTCATTATATTCATATAAACGGGACCCTTAAAAACAAAAGTAAAAATATATTTTATTCACTTTGAAAATAAAGTGTAGACAAATGAAAAATGAATAACAATACTTGAGTAACAGAATACATATAACTGTAGAAGCATAAAAATATTAGTTTTAAACAGTGTGATGTTAAAATTCATTTTTCTCAAATAAGATCTTTACTAAATTTAGCTTAGGTAAAGAATGGAGAAGTTGCTGAAGAGGTGTAGTAAGAAACTGCATTGAAAGTGTGTACCCAGGATAAATAAAACCAGTTTTTATTCAAGGCTATTTCTTTACCCAAACATGATTCGTAATTCACATAGCTGTATTTCTTATTTTTTATCTATTTGAAGGTTTTTCTGACATGTATGAATAAGATGCTTTGTCTATCATTTTAAAGACACCCAGGATGAATAATAACTGACAAACATTCAATAAAAAAAAAATCACTCTTTGTTTATTAATTAAATATTGATTACTTACAAATATAGTTTTGGAATTACAGATCTAAATATTGAAAATATCTACATATTGAAGATTGGGAAATATAACATTAAATTATAAAATCTTTAATTATAGAATCATTCAAAGAAATTGAAAATAAAACATGGAATAAAATATATAAAGAAAAAATAAATATAACAAAAAATAAAGAAAAAAACAAGAATAAAGAAACAAATTAAAAAAGGGAAAAAGAAAAGAAAAAGTAATTAAAAAAAAAAGAAAAATTGCCAAATCCAGATACCCAAGTCTGAACAAAGTTGAGTCTTTTGGGTTTTTTTAATCAATTCACCCCAATCAAGGTAATAATGCCATTAAGGGGCTACTGGAAGTGAAAGAGAAGGAAAACCTTTAGAAGGAACCAGAAACCCAATCCTAAACAGGAAACTGCTATTCAGAAGACCAGGGAGGAGTGTTAACCAGACAATAGATGAACCTATCTACTCCTATTGAGAAAAAAATAAAAATAAAATAAATGAATAAATAGTAAATAAAATTTCAGAGTTTAGCCAGAGACATTAGCTATACTGAGTTGAAGTAGACTTAAGGAACTGGAAACTCAATCCTAAACAGGAAACAAGGGATAATCCTCTACTCCTATTCAAAGACTGGAAGGGGTGTGAACTTATCTACTCTTATTTAGGGAAAATACAAAAATAAATAGTAAATAAAATTTCAGGGTTTAGGCAGAGATGTTAGAAGTATAGAGTTGAAGTAGATTTTAGTAGGGACTGGAAACCCAATGCTAAATAGAAAACAAGAGATAATCCTCCTGTTCAAAAGACCAGGGAGGAGTGTGAACTGGATGATAGGTAAACCTATTTTTATTTACAATTTTTTTTCTTAACATTGAGGGAAAAAAAATGATAAATAAAAATTCAAAGTTTAGGTGGAGATGTTAAAATTATAGAATGGAAGTAGACTTTAGAAGGAACTGTTGATATAGAGGAATCATTCCTAAGTCTATCCTTTAATGAAAGATCTTAGATTTTCGTCTAGATGAAGGATCCAGGGAGAATAACCTTAACATGAAAGAGCATAAAACTAAGTAAACTTCATTAGGAATAGAATAGAAAATAATTCAGATACTTTTATATTTCTATCATTGAAATTCATATGCAAACAGAAATCCTATGGACAAAGTTGAGGACGAAGTTAAAGTAAATTAAATGGTGCACAAAATATAGAATAATTTCTTACTACTATAGCAACAACATGCAGCAGCAACAAAGCGTTCTTAAAACTGCATGCACATTTATGCACATTTAAGCTCCTCAAAACTCTTTAATAACATTTCTTTTTTTTTCAGTTGTAAATTAGCTTTAGAAATTAACAATAAACAGACTAATATCTGAACAATAGGAATTTGTACTGAAGTCATTGTTATAAAGAGGAAACAATGAAGTTCAAAAACATTAACTTAGTGTTATTAAGAAATAATGTGTTAAAATATTTTGAGGATTGCCAAAACCAGAATTAGTATTTGCATATATATTTTGTAACAACGATAAATACAAAAACAGATCAATCAGTCAATGACTCAAGAGTTATTAGTTAAATTTTCTTTTAATAATTTCACTATGTAATGTTTGTCAATGTGATTAATGGAGAAAAACTGATTAAGTGCATCAACATGGAAGGAGATAAGGCTGAAAAATAAATATTTGTTATGTGAACTAATTGCCTTTTTTGTCATTAAGCTACAGACTATATATATGGCATATTTTTATTTTTCCTAGATGCTATGATAAAGATATAAATCCATAATATATATCATGAATGCATAATGTCAAGCATTTAAAATGCATAATATATTCTCTGAGGAAACTACCTATGTTAAATAAAGGAATTAGCTAATGTAAGGCTTTGATATTTAATCAGAAGTTCTAAAGAGTCAATGTTTTGGGTTAAGCCTGTGCAAACATTTATTTTTGTAAAAAGAACATTTTCATAATTTAACTACATAAATTACTAGATACAAATGTTAGAGTGAAAGGTTATTGAATAAGATCTGAGGAACAATACTTTCTATTCAGTTAGGCTTTAAGAAACATAAATAATTTAAAAAAATATTACCAAGAGACATATTTTATAAATAAGACAGTTACACTCTATAAAAAAGTGAAAATTTTGTTTGAAATTTCCTATTATAATCCTATTATTTTATTTAAATTCTGATTAAATTGAGAACTTTCTCTGGTAAAAAATGTATGCTATTATTAATATCAACATGTTTACCAGATAGGTCAGATGTTACATAGCCATAATTCTGTAAATGCTTTACATAATAATATACTTTGCCCAATAATAGTTGTTACATTTGTATATGCATTTCATACACTAAATATAACAATAGTTATGGGACAGAGGTGGTATCTGATATAATGTTCATCTTTTCATAACATGGCAAAAATTAATAGTACATAAAATAACCACTTTTGATTATGCATATTATTATAAAATCTTGTTTATAAGGAATAATACTGAAAAATGTACAAGAAACAAACCCAAAAACTTAGATTTCAATAATTTCCTTTGAATTCACTTTTTTGTGCAAACATCTATTACATTAAAGCAAAATGATTACTTGAACAAGCATACAAATTATATTAAAAAGAATGTTTAATGCTTATTTTTTTATTTTATTAGCTAGATTAGACTAAATTTAGCACAAGCCTACATTTCTAGAACATTTCGAAAGGATCATGATCACTTTCAGTGTCTTAAGATCAGCAGGGTAACTACTATCTTTGTAAAAATTCATCAGCTTTTCTACAAATTCAACTACATTATTACATCTCTCAAATGTCAAAATATTGCATACTTAAATTATATTGAATGAAAAATTTTTTAATTTTATTTCATTTTCTTAATTAATTCTTACTTTAATTTAAATAATATTAATGATGTAATGGAATAACCTGTCACCCCCATGATTGACTACGCTATAGGTAGTAACTACCTATAAGTATCTGTAAGTCAATGGACTACAGAGTCTAGCTGCGATCTGTTCCAGCTAGACAGTCAAACTCTCTGCCTTCGGGCACAGAGGAACTTGGATGAGGCTCTGCTGAAGGGCAGAGTCTCGTTTGGAGAGGTAGACTGACCCTAAACCCGTATATACACGTTCAAAAGAGATTATTTTGGGCCGAGCCTATGGGCTCAGAGAACCCATGCTAAACCCGGCCTTTTGCCACATGCAACCTTCATGGGTGGGAGGGGGTAGCTAAATATATTCTAGCTAGGATCTGCTGAATACAACTTATGCGAGAACTACCGACCTACCAATAGTACCACTCACTACTGGATTGACTTGCGATGCTCTTGTGCATAGGTGTTACCTTTATTCTTATTGGTTTTTACAATAAACCTTTACTTATTTTATCCACTATGTTTTCAAATATATATTCCTATTAGCACGGAATATAACAATTAAGATAATTAAAGCAAAAAAATAACATTTAATGTTGGAGTTTTCATTCAGAATTTGAAGCTTTCTTTTAATTTTTAATGTTTTTACAGCACATTTTTTATCAGTTTATATCCTAAACTATATCAGTTTTAAGGAAGTTATTAATGAAATACTTTTATTTTAAATACTTATTTTCTTTAAATGTTGACATATGAATGATTTATTGATACAATTTTGGAAAAAATCTCAACCCAGAATATAGAGTTTTAAATCTAGTAGCCTATAAATGTATCATTTACAAGGGTATTTATATTATAATTCTGCTAATATCTCTGTATAACTTTGAAAATGACAAATAATTTAGTGAGGAATGGCCTCGAGCACTGAAAAAAATAAAGTTGACATTGTCATTGTTTGATTTTGCATAAAGAAACTGGGAAACAATTTTTAAAGAGAAAAAAATCATAATAATTCATTAAGTAAATGACAACTAAAAGGAATAAGTGAAAAGGAAAAAAAACAATGTAGTGGTGGTAGGTGCTAAACAAGATGTAGTTATGTAAATGGTTACTGGGTGGGAATATAGGTACTGATTAATGAAAATCTGTGGCATTGTGAATCTGAGAATAATGTGATGAACTGAAATGTGATCATGTGAATTTAATATGAAAAATCAACATGCTCAGACTTTAAAATAGCATTCTTACCTTCTGTATATGATAGTCCAAAAAAAAAGCAATTCTTATTCTCTGGAGAGCTTTTTCAATACTTTTACTTACAAATTCAAATTGTAAAATTAGACAAAATTATACAATTAGCAAGATGATTTTTTTAGACAACCTCCTCTTATAAATTTATTTTGACGAGAAACAAATATTCTCAGGCTTTATATTTTGAGGATAAAGATGCCCATAACATCTTTTTAAGCAATTTTTTGCAAATATAAATGCAAATTTGAAAGTAGAGGTTCTAAAATCTTATCTAAAATTATGAAAATCTGGAAATATATATATATATATTCTACCCATGGAGTCTACTCAAATTTGACCAAATCTGCTCTGACAGAACCTATGCTATATAGGCAGGTCACAATCTTGGTATCCTTAATGACCCAAAATTTAAAGCCAACAAATAAACAAAGAAAATAATTATATCCATACTAGCATCAAAATTTTGGATAAGAGACTTACTACTAGTAATAAAGTTGTCCAAAAATCATTTCAAATAACTACCTGATATACATGATATCCATTGATGCCAATATCTTTTGAACATCAATAATACTTTCTATGCACAAAAAATTATCTACATCTTTAAGGCATAAATGCTTGCTTGAAGTTTTGAGAAAATCTGACAAGTAATATTTGTCATTATTTAAAATTATTTTCTGACAATGCTAGCTTTTAATATATGCTTTTGCAAATTTTTGTTTTTTCTGTAAATAGTTGCCTATGCTTCAAATATGGTTATATTTATTTTCTTGTACACAGTCTAAATATCTAGAGCTTATGTTTTAAAAATATGCAAAATTTCTTCATGACAAAAACACACAGTAAGAAAAGAAAATGTTACATAATTTTAGTAATAACACAATCTTGCAAATTTAATGATTAACTTTGTAATTTGAAAGAAAAATTGAAATTTATACTGAATAGTTACAAAAGTAATTTTTCATATCTGTACAAGTTGAGTTTTCAGTTGTTGTTTTTTTGCTTCTTCAGTTGGTGCAAGGTCAGATGAATATGGTGGTTGGGTAGAACAGATAAATTCTTTCATCTGCTATTCTTGTTGTATGCAGTCATGCATTGTATGGAGGAGAATAGTATTTTCCTATTGATGAAAGACACTTTTCAACCAGAACATTTATACATCCAGCTGCTGGACATATAAATGTGCATTGAGCATTTCACTGCATTGTAAGAATTCTAAATAAATAATACCCAAATGATCCCACTACATTCACAGAACTACCTTTATTCCATGGAACTAAGATTTGGTTGTGGAGATTTCTTCTTGCCTTTTGTGTTGAACATTGTTGTATGTAATCTACTTTTCATTGCCTTTTATGATATATTTAATGAGGGGATTATTTTCACTTAGCTCTTTTCACGAAGAGCGCATGGAACCAAAACACTCAGCTTGCTGACTTTCCCTATCTTTTCTATATGTCAGCATTTTGAAGATTATGATGCATTTAACATCTAAGTACTTTTTTGTTGATTGCTTTCTGCAAATGATGTTAAAGCTTCAGCATAATAGGCTGATGAAGGCTCCAGTCCAAAATGAAACTTTACAAGTCAATTTTGTATTTGCCAGTCAGTAATGACTCTTTGACCATAAATACTTCATATTTTTAAAGATGTCTCTACAGTATTATTCCCTTACTTGAACCCCCATAATATTATGGCCTGTAAATGCATTTTCAATCTGTCTATTAGTGGGGTAAAGAAATTTATTCTTTAATCCACTGTGTACACTGTTATTGTCATGCAATAACTAAAGTACTGCAGTGTAATCCAAATTTATTCTTAACTGCTACAATTAGTAGTTAAGATGATACATTCATTACAATGGTTCCCAAAAACAGAAATTACTTATGATTCAACCTAATATAATAATAAAAATAGCTTATACAGTCTCACACTCAATATCTCTATTCTTCTTATCAATATAATGTATGACAATACAAGGAAAAGGGAAGAGAGGTGATTAAATATGCCTTCATTAAAGAATTTTAGCCTGTGACATTTATAAACAGAATATAAAATCTACTTAAATTGTTAACATCAGTGCTATTACCTCTCTTGAAATACAAAAGACAGAATCTTATGTCTGAGCCATTGGGAAAAAACATCAGTAGGATTTAACATTTTCAATGACTTGGTGATGACTATACAGTATTTTAGTGAATCTGTACATTCTTGAAAATAAAAAAAATAAAAAAATAATTCCTGTACTTTGATAATGAACACAAAAAGTATATTTGTTTTAAAAATTAACCATCGATGAATGTATAATTTAAATTTCAATAAAAAAACAAACATCATTAATTTTAAGAATTTAAAAATGTAACTTTCCTTGTCAAAACCCTTTCCCTTTATCTGGTTTATTATATAACATTAATCTTTGCTTGCAAATATTACTGCATCAGTAAGTATATATATATATATATATATATATATATATATATATATATAAAGATCATTTAATATTATCATTGGCATAGCAGTTGAAGATAAAGTCTGGCTGAAACTTTCAATAAGACAATGATCTGTCTGAAGTATATGGCAAAAGAAATTGAAGAATGGTTTAAAAGTAATAATAGGAGAAATGCTGTAGTCGACTAACCAATCCTCTGGTTGGAAGCCATCAAATATTTATGAAGTATGTTCATCAGGGAATCCTAGAAATGAGAGCATTTGCAAAGAAGCATAGGCTGTGATGCAGGAAAAGTTTGCTTAATTCAAATGAAAAATGTCTCTGAGAAGTAATTGGAAACAAATCTTTTACAACACCCACTGTTATTTTTTTACTTTAATATGTGCAAGTCAAAAGTTCATAAAGTTATAGATTTAACCAAATATGAACTTTTGAAGCTACCCTTTGCAAACCAATATCCAAACAACAGATAAAGGACTGAAGAAAATGGTGGAAAGTAACCATTATTTTTTCAGTTTATTCCTACACTTTAGTGTAGCACTTTAGGTAGTTACTAGATGTTTACATTTCTCTTCATATTAAAATGGATTTTTCTGTGATAATTTCTGCTATAAATTATATCAATACTTTTAAACATTTACTTTATAATTTTCAATGTCAAAATATTTATAGCAGCTCCCAAAGAGTGGGTCTGTGTATAAGGTATTTTAGACAGCAATATATCATCCAGACAAGTTTTGTTGATTTGACAAGGTCTGCCTGTTTAATTTTTATTCTATTTTTTCAATTTTTGGATAAGATGTTGTATATCAAGACCAAAATTGTGGATAAACTGTTCAAAGGTCATGTTTTGTTCTGTTTTTGTTCTAGTACATTCAGCTATTGCAGTCATTATCAAGAACTGGATGTTGTCAGTGTGTTAGACAGGATTTTGTTGACTGTATCTAGGCATCTTTTTGGAATGCTTGGATTCAAATGAATCCAAAGTGATATGTGCAAAACCCCATGTAACTATATTTAAAATTTATACAGACAGACCATGTCAAATGAATTTAACAAAACTTGTTTGGAAATGTATAATTTAATTAAAAATAAGTTAAAGGCAATTTGTGGAGAAAATTTTTAAAATAAATAATTTATACTTCAGAAATCTTGGTCAATTTAAGGTGCTAACAGAAGCCTATGTAGAAAATAAATACAGTTTACTGTAGAAAAGTAACTGTCCTATAAAGTGTGTATCAAACATGCAACAATATCAGGCATCATGATTTTCCCAGTTTATTATATAGGATGATATTATTTATTATATAGGATGATACTTTCATAAACTACTACAAAAAAAAAACTCCTGCATCACATGAAGTCGTTTTTTTTTCAGATGACTAAAATATACAGTTCTTCATGGCAAAAAGCAATCTGCAGAAACTATTACAAGAGTTCAAAACTGCTAACAATAAACTAAGAACCATCACAAGGAAACTGTCAGATGCTGGTCTCATCTATAAAAAAAATAGTAGGATAGCTCTGTTGTCAAACAAGAACATTAATGTCAGGGAGCACATTCTGGCAGAGCATAGGTGCTGCGATTCAAACTGATTTGAGATAGTTCTGTGAAGTGATTAGAAGACTTGAGCATGTGAATTATGTTCCTGAATGTTGCCTTCATAGTTCTGGTAAATGGTTCAGTCCTGACTGCATGTCAAGAACTGTGAAACACAGTGGAGGAGATATCATGGTCTGAAGTGCATTTTCAGCAGCTGGTGTTGAATAAACAGATGTGATTAATCTCTAAATGCTAAACAGTACCAGAAAACATTGCTTCCTAGAATCAAAATTTATTTCCTAGAAAGAAGCACAAGAATTTTATCTATCAATAAGATAATGCATCTGCTGATATTACAAAAAACAAAACATGGTTAGAAGACAAGATAATAAAATGATGTACCAGCCAGGTCAGAGTCTAGATTTAAAACTCAAAAACGAATCTGTACACATTTTTTATTATATTTTTTAAATTCTGTGTCTCTTCAGGAGATAAAGTCATCATGCCTCTTTACAGATTCCTGTTTTTTCATCTGTAAATTGTCATAACTTCTTGGAAAGGAGATTGGCATGGCTTTCCATTTCCTTCTTCATGGTTTTGAATTCAGATTATCTTAGACTGGTTTTCATCCAAAGCTATAGAAGTCAATCGATATTGTTATTTAACCTATAGTTTTGGGGAGAAAACATACATTAATGCCTTTCCCAAGGGAATTAATTAGAAAATGAATGCCACAGACTAGGAGCTTGGAACTTGGATTGATTACAGAAAAATGTTCTGATATTTGCTTCATTCAGTTTCTTTTTTTTATGAAAACTTTCAAAAACTACCTTGAAATTATCTGGATTTGTATATATGTTAAATATATATAAACACAAACATGTAAAGACATATTTATTAATGCACTTGTATTTATATGTGCATACATACATACAATATATAAATGCTTTATATATATATTATATATGCATGCACATGCATTTCATCAAATATAGTACTAAAAAGTTTCAGAATTGTACATGCAAAGATTGTACTGTTCAGCGGAAATGTGCATGCAGCTAATGCTTATTGATACTCGGCCTACTGAGTCAGTCTGCCAATAGGCTTCATGCTACCTACTTAGTTTCAATGATTTGAGGTTTGGGAATTTGTACTGGAATGGCTATGTGATCTTTACAATAGCCGACAAATTCAACCTGCAATCCACTTCTGCAGCAAATGTTCTATGAAACTTGGTAAATCTGCTACCAAGATCCCCAACATGATTTGTCAGGTATTTGGTGAACATCTTTTAGATCAAGCACAGGTTTTTGATTGGCATGCTCATTTCCAAGCCAATCAAATGTCAGTTCAAGATGATCAGTGTTCAAGGCAATCAGTTACCAGCAAAATGCCAGAAATTGCGGAAAAGATTAATGAACTCGTCATATGATAGGAATTAGTTATGAAGTCTGCCAGACAACACAAGTCTGGGAAATTTCTGGTATTACCTTGTGTGTGTAAGATTATGCACACAAGAAATGGATGGTGAAAAATTCTTTCTACCTCCTTCCTAACATCAGACCAAATGAACAGCTTCTTAGTCAGCCAGAGAAGTTTTCAGCATTTCCTTGTGTTTACATATAGTTAGTTTGCTTGATGACTGAATCAGTTGTATTTCCCAGTAATATCAATGATTGCTATTTTTAATTAGGCCTTCCCCACTTGAAAGCATGCTGTAACATTTTTGGTAATGTGCTGGCTATATATATATATATATATATATATATATATATATATATATATATATATATATATATATAAGCGATTTCAACATGTTTTTGTTCTAATATCTAAAATAAAATAATAATATATTGCTTTACTTTGTACTGAGCACTTTTTCAAAAAGTAAATGCTACAAACAGTGGAATTTTGCTTTATTTGTTTTCATTTGGATGGAGATATATATATATATATATATATATATATATGTATGTGTGTGTGTGTGTGTGTGTACAGGGTGCAATGGATAAATTGTCAAAATAAAGAGATAGAAAAGGAAAATTTGAAGAAAAAGCAAAATGTTAATTATTCAATACTGATTTGTTAATAAGCAAAGTTTTTTTTTCTATGGTGAGAAATAATTCACCCAACTGTATACAAAGAATATACAAATTTATAAAGCATTCTTTGGCATAGTGGTCAAAATTGTGTGCACAATGAGGAACTGTTGTTTTTCTTTATATTTAGCTAGAGTAGAGAAAAATTATAAGAAAAGAGAAACAAAAAGAGGAAAAGATTAAAATAATGAAAGGAAGAGAGAAGGACAAAGAATAGAAGAAGCAAATAAAACAGTGAAAGAATAAGGTTATCTAAAATAATATGAAACATTTCTCAGATGTTGACAGTTTTGGCAGAGGATGGATCCAACTGGGAACAAGTTGGCTTTGAAGCATTTAAAGGTGTCCCCCACATGGGTCAAACAGGGCACAAAGAAGTTTACTAGTTCTCTACCTGATTATATATATATATATATATATATATATATATATATATATATATATATATATATATATATATATAGATATGAAAATTTCTCAGAGTTAACCTGTAGATAAGACAATTTTTATATATATATATATATATATATATATATATATATATATATATACACATACATAGGATGTGATGGATAAATTGTTATCTAAATTACACAAAAATGAAAATAACACTGACATCTCATTTTAACAGATATATTTACCAAAATTACACAAAAATATCTAGAAATACAAAAGAGTAGATTTATTCAAAAAAATCACCATTGGCTTCAACCATGGCCTCCAAATGACTTCAGAATCTCCTGCAATTTGTCTGAATAGTCTCCTTGTTTAAGTTGGTAAATGCTGCCATAATTCTTGCCTTCAATTCATCTTTAGTGTTACAAGGAGTTTTGTTAGTCACTTGCTCAACTGCACCCCACATACAATAATCAAGGGGGTTGCAGTCTGGGGAGTTAGGTGGCCAGATATAATGGGGGATGCGGTCATGGAAATTGTTTGACAGCCATGACTGGGTACTCCTGCTTGTGTGGCATGGTGCAGAGTCCTGTTTCCAGACATAGGATTTTCCAGCAGCCACCCTTTTGACCCAGGGCACCACTACCTCCTCAAGGTACTTGATGTAGGCCTCTGTGTTGAGTCTGAGGCCCCGTGGGAAGTTGAATGGAAGCTCAACGTCACCATCACTAGTGATCACTCCAAAGACTATGATGTTGACTGGATATTTGGTTTTCATCACTCTCAGTACATCTTTTGGGGGACACAACATCCTCTGCACTGTCCTCAGATTGACACCCAAACACTCTGAAATCTTAATATTGGTGCTTCCAGCATGAAATCCAAGCAGCACAGAATACCGTTTCCAAATTTCTAGCAGAGTGAATTGCATCATGGTTCTGTCTTTCTCACATGCTGTGCCCAACTGAACTTACTATATTGTGCAATTGACAAAAACAATGTGCCCACACAAAATTAAAAATATAAAATGGTGACAATTTACCCATCACATCCTCTGTGTGTGTGTGTATATATATATATATATATATATATATATATATATATATACATACATACATACATAGATAGATAAATAGATATACGAGAGAAAGATACCAAACATATAAAGAGACAGTATTAACAGTCATATATTGTATATATGACTGGTTAATAGTGCACAAAACCTCTAAAGGGTATAACACTATCTTCAAGGATCTCAGTTACCCTATTTCCACAGTGCACAATGTTATTAAAAATTTTGCTAAGCATTGAACTATCAAGAACCTCTTTTGATTTGAAAGAACTCTTTGAATGTTGGTGCAAAAATTGAAAAAAACCACACGTAAAACATTCAAAAGACCTGAAAGCCAACCTGGAACAATTTGGGGTAATTGTTACAGTGCACACTAAACCAAGTAGGGTTTTTGGGGTAAATCTCAAAGAAAACCCCATTACTGAAGAAAAGACATAAAAAGGAATGACTGAACTTTGCCAAGAAGTACCTGCACAAAACATAATGTCCTGTGGACAAACAAAACAAAAACAGAGCTTTTTTGGCAATGCACGCTAACAATGTTTACAGACAACAAAATGAAGCTTTTATAAGGAAGAGTGCACTCTACTAACAGTTAAATATGGGGGAGGGACCACTGTGTTGTAGGTCAGCTTTGCTGCATCTGGTAGTGAAGATCACAAGAATCATGCAATCTGAGGATTACCAACTGATTTTAGAGTAAAATGTTCTACCGAGTGTAAGAAAACTAGGTCTGAATTAACATCATGGGTTCTCCAGCAAGATAATAAGCCAAGACATATATTTAAAGGCATAGATGAATGATTGAAAAGAAAGAAATGGATTCTTTTAAACTGGCCAGCAATGAGTCCTGATCTTAATCTTATTGAAAATTTATAGTGTCTGCTGAAATCTGCTATTAGAGAAAGAAATCCTGCAAATGTTCAAGAGCTTTAACAAATTGCAAAGGACAAGTGGGAGAAAATATCAGCTGAGAAGTGCAAGAAGTTTATAGATGGCTACCAGAAATATTTGAAGGTAGTCATCATTGCCAAAGGGGATACAACCAAATATTAAGGAAGTATAGTATATTTACTATTGCCTATGTCATTTTTTTCCTCCTTGAAATTACAAGGTGTACATTGAAAAAATCTTTTTAGTTAAATTATTTTTGACAACCAATCAAAAGATCTGATTATATAAATTTGATTCTTTTTCCAATTATTTCTGAAGATATAGCAAAAAAGTAAGGTTGCCAATAATGGTGATCAAGACTATCTTACCACTTTTAATGCAGAAGAGTCTCTTTTAAAGCATACAACATCTGATAGGAATCTTATCTAAATTCATTTTAAAAGGAAAAAATCAATGTAAATTTTATCCACTGTGATATTAAGCAATATAAAAAATATTTCTATAAAGAAAGAAAACATAAAAATCGTGTAATTTACAGAAAGTATTGAAAAAACATCCGCAAAGAGATCATGTCAAAAATATGACAGAACTTTCTTTCCAACCTAATATATATATATATATATATATATATATATATATATATATATATATATATATATATATATATATATATATTATTGTGACAGCAACAAGAGATAAGAAGTTGTGGAGAACCATGATGGCCTACATCCTGAAAGGATTTGTCAAAGAGAGAAATCTTATTCATATCTCTCTCTAATGGGAAACATACAAATCTCACAAGCCATTACTTGTGAGTTCATTACTTACGGTGTACTTTGACAAAATTGGTTTAATCTAATAAATATCTTTTTCATTTATTCACAGTTCTTGACAGATGTGTGTGTGTGTGTGTGTGTGTGTGTGTGTGTGTGTGTGTGTGTGTGTGTGTGTGTGTGTGTGTGTGCACGCACACATATGGGAAGTAATGCTTCCTTTCACTATGAATAACTTTCAGATGTCACATAAAATAAGAAAGCTCAAGACACACAACCTTAGAAAGAGAGGAGGGGGTGCAATCAAATAACATGAGGGGAAGAACGATGTTGCCAACAGACGCAGACACCAGTTAATATGACAAAAAAATCTGAGTCCAACAAAATTTTGCATAGTATATTTGTCTTTCTCTTTTTCCTTCAAACTACAAATGAAATGTGGCTGCTTGTGATAAGACTGTTCCATTACTGCCTTGAAGGCTTTAATTTCTTTCAAAGAGGTCACTTTACTAATATGCCTGGAGTTTAATTATCTTAATTAATTCTAGATAAAATACTGTTGTTTACTGCAATGTCTGAAACTCTTTCACAAAATTTATCCATCACTTCATAGCAATTTATAACTGTCTGTTTATATCTACATACATTTACCTTTTATTATCTATTTATTTGTGTTTGCAGCTAGTTATTTCCAAATTGATTATATTTTATCTGACGCTGAATGTGTCTGTCTACCACCTTATAATATATGCAGTATACCATGTCTTATAAAAATATGTTATTGTTCTCTATATAGTCAATAATCATATAGTCATTTTTTTTTTTACACATGCACACTGGTATCTTTCCAGATGCTTATAGATACAAACATATATATATATATATATATATATATATATATATATAAGTGAACATAGAAGTCAACACTTGGAAGCGACAGTGTTTCATGCTAGATGCAATCGTCAGGCCACGAGTGCTGTTATTGTTCATTGTTGAAGTTTTGTTCTATTATTTTGGCGAGAACAGTTTTTAATTTGTTTATTACTTCATGTATTTATTTGGATTGATTACCTTTTTTTGTTTTTTCTAATGGCTAGGTTATTAGTATCGGTTGTTAGTTTATTTATATATTTGGATGTATTTAGATCAATTTATTTTACTTGTTATTATTTATTTGTTACACTGTATATTTTCGCTTTTTGGTTTTTGATTTTTAAGTACCGTAGTATATTATTTTTTATTTTTACTCATTTTTTTTTATCGTTATATATAACAGTTATAGCTATTTTTTCGTCCGATTTTACGTTTGATTTTTATAGTCTAACTTATATTTTGGTCATAATAGTTTGCTAATTTGTTTATTATTTACTTTATTTATTGATTTTGTTTCTTATTTTTTATTCTATCTCATCTATTCTAACAGGTGTGATTTGGTAATTTGTTTGGATTAATTTATTTTGCTTATTTTATTGTCATTTTGTTTATTTATGTAGTTATTTATTTTTTCCGTTTTCGATTTTTAAGTAACATAGTAAAAATTTGTTTTCATGTCTGCATTTTGAGATGAGCTCGGATCTTTTATATAATAAATTATTTTGGTCTGGGAAGGTAATGAGAGCTATTTTTTCCTCCAAGCAAAGTTTGCAAGTTTTTGATTGGTTGTTGTAGGCTGATGATCTTTTCCTTATTTTCCAAGATATTTTAGGTGTGGTGTCCATTTTGTTTTTAATTTCCCAGATATACTGAGAAAGCATTGTGCTGTTCGCATATTTACTATTTGTGAAAGATGTTTTGTATGCATAATTTCTTTGTTTCCAGGGTCCTTCAGTTACTCCTATTTATACTTTTTCTTCATTATCTGGTGATTTTATCATGGCTTGATATATTACGTTGTTTTGTAAACAATTACCGTTTAAGGGACATTTATTCTTTATTCTGCAGTTGCACATGAGTTTAATTTGTTCATGTGGTTTGTTGATAATTTTCCTGTTGTGCTTTTTTTTTTTTATTTGTGCTATGTTCTCGGTGCAACTGTAGCTGATTTTTACTGTGCTTTTGTTGAATATTTTGTGTAGGGTGCTTGATTCCGGGAAGTGTTTGTGTAAAAGTTTGAAGAATATTTTTCCTACGTTTGTTTTTACATTTTTGCTGTACGGTGGGTTGAACCATATGATATTTCTTTTCCTGTTGGCCTTTTTTGTGTTCTGTGGTGGGTATGTGAGTGTTGCTGGGAATCCGCTATGTTTTAGGGCTGTTTCATATTCTTTCTTAGCTTTGTTAAATATAGATTCATTGAAGGAATTGTCGGAAAGTCTGCGGTTATTTGATTTTGGTATCTGTTTAATTATAGAAGGCGGGTGTTTGGAAGATGTGTGTATATAGAGTGGTTTATCATTGGGTCATCCCTGTAGAGTCCTGTGTCATTTCTATCTATTATTTTGCTTAGTTCGTGTAGTAAGTAAATACCGAAGATTTCGAATGTCTCTGCACCGTCAAAGTTTCCCATTGTAGTGTCAAATATCCCATCTTTCTTTATCCATGCTTCTTCATGGTGAAATAGTAATGATTTACGAGAGTGCTTAATGAGGTCAACAGGAAAATGTGGGTATATCATTAAGACAACTACTAGTGATGAGTTGCAAAGATGACCTTATTAGAAGTCTGACCAGAACTTGAAGTGAGTTCATTAATAATGCCCAAAAATATATGAGGAGTTCACTGAAAAGTTTTAGATCTGATTGTGGGTCAGACCAAATAACAAAACATCAAAATTTGTTAAATTTCTTCTTAGTCAAACTAAGAAATTTTCAGCACAAATTTGTATAATGTTTATCATCTACAACAAAGTTAAAACTAAAAGAAGATATTTTATAATGAAAAGTAAATAAAATCACTTGTCTACAAGATGTAGGTTTGAATCTGACTCAAACATAACAACCTTATTCACTTCCCCAAATTTAAGCATTATTTTTTCATTGTAGCTAGAAAGCATGTTCTTTTATATTGTACCAATTTACAGGATCCTTGTATTCAACTTTTTTTTGTTTCAATGCATTTATCCAATTTTGTCAATGTCAATGTGGAATTTTTATGGGTTGTAATTAAAAAATGTCATGAAGTTCCTGTTCTTGTAGAATAAAACTCCAAAGAAAATCTATGAGTGTATAATGCAAAGATTGGATGACAAATGCCTATTAAATTCAACTGGAATGAAATGATATACCAACATCCAGAGTAGAAATTTTCAGACCCCCAAAGATGCTGCACAGTCAGAGAGTCTTTCAAAAGTGTCAACTTTGGAATTTGTTGGCTATGTTCATGACCTAATTTTGGTTGATTATTGAGTCTCAGTCAAGAAAATTGCTGAGAGACTAGAGATATCCAAGGAATGCATCATTAGGTTTATAATTCATGAACAGTTTGATATGTAGAAACTATTAGTTAAACAATAGCTCAAAACATCAAGTGAACATCTCTAAGTTGACTTTGCATTATTTTTAGTAATCTAGCTATGGGATTGATATACATGGAAGACACATTTCCTATTTGCATTTCTCTTGTTATGACCATTATTATATCTATGATATAATAACAGCTTAATATAAAGACGAAATAGAATAGCTGAAAGAAAAGGAATGGCAAACATGCTTTGTTCTCAAAGATATTTTTATACTTTTAAGTCACACACAAAACTATATACAAATATTTACACTTGCCCAACATATAGAAACTATAACTCATGCATACAACAACAAGCATTGTGAAAATTATGAAGTGATAAAAGATCTTGTACTAAATTTCCAATGGGAATTTGAGCTGCAAGAGAATTCCTCTATCTTTTTTAATAAGCCATATTTTTATTTCCCAACTGGAACTTGAGTGGGCCAGATTTATCTTCCATGACTCTGGTAAGGACAGACTTCCCAACAGGAAAATGGTGAGTCATGGGTATTTCTCATAGAGTATTTGCAAGCTGGACATAGTTTCTAGAATTTGAGCGAGCCAGATTTATTTTGTATGTCTCTGATGAGACCATATTTCCCAATAGAAAAATGGTGCCATGGACTAGTGGGCTGACCCATGTCAGCAGGCTTTGTCAGACGTCTTGCTTTGCCCATCTTGAAAAAAAATGAATGTTTGTGGTTGATTCCAGGTAGCTAACTAAATGACTTTCGTCAGTCTATGAACTGACCACTAAGTGGAGTCATATGATCCACATGTTCATCTCAACCAAAGGGAGATAATTACCTTTTGCATTGCTCTAAGTTGACTGTGCATTATTTTTAGCAACCTAGTGATAATTTTTTGTTATGACTTCTCACTGTTGATGAAACATGATTAAACCACAATGGTTCAGAGACAATCAACAATCCATACAGTAGCAGCACTTGACTCTACTATCAGTCAAATGGTAGCCCAAATATTTGAATGCCAACCAGAAATAACATCAAGTGAACATCTCTAAGTTGACTTTGCTTTATTTTTAATAAGCTAGTGATAATATTTTGTAATGACTTGCTAATGTTGATGAAACTTGATTAAACCACAATAATCTGAAAACTTGGCTTGTTAATGGCCAAAAACAAAAATTAAGACCCAAAAGATAGCAAGAAGATCATGGACACTGTTGTTTTTTGGTGTAAGGGAGGGGGGTGTTTGATATCGATTTTCAGAGAGGGTGAACAGTTAATGCACAATACTATTCTCATTTGCTGTGTCAATTAAAGTAAGAAACTGGGGAAAGGAAATTTTTTGTAAGATAATATATCTGGTCATAGCAAGAGCAAGAATGATTTGAAGAATTTGTGGTTTTAATGCATAAACTATTACCCTAATCCCTGTATCTTCCTCCATCTATTTTCTGTTTCCAAATTTTAAAATGAGTTTGAAAAGGAGGAAAATTTCATATGATACCCAGCAGAGCAGTATTTCAATGACCAAATAGAAGAATTTTTTGGAAGATGTGTAATAGCCTAGACTCTTAGGTGCCTAATAAATAGTGAGAGTGAAAATTTTCCCAACCCCCACCAAGCTTAAGACCACTTTATTTATTAATTACATGCTTTTTGACTCATTAAATGATTTTCCAACCAATCTTTTATTAAGGTCTCCCCTGTTTATTGCATATTGAGAAAAACTTCTCCCACCACAACTGATTATTAAGATCACCCCTCATGTAGTATTATGCAGCAAAGAGAACATTTCATGGCTCCAGATTATTTCCTTCTTAAACAGACTAAAACCTTTCAACATCTCTTTGTATAAAGTTGTTTGGATGTAATGGTCAGTTTTATGCTAACATATTTTAGACAGGTTGCAATATATATTGTAGCCTGTTAATATATTACCTGTTGGTCTATATAGTTTTATTGTTTTAAATATTTAATAATTTCCATATTTAACAAATCCACTTTAAGATTATAACTGAAGAATTATGTTTAATTTTCTTGCATAATTTTAAATTTAACTTCAATGACTTTCAGTCTGTAGAATTAATCAATTACATGTTTAAAATGGAGGTATGAATTTCAAAGATAAAGTGAATAGAGAGTTTCAAATCATCAATTCAAGGAGTTAGTGAAAGACTTCACACCAAACTATTTAAGAATTGGCCCTAATATTAAAGGTTCCAATTTCAAAATATTTAAAGCAATTTGTCAAATTTCTTTCACTTTTTCAAATTGAAAAAGTGAAAGAAATTTGACAAATCAATGCTAAAAGGACAGGCAAAAATGTATTCATTGAAATGTTTCAACACAAGAATGATCTATATTTTGATTGAAGACTAACCTATGATGAAATCTGTATAATACTTTGAACATGACGAAGCCCAAAGCATTTTCCAAAGCAAATATTGCACCAACAAAAAGATTATTGTTACTGTATGGTTGTCTGTGACAGCTATATATCAAAAGTTTATCCCAGCTGTTTACTATCAAGAGGTGCATGGAAAACTCTGTAAAATAATACTAGTATTATTCAATGAAAATGTTTACTTTTTCTTCCTGTTGATATATTATGCAAATGACATTATAAAATCTCAACTTTTTGAGGTTCAATGCTTTGCTTCATCATTCATGCTTTCTAGATCTGTCACCAAGTGATTTTCATTATTTTTTAACATTTGCATAACTTTTCTTTCTTTTTTTGTTAAAACAAAATAGGTTCACTAACAAATATACAAAAAATGTTTGCAAGAATTTTTTTAAATATAGGTTGCAAGAATTTTATTATAAAGTTATAAATGATCTTAATTCTCTTTGGTAAAGATGTGAAGACTTAAATGATCTATATTTCATGTTTCAGGAAAATAAATTTACTGGCTATTCATGTTAATAGTTCAACTTATTTTCCAAACAATATATTAAGTAATCCATGAACCTTATATCCTTGAATTAAATGTTCTAACCATTGAGCTATCATCAGACACTATATTTTAGATGCATTAAATTGTAAGTGCAATGCACAAACAAATATATACTGAACAATATTTGATTCGGATTTCCAGGTCTATGGTCAATCCCTAGGATTCAGTACAATATTTTTACATTCATTGAACCTCTTGTAGACCCTTTCCAATATTCTAACCACTGGACTTATAGTGTACAATACAATATTTTTTTAAATAATGAATCACTTGGTTTTAGGTCCAATATTCTAACACTGAAGGACAAGAATACTAGAACTAAAGATATTCATATTTCTGTGAAAATGTCCATTAAAAATAAACAGAAAAAATTGTAGACTCAATGAAATTCTGATTGAATATACAAAACAGCTGTAACACAATTATTCTACTGACAAAAGAAAAACAAATTAGAAGTCAGACAGTTTATAAGTAAAATTGTAGCAGATAAAAATAATAGGAAGAATATTGTGAGAGGCAGACAGACACACAAAACTGAATTGCATTTGTTTATCTATATTAGCATTTATGATGAATAATTCACAGTAATTTCCTACTTAAATCCTTTTCTCTTTTCAAACAAAGGGACAACTTATTTGAGAGGCATATCTTTCAAATACATAATGGATGTGATGTTATAAAATAAAACGCATGATTTTGGAGACATCCTGCACATTTGTAGATTAATATCTAAGAAAGATAAATATATTTTATGCAGTACCTGTTGTAGAGCAATTTTAAGTATAATAGTCTTGCAAGCTATTGCTAGTGATTTAGTATTTCAAGAATATTAAAAGATATTTCATAGACAAAGCATGGTGTACTATACTAGAACACAATGAGACAAAATCAAATTTTGCACAAAGATACTTTTGTTGAAAAACCAGTGATGAATTATTAGTATCTGATACTAAGTGCTAACATTAAGTGTTTTTATAGATGATGTGAAATTGGTACGTACATGCTTAAATGTATTTACCAGTCTACAAAAGGCAAGTTTGATATATAAATTAGAGAACTTCTATTAATGCACTAGCAATCATACAAGTCATGCATTCTATTGTAACAAATTGGACTCTGGGTGGAAGCTTTATAAATAATAGCTAAGTAGAAGATTAAGCTCCATTTAAGAAATTCAAAACTTTTTATTCAATCAATATCTTGTCTAATCTTCTTAATTTAGAACATTTTTTTTTAAATTGAATTACTTTTACAGTTTAAAAAGAAAAGATAAAATACAAAAAATATTTTAACCTAAAGTGAAACAATAATTTAAAGAATACATTATTCACATATTTTAAAATATTTCTATATTCAGTTATGAGGATTTATGCAAAAACAATCTTCACATATGTAAATTTTAAGGCATTAGCTAAGAATCAAATGGACACAATTGGCACATGTGCATATAGTAGGCATTTATTTATCTTGCAATATAAAGGTAGTGCACTGTTTGGTCAAAATTCAGTCCTTTGGAAGAGAGACTAGAGTGATCTCTCCAGGGTGCAGGACTAGGTGATGGTATCTGAAGACCATGAATTGCACAGATCATATGGTCCCTTTCTCAGCCATACTGACAAGATTCAAAGGAATACATTTAGAAGCAACTTGGCTTCAGAAATTGTCAGAAGTTTTAACAGCCAACTGCCTCCTGGGTTCCACTTTGAATTTTCTATCTGGATTTACTTCTATAGTCTTGCCCATGTTTGGATATGGCTACAAGGCAGCAATGGTTTAAAATCAGGGTTTTCCTTCCCCTAGATGGATTCCGTTCTCACACTGATGACCTCCATTTACCTGAAATGTTTTATATTATAACAGACAAACTCTATACACAAGATAATTTCCACCAGGTTTTGCCATTAACATAATTATATATATATTATATATTTTCAGGACAATAATTTTTGTATACAACCAAGAAGCTATTTTTCTTAAATTGCTATGTTTGATTGAATTGTCAGATTTTTGTAAATTGATTGGGCTAAGAGCTTTTCAGTATCCTATCATATATAAAGAATTGATGGATTTTTATTTATTAATCTAACAGATTCTATTAATTAAACATTATTTTGAGTGGATACCCCATTCAGGAGGCATGGTGGAGTAATGGATAGTGACTCAGATTGAGGAATCAGAGAGCCAAGTTCAAATTCCAGTTGAATCCATTACATTCACTTACGTGCTAATACCCTTGGGAAAGGTATGAATCCTCTTCTTCTCCCCCCCAGCTATGGGTAAATTGACAACAGACTGGGTTCTATAGCCTTGGATGGTAACTGGTCTACTGCAGAAAGAAATGGCAACCTACTGTAGGAAAAAATCTGCCTCATCTGTCATGTATCGAAAGATACATGATCACCTAAGCATGTAACACGCATGGCACATAACTGACTGACCCCATTTATTTATTAAACAGTCTATTTATTTATTTTCATCTACTGACCTAAATATTCAAAAAACCTTATTAAAGAAAAATATGCACTCTCCAGCCAGATTTGAACCTACATCCCCCTTGGCAGAGGAAACCATCAGCCACGGAATGTGTCAACAATCAAGAAAGTTAAATCATGCCTTATAAATGCAAATCTTAGACTCTTTTCTTTAAAATCTTTTGAATATTCAGGCTGATAGGCAAAAATAATTAAATATACTGTTTAATAAACAAACAGAGCATCTACTCAAATATGGGTAACCACTAAAAGTAATGTTAAAGTAATTATATATATATATATATATAGCAGATTCAACTAATCTCCTGATTTTTAAAGTGTGTGTGTGTGTGTGTGTGTGTATATATATATATATATATATATATATATATATATATATATATATATATACACACACACACACACTTTAAAAATCAGGAGATTAGTTGAATCTGCTACCTTGGTTTCAACCCTACAGTATTTTCAGGTGATTTTTATCAATTGAACTCCCAGCACTTTATTTTTAAAAAATTGAGAACTTTTTAATACTACTGTTTCCTGGTCTGATTCAAGTCTGACCGTTAACAATACATGAAAATCAAGGTTATGCTACTAGTGAGGAAAAAATGTGTATGAATACAGATATTTATGTTTGTCACCAGACACAAAGTGAAATAAAGATGACAGGAGATAGATAATTGGTGCAGTACCATCTTTCTAAATGGAAACAACTGACCTGACTTGAAAATCAGCATTTGAAATCATATCATTTTTTAACCTAAGTTTGAACATAAAACAAGGGTATCCTAAAAAAAGGTAATCACAGCAGACCATGATTTTATATCTCAGCACACATATGCATGTACTACTTAACTACATCTTTAGTAATGCTTTCAACAAAGTATTTGCCAGATAATGATGATGCTAGGGTTTAGTCATGAGTTAAGAGAATGAAACATCATTACCAATAATTCAAAGCACCTTGACAGTGGGAGGTATTTTAGTTTGGAGAAATACCAAGATTAGAAGGATTTTTCAAGGTATACCTTCTTCTAATTGAAGATTGGCACAGCACAATCTTACTATCCTAGAAGCAATCTTTGAGTACTTTCAGACTTTGCAATACCTACAGTATATGTGTGTGTGCATAAAATACAATAGGTACAAGAATGAAGAGAGGAAAAGAAAAACGTTTTAATCAATACTGCTAAAAACTGCACTAAAAAACAGACAAAATATTACAAGTTTCAAGTTTTTTTTATCCCCAAAAGTATCTATCAACTCCATGACATGAGTTTAAATGAAAAAAAAAAAAAGGGCACAAAAAGCTTTCACTAAAATTGTACTTTTTATATGATGAATAAAGAGGTCTTTAATAAGGACAGAGTATATTACAGATTCCCAAAGGATGACTTTTTCCAAAACATTTTTATGATGCTAAATGTCAAAGGGTCTCTATCATTAGAGAAAATAAATAATCAATCCAATGATTGCATTTAACAGTGCATTAATTGGATTGTTTTTCTATCATATGACAACACATGTATGAGAGTGAGGTGCGGGGGGGGGGGATACTTGCTTATTGATAACTAATTATAATAATAGTTGTTCCAAAGTAGAATTTGAGTGAAAACTGTCTTGTTTGACTTTTAAGAAAGTAAACTATTGAAATTTTTTATATGCTGCAAATTTGACAAATATTTAATACACCCATCTACAGTAGAAGTAGTGAAATAGCTCTTAAATTTCTCATATAATTACAAGTATAATGATTTTTATTTATTTATTTTTTTTTACTAATATTCACCCAATACAAGACCCAAGGGCCACTCAGGGTAGAAGGTTACTGTGTCGAATTATATTAATGTAAGAAAGAATCAGTGTTAGGTTTTATAGAACTGAAGTAGACTTTAGAAGGAACCGGAAACCCAATTCTAAACACGAAACAAGTATTCCTTTTTAAAAATCCAGAGAGGAGTGTGAACCAGATGAGAGGCAAACCTATCTACTTCTAATTAAAGCATTTAAATGAAATCAGCAAGATTATATACACAAAACATACATATAAAAAAATATTTTTAAATTTAAAATGCTCAGTGTCTCTTTCATCGGTGCACATGTGTAGTTGCATCAATGCAAACACAAACCTTTCAGATGAAGTCCTAAAGAACCAAACACATGACAAGAAAACCTTTTCTACTTATATATATATATATATATATATATATATATATATACACAAACACACACACACACACAGACAGACAGACAAAAAAAAAAAGAACCAAAATTCATATTTTGTATTTTGCCAAAAGTCATCATCAGGATTGTCAGTAAGAAAAGAGAAGAGAAGAACATCAATTTAAGATCTATGTGTAATTATATTATTATTTGACAAAATATGAATTTTGGCTATTTTGCATGCATGCATATTATATATATATATATATATATATATATATATATATATATATATATATATGCATGCATGCATATATATATATATATATAATATGGATAAAATAACTGAAAAAAAATTGTGTGTTTTTTTTTACGAAAGTATTTATTTCTATGTTTTTATATATATTTAATATTTCAGACCACCTCGGTCCTTCCTCAGAAATTAATTGAATTACTGTATTTGGCAGTTTGTTTACACTTTACAGTGTTCGTCGTGGGACGCGGACGTCACGTGATGTGGAATGCAACTGTGTTTGAATTTTTTAACGTAAATCTAACAATAGTATTTTAGATGTTGTTTAAAAAGGTTTTTTTAACTATATCTAAAGAAATTTTTTAACTATTGAAATATTTATACAGATTTAAAATACCCAAGTCTTTGATGGACTCCAATCAATATATATATATATATATATATTGAAGTCAACACTTAGAGGCGACAGGCTGTTTCATGCTAGACGCAATCATCAGGCCACAAGTGTTGTTTATTTTCTCGGCTATTTATATATATGGATCAGTGGTGCATTGTGGGTAGTCTATTTTGGTAGTTATTTTGCCAAAGTTGTTTATTTATTTATTTATTTATTTATTTGGGTTGAATTATTTTCTTGTTTTTATCTATTTTTATTTCTTATATATTTATTTTTATTGATGTTTTATTATTGTACTAAAAATTTACTTATATCACTTATTTAATAGTTTTGTTTTGGTTTGGGAAGATATTTAAAGTTATTTATTCAATTTTGGGGTTGGTTGCTGTAGTTTATTCTAACAATTATTTTGGCGGGAGCAGTTTTTAATTTGTTTATTATTTCATTTATTTATTTATTTTGATTGATTATCTTTACTTGTTTTTTTAACGGTTAATTTATTGGGATCAGTTTGTTAGTTTGTATATTTATTCATTTATTTGGATTAATTTAGTTTAATCTATTTTACTTGTTTTTTATCATTTATTTATTATACTGTATATTTTTATTTACTCTTTTCAGCTTTCAATTTTTAACTAACATAGTATTTTTTTTATTATTGTTATATAAGTTATAGCTATGTTTTTCGTTCGATTTTTGGTTTGATTTTTATAGTCTAACTAATATTTTGGTCATAATGGTTTGTTAATTTATTTATTATTTACTTTATTTATTTGGGTTCATTGATTTGGTTTTTTATTTCTATATTCTATTTCATCTATTTTAACGGGTGTGATTTGGTAATTTGTTTGGGTTAATTTATTTTACTTATTTTATTGTCATTTTGTTAATTCATTCAATTTTTTTTTTCCTGTTTTCAATTTGTAAGTAACATAAAAAAATTTGTTTTCATGTCTGCATTTTGAGATGAGTTTGGATCATTTATTTAATAATCTATTTTGGTCTGGGAAGGTAAAGATATCTACTTTTAGCTCCAAGCAAAGTTTACAAGTTTTGGATTGGTTGTTGTAGGCTGATGATCTTTTCCTTATTTTCCAAGATATTTTTGGTGTGATGTATTCTTACCGCAAAATACAAAAAAGCCCAACAGGAAAAGAAATATCATATGGTTCAACCCACTGTACAGCAAAAACGTAAAAACAAATGTAGGAAAAATATTCTTCAAACTCTTACACAAACACTTCCCGGAATCAAGCATCCTACACAAAATATTCAACAAAAACACAGTAACAGCTACAGTTGCACCAAGAACATGGCACAAATAATAAAAAAGTACAACAGGAAAACTATCAACAAACCACATGAACAAATTAAACTTCTAACTGCAGAATAAAGAACGAATGTCCCTTAAACGGTAATTGGTTACAAAACAACGTAATATACCAAGCCACGATAAAATCACCAGATAATGAAGAAAAAGTATAGATAGGAGTAACTAAAGGACTCTGGAAACAAAGAAATTATGCATACAAAACATCTTTCACAAATAGCAAATATGCAAACAGCACAATGCTTTCTAAGTATATCTGGGAAATTAAAAACAAAACACCCATCATACCAAAAATATCTTGGAAAATAAGAAAAAGATCAGCCTACAACAATCAATTCAAAACTTGCAAACTTTGCTTGGAGGAAAAAATAGCTATAATTACCTTCCCAGACCAAAATAAATTATTAAATAAACAATCCGAACTCATTTCAAAATGCAGACGTGAAAACAAATTTTTACTACGTTATTTAAAAATTGGAAACTGAAAAAAAAAATTTTTGAAAATAAAAAATAAAATTAAAAAAAATTAAATTAAATTAAATTAAATAAATAAACTAAATGACAATAAAATAAGAAAAATAAATTAACCCAAACAAATTACGAAATCACACCCGTTAGAATAAACAAAATAGAATATATAAATAAAAAATAAAAAACAAAATCAATGAACCCAAATAAGTAAAGTAAATAATAAACAAATTAACAAACCATTGTGACCAAAATATTAGTTAGACTATAAGAATCAAACCAAAAATCGGATGAAAAACATAGCTATAATTCTTATATAACAATAATAAAAAAAATACTACATTACTTAAAAATCAAAAACTGAAAAGAGTAAATAAAAATATACAGTATAATAAATAAATGATAAAAAACAAGTAAAATAAATTAATCTAAATTAATCCAAATAAATAAATAAATATACAACCTAACAAACCAACCCCAATAAATTAACTGTTAGAAAAAACAAGTAAAGATAATCAATCCAAATAAATAAATAAATGAATGAAATAATAAAAATTAAAAACTGCTCCCACAAAAATAATAGATAGAATGAACTACAGCAACCAACCCCAAAATTGAATAAATAACTTTAATTATCTTCCCAAACCAAAACAAAACTATTAAATAAGCGATGTAAACAAATTTTTACTATGATAATAAAACACTGATTAAAATAAAAATAAATAAATAAACATATAAGAAATAAAAATAAATAAAAACAAGCAAAATAATTTAACCCAAATAAATAAACGACTTCCAGCAAAATAACCGCCAAAAAACACTACCCACAATGCACCACTGATCCATATATATAAATAGCCAAGAAAAATAACAACACTCGTGGCCTGATGATTGCGTCTAGCATGAAACAGCCTGTCGCCTCTTAGTGTTGACTTCAATGTTCACTTTTATATCTACATACGCTCTATCTCTGATATTGAGCATTTTATCCCATAAATATAGTACACCTCAAGAGTATATTTCTTTATATATATATATATATAGAGCACTTTTTGTAGTAGATCCATTCAATTTTTTTTTCAGTGTTTGCATATATATATATATAAATAAATTGTGATTTGACAAAAAACACAATACTGACCAGTGTATTTCTGCAGGATAACACTTTTAAGTTTAGTAGTTTTTGTAATTAAAGTGCTCAATATTAAGAAATAGCATATAAATAGCAACAAATAAATTCTGGAAAATAATTCTGAACATTTCTTATATATATATATATATATATATATATATATATGTGTGTGTATCTATGTATGTATGTATGTGTGTGTGTGTGTGTGTGTGTGTGTGTGTGTGTCTAATCAAAAAGTATTGGAACTGCTAAAATCCATCCAGTTAAGCTCTACAGTATCAAAGATTTCTAAGCACATAGATGTATTTCTTCTGACATTAGGAATTATCATTACCACCCCACCCCCCTGAGTTATTCAAACTGTCATTCTCATCTTGGTTGTTATAGTTACTTCTTGGTTGTTGATCCTGCTGGTCTTTTTTAGGTGTCTGTAACATTCTCAGAATTCTAAACTGAATTTTTCATTCAACACATGGGAATATGGAGCTAGACCATTCTCAGTTCTACTGTCCATGTTAGGAGATATCTCATTAATTCTTATTTGTTAATTTGTTGTCCTTGTAATAATGCTTCCGCAAACCATGAATCCCAATATCAAACTCAATGATTAAACTGATGACTACCAGGTAAATTGAATATACTTAACTAATGCTTACATCTATTAGGAAATTGATCAGTAGGACACTTTATTATAAATGAGATGAATGTGTCAAGAATAGTATCACATAAACTTGATACCATTTAATTGAAGGTTGAACTTTTGAAAATTGGACTTTACATGCATGAATGGGATTGGTACATAAAGCCGTCTATAAGGTTATAAATTGGTTGATGCAGTAGTCTTGCAAATGTGCAAGCTTGATTTTCATTGTATACTGTAGAAATGCAATTTTGTGCAAATAATAGGCTTTGTGTGGCAAATACTGATCGTTTGCTTTTTTATATATATAAAGAAACAATTCTACATGAATAGTGATACTAAGTAGTAAATTAGCATTAAAAATAATAAAAGATACTGAGAATTCCAAACAGAATTGCATAATATTTGAATGGTGGATCAAAAATGGATTATGAATTACTATTTACTTGACTTTAATCAATCAAAATTAGGAAACTTTCAATTCTACAAGGATTTGAAATTTTGATGATGTACTATATATTTTTGTAGGTAAATATTTCCATAGATATTTTCTTCACTGATTTAGACATTTTACTGCTATTCAGTCTGAGAGAACCAGATGTTTTTTTCACAATTTGTATATCAGGAACTTAACTAAGAGTGAGTAGAATTAAAAAGAGAAATGCTTTTGTTCTTCATATAGACAATATCATTCACTGATGAAAACATGCAAATTTAATTTTGACTTTCTCTAGTGGAATCCGAAGGTGATAAAATATGTTTTAATAGTTCCTTGGAATAAGGAAGAAAGACAGATTCTGGAGACTTGGCTCAATTCTCAAAATCTAAAAGTGGTCTGAGGTTGACCCGAATAGAGAGAAAGCCATTGAAAGAATAGTTTCTTCAGAAAGCCAACTTAAAAAAGGATATTGCTGTGCAAGTTCTATACTAGAATAACCATAGGGAATGCTCACTTTAGCCCACAATACTATTGGGAAGAAACAAATTTAGTCATATTTTGTTTCTTGAGAATTGTACTAGGTTTCATATATTTGACTAAAATTCCTTGTAAAACCACTCATCAGTCATTACAGTAGCTTCTTTTTAATGACATCAAGTAGACTTGTTAACACCGTTCTGATGTCATGTGAATAAAGATCAATACTAAATCAACCAATAACATTAAGTAAATTTTGATTACTTACAGACATGCATTTCAAAGTTGAACACATTCATTACATAATAGCCACACAAGTTTGTATATAATGGGAAAGAAAGAGAGAAAAAAGAGCGAGATACCTTTCCGTAACATTAAAGAATCATTTATTGTTTGAAATAAAATTTTGAAAGATAGAAATTTTAGAAAATTAAAAAGATTTAAAATATCTTCAGCAAGTATATAACAAAATATAATTATTTGATGACGTTTTTTTTTCACTTTACACATAAAAAGAAAGTCCAGCTAATTAAATAATGATATTTTCATCTTAAGTTAACCAAACTTGAGATTTTATAAAATCCTGGAAAGATTGTCATTTAGAATGCTGTAAGACGATTAGGGAATAAAATGAGATTCAGGTACAAAATTGTAAATATGCTCAGGATTATATCAGTTTAAACAGATATGAATTTTTAAAAAAATCAAATTTTATACAAATAAATTGAAGAATCTCTGAGAAATTAAACATTGGGAAATATCTAAAGTATTTCTTGAATTAAGAATTGCCAAACAGAAAGACAAACGTTTTTCCTCTGCATAATCTCAAAATTCTTTTATCTTTGGAGTTTCAAAGAATGTGTTAGATTCAAAATTGCCTTTCAAGCTTTACAATATTAATTTCTCTGAGTAAAGACAAGGTTTATAATTTAATTCGATAGTAACTGGTACAATTTAATTTCATTACAAACAATTAATTCATTGATTGATAGACATTTCTCCTTCTGTTAAAATTGATTTTTACTTTACAATCTAATTTATGCAGGTAAATAAAGTTACATCTCCATCATGTATTTTTTCTTTTATTAAATAAAAAATAAAACTTTATTCTCACTGATAAATTACATACTGAAAAACATCAAATTTTCGCTTCTAATCTCAAGGTACAATTGATAACACATCTTATCACAAGTTCATCTAGGAGAAGGAAAATTTTAATTTCAAGCTAAAGCAAATAGCTATTCCTTCAAGCAAGTCTTGTGCTTTTTAAAATCTGCTGGGTATGAATATTGATTGACATCATTTAAAGTCTTTTCAGGTTGAACTCAATAGACAATGACAATTCTGTTTTTCAAAGAAGGAACAAGGAGAGACTAAAATATTGGCTCATCTACATCTTAACATAAAATTATCTTTGCTCCCAATAGGAAAACTAAAATCTTTATATACTTAAAAGCTTCCATATTATTAAAAAACAAAAGAATATGAATTGCCCCACTTTTCATTGTTTATTCTATTAAAATTTTACATATACTATTTTGACTAATTGTTACTGAAGCTATTGTGCAGTAGATTTGAAGATTATTGGGCAGCCCAAAAAGTCTGTTCAGTTTATTTAGTAAAAATAAAACAGTTTAAAATAAAATTTCAACATTAACTTTATTGAGCAATATATTATTATATATTATTGTTCTACTATCTACTTTCAGGCAACTTCATGCACCCATCCTTCCAGAACTTTTGATCTTTTTCAGCAAGAAAACTACCATAGGTGCCTTTTGCAGTCTTCTCCCAGAGAAATGAATTTTTTCATTACGAGAATTTGCTAAAAACTAGAATAAATGTTAATCCAAAGATGCAATGTCTGGTGAATATGGTAGATGGTTAAAACTTCACAGACTAATGAAAATGATTTTCAATGATTGGTTTTGAGTATGTTGGCTTTCACACCATATAACATTGATTATTCTCAACTAATCTCTTTATTTAATTGCTATCAACCTCAACTGGTTTATTCAACCATGCAGTATCAGGAAAACATCTTCAGCAGGAATTTTAGAAAACCTCTTTTGACACATTTAATCATTCATATTACCTTTTCCATAAACTCTAAAAATCTTTTATTTTGTATTCAAGTGTGTTTTTACATTTATTAAAATAAAGAATCATAATGTGCCAGCTATTATCTATGTCTTCAATAATGACAATAAACAAAAGTATAATTTTCAGAAATTGAAAAAAAAACATGCTATAAAAGCTGTTTTTGAGTGTATTTAATGAAAATTAAAGGCTCCTAATGTCATCTAATGATATAAACAGAAACTTTTGGTGGAGGTTAACCTAACATTTGCTTATGTACATACATATAAAAATTTATACAAGTACTTTTACCAGGATGCTCCTACAACTATATACACATGTTGATATTCATAGCAGCTATATTAAGATATTAGAATATAGTAAAAAGAATAAAAGTATAAAATCATACTTTATTTGATTTAGCTATCTTCATTTTAAGTGATGAAAATATTCATAAAAAAAGTATGTTACAAAATTCTAAGCTTATAAGCTAAAAGAATTATTGAACAATTAGTAAATATATATTAGTTAATATTAAATTACATTGATTCTTTACATTGACAGTGTTCGAGGTTATAAACCATAGCTTTCTAGCTATGGTTTATAACCTCGAACACTTTTTCATCAGAGTCTGCCTCAAGGACACATGGTACGGTGGATAAAGGCGTTGGTTAGATCCAGTAACAGACCCAAAGAGTGTGAGTTCAATACCCGGTTCAGGCAGTGGAGAACTTTCAGAGGGAAAATTACCAGGAGATAACTGATAACTGACATCCATCAAACATGGCTCGTGGAAATAGAACAGTCTACCCCAGTGATCGAAATAAAGGGTTCGGTTCGAAATTCCAACCACCTGAAGAAGGCCGGAGCATACAACGGCCGAAACGTTGTGACAAATATGGCGACAAAGATGAGGACAATAGTCCGAATAATGTAAATACTGTACTTTTTCATCAGTTCCATACATTTGATACACACACATATACAAGGGTCATTCAATAAATAAGGTGAATTTTTCGGTATAAGGACTTCTAATACAGATAGAAGCTTACTCTTTTTTATTTTTTTGTTTTACTTCTTTTTCACATGGATTTAATTTCTTTTGCAGATTAAAAAAAAAACTTTGAGAGTTTTGGCGATTAACAAAGATGGCCGACCAAGAAGCATGCTCCAGGATTGAACTGCGGTCAGTTATCAAGTTTTTGGTTGCTGAAGGGTGCAAACCAGTTGAAATTCATAGGAAAATGTCAACTGTGTATGGTGCCACATGTTTCAGCCCCCAAAAATGTCTACAAGTGGGCTAAATTGTTTAAAGAAGGATGGAGCAGTGTTGATGATGAAGACAGGCCTGGGAGGCCTACAGATTGAGGTCGAATCAGTCAATGACCTCATTCAGTCTGACAGAAGGGTAACAGGGGATGACATTGCAAGGACTTTGAGCTTATCTGTTGGGACAAACGCAGGGGTCATCAGTCAGAAGGAGTCATCTTGCATCATGACAACGCAAGGCCTCGCACAGCAGCCCAAACGATGCAAACCATCAACGAGCTGGGCTGGGAACTGCTCCCTCATCCCCCTTACAGCCCAAACCTTGCCCCTTCAGACTTTCACCTGTTTGGTCCCTTGAAAGCGTTCACGAGAGGCACAAAGTTTAAAAGTGACAATGAAGTCAAAAGTGTTGTGAGCGACTGGCTGAGACATCAGTCCAAAGATTTTTATGCTAAGGGAATATGGAAGCTTGTGCACAGATGGGAAAAATGTGTGACAGTGCTGGGAGACTATGTTGAAAAAAAAAAAAAAAAAAAAAAAAGTAAGCTTCTATCTGTATTAGAAGTCCTTATACCGAAAAATCCACCTTATTTATTGAATGACCCTCATATTTCTTTACAGCAAAAATCCCAAATTACCTCATGTAATCCACGTCAGACCTTTAATGCCTGTCTGGAATTGGTGTTTTGAATTTATTTTAGATAGCAGTCCTACTCAAAAGGATGCCTTGTTTTTGATAAGGGGATTGTGTTGGTGACAAGTGGAGGGCGTAAAGTATCTCTTTAAGAAAAAGTGGTCAAGAGTCGGAGTTTATTTATGGCCAGAGCCTTTCATTGTATGTAAATGAATTTCAGTTTCTACTATGGGATGCTAACAAGTATGATTTACTGGGATTTACAGTTAATGCAAAAAGATAGCTCATGTTACAAGGTTTACGTAGAGTGCTTGATAGTAATCCTGCAACATTGGCTTCACACAAAAAATTGCAAAAAACTGAAAAAAATCGTTTTTTCATACTACTTAAAATAAGAACTTGAATAACTTCCTCATTTTTTATCCAATTTTCTTCAAACATCACAAAAAATTTGTCATCATGCAAAAAATAGGACAGTGCAGTTTTAGTCCTGCTCACTTCCCTGCATATAATGAAAAACTATGAAAAACTGTTCAAAAAGCCCATTTTTCACCCACTTCTTGGTTTTTCATCCAGTGCTTTCCAAATTTGCCATGTAAATTACATATGATACACAAATTGTCTTGCATGAATTTTTGGTTTAGATTATTTCAGTTAAGTGGACAAAATCTGGAACAAACTAAGTCCAAAATCAGCTTTTGCCATTTAAGCAATAAATTCTTCATATTATTCCATCATAAATTGGCATTAAAGCAACCTTTGATGCAAATATTGTTCAAGAAAGATTATTGAAGCATTAAAAGAGAAAAATTCCCAAAGAACCTCATATTAACCTCAACTTTACAGTAAACACATGAAGAAAGAGGAGGGTGTTCATGGGTTTGCACTTGCAGTTGAATAAAGCTCTGATGCTTCATTCCTGTTTTTGTTTGATTATTAGATTTGTGAGCAATGTCATACTATTTGAAAGTTATTACAGCCACAGGAAATTTACTGAATATCTAAAACATTGAAGCAATTTAACACCAAGCAATGAACACACAAGAAGATTTTATTGATGGAATTCCTTTAAGAACAATCAAATGTTTGTGAAGGACATACTGTAAAAAAGATGAGCTAGCTTAGTATATCAACAGATGATGCAAGCAGACATCTACACCCAGGCAATGCCGGGTGCCTCAACTATATATATATATATATATATATATATATATATATATATATATATAAAGCCTATTCTACCCAATCATAATTACTCCTTTATCCTATTTTCATTCATGCTAATCAACACTGAAAATATAAATAAACATAAAAATAAAAAAAACACCCTCCCCAGGTGTCTTGTGTCAAGAAAAAAAATACCCAAATACTGGTCAAAATCACAAGTTTCTAATTATTTGAAAGAAAAAAATCAGCTAAGCCAATTTCTAACTGAGATACTGAATATAATATAAATCATGCTACATTTTCAATGACTTATTTCTTATTGGCCAAAATAATATCATCATTTAAATTTTAGTATCAAAATCAAGATTGTTCACTAAATCACAAATTCGGAATCTTATACAACCTCAGGTAATCTTGTTCGGTACTTTTCATGTTCTTATTATTGTAATACGAGGGTTCATTTCTAAAATGACCAATAAAAAAAATTAGGAAAATTGTAAATGTTTGCATTTTACTGTTCCTCAATCTACAAACAAATTATAAACAATCAGAATAGAGGTAATGTTGACAAGTTACGCAGCTAAAAATAAGGATTACTTATAGCACTTAGTGACTTACATGGGGCAAGGGAAAACATTCATATATTTGTTAATCAATTCAAATTCCTGAAAGATCAGTGACAGAGTGATTAATGTTTGCAGATTATGCTATTTGAAGTTATTTTGCTAATTGCATAAATGATTTTTTCTAATTTTCTTTAGAGATTCTTGAGAAAACAAACAAGAATTTATTTTTGTATGACAATGATGCAGAAGAAAAACAGAAAAAAAGAGGAAGAATAATGAATGAAAAAACAAACAAATGAAAAATACAAAAGGAAAGAAAGAATGCACTGAAAAAAAATGAAGGAAAAAAATTTAAGAAAGAAATAAATATGAATATTAATTTTCTTAAGGTTAATACTTTGAATTTTTTCTCTCTTTTTGCTTCTGCAAATTTTTTTTTTTTTTAAATCATAGATGTTTTACAATTTTGTTTCAATAATCATCTCATATTAGTGTCTACTAGATCAAAATCTACCACATTTATGGACAGTAACATTTCTGAAAAGCTATTTTCCAATCTGATGAAATTGCAACGGAGTGGATAAACAAACATTTTGGAGTGTTTTTCATTTTTTTCTTCAAGACAAAATATAAAATAAATAAAATTCAAATATAAGAAATGAATAATCGTTTGAAAGAAATCACTGCCCAAACAGACTTGAAAGAGTCAAAGAGATTAGAGATTTAACAGTTTCATTTCTTTTTCTGTACTTTATAAAAATAAGCATAAATGACAAATAACAATATTTGTTTTCTAAAGATGAGTTAAAACTGGGGCCATTAATTAGGTGGAGCTACTTTGATATATTTAAAACTACTAAAAATATCAAATTGTGAAACAGATTACTTGCTTACTTCCATCAGGAACATCTATAACCTGCTACCTAAAAGCATTTATTTTAAAAAACAAATATTTATTTTTCAGCATAATCTCCTCTTTAAGTGGATAATATTAATCATATAGACTGAACATTATACAAAGAAAATTTCAGATCAAAATTCACCTAAAGGTTATATATCAGGTTATGGATTTATTGATCCACCCTTATATGTAGTCATTTTTTTTCTTTTAAGTTCCCAATACAAAATCAAAGAGCCACTCAAGGTAAATGGTTGCTGAATGAGGTGTGCGATAGGAAATAAGAAAGGAGGAAGTAAGAAGTGAGGATTATGAGGATATGGAAGATAGATAATTGATGCTAGCCTTGAAGAGGTCAAGATTGTAGTGTTATCTGAATACTCTCATGTTTGAAAATTAACTAAAAACATTAAACACAGTCATCATTTTGTTTGTTAATAAAATAATAATTACATTCTGGTATATTTTGTGGAAGGTTTATGGCCATATCACATCGAAACACCAGTTCCCATACAATCACCAAAGTTAAGCAACATCATGTCTGGTCAGTATCTAGATTGGTGACTGCTATAAGCTTGGATGTGCTGGTAGTGTAATGGATAGTGGTTCGGAATTCTTAATTGGAGAGCATAATTCCAGTTTCAATTAGGTTCGTTATATTCACTTAAGCACAAGTACGCTTGGGAAAAGGTATGAATTCACTTATCCCACCACCTATGGGTTAATTAGTAAAACTTGTATCACTAAATCATTATCATTTAAAAAAAAAAAAATTCTTACAATGTAAAAATATTTTCTGGCTTTAAATAACCTGCAAAGGGTTGATAAGCCATAGAAAAAGAATCAATCAACATAAATTTGTAGTTACTTTTTGTCATTCAGGTTTATAAATGAAGATACAATTCTGAGATTGATGTGTATAGACATAAAAATATTTATATATATATATATATATATATATATATATATACATATATATATATATATATATATATTTAGAAAAAATATGACAAGCTGGAAAGGTTTTTTGTGTTGCAAAGAAACCTTTCAAGTTTGTCACATTTTTTTCTAAATACTGTTTGTTGGTATATAAAATTATACACAATTATATATCATTGTGTGTGTGTGTGCGTGTGTGTGTGTGTGTGCATGTTTTGTAAGAGACAAATGTAAAGCTAGATGTATATGTGATTGATAAGCTATCAATTTTTACATTTTTTTTTTGATACATGTCTTAATATTTATTATCACCTCAGCAGTGTCTATATTAAAGACAAATCTTGTAAGTGATATCAAGAAGACAAATTAAGAATGGAAAGATTAATGGTGATGGTTACTTTAATGCTGCTGCTTCTTCTTCTTTTTCTTCTTATCTGAGTTAAGTAGAAGTGAAATAGTAAATAGAGGTTCATGCCACTCCCAAGGTTTATGGACTTTTAGAGTAATATGAAAGCAAACAACAGATTAGATCTGTGGAACTAATATTTATTTACTTAGACAAACCCATCCTTGGCCTGTCTTCCTGGTGGTGATAAGTAGTGCAGCAGGACCTATGAACTATCCTTTGAACAACCAATAATACCTGTTTAGAAAAAGTTCCTGGATAGTCATCTTATAGATAGAAAGTCATTTTAATGCACAAGAAAGGACACATTTTACTGAGGCATATTTCCAGAAAGAAATCATGAAATTAAAAATCTTTTTGCCTCAAATGAGTTTCCTTACAAACAATAACACTAGTGAAGTTCATTCTTTACTTTTAAAAGATTTTCTTTTGTAATATGACTATCAAAAATTAAATAGAATTTCAATTAAACTGCAGATATCTTAGGTGCATGCCACACCATGATTGTTACATTTCTTTTATAAATTAAACTAAGAAATGTTGTTTACATAACTCCATTTTTATTTTTACTATATGGAATATGTTTAATTAATCTGAATTATTTACACTATTTACATTGTTCGAATTGTTGCCCTCATCTTTATTGTCATATTCATGATGTTTCAGTCATTATATGCTCAGGCCTTCTTCAGGAGATATACATTAGAAGAAGGCCAGAGAATACAACGGACCAAGCATTGTGAATGAGAAAATAAAGATGAGAACAACAGTCCAAACAATGTAAATAGTGTAAACATTATAATACCTCATCTCAGAAATATAAACAGATGTAATCTGAATTAGACAAAACATGATCAAGAATTCCATTCAATGCAGTTATGGCAAAGGCAGCACAAGCCACCAACTAAAATTAAGGTTAAAAGAATATTGGGGAGGCATAATCTAGTTGGAAATAATGAAGTTAAGGGTGGCTGAACATATGAGAAAAGAAACGGAGGGTCACTAACCCTTGTGAAATAAAGTCAGAATAATAGAGAACAACACTGTAAAATTGTGTGATTGAAAGAATTAATACATGTGATACACTCTAATAACCTCTTCAGTAGGCCTAGCATAGAAATAAATACCATAAAGTAATTTTAAGAAAGAAAATTAGATCTTAAACTCAAATATTCTACTACAGATAGTGTAAATTTAATATATAAAATATAGTTCAGTTGAAGTTCACAACTGAATTGTCCTACAAGACACCTGGCCAAATAGATAAAACATTGATTAATTTGCCTGTCATTTGTGAGTTCAATCCCTGGATCAGTTAGTGTAAAAAAAACAAAAAAAAACAACAAAAAAACAAACTCTGGTTCAAAGACAATTTATATCACAAGAATTAATTCACTAAACATATGAAAATGATATAAAATAGTAGGAGAATTTCCATTGAATAAAGGGTTTGGTTTGAAATTCTCAAAAGCAGTGGCATAGCTAGTGTTTTTGCCACCTGGGGAAGCCCTCAAGGTTGCCACCCATCCCCAGAACCCAGAAGGAATACAATATTACAATGCTCATTAACCACTTAATGTGTGCGTGTGTGTGTATATATATATATATATATATAGTCAACAACAAAATTATTCATACACCCATCAATTTTTAATATTTTTATCCATTTCTCAGAATCTAATGCCCGTATGATGACAGTTTTTTCCCCATGTTTCTGTTAATGTGGTATTTATAACTCCTCACTGATAAATTAAGAAATAAAAGTACAATTGTGTTTATTTTTTTTAAAAATAAAACTGGAGATATGTAAAAAAAATGAAGACAATACATGTTTTTTTCTAAATTGGGAAAACTTAAAAAGATTTTTACGATATTAAAAGAAAGAACTTGTTTTTGTTTATATACCTTCTGTTTTATTTAAAAAAACAAAAACAAAAAACACATTGTACTTTTAATTCATAATTTAATAGTTTTTTTTTAACATTTATTTCAATTCTAACAAGTGAGGAGTCATAGATTAAATGCCACATTAACTGAAACACAGTTCATATTTCTTCTAAGTTAAAAGTTTTAACAATGTAAAAATAGCAATGTCTTTAAATTATTTTGTTTTACATAATTGAAGTTATTAGCAAAGTAGTAGATTAAGAATTAAAAGTCCGATAAAATTAATTTCACTTTTAAAAACTGAAATAAATATTATCATACTTTTAATTCTTAGTCTGTTTTGCTTAATAAAACCTCAACTATCTAAACAAAAAAAATAAAACATTGCATTGTTTTACCATGAAAACTTGTAAATTGAAAAATTGAAAAATGCCCATTTTTGGACTTTAAATAAAGTTTCTGCACTTAAAAAAATATATTAATTTTCAATTTTCTTTTAAATTTCCATCCAATATTTCCAGAAAAAATTTGAATGCATTTGATATCCTTAAAGCATTGGAACTATTTCAATTTATTTATCTATCTATCTATTTTATAATTTATGAAAAGTAATGATTTTATATCAGTATTAAAGCTAGGCCTATGATAAGATAAAAAAAAACAATTGGTTCACTTATTTATTTAATTATTTTTTACTAACAGTTCACAGACATTAAAAATCAAAATCAAAGAACTAAATTCATTTAATCCAACCCCACATCAAGCCCTTTAAAAATGTTAAAGTTTTTTTCACAACTTTTTGCTCAGTCTTGTAAGTGGGGCTTATCCCCACTAGCTGACAGCACATTTTGGAGACAATTTTTTTCATTTTAATTTTTTATTGCTGGCTGGCTGGTTTTTAGCCAGCCATATCAAAGACAAATTGGCTTCATTTGAAATCTATTTTCTTTCTTACAGCTGCTTTTTTTTTCAAAAATTATTGAAATTATGCTACCACCACAGCTATGCCATGGATCAAAAGCTTATCAACTGTGAAAGATACCCTGAACAAAGCTAAAGGACTAAAATTGTAATGATAATAAGCAAGATGATGAGACTCATCTGAACAAATCAATCTATATTTACCTCACTATTCAGACTAGCATACTCACAAGGTCCAGTCATTATATACTCTGGCCTTCTTCAGGTGTCTACTGTAGTACTTAGTCTCAGAATTTTGAACCAAACTCTTTATTCAATCCACATGGGTAGATTATTTTCTTTCTACTTTCTATGCTTAGGGGAGATAACTCATATCAATTAATACATACCAGTCTTAGTTAGATTTGTTGCTTATCTATTTCTTTTATTGAACAAGACCCAGGGACTGAATTCACAACTGACAGGGAACCAGATAACTTAATGGATTAAAGTGTTGGTTAAAATCTATGTAGTTTGATTTTTTAGCCTTATGTCTGAGGTGCAATGTCCTCCCTTCCTTTGTGAATACAACAACCAAGATGAATATACTAGTGTGAAAGGCATATAATGAAGGACAATTCATTATCCTTAAAATTCACACAAAAATCTATCATTGTATTCTATAACTTAAGGCTTGTTGAAAACTGTCCTTTTTTCTAAACACAATTACTGTTTCTTGATTTGAAGATTCAATTCTCAGACTTTCACAACTTTGATGAGAAACACAAAAAATCAAAAGGAGGTGGGGGACAATGAATGATTAAAATAGGAAGTGGTTCTGTTATGTCAAATATTTTTTTTTTTTACTAGATTTCATGAAGAACTGAATTATATTGAAAATATTATCTATTTTCATTGAACAGCTATTGAAATCCAGCTTGTAATAATTTATACATTCTATGTTAAGTCTAAAGAGGCCATTAAATCTTTATCTTGTAAAATTACTAAAGAAGCAAATGAGTGACAAAAAAATAATTTCCAGACGAATTAACAGCTGAACTATGAACAACAAATGTGAGGGGAAAAAAAAAGGTAAAATGATCATATGATCAGCATCAGTGACTGATGTGCTAGACTTCTGTAATAGAATCAAGTGAGGAGTGGTTATTGATGCTGAAATGGTAAGAATCTGAAATAGAAGATTCAGTGGAATGAAAGTAATACAAAAAGAAATATACAAAACTCAAACCTTGGACTGAATTCTTATCATCATAAAAGACATCCAGAAAAATCCAGTAAATTGTAGGTTGGGATGACTTACCTGAAAAGAAAAAAAAATACAGGTGAGATATATATATATATATTTACAGTGGTATTCACCCTGTACAAGGGCTTGAGGCCACTGAAGCTAGAGGGTTAAGATGCCTACAAAAGAAAATAATACAGTTTCAAGAAATAATAGTATATTTTATCAATTTACATCCTTCAAATGAAGAAAAAGAATTGACTATTTTAGGGATCAACAGACCTAGAAAGAAAATCCATAAACACAAAAGCTGAATCAAGAAAGAAAGAAAAGATGATACAATAAATCCTTAACTCACACTTTGTAAAGTTGTACACTTTAAAACTGATAAGTAATTATCTTAGTTGTGAGATTGTAAATACTGACTGACCTTAGTTCATTCCTTTACATCATAATTATAGCGGGGAGATTATATCTGATAATAAATGCTCCAGGAGAACCAATTTTATTTGTACTTATTGGATATCATAGATATTTCAGTTCCTTACTTAAAATATTTCAAGTTGAAAATTATTTGAAAAATAAGAATTAATATATTTGTTAATTTTGCATTAATTATTAATAAATCTATTTTATTGTTAAGAGACAAAAGAGAGATTACTGTTTAAAAATGCTGTTTTTATCACTATAAGTAATTATATTTTAAAATATGTTTACATTTATGTGCCCCAATAGAATTAATTATTTAGTGAAGGGATTTAGTAAACAAACAATGCCTATCTAGGTTATAAAAAAACATTTAGAGGATTCTAGCAAAAAAAAAAGAAAAAAAAAAAGAATATATAATAAAAGGTACAACATTAAATATTTTGAATTGGTCTTATTTATTAAGGATCAACAAGTTAAGAGTAGTAATTAGAAATGCTGTGTCAATTGTGTTCACCCATATAAATTATTATTCTTGTCATAATATTTTTTTAACACCCAATTGTAGGTGTAGCCCTGTTTCTAAGCAGAATTAGTTAAAATCAGTTGGGCATTTTTAAGCGATAAAAATACAAAAAATGAATAAAAGCAAAGGAAAATGTAAGACAAACAAATTTTACATCACTTGTATTTATTTTATTGAAATTGTAATAGGAAAGAAAATATAACTTAACTATTTACTTTTAATATATGTTGAATCAAATATGAATTTTATTATGTAGGTGATTTAGTGTAGGGTTTTTATTCCAATTCTTATCAACATTATATATAGGTCATGTGTCACATTCATAATCTCATCGATATAGGATAAATACCTTTTACATATGCATCTGTTGTTGAGTATTTTGATCTCCCTACATGAGACCCTTCTGTTGCACTTTGGTCAGATTGACCTTTGCATGTGACATAAGTATAGGAAACAAAGTTTATCTTTAAACTGGGCCCTGTTTTTTACATACCTGCAGTTACATCAGAAAGGTCAAATTCCTAACTACCAAGAGAAAAAATAAATACCTGGTGTATGAGAAAAATTAATCTGTAACCTTCAATATTTTATACCAGTCATCCAAATTTATATAAATTTCCCTTTTTTTATTGTACAAATCTAAACATCCAAGGGTATTTTCCCGAATCTGCTCTTAATCCCAATTTCATATTGAATGAAAAATGGATACAATCACCACCACCACTGCAAAGAGAATCAAATTAGAAAAACCCAAAACAATTTTTGGAAATATATTTAAAATCCCATTCAAATAATCTGTATCACAGAAATCCTATAGGTTAATTGCAAAAAGTAGACCATGAAACCAGTGCTAACAAAAAAGTGACCAAATTTTGAAGATGTCTGCCAGATTAGAAGGAAAGCATTATATGAGAGGGAGGGAGGGAGGGAGAAGAGTTTTTATCAAAGCATCTAAAAACTCTTTCAGGTTTCTGAATTAAGAAAAGCCTGTTTCACTGTATCTCCAATTGGATTAGAAAGGCTAATATCAAGTTATGAGCAATGTTTATCATTCTGAATCTCCTAGAAAATTAAGAGCTTTATCAAAGATTTACATAAATCTATCCTGTTCTTGATTTACTAAAGTGAAGAATATGTAATGGGTAAAGGATAAAAGTCTGTATCAAGTTAAGGTCAAATACATTTTAACTAGAAGTAAATAAAAAATTAACCATAACATCACAAGGAAATAAAAAACAATTACTATACAGCATTTGCCAGCAGCAAAGAAATTTAATGTAGATTAAATCAAGTTTTCAAATGTAACTTGAGTCATGCAAGTTATTTGCAATTCCTTGAACTTTCCCAGAGAAATGTATAGAAATGTTTGTGTGTACTTACTAATTGACTCTTGTGAGGTGTGTGTATATATCAAAGGGGAAGAATGTATACTTAATTTCATGGTGGATGGGCAGTAACAAGTCCATATCTTAAAATCAAGAGCCTAACATCTAGTACCAACAGATAAATGTTATATAAGTTAAATGTAAATATAAACAAATTATGAATTTATATAAATATATATTTAAAATTTTGCATTATATATATATATATATATATATATATATATATATATATATATATATATATATATAAGAACAAAAGGAAAATTTTTCTTTACCAAAATTGATGGACTATCAAAACAAATGTAGGGATTTTATTTTGCAACAAGTATTTATAAACAGAAGTGAAAATATCAGGTTTTAAAATTGTTAAATTTAAAAGCACTCATAAATATTCTTCAGGCATACTGAAGTGATTTAATTTGATGTAAACAAAAGTAAGTAAATGTTATTTTTGTTGAATTTTATATATATGTGTGTGTGTGTGTGTGTATATATATATATATATATATATTATATATATATATATATATACACACACACACACACACACACACACACACACAGACACTATTATTTTAATTTGATATGATAAATTATTTTATGTATTTATTTTAGATAACAGGTTCAGATTTAACCATTTTTTTATTTTTATGCTCATCTAAAATTAGCTTGAGAAAGGCACATATTTTTAGGAGATATTTGAAAAAATCCCGGATAGAGGTTAACATTTTGAAAATATTCAATAGTGGCACTCTCAAGAACTTTCCATCTAAATAAGTTATTTTCTCTTTTAATAATCTTTTTATCAAAGTTTTGTTTGAACTTATTTCAATGTATGACTAATTCATTTGATAAATTGTTATGTATAAGATCCTTTTTGTTCTAATAGATACTTTTTTTTTTTAAATTTCTGCAAGTTTCTCCCAATATATTGTAAGGAACGGTTGTGACAGTTTATTTTATATATACTTGCTTCAGAAACATTATTGTTATGGACATTTTTTATCATATCCATAATAGTTTTTTTTTATTTGGTTGTAATTATTTTAAGTTAAATTATTTTGTATAGTAGATGTTAAGGAGTTAGCATGTTTTTGCCTTGATAAAAAGATCATCAGAGGATGAAACATGTCAATAAAGAAAACTTCTTTTTGTCTTTATTCATATTGTCTCTCTACAGATATATTTTTATTTATATCTGAATTTTTACACACACACACACACACATATATATAATGATCAGTTCCTTATACTGCTCTAGAAAATACATAACTCCTGTTGCCATGCTCAATCTTTACAAAAGTCAGATAAGATCAAGAATGAAGTATTGCTGCCATATTTGGGTTTGACAGAGTTCAAAAGAATGTAGGTGGTCTTGTGGGTGATGAATTATTTTCCACTTTGCCGCCCTTATTCCACAAACAAGACATTGATTTTCTCTCACTAATTTATCGCTATAACTATGGCAAACATTCTAACAAGTTACATTCCTCTGACCTCTACAGCTAGGACCTGCCTTTGCCATGTTCATGATGGCAACTCATCTCCATATCCTTCATATTTTTTAGTAAGGCGTAAGTTTCACTTGAACAGCTTCTTTTCCAGAACTGTTACTTTGTGGAAAATGCTTCCTTGATCACTACTACTATCCTTGACCCTGTGTCAAATGATATCTATCCTACATATTCTCATAATACATACTTCCTGTTTTCTGATTCCCCATCACTTACAACAATCTCACTCAGTAACCCTCTATCTTGAGTGGCCTTTGGGCCTTGTAAAGTGAACTAAAGTAAAACAAACTAAAAATGTCAATTCATGCACAGTACTGATGACCATTGGGGAAAGGTAAGGATTTGTATCTGTACAAATTGGAAATACAGTGTAGGTAAAGCCTCCCAGAATACTATCTCAATCTAAGGTGTTTATCATTTTCTAGAAAGTCATGGGCTTCAGGATAAGTTAAGGCTAGTGAATTGTGTGTGTGTGTCAGGGGGGAAGATGGTAGGCAATAATCACGATTATTAATAGAGAGAGAGAGAGAGTGATGTTCAGCTTAGTAGGCAAGTGACTATATATATATATATATATATATATATATATATATATATATATATATATATATAAATAAAATGTGATTTGGCATGAAAAGGTGGGGAACTCAAAAAATCTGATACAGAGTAGATGTTATTTTTTTTTCAGCATATTGAAATTGTTTCCCTTTCTCTTGGCCATTAGACCTGAGTGACATTTTCAAGTCATCAAAATCTAGATTTAAAAAATGTTTTTTCATTTATTCTTTGCATGCACTTGCTGAGTGAGTCCCAATCGTTGGAAGAATACAGATATAGGCAAGATTTGATTTCTTTTCCTCTTTAATAACATTAAGCTAAGTCAAAAATGTACTCATAAGAATCTTTTCCAATTTAACAACATCTTTCAACAAAAATGCTGAAGAACAGAGTCGAGATCTGTCAAGACATTTGAGTTTTAAAAGCTTCCCATCAGTTTTTGAAACATTTTGTCAATCGCCACATGATGTCTACAGCATAAAATGTTTTTAAATGGTCCTTGCACATTGCTTAGACATCACAGGTCATACGTAAAAACAGCAAGTTTTCAGTAGAAAAATATAACAAAAAAATACAAAATGAAAGAAAACAAGTTTTAGTTTAGATTTTAGTGACAGGAATGAAAAAAATCTATTTCAGAGTACATTAAAAAAATTATAGAAAACATCCTATTAGTCAAATAAAAAAAATTACTCAATAGTAATAGCTGTAGTGATTCAGGGCAAAATATATCTGGTTCACATGTTCTTGAGAAGCAATAAAGATATGTGAAATAAAAGAGATAGTTGAATACCTCTACCATGCATACTTCTATGGACATGATGAATCATCTTTCAAGCTTAACAATACATAACCATTCTAAACTGTATATTTAAAAAATCTCATGATTCTGTGATTAAACGCTACCAACAAATAAATGGTTATAAAATCAGCCTCATGGAAATTTCATGGTGATTTTTTAAATCCTAAAATAGAACATGAAATATTTACATTATTTACACTCAGACTAATCTTCTCATCTTTATTGTTATCATGACAATGTTTCATCCATTGTACTACTTCATCAACAGACAAACCAAAATGAGGACAATAGTCCAAGTGTAAGTAATGTAAAGAATGATAACTCCTCATCCCAGAAATTCAGACAGAAAAACACAAAGTAATTCTTAGATTTTAATGATCCAAGAATTAATTATATTTTTACTCTTTTAAATAGTATCTCCCTTATTAATGAACTTACAATGTTACTACAAAATCAGTGTTATCTTTAATTTACAAGTAATTTGCAAATGAGAATTTCCTTAATGGAAAACATTTTCTCTATTGCTTTGCTATTCTTCTCTGCTTGACTTTTACATCTTACATTTGGTTTCAAAGAAGCAAAATAGAATTGTGTCAAGAATATTCTAAGCTTATTAAAAAAACTGAACATAGAGATGTTCTGAAATCAATCAAATCATTAACCTTAAGATAGAATGGCTAAGTTTCTTTACAAAATTACTTTACTGAAATAATTTTGCTAATTATAATACAAGCTGTTAAAATTCACAACAGTATTTTGATATACATATATATATGCATAGAATTTTAAAATGATCTTAATATGTGGCTTATATAATCCCAGAAATCTCACAGTGAACTTTAATTGGAGGAAAGAGAAGAGAAAATGAGAAAAGAATGAAACAGATTTCAGGTAATGTTTTTATTCAATTATTTCTCATCGTTGCAATTACATTAAAATGTAGAGCCTTTTATCAATTCAACAATGCAAAAATTCAACTCTTTTTGTCCCCTTTCCTTTTTTCCTTTCTTTTTAATTTTCTCCTAAATTCAAATAATGCAGTTAAAGCTAATCTGCTGCAATGTTCTGCAAATTACCTAATAAGAGAAAACTATCACAGAAGACATCTTTCTCTTTATAACAGCCCTTACTTATACATGGTTAAATTTATTTACATTTATATGCAGATGTACAGCAAAAATCAGACACTCATAAAAATACAAAAAAAATCAGACAATCATAAAAATACAAATTACATTACATATATATATATATATATATATATATATATATATATATATATATATATATATAAAAGGCAGGATGTGTGTGTGTGTAACGAATGCACGGCCGCAATTTTTGACAGATTTGCACCAAAATTGACATGCACATGCTCCAAGCTAGTGGAAAGGCCAAGACTGACTTTGCATTTCCCAACTCCCATTGATAGTGGAAATAATAAATTTTTCATGCTTCTACGGCAGTTTTCATGTAGTTTGCGGCCATTTTCTACTGGCCAGAGTGAGAGCTTATAGCTGGCTGCCACGAATAGGCAGGAAGATTCTATTGGCCAGCGTGAGAGCCAATAGCTGACTGACACGAATGCTAACTAGCATGCAAAAAATATCAATAGCTGCATTCGTCACAAGTGGGAAAAATTTAAAGCTGCATGGCACTTTACTCCAATTGGCTCATTTGCTTGCTTAAACTCAACGTTGATTCTGATTCCGCAGAATTGGGTTGGGTGTGAAAAAGTATTTTTTGTTAACATTCTTTTTTCATTCGGTTTTTCCAGTTACGAGTCCTTTTTTAAAGCTGATCGTTTTGTGTTCAGTTTGTTTAGTTCTTTTTTCGTAACAGATATAATGTTTAGTATAGAGCTTAGAAAAAATTTGAGATAGGCAAGAAGTAAAGCATGTAGCAACATCAGCACGGCAAAGGGCACTCCTTTAAAGGCAAGGAAAGGCAAAAATATTTTAAGTCAAGTGATAGTGATTGCTGTATGAGTCGTACGATTTCTGAATCAAGCACAGGCAACGCCGGGCCATGCTGCTAGTATATATATATATATATATATATATAAAAAGACAGACACTAGTGCACCCATGATGTCAAAAATGATGACAATTGTTATAAAGTTTTAATAAATGTGAGATGCAATGAAACAAAAATCTTGAAACAATATATTAAGATTCAATAAATCAAACATAGAGAATTTACAACTAAAATAAAAGCCAATAAATCATTTAATTAATCCATTCCCTTTATATTTTTTAGACATTCAATGGTATTTCTGATTCATTGATTACTCCTGGTATTATATAAATTGATTTTTGTTCAATATCTTTTAAAGTTAAAATTTTATGTGTTTAATATAACAGTGAAATGGAAAGATCTCTAGAACAAATAAGACTGCAATCTAAGAAATGTAGAAATAAAGAAAATGATTAATTAAATAGTTCATTTTGCTTGGGAACTAATTTTATCTAAATGCAGATAAATATTTTATAAGTATAGATTATTAAAACAACTAAATGAAGTAATCACTCATGAATTTACTAACAAGTTGATTTACATTCCTTCCCACTACAGATGGGACAGGAAATATATAAATAAATGGATATTTATAATTATTATATGGTTTGATAACAATGTGTATTCATATGTATTTTTGTGTGTAATACTTTGATCCTACGCAGTGGGTAGGGCAGCAACACTGATTCTAGGTAGAATATTTATCTACCCTGATACCAGACAGAAGTATCAAACTATACATAAAAATTTTGACAGGACTATGCTAATATATAATTGCCATGTCATAAATCCCATAATCTATTAAGATTATGGTACTGCAGCCATAGTATCAGTGTTAGCAAGATAACCTGACAGAGCCCATCCCTCTTCAGGTTTTAAATTCAGTGTTTCCTTTTCTTAGACAGGTTGCCAGCTTAAGACAAGAGGGCAGAGTACAGTTAGCTCTGCTATTTAACCTATTTCTGGCGGGTGGGTGGGGGGGGAGATATATTCATACATTTCCCAAGGGTATTTGTGAAAAAGTAAACATAATTTGAACTTGGCTCACCAATTTCTCTTTCCAAGCCGCTAACCACTAAACTACACTAATATATAATGCATACCTGTAAACATGTACAAATATAAAGTAAACACCTGTAAATATATAGAAATTGTTACCTGATTTCACCCTTGATATTTTACAAAATTGACTGAATCTGAATAGCATCACTTTCCTCTCTCACCCGACCGATTTCCATTTTTATTTGAATTGAGGTTTATGTTTCTATAATGAAGAAGACTTATAAAGCTTTACCCTATCTTTTACTTTTCTCATATCAAAGTAATAACATGTTTTGTTAGTGAGAAGACATCATAAATACTTATTCTATTATGATAATTATAGCATCAGGAATAGGATTTTAACGAATACAAACTTGATAGTTTGAAACAAGCTCTGATTTATTAACACAAATATTAAACATTACCTATCAAACTCAATTCCATTATTGATTATTATTGGTGAAGAAATTTGCACAGCATCACCCTCACTCTTTCTTTCTCTCTTTCATGATGTATTTGTTAGTCAAAATAGTTTGTTTTGAGGCAATATACAGAAAAGGATAATGTCCATGATTTTTGCATGGGACTTAATACAAAATAACATGAGTATCAATTAAAATCTGAAATTCCTATTACTAATGTTTTATCTATTAAACCATTTCACACTTACAAAAGAATATATCTAATGAATAAAGACATATAAAACAGTACATATACAGAAAATTAACACAGGCATATATATCCATGTATATGCATATGGATATAGGAATTGTAAATAAACTTATATACACCCATGATAAAAAAGACAATGCAGACACACAATGGGAGCATACCACTACATATACATATATAGAGAGACAATGTGATATGGCTTTACAAGAAGAATATAAATGCATATGCTCACATATATATTTTAGATGCATTCACACATGTTCCTATGTATACACCTCTACATAAAGTATTTGATGATTATCAATCAAAGTAGAAAATTGCCAGAAGGTAGATAAAAAAAATTAAACAAGAGAAAAATCTTTCTTCTTAAGAAAATTGAGAATAAAGCGGATTATTTTTTTATATTTGAACTTGATTCATTAAAAAGCATTTCTTGAAAATAAAATTGAAACACTTCACTACTGCTATTGCTGCACTCAGAATTCAAATGAAAATTATTCGGAAGTACAATTTGGCCAATCAGTTGCATTTATTCCTGTGTTGTCTACACAGAAATAAAGAATGTAGAATTAACAGCAGGAAGAAATAACTATATAGAAGAGGAATTTGATTGGTATCTGGCAAAAATCTTGAGAAATAAAATTAGCTTACTGGACAGAATGAATTAATGACACACCAACACCAATATGAAGGTCATGGGATAAAAAGTAGCAGTCATAAAATTCAGAAAATATCACATTCACTTGAAGATTATAAAAGTTATCAACTAAAAAAAAAAAAAGTAACATGAAGATGAAGCTACCTGGTAAAAAAAAATGATAAAATTCAAAATTTCAGGCAAATTTTGTTTGTTTTTACTGTACTATTTTGTACACACAAGGTCATATCAGTGTAACATTGTTATGAGACTATAATACCAATAGTTCAGAGGTATGATTTATACAAGATCTTACTCAAAAAATGTACCAACTGTACCATCTAATTTTTATTATCTCCTTGAAAAATAGTTTAAAGGATATAATAGGGATTAGACATTAAGGCATTGCTCACAAAAGGTAGCGGCAAAAGTCCATACTACATTCAGTTTATGTACAGTTTAAATTTGCCAGACGTTTTAGTAACAACTCATACATACAACAAATTTACAGAAGAGATAAAAAAAAACAAATACTTGTGGAATTATTATCAATTAGAAATGGATGGGACAGTGAGTATTTATCTACATCTCCCTATCATAAGGAATGTGATAAATATCCTTTTTAACAAAGGCATTTCCAAACAATCCCTTTGATTTTCTATCATTAACTACAAACAACACGAAAATCAGTAACATTTCCTTTGAAGCAAAATGTAGAGCTACTGTCCTGAATATCTATCACTAGTGTTAATAGGAGAAAAGTGAATTACATTTTTATTTAGTTGATACAGATGTTTTGAACTCTAAGCCCATGGCAAACCAAGGAGAAATAAAAAAAGAAACCTCACTTGTCCAAGTGAAGAGTGGACAGAAACATTCAACTCCCAAAAGTATTTTATATGCCTCTACAAACTTGTTGACCAGATAGATAAGTGTATTCTGACTTGTAAAATGACAGGTGTCACTAAATAAAGTACAGAACTTAAAATAAAATCTACAATTTAGCACACAAACATATCTTTTTTGTCTATATTATATCTATATCTCAACTATCTTTTGACCTCATTAGTAGAAAAGTAGGAAACGGAATAATTTGCAAACAAGCTGGGCATGTAATACTTTGTAGGATCAATTTCAAGTGAAGATCACCTAAATCTTCATTGTTTTCACTAATCAAAAACAGGACTAATATTAGCATACTAGTTTATCCATATAGTACTATATAATAGCAGTTATATTTAAACAATTTTGCATTTGTATTGGTTATATTTTATACACTAGTAATCTAGAAATTGTATCTATTAGGTTTGTGCAAAAATAATGTCGTTTTTTGACGTTCAACTTCATGTGAGAAAACGACATTATTTTTGCACCAACCTAATATATAATTAAACACAAAAGAAAAAACATGAAAACAATGTATTAGAAACTAGATCTCCCATATTTACTTAAGGGCCATGGTGACACTGAATATTCATTCATTGATATTGAGTAATTCCTTGTGTTACTATAACAGAATATCTCATTATATAACTGACAAATACACAAAACTGACATTGTGTTTTATATTATAAATGTTTATTGGTACATATTTACTTAAAACATGCATATTAAAATAAATTAATTCTATTGTCAGAAGTTGCTTTTGAGAAGTTTGGAACATATTTGCAATAATAAGTAATTTCAGGAGTTGTTCTTTGCCACCATATTTTAAGTTTGTAAAACAAAGACAAAAGAACCCCTGCTTCTTTCCAAACTTTTGAATGGATAAGTCAAAATGAGGTAACAAAAAATAATAACAGTCTAAAGAATTCTTGGAACATTTTTATGATACTTTTTCTACATCCAGAGTCTTGCAAAATGTAACAGTTAAAGTGAAAGAATCATGATGAAAAGAATGATGAAGTAGAAATTGGATACTTTTGCCAAAGAACATTGCCTTTTATGATGTTGTTAATGTTTATTGTGCAAAAAGTTTATCCTGAAGGTAACTATGATCCCTGAACAATAGTGTATTTGAATTTCATAGTTGTGTTGTGATATATCCTGCTATGACAACAGAAAACAACTTTAAGTGAAATTAACAATAAGAATACTTCATTATTTACACTGTTTGGACTGTTGTTTTTATTGTCATTTTCACAAAGTTGCAGCAGTTGTATACTCCTTCTTCAGGTGATTGGAATTTCGAATTGAACCCTTTATTTCATCCTCTGGGGGTAGATTATTCTAGTTCCACAAGCCATGCCTCTTCCTGATGCCTCAGTTATCTCCCTTTCTCAACTCTCCAAGTTTTTATTCACCATTGCCGTATCCAGGTATTGAACTCGCAACTCATTGGGTCAATTCACAGGATCATGCTTTTATCCATTGAGCTATGTGTCTTTGAGGTAAATAATTAGAAATATAGACAGATATTAAAAGATACTGCAATTGAGAGGCCCTGAAAAAGAATGCAGTGGAAAGGGAAGTAACATTAATGATGCAGAGTACTAAAGGTTAAAAATTAAAGATAAGTGTTTTGTTTAAAGACAATATTTAAAACTGTTGATAATATAAATGAATAATTTATTATTATAATACAAGAAATACTTTGTGTTTGGTTCCTAAATTAAAAAGAATCACTGAACAATTTTCACAGGTTTTACAAATAAAATTTCACCATAATAACCAAGAATATTAATTTTAGAAATTTTAATCAGATATGTGTGTGTGTGTGTGTGTGTGTGTGTGTGTGTGTGTGATTTATTCCAATTCAACCCAGAATTTTTTTTAGAAATAGTTTTATGTCATGCAATAGAAGGTTAAGTAAAGGTTAAAGCAGGCAGGTAAAGTTGAGCTTAAAGTGACAGTTAAGATAAAGCTAACTTGTTATCTAAGTGAGATGGAAGAAAGAGGATGACAGCTATGTTATTCAAGAAAAAGCTTGTTCTTACAAAATTAAAACAAACATTTCTAACAAAATGAAATGTATTTAGCAGAATAATACAATTCAAGGGAAATATCTACTCAAATTTGAAGGTAATGAAAAAGTCAAATATTTTTATAAGCTTGTCCTATGTAGCTTTATAATCCAACGGCAGAATCTTGATAAAAGACAAACTAAAAACTGAAAGTTAAATATTTTTTCAAGAAAATTATGATCACATGATCAAATTAATTACTTAAAAAAACAAAAAAAAAAAAAACAAGATCACAATAACAGAAATTGATAACATATGAGAGAATTTTTCTAAATTCTTATCCTAATGAAGGAATTCCTCTAAAATATTCATGTTTGGTCAGATTTTGGGTAGTAGCTTAGACATACAACTTTTCAGTAATCCTCATACAGGGACTTAACCATGATACAAACTTAAACATTGGAGAATCAGAGTGATATGTTGATGCGCAAGTCTTTAGACTTTGCATCAAAAATCAGGATTTGTTTTATTTTGGGATTAAAAATTAACATCTCAAACATAGAATAAGTATTTTAGTTTTAAGTGTATTACTCTTTTTGTTCAAATAACAAAAGTTTAAAGTTCCAACAGTGCTGGTTTTAAATACAAACAACTACAGTACAAAGTTAGCTTCTTTTTACAGAGAGAGTTCAAAGCTGTTTTGCTAAATATGAGGTGGTATCAGAAAATTCCCAAGTTACATATGTTATGATTTTAAAACTCAATGGAAATGTGCACACTGTTAAAGTTTACTGGTACCAAGTCTTATGAGTCAGTCTGCCAGTAGTTGTTGTACTTTCTACTTATGTTCAACTATTATGAGAGGTTTTGTAATGTTGTCAAGGAAAGTGGCGATTCTACAGGGGGGGCCAGAAGAGGCCAATGCCCCCACACACACTTAGAATTTTGGCTGGCCCCTCAGCTGCCCCCCCCCAACTTTTCTAAACTTAAAAAACATTTATGAAACGGATCAGTCCCTGATTTTGATAAAATTTGATCTTCAGTAGTTTTCCCTCTGTGTTTTCTTTTTCATTTAGCTTTTTCTTTTACATTCACATCTGTGAAGATCAGACAAAAATGGCAAAATAAGGATATATACAGAGAACAGTTTAGCGGCGATGATATCTCTGACTACATTTAATACAAAAGTATTTCTAGTTATCAATACCAGAATAAAAACTCCAATAACCAAACCCATCCATCAAAATAAAACTCTGATAACCAAACCCATCCGCAATAAATTATGCGGTTACCAACTACCCTGAGTCTAGCCATTTAATCAAGCTTACATTTTTTGAGCTAGTAGTAGGCTAAATTGACTCTGCTCTTTAAGAAGTAAAATTATTTGAATTTTGATGTAAAATAATTTGCATTAACTTGGTATGTTAACTTGGGTTTTTGTCAATCCAGCTACTCTATTTGAGGTTTTGTTTCAGGGTCATGGAGAAATTATATTATTTAAATTATTTCCTTATTTCAAAGTAGCCTCTTGATCATATGGCCAGAGTTTGCCAAAAACATAGATTCATTTTTTAGCTGATTTTTGTATGCCTCTAGTGCCCACAGCATTTTGGTTGATTTCCTTGCATTATTTTATTTTTGCATTTATTTTTTTCTCGCATTTATTTTTTGTACTTCGAAACAGTTTTGTAGAGGAAAAAATCAGAGCAGACAAATTACACTGTTCTGCCAGTATTGACATTAGTATTTACCCTTTGATTTTGTTTTGAAGTTAACCTCTCTTGTGGTCCAACAGCTTGAGAGTGGAAAAAAGGGCAAGAATAGATTAGAACTCCACAACTATGAATGAAAAGTTATTCTGTTTAACTTAGTGAAGTAACATACTTTTACTAAAACTCATTTCTAAGTTGTGTATACAATGAAAATAAAGACACTGCTTGAATTGCCCCCCCTCCTACACAGAAAAATATGGGTTTTTAATTGGTACATGCATTTCAAAGCCAGACGAGTGTCAGGTCAAGATGATGAGTGTTCAGAGCAACAAATCACTAGCAAAAGACCAAAAATGTGAAAACAAATTTGTGAAATCATCCATGAAGACCATTATCAAATAATCCATCAATTCTCTCACATAACTGGAAACAATTATGGAGTCTTCTACGAGATCCTAGTCCAACAAATTTTCAATATCATCTTGTACACCCATTAATTTTTTTGTTATTAACTTATTCTAAGAAAAAGTAATAATTATCACTACACTATAGTCTGTATTAATCCACATTAAGAAATTAAATTGAATGATAATAAAACAATAGCCAAAAAGAAAGGACAAAAAAAAAACTGGAGCAGAAGTTTTGTTAAACACCCTAACAAGCATAACTACATTTTTTCACATATATTTAATTTTTATCATCTGTCACCACCCTGTGTTGGGCAAAGTAAAAATCAATACATTTATCAATTCATTTCTGAATTTCTTGGATGAGGAGTTATTATTTATATTCAGACTAACAAGATATCCCTAAACATGGACAGTGGAACAAGAACAATTAAGGGTGTATAAAGGGTTCAATTTGAAATTACCCAGGTACACAGAAACCTAAAGAAGGCCAGGAGGCACATCGGCTGAAATGTTGTGGTAATAAGAAAAATGAGAACACTAGCCCAAATGTAAATAATGTAAACCATCAATTCATATAATTAAAAAATGAGATTTATATATGTTGGCTGAACAGTTCATTAAATGCTGGTAAGCAAACTTACCATGACTCATACTAACCAAAATTTACCCAAGACCTGTATTTGTTACACAAAACATTTTTCATTATTTTTCATAGAAGATAAATGTGCATGTGTGTATGTGTGCATTTTTTTCAAAAATAAAGAAATAATAGTATGTGCATATCTAAATAACATTTCACTTTTATTAGCCTTATCATTTGGAAGATGAAAGATACTAAATTCAAAAACACTGTACTCTTTTTTTTTTTACAGTAAAGCTCACCCTGTACAAGTCCCAGGGGTCACTTGAGTTAGAGGGTTATGATAGGGTAGTTTAAACAGATAGCTGGGGAAGATAACAGTTGACTCTAGACTTGGACAGGTTAATATTGTAATGACCATGGAAATATCCTCTAGGGAGTCTGTTCCATAGGGCAGTGGTTTGTGGGAAGAAGCTGTTTGAGTGGCACTTACTTCTCACTGTTTGGTCAGACCTGGTGGAACCAGAAGATGCAGTTTGTATGAGCACTTTCCATGGTAGTAGCAATAGAGCAGTGAGAGACTTGCCACACCCTGCCTGTGAGAGAGAGGTTGGTGTGTGGAAAATAATTCTTCTCCCACAAGAACTCAGAGACACTTTTCGACTATCAAAACTGGAATGTGAAGTCTGAGCAGCTCCCGGCCAAATATGACAACAGTACCCCATTTTCAGCCGGATCTGGCTCTTATAAAAGTAGAGGATTCCATGAAAAGTTCATTACTTACTGGGGCAATACAGGGAGCCAATCCTTTTACCTGCATATTTTGCAATGGATCATATATAGGAATTCCACTTGAGGTCTGATGTGAGTTTGAAGCCCAATATCTGTTCATCGTGACTAGCAATACTTTGGGTCTGATCAGAGGTGATGGAATATAACCAGTTTAGCTTTAGAGGCATTGAATATAACTAGCCGGTTTTTCCTTTACTGGGAAGTTAGTGTTAGATCCGAAAAAGGTCAGTTACCAATCTCTGAATGACAAGACTTTTAGATGCGGCAATATATCATCATATTATTGGCATAGACATTTACAAATAATCAGAAGATATTCACAGGTAGATCATTTATGTAAATCTGAAAGTGGGTTGGTCTGAGAAGTGATCTACTTGTTAGGAAGGATTTTATAACAGAGAAAACCTTTCCAGTGATTCCATAGCTGGAGAGCTTGTGTAGCAAACCTTTGTGCCACACCTTGTCAAAGGCCTTTGAAATATCTAATGCTATGGTCCTTGCAGTATGTGCGTCATCAAGGGCCTCACTAATTCTGTATGTAATGGTAGTTAGGGAATCAGCAGTGGATCAGGCTGATTGAAACCAATACTGCTTGTCGGACAAGAGGTTGTTCATATCCAGGTGTTCAATGACCTTCTTGTTGATTAAGGCCTCAAAAAGTTTGCTGATGACATCAATAAGACTAATGGGTCTATACTGGGAGGGGGAGGATCAGTTACCCGCAATCTTGAAAACCAGGCATACACTTGCCACCTTCCACATGCTGGGGAAAGATTTCTACTTCAAGCAGCAGTTAAATAACTCTACTAGAATCTGGGTTGATATTCTTAAAGACAACCTCTGGAATTTTGTCTGGGCCAGTGGCTTTTTTGGGGTCAAGGCTTGTGATGAATCTTGAGACTAGAGACAAGAGTATATTACTGAGATTGTGCTCAGTGAGATGTGGGAAGTTGGAGAGGGGTTGGCCTTTGTCATCTAACATTGAGATTGAGGTAAAGATCAAAGCGAAGAGCTTTGCCTTGTCTGTTGAAGATGATATGACCTTGAGGCCATTTATAATAGTGAGCACAGCCAATTTGCCTTTGTTCATAATTTGATAGATGATCTTTCAGAATTTGTGAGATCCAATTTTATTTTATTTTCAAACTTGGCCTGGACAAATCGCATGTAGCTGCACTTTGCATTTTCCAGGGCTCTCTTACAGCAATTGTGGGTGGTTCTGAAAGAAGGAAGGGCCAGACTGGATTTGTATCAATACATTTTATTACCTACTCTTTGTTATTATATAATAATCACTAAGTAGGTAATAGAAAAATAATTGTATTTTAACCCTTATTTTTATATTTTTTTTAATATTTACAAATTTAATAATTTTTTGTTTCCTTTCTGGACCTATATTTTGTACTATACATGTTATGCTGAGCTTTTTGCTTTTTTACATAAGCAAGAATCATTCTTTAAAGGATGGAAGTCTTATTTCCATCCCAATTGTATAAAGAAAATATTAGAAAGTGGAAAGGCTGTCAAATTTAATCAGTAAGCAAACATCAAGAAATATTTTCATTATACTCGGGCTCAGTATGGAGAGAAAAGGATGTAATACTGGAGAAAATTACATGGTCCTTAGCCTGGAGGTATGTTTTCTTACAGAACAAAGCCTCTATGAGTTCTAAAATTAAACTGATATTGTCACAAAAGAAAGAGGATGGAACTCATGTCCACAAGAGCAGTAAACAATGACAAGTAACAGCAGAAGGAATAAAAATAGAAATGTTTGAAAAAGGGGGGGAAAAAAAATGGGAAAAGAAATCAGACTGCGAACTTATGCAAAAACCACAAAATTATTTTTAAAAAATATAAAAACAACAGCCCACTCTAAAAATATTTTTGAAGTCATCTGTTTATTTTTTGTTATTAAGTCAAAGCAAAAATAAAATACCACAAAAAATAATATATTATAAAATATAAAAGATTATGAAATACAAATGTTATAATTTAAAAATTCAATTTTAATTAGATTTATTTAAAAATTTGTATAATTTGCTTACAGAAAAACAATTGCACTCTCCTGAAAGCTGATACTGCTTTTACCTCAGGGTACAATATGTGCATGATAGTGAGTAGTAGATAAACTGATAAGATTTTCAGTCTTTGGTCACACTGACTGTATCTAAGTATTAGACAATGATGCCTACCATGATAAGGTTCAGTGTGATGAAAGAGTCCAGTACAAACAAGTGTCAAGCCATGAAGATGCGCACATGTTCCTTTTGGTCAATTAGAGCCATTTGAGATGATGGTAGATTGTGGACCTTTGAAAGACTGAATGGTAATTTGGGAGAATTTCACATGCATATTGGATATAATGCACTGGTGATACTTTAATGTTGGTAACAGTGGTCAAATAAACATCCCTATGCTCATAGGTCAGGGTTCAGAATGACAACAGAGGACAGACACTCATCAAGATCAATATATTCTTGAAGAAACAGTGGCAGATCACATGGTAATAGTAATATTAGCCATTTCCTTATAAGGAAACTATTATCATTCATTGACCGAGCAGTCAGTGATGCTGTCAGTTGAAATTTATTAAATCTTTCTCTTCAAACAATTTTTCAGGAAAATAAGTTTCCCAAACCCAGGATATATTATTGCTTTTTCCAGTATTGATGGGGGTTTCCTTCCTAACCTTTTATTTGAAGTAGTGTGGAACATCAGCATCTTAATTATATAATTTTTCTCTTCGAGTTACCATGATATAGAGTCTATAGCACTGATCAGATAAAATGTGGGACCAGGAGTGTCAATACAAACCACTGGGAAACATTTACAGTAGGAGTACAGGCTCTAACCAACTTACAACACAACTGTTATGAATATCTCCAGTGATGCCAGTGATGAAAGGATCATCTGGGAAATCAATTGGTGTTTTATAGTGTTCAGTGATAAGAGCAGGTTCTGCCTTCATGCAAATGATGGTCATTCACATGGATGATGTCAATCTGGAGAGTGACGTCTTGCAGAATGCATTCATAAGCAATACACAAGCCAAATTCCTGGAATCATAGTGTAAGGCTCTCTTTGTTATTTGTGAGGGAATTTTGAACAGTACCAAATAACAGTAGATAAAAAATATTTTTCAGCCTGTTTTGAACATGTATAAGACACGAGAGGATGATACGTAATTCATTCAATTATCTCACCAACAACTCTTGATATCTTGCATCAACAAGTGTAAGCTGCATGACAGAATGTATTGCAGAATGGTATTCCTATCTGAATAATTCCATGCATGCAATATGACTTAACATTCAAATACAATATATAGTATTAATGAGATTTGAGTACAGGTGATACAGAACTTATTTTGAAACTTGCACACATAGTGATATGTATATGTGAAAATTTATAATCCTATTTACATTATTCAGACTGTTATCCTCACCCTAAATGGATCTAACCAATGCCTTTATCCTTGAGGACACATGGCCCAGTGGAACTAGAACAATCTACCCCGGTGGACGAAATAAAGAGTTGGTTCAAAATTCCAGTCACCTGAAGAAGGCAAGAGCATACAATGGCTGAAATGTCATGAGTATGGCAATGAAGATGAGGATGACAGTCTGAATAATATAAATAATCATAATACATCATCTCAGAGATATAGACACATACTATAATCCTGTTAACTCTGTATTTGATAGAGAGTAAAATGAAACACATATTCAGGATGTTGCAATTTTATTTTCCATCAAGGTATAAAATGGTCTTTATTTCTGCTTATCATTAATCATATATAAAATATCACTGCAGAAAAAATATGTATTATAAAAATTAAAAGAAAAAAATGAATCTGGCATCTTATAAACAAATAAGACTTTTCACTTGATGCTATAATCATTTGATAAAGGCAGAATAATCAACCAACCAAAATGTGATTAAGAAAATTTAAGATAAGAAAAAAAATCTTTATTATTTTGCTTCTTTATCTGCTAAAGATCAATGCTTTGTCTATTTTTTTAAAATTTTTAATCAAGTGTGAAGGGAAGCAAGGCATTTTGTTACTAAGAGATGATAAAAAGACTAATTTAAACCTTTAGGAGACTATTTTCGACAAGAAAAATGTTAGTCTTGCCAATGTAAGTTGAATTTGAATTTCTTGATTATGTGGTCATATCCTTCTATGGCAACACCTAAAACAATCTTGACTGAAATTGAGAGCCATGCTACTGCAATTTCAAATATATAGAACTAATGTATAAAACATTATATTTTGAGGGGATTCCATATACAGTAAAAGAGGAAGTAATATTTATAAATTATGCAGATTTCTAAATATTCAAAATTTTAACCCTTTCCCTGACATGCTGTCCACAGCAGTGATTTTCCCAATGCCACATTGACAGCATGATTCAGTATACTGCCATTTTTCCCTAATTTCTCAGAAATTAAACTCAAACTACAAGAATCATAATCTTGAATTAATTTTGGTTACTTTCACAAAATTAGGATAATTCATATGATCTCACAAATTTTCTGCTGAATAAAGTAGATAGTTGGCTAATTCAGTTGAGTAAAATTAATATTTTAATTAAATGAGAAACCACAATAAAAAGGTTAAAATAACTAAATAAAGTAAATGTTACAAACAAATACACAGATGGAAATTGGCAATTATTACATCAAACATTATACAATGTATAATGTAGAAATTGAAAAAGTTCAAAGGATTAAGCTAAACTTTCTGCCTATGTAAAGTAAAAATCATTTTAACCTTCTAAATTTATAGAATAATTTTGAATTAACAAAATAAAAAGCAATACAACAGGTATCTCTAAAATGTATGCACATTCTAGGGGACATTTTGAATGCTTTGAATAATGAATTATCTAAACATAAAACATGGAAAGAATCTATCATTTTTTCTAAGATTTATAAGATTAAATTAAAAATTTAATATTAGTCAACAACAAAAATACTTTAAAAAAATATGTACAAATTTATTTTATATAAACAAAATATAAATACATTTTTAGAAACATCCAGAAGATCTGATATAAACATTCAGAAACACAGAAAAGAATTTGTTTCAACATATAAAAAAATATATTAATGCCTTATGTATTGATAAAGTCAAAACATTTTTTGTGTTAATAACATTTTGTATGTATTTGCTCAGGCTCCTCTGCTTTATGATTGATGAATTGCTTTGTATATCTCAATGAATATTTATCAAATGTATCAATGAACCTATGACCATTTTCTGAATGAGATGGTAAAAATCCTATTCTAATCATCCTTTCTTTATAATGCCATCTCTAAATACTTGTAAGAAATAAACTTATGCTTATATACAGCATCTTTATTTTCAAAGAATAAAGTATAAAAGTAATCTTGTATAACATTCTTGTATGCAAAAAAAAATGTTTAATTTCCAAATATGATACAGTAGGTCCTTTTATTCATGTTTAATGTTATCACTCTCCAAAAAAATCTTTTCACTAATTTTTCTTATTAAAGATGACAGTAACTCCCAAAAATATGCTCATAGCTAATCAATATTTTATACACAAATATGAAAATAAAGATTTATTCTCTTAATAATCTTACTATTCTGAAATTCTATCATGAAGTATCATTATTTTATAAACTTTACTGTGCTGACAAGAAATGATAGCAATATTCAAGTTTTTGATATTTCTCACATTTTATCTAAATTACCATAAGTAAAATCAGAACACATTCAGTTAAATCCAAAAGGTTGTTTCCTTTTTATTACCCAGGAATATTGCATGAATATTTTAGAGCCAAAAACCAGTTTCATCACAACAATATTTCATAAGTCCAATGCAATTATAAAATTATCAATTTATCAGCATGCTAAAAATAATTCACTTATAAATAACTGAAATTATCTAAAGTGTTTTATTTGTCAAATTTAAAACAGAAAATTTTAATTCCACAACATCTTGTATAATCTTCAGGACACAGGTGATAATGACTCTCCACAATTTCCTATTCTTTGTAGCTCTTAGTAACATTTAACTGAGAGTTAAGGAAAACAAAAATTATGAACAAGGATTAAAAATACAACCAACCTGCAAGAATCGAAATGATGATGCATCAATAGAGCCTGTAAAATTTAAGCAGAGCCTGCATTTTCTGTATCTGCCAAAACATTGATAGTTTAAAATGAATTAATAAGTGTACATATGTGGGAAGGGATTTTACTGACACAATTATCGTACCGTGATATATCAGTAAAGTTTCCAGATGCTGTCAAAATTTTTGACAGTTGACTTTGTAACATAACCAATCCTCACCCACTTAATGGTATTTGCTTACAATGTTTGAGATTTGTTCTTTTGCTCCGTGTTATTGTTTGTATATTAAAACTTTTCAGGCATTTTTTTTTTCTTGGGGAGGGGAGTATTTGATTTGGACAAGCTGAAGGTTACTGAACTGTTCGACTGACCGCAAATCTAAAACAAAATAATCATAATAAATAGTTGATAGCATTGAGAAAAAGAAGTGAATTGAGGTTTATGTTTGCTGATTTGTTTGGCACAATAGGTCAAAGTTCACAAATTGTTTTCTAGTAGGCTTATATAGTAAGTTAGGCTAAAACAGTAAGAGTAAAATATTAACGGAGGTCAAGCATGACTAATCTAATATCAGAGGGAATTGTGAGATGCCAAATTGGTGATTTTGTCAAGCATATCAGAGGAAGTTAGGTCAAGTAAACACTTCTCATTTTATAGCTAACCACTTTTGACTTCTCAACTTGCATAAGAATGTTTATCTGTGCTGTTTCCAAAATACTAAAAACTATGGAAATTTACATGTTTGGAAGTGATGGTGGGTATCAGGGCTGTCATAAGTTTCATCTTGAAAAATAAAAGATCAAGATCACCCAAGATCAAACGGTCAAGCAGAACAGTTTGTCAATATATTTTAAAAAGGCATTAAAAATGTCAGAGGGAGAGGAGTCAGATGAAATAATGCTACAAGAATTTTTGAGTGTTTAATGAATAACACCATGTCTGGAATGTCGCTTGCAGAGTTGATGTTCACCAGGAAGATTAAGTCTGTTTTTAATAAATTATTACCAGAATGTAAGGCGAGAGCATCAAGAAATGACAATATAAGTAAATACTTCAAACCTGGAGATAAGGTATTTTTTAAAATGTATCAATGTGGAAAGGAATTCTGGGGAGATGGCGTTATAAAAAAACAGATTCAGCAAAATAACATACATGGTATAGGGACAAAGGTGAGTACATAAGTGACACCTTAATCATTTAAAACAGAGATTCACTGATTTAGTAAGTCCATGAAAAGAGGTACTGATGGAAATATTGTATGATATGTTTGAAGTACCTGTGCCACCAGAAATTAGTGAACCAAGATATACAGTAAAAGAAAAAGAACAGCAAAGGAACATTTGAATATTAAACCAAAGCTGAAGAAATATAAAACTCCAGAGGAAGTCATCTCAAAGGGGAGGTGTTATATAGGAATAAAGTGTCACTGCCAATACTGTAGTTCAAACATAGATCACCAGAGAGCAAACACAGACGATCCCATAAGTAGATCACATGATAGTAAAGGAAATATATGTAAGGGAATTAGCATGACATCTAAACAATCACCATTTCTACTCTTTTACTATACGGATCACTATTCTCTATACTATTCACTATACTGGTCACTATATGGATTACTATTTGAACCACTATTTAGTGGTTACTTTTTGAGTGGGTATTATCGAGAAAGTACAATTAGTGCAAATGTTATTCAAAGGTGTCCGACACCAGCATTGTTCAATGGCGTTACTATAGTTGTATGAGTACCCACTAAAAATAACATTTAATACATATATGTGTGTGTGTGGATATAAACCAAGTAATTAGATAAGTTCACTAGTTCATACCTGATGACTTGAGAAAGCCATGAAACTTTAAGTTGCATTACAAACATATATATATATATATATATATATATATATATATATAAACCAAGAAATAAAGATATTGTATTTTCAAAACAACCGTGTGATAAAAATTAAAAAAAAAAAACAAAGTGTTATGACAGTAATTTGAAAATACTTAAAAATGCCAGATTTTCACAGTGTATGTAGGTTGTTTCCTGCATTAACTCACCAACAATCATGACAAGTTAACATATTATCCACAGATTCATTAATTATTTTACTACAGGAGAAAACTTATCCTTAAGTTCCAACACTAAAAATCTTAAACTTAGAATTTGTTCCAATACAAATTTGTTTTCATAAAGAAGACAATGCAAAATAGAAAAGTCAACTTTTTTCAAAAAGAATTCTGTTATGTTTTTATTGAGTATATAGTCTTACCATAATTTTCAATATTTACTTGCATAGTAAAGTCCTTTCATAACCCAACATACCCTAAGGTTTAAAAGCTGACAAAAACAAAAGAAATACTGAGAATACCAAAACAGACAACTGACTTGGACAGAACAGACCCCTTGGACAATCAGAACAGACCCCTCTGACTACAACAATCCTGGCCAAACAATCTAAAATATGGTAAGCCAAAGCAGAAATAAATTCATAAATAGATAAGCCACAATTTAAAAAATCCATCTTTTATATCTATATATTAAAATATCTTAATTACTTGTTCTATTCTTAAAACAAGAATTTTCATGGGCCCTGTATATTTAAATCTGCAATTTAATTTTTCTTAAAAACAAAAACAAAAAAAACAATCCAGAGTTGTGAAAATTTACAAGCATTATTTCTTTTATATCTCCTTTGATCCCAACAAATAAACAACATTGGAGTTTGGGAAGTTCTTTTAATTTGTTTTTTCACATCCTGACCTTACAGATGCAATGGTCAAATCCCTTCTTTCTTACTAAGTTTATATTTATAAACATTGCTTCCACATACTCTTATATTAACTACTTAGCTAGCAACCCACAATTCTATCAATCTTCTCTGCCCTTCCTAACTTTATGAAAATAAAAATCTCTTGTCCATCTATTCAAATATTGCTTTCTATGCAATCTGACCCTTCATAATGACCACCACCATTTAGCCTCCTCCTCCTCCTCCTCTAGCTTAAGGTCAACAAGACAACAAATATTTGTGGGAATGGTACACAGAACCCATTTTCACACAGCTTCTCATACATTCATAAAATGGATTCTGGTGCTGTAATACATCAGTATTTCAAAATGTTAAACAGGGTTTCTGGCTGTACACTTTCTGGTGCATGAAGGATTTCTGCTTGTGCTGCATTTCATCCTGCAAATGCTTCAGAGAATGAAATCATTATTTCATCTGAAAATTCAGAAAAGCAAGCAATGCAGGAGACAAAGCATTGATTGTGCTTCTTTTGTCCCTATATTAATAGTCTCTGAAATCAATCTACATTTTATTGTTCTATTGCTAAAAATATATGCATGTAAAAACAATGTTTTTCATCTTTGCCACCACAATTTTTATCAACTTATCTTGAATAAATGTTCAGATTTTGTTCATAAGTATTTTTTACCAAGTGTTGACAGGAAAAAAGAGAGTCAACACATATAGAGAATATAATGAAAAGTGGAAAGGAAATATTTATTACATTGCATAACTTTACTCAATTTACTCATATTATTCTCGCATTCATTAACAATCAAGTAAAAATCATGAAAAATCATCACTGATTATTGTTTTAATTTCATAATTTAGTAATTCATTTTCCTCTGTTCAAAATTAATAATTATTTAACATTTACAAATTTTTTAAAAAGTTTTGTAATGATTAAAATTTTGATTTGGAATTTAATAAATTCAATAATAATAATGTATACAATAGTAATAAAATGCTGATAAAATTATATTAGCAGTCAACAACAGGAATATTTTGTATTCCATATATTGGGTTTTTTCTAATTGCATCAACAATATACCATAAAACAAATGCATTTTGCAATTATAAACCTAAATGGCAGGAATAATGATATTGAATTCTTATTTGCAATTTAGGAACCAAGTAATGAAAAGGATCTTCAAACAGCAAAGAGAAAAAGCAGAATGAAAGAAAATAGCAACCAAAGTAGTTTCTAATAATGCTACCATTACCAATAGCATTTTTAACTCAAACTATCTACTAGACTCTCAAAAGATGTCATTTTCAAATACAAAGAATATCCTACATTAAGTATATTGCCACATATCATTGCCCTCTTTTAAAAATAAATGTAATAAACTATATATTTTTTTGCCAGTTATAAACCCAAAAGTAAAAGAGAAAGCAATGTATATTTTATGTGCTTTATAAAAATAAACCAACACTAAAAATAATATCCCCATTCAAAACACTGAACTTATATTTGTTGAATTAACTTTGACAACAAAGCCAGGTTTGTGAAAAAGCCAGGTTTGTGAAACACCCAGTGATGAATGAATTCACCAGTAATGACTGATTATTCTCTAATAGCCTACTATTACATAGAGTTAGAGTCATAGAGCACTCCATATGAACCTAAATTGCGAGAATAGTACACTTACCAATTGGTTGATGACCTGTACTTTTAGAAAACAAAACCACTTGAAGCTGAAGCCAATAAATAAAATATTTAAGCCCATTGGAAAATTCAACCCCTAATGTCATTTATTACCATACTTTTTGCTAAAGAAAACTGCGTCATATTTCAGAGGAAAAGCCCAACTGAAAAATACCAGCAGAGACACAAAGCATTAGATTGAAGGAGTCTTTTTTTAAAAAAAAAAGAAAAAAAAAAGAAGGAAATCTATATATAATAAACACTGAAAGTCTAGGCATCTTATCTCATGTAGCAAAAGTGAAAGGATGAACTGCCAGCTACCTTTGATGAGGCTGCCCATACCCGTCAATCAAACCCAAAGAACATCTGCTTGCAAAAAATATGGTTGCAATGATGGGCTGAGTGGTTCCTAGAATTTGTTTACGCAAATAATTTGTGTCTTACATAGCAAAATTACTAATGTTTCTGGGCTCAATATAAACAAATAGATTTCTGTTTCATCAGTTATTGAGTCACCAGTATTACTATTGTACAAAAGTATCACAGTAACTGTACAACCAGTTGAGTCCAGTACTGGCAATACCTCACCTAGTACACTGGACAATCATAGCATTACATGTTATAAATGCTCTGGATTGAACCATTTTGGAAGAGACTGCCCATATCAGCATGGACAGGAGCACAGTTGCCTCATAGACAAAGTGCAAGTGAAGATACACTGCTACAGGTGCCGAAAGATAGGTCACATTGTATCTGAGTGTCTGGGGAATAGAGAAAGGGATGAGATGTCAGCACCAGTCTCTCTCCAGTCAAATTAAAAGAGGTTCTCACTATAATTGAAGCTTTGATTAATGAAAATGGCACTGGTGGATTCCAGACGTTCTCAGTCCTTTGTGACTGGATCAGTGTGCAGTTCCTGGAGTCAACAGAAGTTAGACATCATGATAGCTGACAGTGCAGTTCTCCAGAGTCATGGCATTGGGAGCATCACTCTAGCAATAGATAATGTAAACTCGTTGAAAGCTGATGTCCTAGTCATGGACAGTCTGTTGTTAGGATTCAATATGCTAATTGGGATGGATATTATCAAAATGCTGGGTGGAATCAGCATCAACCACTCTAGTGAATCCATGAATCCATCTTCTCTAGAACTGACACAAGTGTCTGTGCTGCTATCAGAATAAAGAAACCAGATTTCAGCACCAAGTTTGATGAACAGATCAGAGGGTGTGGACAGTGTTATGGATGTAATCATCCACCTAATGAAGTTACAAACAGGGTATCTGAATATCCAGTGTCCACTCAAATCTAACAAGAATACTGGTATGAGCTGCAGACATGGCTGGATAGTTGCTTCCCTATCCCAAGGAGAAACATGGACCTCCACCAAAGGGCTTGATTCTATTGATGACAGTCTTTCAACAAAACAAGTCTAAGTTGCTCCTGTGTTAAACTTTTGTAAACTGAATGTGTACATTGATGCCTACACGACCCACGCCAAACGTCTGTACACAAAAGCTGAGAAAGTGGTGAAATAAGTGGTGTGTTAAGGGGCCCAAGATCAATGGTTGGGTTGATGTAAACTCTCTAGCTACTAGAGTCTCACTAGAGTATGATGGAGCTGCTATAGAGAATGTGAGCTGGTTGCAAAAGGAGAAAGATGCACTGCACATAAACTTGGCTTGAACTCAATGCTGTGCTGAAAGGTGTTATCATGGCATTGATGTGAGAAGCAATGATATTGCACCTCCTCACCAACTCTACTTGTCCGTAGATGTAACCTTGGTGAGGTCAGAACATAGCTGAACAGATGGTCTGACAAGAGTACGACAGAGATGGCTTGATTTGATCAGGAAGACAACTGAACCCCCAAACCATGTGTGTGCTGTATCAATAAACAAGCCCAACTCTGACTGGATAAGGTCCATCCATCCTTAAAGTGGTCATCTTGGCATAAGGTGGACATTGTACTTTGTTAGGCAGGTCGATCGTACAATTTCTAAATCATCAGTGAAGGCTGTAGTAGGAAATTGCAATGAGTGCCAGTCAATTGACCCACCACCCATGTGTTGGTATTGAGTGGGAATGGATACAGCTCACTACCAAGGCTTATTGACTGTGGGCCTACACGGTTTTCTGTCTGGAGTCACCTGAGGCAGCAAGCATCATTGACCACTTGGAGGCCTATTCTGTGAGCATGGCCCACCAACTGAAATGCTCACTGACAATGACACAGCATTTTGCAGCAAGCCCTTCAGGAACTTCCTTAACAAATGGGGAGTTTGACTATGGTTCCACTGTACACATGTCCCTTCCAGTAATGGCATAACGAAACAGTGTCATCAGAGTGTAAAACGGATTGTGGCAAGAAGACTGTGCTCCATAATGGAAGCAGTTAATTGGTACGTCACCTCAAAGGATGATGTATCACCGCTGACTGCCCCAACCAACAGGATTCATCACTACTAAGTCCAACAGAAAGGGATCAATGCACTGCCCCCCAGATGAGCACAAACAGCAACACATTGGTTACAAAGTAGATGATCGCATTTGGATAAAGATCCCAGATAGACGGTGCATGTCCCCTTATGTACTTGGATGCATTACAGGTGTGATTAGCCCACAGAACATCCTCATTGATGTGTTGCCTCACCACGTAAGGGATCTGCATCCCATTTCAAGTGCTTCAGAGAGTGGAAGTGACAGCGAATTTTCCACCAGGGCCTGATACAGATGCATCAGTCATCTGATGCATCTGTATCAGATGACTGATGACTCCCACCCCAGACAACAACATTTGCATTTCTACAAATGATTTGTCTGGGGTGGAAGTCACAGTCGTATTACCATGAAGGAGGCACAAGAGACTGGCTATGGGCCACCACATATGTGATCATAAGATCAGGGGTCAGTGTAGCAGAAGTTAAAGGCAGAATGAACTGCTGGCTACCTTCATTAAGGCTGCCTGTCTCTGTTGATCAAAAAGATAATGCTTGGTGTGCTTTGTATTCAAGAGAGGATGGTCAACACAAACCTGAGAATATCTGCTTGCAAAAAATATGGTTGCAGCAGTGGGCACCTAGAATTTGTTTATGCAAATGATTCATGTCTTGCATAGCAAAATTACCAATGTTTCTGGGCAGACGGATTTCTGTTTCATCAGTCATTGAGTCGTCAGTATTACTATTGTACAGAATGTTGTGATTCTGATTTGTTTTTTGTTCGTCCTTGCTGTCTGTGTCCCAGTTTAGTGTGCCATTCCTTTGTGGAATTCTTCATCACCTCTGCTGTGTCTCAGTTTTGTTGGTCTCTGATGCTGCTGTTCATTTCCATCCCTCCTTGTTCTAGCAGAAGAAAACAACTTTCATCTCAGATGTTCCTATGTGACTTTCAAGGAACAAACAGATTTCATAACCTCATTTCATAAAATGGTCAGAACAATCAATAAAATGAAGCATTTCAAGGAACAATTTTATAAACCGAATCATTTCACTTTACTACGAGCATCACCAAAATGGTGGATATCCTGATACGTTGAATTGTTTTTTTTATTATAAATTTCAAGTCTTGAGAGATGCTCAAGCTAGAGATGAATGAAGTATCAATGGAAGAGAAAGTGGTAGGAAGTGGAGATTATGAGGATAAAGATAGATAATGATTAACCATGAACTCTTCAAGCTATCTGGGTGAAACTCAATTCTTACATTTAGACAAAGAAGAAATAAAGGTTATTTAACTCCATCGAAGTAACATGTGTCCAAACTGTAAATTTCTGAACTAGTGGAAATAGAAAGAATAGAGCTCATCTAAAGATTTGCCATAGAAATAGCCACTGAATAGCAACAGGCTTGTGATGTTGCAGAGTGGGAAATAACTTGTCTTCTACAAGACTGTGTAAACAAATAACCTTGACACTGATGATATTCTTCTGTTAAGTGTTGTTAATGATTCTTCAAACACTAAATACCTTGAACTGGATTATGCTTGATTGATTGTTTTCTATGGCTAATCAACTATTTGCAGGTCATTTAAAGCCAGAAAATATTTTACATTGTAAGAATTCTTTCTTTTTTTGTTTTGTTTAGATAACAGATTAGTGATACAAGTTTTATTAAATAACTCATAGCAGAGAGAAGAAGTGGCTTCATACGTTTCCCAAAAGTATTTGTGAATATAATGAACCCAACAGGATCATTTCAACAGAGATAGCAACTATCAAGGCAATAGGAATTTATTTTAATCTGTTTCTCTTTGCAAAGAATCCTTTAAGTCTACACATATAAACAATGTCCAAATCATTATTAAGGGTGGAGATATTCAGGAAAGACAAGAGGAGATTATTTTTGTCTGTCAATCACTGTGTTTAGCATCTGGGTCAGTTGTATCTGATGCCTGGCCAATAAGACTACCAAGCCCTGCAATGCACAATACACTTGTGTTTGACATTTTAAATGTTTTATGTACAACAATATTAGGGAAAAAAACACAATATTCAATAGCAGCAGGAAAAAGGTTAGAATTAATTTTTTGTCTTTTATTTCTTTTTGCTTGATTTTTTTTCTTTTGGTCTTTTTAATATTGAATTTTTTAGGGAACCCATTTGAGCCAGTGAATGATGGCTTATAGAATTCAGTTTGTAGATCAACAGTTTAAATATGACTTGACAATTTGGATCAGAGATTCAAAATGAATAAAAATATTTATTATTAGATATTATAACTGATTAAGTCCTTATTTTAAAGAGTAAAAATTGTGCACTTGTGTCTCCACATGGTGGCTGCCTCAAGCTAACAAAATTATAGTCAAGACAGGATTGGTCATGTGTTTACTAAGAGCATTACCATGAAAATAACATTAATGGTAACACCAAGAATCTAAATTCAGTTTTATGATACAACTGTGATGATTTGCAATGCATATATGTTTCTGATGCTTGTTTGGTTAAATACATTCAGATTTGAATCTAATTGTTAATTAGCAGGACATTTTATTATGGTCTTGCAGATCATTACTACTGAACAGTCACTTTGATTTTCACAGGTGCTCAATGCTTATGATCTTGTGATGAAGCTAAGTTGAGTTTGATAAGATTGTCAACTAACAGCTTCCTTATATTTTAGTATAAGAAAATAACTTAATTACAACATCTAAAATTGAGAGTAAAGTTACATAATCATAGTAAAAAGACTAATTATGATAATTCAAATTCAAGAGAAAATGTTAATAAACAAAGAATTTCTCATTTGACAATTTTAATTCAATTTTAACAATAAATGAACTTTAAGAAACAATTTTCAAGAGAAGCCACTCATTTTAATAAATTACAGCTACTGGTTATAAAGGATCAAATTTCATTTAAACTTTACTGCAGATAATTTATATAATAACTGAAATATGCGGTTCACCAATGTCTTTAAATTATATAAAAACTGATGAAAAGCTATTTTTTAATCTGACTACTTAAAATGCCTTTAAGTGAAATATTGTTCAATGAGATGAATACTCAGTGTCCAGACAAATCACATTGTGGCTTCCAGTTAAGAGTCAGAATTGAAGATACAAGTGAAATTATACGACTGAGTTGCAAATAAAAGACAAATATATTTTTTTTCAATAACTTTTCATAGTGTTAAATCTACTTTCAAACACACAAAAATTTTCCCTAACCTTAAGCTAACAACAAATTTAATTTATTGGATGTTCTTAAAGTAAAAATTATGTCAGCATTACTTTAACCAAAGATACAATTTGACTGGTTTAATTTGGTTAACACAGTTTCATGATTTTTAAGTAAGTATATTGAATGAAATTATTATTCAAAAGGAACTAATTTAACAATTTTTGATAAAACAGATTTTATTATACCTAGCAACTTTGGAAAATTGATTGTCTTTTCCCAATGATGTTTATTGATTATTTGAAAAAAATAAATAAAAAATTTAAAAAGATAAAGATTCAATTTAAGAAAACTACATTAAAAATTATATTTAAAAAATGGAAAAAAATTAATCAAACATAACTAAGAGATCTATGTGAAGGAATTTTCTTAATCATTTGCTTCAGTTTTCAATGTTTTCACAAAAATATCTCAAGATAGAAAGACATAAAAAATATGCATCAAAATCTTTGTTGTGGGTGCAAAAACAGATTATTGCATATATTAAAGAAACTAACATAGACAAATGTATTGCATGCAGGTTAATATATATTTAACTAACCAATCCTGACTGCTAAAAACTATTTGTTTGAAACAACACAGTTACATGCATACATATATCAAAATTAATCTTCTACAGCATGCTAAACAGATAAAGCAAACTTTTATAAAATACTTGCATTCATAAATGACACATATATTCTACAACAATTTATAGCATATTTTTAGCATATATTCTACAACAATTTATAATTCTAAGACAATTTTTTTCAAAATCTGGTTCACAAAATCACCCTGCATCCTACATGTCAGGTCACATTTCACTCATTTTTATTTTTATAACAGATTTTATACTAAATTTAAAACATGTATCTTATATACTACAAAATACAATATATATATATATATATATATATATATATATATATATATATATATATATATATATATATATATATTTACTATATCTCTCAATCTAGGACTGGTGAAAGAAAAAGATCAGTCTGCCTATAAGCAATATCTGAAGTTTGTCCACTGTATAATTACCTAAGTTTAAATTTAAGAAAAAGTCCACCATAAATCTTACAAAGCTATTTCATAATTTTTTTAAGGATATTTTATGCATCTTTTTAATTATTTTCTTATATATGTATGTGTGTATGTGTGCATATACTTTAATGGATACACGTGTTTCAGTAGATGCCCCCTCTTTTTTGTTGTTTTTATTAAAACCTGTATGAATTACATCTACTGGCCAGCACATTATTAAGAGACTGAATATAGAAAAACCTGTGTCCTCAACTGTAAGTTAAACCCAGCAGGAGAGCACATTTTTCTTCACTGTGTCTCTCAAATGCACATGCTGGTAGATGTAATTCCCACTGTTTAAAACAAAAACAGGCTGTCTAGTGTTCCTCAACCTTTTATTTTACTTCAGGTAACACTTTGAGAATAACTAAAACTCTGGGGCACACATTACATTTTAATAAGAAATTAATTATGAACTTTGAAATTAACATCCAATTTAAAATACAAAGACTTGACTTAGACATGAAAGCCATCTGCTTGGTGTTGCTAGCTTTTTAAAAATAAGAATTCTTTTAATATAACAATAATTCATAAATTACTCTTAATTTGTAGTATGCTGGTTACTTTTCAGGGTGCAATAGTACACCAGTTGGAAAACACTGGTTTAGAGTAATAAAAAATAGTGTCAGATTGAAGATGAAATCTATTCATTCCTTGGAAGCAATGTCTTGATTTGATCACTATGTTTCCTGAATGAATGATTTCATAAAAAATAGATTAGGTTAACAAGCAAAAAGTATACGAACAAATTCAAGTATATTTAAGTTTTACAAGTTTTTCTAAGGCTTTCAAGTTTTATGCTTTACACCATTTTTGCTTTTAACATTTTTTTCTTAATAGTAATCTTTCTTTTAAATATATGTGTTTTTGTAAAACTTAGTCAATGTACAAATAATGTATAAATTTTGACTGAAATCAGATATACAGTGGTATTTCTATTAACTAAACATTAAAGAATATTTGCAAACATTTTAGCTTACCACATTTTGCTAAGTGCTTTGGACTTGAATACAATTCAGACAATTTTTTTTCACCCAACACAGATCATATATGAAATGCTAGATTAAAGAAGTACAAACACATTGATTCAATTTTTAGGCATACTTTAAAGGGTATTTTTTGTATAGAATTAGAGAGTGGACAGAGCAGCCAGTCAGTCTCCTATCAATAAGAAAACCTTTAAAAAATCTCCTACGATAGAGAATGACTGAACTGGACTTATAAAAGTAATAAAAAATAGTGTCAGATTGAAGATGAAATCTATTCATTCCTTGGAAGCAATGTCTTGATTTGATCACTATGTTTCCTGAATGAATGATTTCATAAAAAAAAGATTAGATTAACAAGCAAAAAGTATACAAACAAATTCAAGTATATTTCAGTTTTACAAGTTTTTCTAAGGCTTTCAAGTTTTATTAAAAATAAAAGCTTAGACAGACATGTTCTACCCATGAGTGTATATTTTTGATACAATACTTTGAGGACAGTGACTCTAGTTTGGCTTGAAGTCAATTTATTCATGAAGTTTTTATGTTTATAATACGAGGCACCATGAACATACACGAATTTCTTCAGACTGAAATCTTTGGCTGAATAATCTTCAACTGTCACAAAATGCCATAATGCATGTCACCTGAGAATAATTAAAAACCAGTTAAGTCAAAACAGACTGAAAATATCTTTACAAAAGATTTAAGAATTTCTGGGGGGGAAATTATCTTATTTAATCTATCATTTACATTTTTTCAATTTTTTATGTTTAAATTTGACAATTATTCTAGATATAGAAATATAGAGAAAACAAATATTAAATATCACAAAAGATTAAAACAAATTTTTTTTTACTAATTTATACTTGAAATGTGTATAGCAAATTGCTCACAATTCTTTTCTTTAGTTAAGTAATTTTCTAATAAAGTTAATGCCGTGTCCCTTAGGCAATCATGACATTATTTTCTTTATTATCTAGAAATTGCCATGCATTCTTGGGAAAGATAGTAAAGTAGTTTCCTCTTGCATTCTCCACAGATTGGAATTCAGAGTTTTCCTTCTCTTATCGTGGTTGCCACACAAGGCAGGGAAGCCCAGCTTATCTTGCTATTTAATCCAGAGCTGGGGGAGAAGTGATGGTTTCATATCTTTCCCAAAGACATTAGTGCAAAAATGAATGCAACAGACTAGACCAGAATTTCAATTAGGCTCACTCATTTGCCTTTTTATGATGATAATTGTTACATTATTTACACATACCTCATTTTATAATACACTTTAAAAAAAATGATTTTACAGAGTTTTGTTAAAATACTTTTCAATAATATAGTAACAAGTAAACAATACTAGCCCAAAAAAATTAACACAAAATCTGAATTTAGAAAAGATGTATGTTTTTTTAATGTTTTAACTGGTCTTATTGCTGATCTTCTTCAGGAGTCATATTACACAATATGGAATCTAATGACAATCGGAATAAAGTTTGTTCCCTTGTTTCAAAATTTCTTGTCCAATATTTATTTCTTGATTTATCAATCTGAAGAAATTCTCCCCCAAAAGTATGCATTTTTTTGACTGTGTACTGGTCTCTGAACTTCTACAAAAAGCAACTATTACATAAGACTACAGTGCTCCTGATAAGACTTGCATACTACATACAATATCTACCAGCCACCATTCATACCTTAGGTGTGTATATAAGTACCTTCACCTCTCCTATAACAGCAAAAGAACTCCCATCTTGGCAGTGACTCCAACGAAGGCCAAACCACTTTATTTCATGCATTATATGTATAGACTGGAAATAATTATATACAAAGCATAAATGAACTTACAATTTTTACAAGAAAAATATGAGGCACTCAAAAGACACATTAATTACTAAAAGTTGTTTTCTTTTTTTTTTTAAACATGTGAAGCAATGATTCTTTTAAAATGATATTTCAAAAAGATTGCTTATCTCCAGAAAGATTGAATGAATGATTGAATAGCACACTGATTCCTACACTATAGGTCAAAAGTTGGGGGCCACACTCTAGATTTCAATGAATTGCCTAAAAATTGAAGGTTGTATGTCTTATTAAAAACTAATTTACTAACTCACTTTGGACCAGAAAGACATTCATTTCCTGAATGAATTTTATCATATATTCAATAATAACAAAATTAGCCCATTACTAAATTTTTGCTCTTTTTGCCTAATCTATATTGCTGGCTAATAGTAATCTTAGAGCTAGCAGATTTAAAATTTTTGGTAACCCCTCTCTAAAAAATGAAAAGCCATGCACTAATGGGTTAAATAGTTTCAGCATCCTATCTTATGAATCAATTAAACCAAAAAATCTATGAAACTTACTATTAAATCCAGAGGACGGCCCCAAATTTTTGGCTTATATTGTATATAAAGGCATCTAATACAAAACATGAAATGAAATTAAGTAAAAACTGTCCAAAATTTTTAAAGAAGATATTTTATACTTTTTTCAAACCAGTATAGTATCAATCTTTCTTTTTTTAATTTCAAAACATTTCAGTTTGTTCATTCTTCAGCTTTCTTCAAGTGAATATTGCATTCAATAATTTCAAGATCATTTTAATTAATATAGGGCTTACAAATTTAGAGTATTTAATATGCATTTTCAAAAACATCTTTGAAAAAAAAAGTTAATAGAAGGTTGATTAAACCATCAAGATTAAATTAATTCTGATCATGTCTTAAATCCAAAAGATAGCAACTTGTTTTTCACTAGAAGTGAATCAGTCAAACTCCTAAGAATAACTTAAAACTGTGGTTCAACAATACTTCACACACCTAGAAAAATTGGGAACTTTTTTTTTGTTCATTTGTAAAATGAACAGAGGTGGGTTTGATTGGAAATAGATCTATATTTCTTCTTACCTACATCTGAGTCCTCATCATTCAGAAAACTTCCCTCTTAAAATTATACTAGTTTGAGGATGATAATTTTTCCAAACATCAACTGGCATACCCAAATTCTATCTTAAGAGAAATTACTGTAATTTCTCCAGAGGTTTCAAGTAAACAACAATCTGGAAGAGCATACATTTTACTCAAACAAAATGAGATGAGACAGCACAATAACTACTAACTGTAACAAAGTAAACACTTATTTAGCCAATTACACATGAGATATATATGTATGTATGTAAACTTAGAATTTATTATATATATATTTATATATGTAAACTTAGAATTTCTAGGTAGATTAAAGACAAAAAATCTAATTGAAATCAAAGAAAATTGAAATTTCTAATATTACTACTACCCCTAACACAGTCTGATTTCAAAACTACTGCCTCTGGACTTTCTCCAAGATACTACCAATATCTGCCTTATAAAAAAAAAAAAAAATTGTGACACTGAATATCAAAGGACTCACTCTAAAGCAAATAAATAAAAATATCTTATTTATTTAAACCTTTGATATCCAGTCCTTTTATTCTAAAGTTTCCAATAAACATAATACCTACCAACTACCACATTGGAGACCTCCCGACACGATACAACCTCCACAGCTTAAATTAATTTAAAAAATATAATTTTATGGGTCCTAAGTCTCAGTTTAACCAGGATTGATAGAATTTTACATGTCTGCCTTTGTATCCCATTAGAGATATAAGCCATCAGCATGATCTCTGAAGCTTAAAACTTTAATATACAAGGACCGAAAACTATAATAAAGATTTAAAACTCTCCCAGTTTGTATATTGGAAATTATAGTAAGCATACTTTTGTGTATTTCATATTTAAGTAGCAAATAAGAAATATAGCCAATTTATTAATATTTCAACATTTATTCACATCATCTTCAAAACATTACATATCAAATATAAATCTTTAGTCATCAACAGCAGAATGTGTCTGTATTATCAAGATTAGCAGGTGAATAATAAATTTGTAGCAGTTTCTTGTTTTATTGGAAAGAGGAAATTACAGAAAATAAATGATATTATATCATTGATTTGTTTCATTGATTATAGAGAAGTAAAAGTGCTACAAGCTTATTTTGCCAACTTGAATTTTAAACACTGATAGTGAATGACAGAAGAAGCAAGTGCGATAGAGAAATTACAAGAGAGAAATAAGAAAATGTAGAGAGAGGGTGAAAGCAGTCAAACATCTATGCCTATAAAGCTGATTCAGGAATAATATTATAATGCATTTAACAATGTATAAACATTTTCAGAAACAAACTAAATATTTGCAGAAAATACCAATGAAGGATAGAATTAATATCTTGATATTCAGGGAATCAATGCCCATTCACTGTTAATTAAAATAATTTGTTTGCAATATATCAAAAAACCTGTTTATGAGTCTACCTATTTACATTGCATATAACACTTTCTATCTTCACCCAGAAACCCTACAATGGACAGATTTATTCATGAGTCAAACCAACCTAAATACTTATAATGTGCATGTTTTCAAGAGTAATTTTCTCTGAGAATATATTGAAATGTACAAAACTCACTCCACTTGTTTCAAACACTGACTCTGCTCTTGAATGTAACCTTAATCCTCATCCATCCATCAGTGATTTTATTTAAATTTATTAAATGCAATAAATAAGATGTTTCAACAAGTTTGAAATATATCTCTGACATTTTTTAGCTTCATCTTGTTTTTGTCATGCCTTTGTTAATAGTACCATTGCCAAAAAGAGAAAAATAACAAGACACAAGAAATAGAATATTCTTCATGGAAAATATTCCTCATGAAGTTGTTATAAATTAAAGGTAATGGTGCTTTTATTTCAAGTAGATATCAATAACTATATAGGTAAGTTACTATTTACAATTTTAAGTAAGATTTTTTTCAGAATTATTAAAATATGAACAACTTTGTTTTTATTACTTAAAGGCACTGAAATTTCTACAGGTGCTGCTTATGATTAGTGTATGTGGATGTGTGTGTGTGTGTGTGTTATCCAAAAGTTTAAGGAATTTGAATGGATTGATCAGTCTGTATCTTTGTCAAGTTATCCATGGATTTGCTAACAAAAAATATTTCCAAACCCTTAACTTATAGTGCTAATAAAAATTAAAAAAATTAAAAATCAACATCAGATTTCATTTTTTTTCTAATCACAGCAGGACACCAAATAAACCAAATTTTATTGTTTTCTCTCCTTAATGTTTTCTTTTTATCATACACTTTCACACTCAGTAACACCTTGCATCTTTATTGACTTGTTTGAGAGGAAATGATTTAAAAAAAAAAAAATCAGCAATTATTATAACTCACTATAAATTTGACCAAGTTTCAGCCTAAATTGTCTTTAAATAATCTGTTAGCACCCAAAGTAATGTACTGGTTAACAAGTTAGTTATTTAATCAATTAATAGGATGCCTGAGCTTCAAATAAATGCTCCAAGCCTTACAGCCTTGCACCAGATTAGGAGATCTTTAATTCCTATCTCTGTCACATTATTTATCAAACTATTTTTCTTTTTTTTTTCATCTTGGTCTATCAAGTACTGCCGATTTCTATTTATTTCTCTGTCCTTATGCCACTGAACTTTTCGAAGAGAAAATATTGCCAAAGGTGCCATATTTAGTGCAGCCAAAGAAACGTCCCTGGGTTCTGTGGGTAAATATCTTTTTTTTACTTTTTCCCCAGTTTTACAACAACCAATGCCAAGCATCTTGTGCCAGCTGCAGGGATCTGTGTTTCCATATACGAACATAAATAGCTACAAATCTCTTTGTGGAACAGCATGTACCCACCCCTATACTTTCATCTGCCTGGGCATAGACAGTGCCGCCAAATAATCGCATTATTGGCCACAACTCTTTTACTGAAAACCCTCCAAAAGAAAAAGTTGGAAGTTGAAGAAAGAAAGTCCAAGGCAAAGAGAGTGAGATAAAATGGAGACAGAGGAAGGATACAATAATCAAATAAAAGAGGGAGAGAAAGGTAGGAGAAATAAAGAACTTTGAGAGAGAGGGGAAATAGTATATGATATGCAGGGATGGATATAAAGAAAATAAGAAAGAGAAAAGATCACAAAAAGAGGAGAAAGTGGTGTAAAAAGAATAAAAATGAGAGGAAAGAGAGTATAGAGAATGCAAAACTGGTGTAGAACCTGACAAAGAGAAAAGATAGGAAAGTGTAAGAGAAGATTTGAAAAATGTATTTTTTTAAATTTGAGTATAAAAAAGAGAAAAGATAGATTGAAGAGAAGAGGTAAAAAGTCTGAAGGAAAGGAAGTAGTATCAAGAAAAGTGGCAGAAAAAAAGAGAGAAGGAAAAGAAAGCAAGAAGAAGAGAGAAAGAAATAAATAAAAGAGAAATAAAGATAAGAGAAAGAAACAAGGAGAACAGAAAGAATGAATAGTGAAAGGAAAGAGTAATAAGGGAAGAAATAATATGAAAGTGAGAAAGAGAAAGACAGATGAGAAAAAAACTATGAGAAAAGAGAAAAATACTCAAAAACCAGTGAGTTGGTAGCTTCAGGTAACCATCTTGTGAGATGCTCTTACTAAGATGGATGGTTGGTGCATGCTAACTGATTGTGCCAAATCAGCAAATGTGTCCCTTCTGCACCATTTTAGAAAATGTGCTTTGTTTCTTGTATGCTTCAAAAATAGATGTTTCAATGATGAGGTTTTGGTCTGCAAGCAGCAAAGTTAAACAAAAATAAAACTGTACTTCATGGATTTGACTAGACCACAAGAAATCATCAATCTATCTCAGTTGGAGGAGCAGGACTCAATTCAGAAATATTTTTGAAAATCTTTTCTTCATTCATAAGATATATCTGCATTAAAAAATTACATTTATTCTTAGCCTTCAGCAGAATATATGTAATTTCCATCCTATTCATTACAGATAGTTTACACTGATTTGTAGGTTTCAAACACAAACTTGTCACGTTCGTGTTTATGTATGTATGTATGTATGTATGTATGCAGATACATGTACAATGGTGGCTTCCAAGTAATACATCTTATAATTCTGGCCAACAATATCAGAGACAGATGTTAGTGGGATGACAGTAGAAACTGAAACAACCCACTAATAATAGTAAAAATGGCAAAATAGTGTCTGACATGAAAGTAAACATGAAGCAGAAATGTAAAATTAAATTACTATGTTGAAAAAAAAATTTACCTATTGATATTTATAGATGATCGCCAAACATTTCTGGGGACCAGTGGATGTGAGCACAGTTAGGCAGTGGGCAAACATTTCAGCATTACTACTGTGAAAAAAGTGGGTTGTCTTTGCTATTGTAGGTTTTTATGAGTGCAGTATAACCAGCAGTGGTGACATTGTGAAAAACACCATTCTATAACTGAGAATTTGATCTATTCAATGTTACTGCACCTCTTGTATTCATTGTAGTTTCCATAGAAGTATATTTAGGAGGCATTATTTTCTTTGTGGGTGGGAAGGTGTTTTTTTTTTTTTTTTTAAATCAGTTTCACCCCATGCAAGGCAGTAAAGCCACTAGAACAGAAGGGTGGGAAAGAATTAGCAGAAACATTAATGAGCGGAAAGAGAAAAGAGTAATCAGGAGGACAGTAGTTAGCAAATGACATTGCATTTAAATTTTTGAAGATTAAAGTTGGCTGGAAGAGCCAGAAGAAGTTCCACAAGTGAGAAGTGCGAGAAAAGAAAAAACATATGTCAGTGTATGTGTATATTAATGTATGCAAATTTTTATACTGACACACATATACAGAGCAATGAACATGCTTATGCCCTTATAGTTCAACTTAGCCAGGACAAAAGCTAAAGCTGAGTTTATTTTTAACCAAAGCACAAATAACCAGATTGTTACTTTTAGGATGAAAAATATTAAAATTAGTTAATTCATATTTTAAATATGAATTAAATATTTCTTTATAAATATTTATAAATATTTCTTTAAATATTTATCACTATCTATCTACCCGTGTGTGTGTGAGAGAGAGTGAGAAACCACTTTAGTTCAAGATTTTATTTTTGGAGCAGAGAATGAGCACTGGAGTTCATTCTCAATCAGTTGAAAGATCAACATTAATTCTGTACCATGTATGTTCTCATACATGTGCATTTGCACATATCAAATAGTATTCAAAGAATTTCAAAATATAAAGGCTAATAAAAAATTACAACTAATGTATATTTGATTACAAAACAAGAAAATGTTAAGTGTTTTTATGCATGCTCATAATTCACAGGGTGCGATGGATAAATTGTCATCTAAATTATGCAAAAATGAAAATAACACTGGCATCTCATTTTAACAGATATATTTACCAAAATGACATGAAAATATCATGAAATACTAAAGAGTAAATTTATTCAATAAAATCACCACTGACTTCAACCACGGCTTCCAAATGACTTCGGAATCTCTTACAATTCTTCTGGAGAGTCTCCTTGTTTAAGTTGGTGAATGCTGCCATAATCATTGCCTTCAGGTCATCTTTGGTGTTACAAGGAGTTTTGTTGGTCTCTCACTCAACTGTGCCCAACACATAATAGGGTTGCAACACATAAGGGGGTTGCAAGTCTGGGGAGTTAAATGGCTAAATGTAAAAGGTGATGTAGTTGCAGAAATTGTCTGACAGCCATGAATGGGTTCTCCTGCTTGTGTGGCATGGTGCAGAGTCCTGTTGCCAGACATAGGGTCTTCCAGCAACCACCCTTTTGACCCAGGGTAGTACTACCTCCTCAAGGTGCTTCATGTAGGACTGTGTTGAGCCTGAGGCCCTGTGGGAAGATGAATGGAAGCATAATGACACCATCATTAATGATCACTCAAAACACCTTCATAATCATCATTAGCCTTATCCATCTCTTTCTGAATCCTCTGCACTGTCCTCAGATTGACACCCGAACACTCTGAAATGTTTGGACTGGAGCTTCTGGCATGAATACTAAGCAATACAGCATGCCGTTTCCAAATTTCTGGTAGAATGAATCATGGTGCTCTTTTTTCTCACAGACGGTGCTTAACTGACCCTACTATACTGTGCTGTCGACAAAATCAAAAACAAACAACACACATGTGAAAAATTAAAAATATAAAATGGCAACAATTTACCCATTGCACTTTGTAGATGCTGATGAAAGTATTGTTTTATTAAATCTTAGCCAAAATGGACTTTTTTTTTTAATTGGTTTCAGTCAAATACAAGGGGTTACAGAGTGTTGAAGAATTAGGAACGAAAATATTACAATGAGCAGGAAGAGAAAAGAGAACTCAAGAGGACAGTAAATAGCGATTAACATTTAATTTAAATTTTTGCAGATTAAAGTTAGCTGGAAAGCATGGAGCCGGAAGGAAGTTCTACAAGTGAGAAGTGTGAGGAAAGACACTGTTAGAATAGAATTTGTGGCTACATCTAGCTAGCTCAACTGTAAATTGATGAAATCTTGACATCAGTCTAGTACTGCACTTAAATTCAAAAAGTCTAGGTACCATTGCAAAGAGCTTATCTAAACAATTACTATGAAAGTATTTATAGAAAAGACACAGGGAAGCAACCTTACATCGGTGGGAAAATGGCTGAACCCAAGACACCAGATCAGGACTGATAATATTGCTGATTCTTCTTTGGATTTTATCAAGGAGCAATATTCTAAGCATGGATGAATGGCAGGCTTTTTTGGAATTATATATGTTGTTTTATGGGCATAATAAATTTCATCAGAACATAGCTGTTAGAGAGAATAGATCTTTACTTGGTCATAGGTTTGTTTTAGTAGATGTGTGGGTGGTGTAATGGTTTGTGGCTCAGAAAGAGAAATTGATGGGTCAAGTTCAAATTCCAGTCAAGTTCATTGTTTACTTTTGCACAAATAAAATCAGGAAGGGTAGGAACCTATTTCTTCCCTCCAGCTATGGGTTAAACAATAGAACAGGTCTCTTGGTTGGCAACCAGTCTAGAGATGGTAACTTCATAAAAACGCCCATCCCCCAGCAGCCTGGATCACTCGTATGGATATATCTACCTAAAAAACATGCTATGACTGAAATTCATAAGTCCTATGAGTTGCACAATCTGCTACAAGTTTTTTTTTCCCAAATTTGTCTTCTGTTTTGTAAGTATATGTTAATGAATTGTGACAATCTAGCATTGGAGACACCTGGGATATTACTCTTTAGCCTTATTAAACTCTGAAGTATTCTTTTAAATCAACTCTACTTGTAAAAACCCCACATCATATTTTCCTTCCAAATGATTATATCAACAAAAACAAATTAGAAACCATATGAAATTTGAGTGTTCTGAGTTTTAGATCAATTTGTCAGTACAAAATTAGGTTTCAGTAGATTTAATAATGCCCATCCATATTTTTTAAGTACAAGAAAAAGCACCTTCTGGCATTTGATATGTGTTGTATCTACTTGTGTAGTGAGGTTTTGTGAGCATTGGAGATTTTATTAGTACGAGATTAGTATTAGTGTGTATTTGACTGTTAGGAGGAATGTCTCTATATCCTCTTTATTCAGAACAAATCATGGAACTAAGTGTCATTACTAACCTGGCACTTCAGATTCTTGACAATAAAATTTGTAAGAATATAATTTTTTCTGGTTTATTTGTATTGCATAGATATAATTTATACAGCAGGAATTTAAAGTATATAGCCACTGAGTTTGCCTAATGTGTCAAAACTGTAAATTATATGAGCAGAGCACAAAAATAAAGAGAAGGCTGATTTTTTAGCAAAGGGACAGTTGATTAAATAGATATATAGATATGTATTTTATTGGTTTAGAACTTTTTCTAAATAGAGTGACTAGAGTTCTCAATAAGGAAAAAGTTTGCTTTTTACTTTATAAAAAGTCCTATCAATTTCTGCAGCACTGAATAGTTTCCACTTTTAAGGTTTCATAATTTGGAGCATCTTGTATTTGTTTTAAATTGGAATATATAATTATAAATTGAAGTGTTTACTTGTATTCTCAATGTTTTAACTAGTTAATTCTTCATCCAAAATCCAGATGAATACTTTATGTCAAAAAACCTAATTTTCTCTAATACAAACATACAGCAATAAACTCCTAGCCCAATAATAAATCATTTTGCACAATTAATGTTTATTTTTTAACAATCTTCTTCCTAGTCAATTTACTTCTTCATTGACCACAGACGAAATGTTATACAATGAAAATTTTAGATCTAGATTAAAATGACAAATGTCAGGTTAAGGACTTATTGATCCATTCCCGTATTGTCTACTTTTGTACTTATTGCTAGTCTATAATGATAAAATTCATCATTCATGTATAATATACACTTTCCCTGGATTTTTAAGTTTAAATGCTAAGGGTATGTATTATACATGAGAATTAAAAATTAATTCTTTTTCCTAGCCACATCTCTCACCATATTGAGGAGAGTATGACCAAAAGTAAGTCATACCTATGGTTGAACTAAGTAATGCGGAACAAAGAATTTAAAATCTCTAACCAAACCTTGCATTTGTATTTTTAAAAAAAACAAATAGATATTAAGCAGATTTTAGTCTACTTCATTGTTGTTCATGTCAAAGATAAGTTGTGAACATAGATGATGCTTTTGTCATCTTTATTGTCATCATCATCATCATCATTATCCACAGAATCATCTTCTTGCTCTTTCTCAAAAAGAGGAAAGCATTTTCATTGCTGTCCAGAATTTTTTTTACTTCTTTTATATCCCAAGCATGGACATAGTAGTAATGCCTACTTCTATATAATGCTGTGAGAGAGAAATAGCCACTAACCTCTGGAATGTGTGCTTATGTTTTTGCTAGTGTCAATTTATTTCCATTGCAAGCTTGTTGCCTTTTTTTGTTATGTACATATCCATACATTTGCTTTTAATATTTTATAAATTTTGTCTTTCAAAACAAACTAGGTATACAAATTATTATTTTTATTTGATACAAACTAGAAAAAAAATGAACAAATGTTAAATTTAAGCTAATTGCTACAAATTCTAAATTCTTATTATACACAAAAAATATTTTCCCAGGATTTTGCAATCCAAAGTTAGGAGTGCATATTGTACATGAATAGTTATGGAGTACCAATCTATGCATCTATATAACTGGACCAAACTTTTAGCTGAGTAGATAATGATATTATGATAAGTTCTTCAAGATTGAGAGGTGCTAGCCTTAAACTATTGGTCTAAGTAATTTGATAAATTTGGTTCAAATGTTTAAATAACACACATTATTTTCTAATAAATTAAAAGTGCCTGGAACACTTAATCATAACTGCTAAAGAGTAGATACTAATCTTTGAGGATGAATCAGAGAATTCCAAGTTTGGTTCAGATTCATCCAGTACACATCTGCATATGTATGTATATAGGTAAGATGTACAGTATCAGAGGAATAAAAAAAAAAAAAAAAGAAAAAAAAAAAGGTAACTGTGTTAGATATTTCTATGATCTGGTGAATTAAGTAAAGCATTTCAAATAGCACAATTCATTTTACTAAAGGAAATCAAATAGTATATGAAAAGAACATTTGGATGCAAAACAAACACACCATATTACCAAGTATTGTTGAAAAGAATGATAAAACTAATGGTTAAGAGTAAATAATTATAATAATTATGAATAATTATATTAATACAATTAATATAAATGGAAATAATAATAACGGATTCATAGCAACATTATCTCCAAAATAATTGAAAGAGATAAAAATATTTCTTTTCAGCATTGCAGAATTTTTTTTATAGAAACAGATTTTAACCTATCAATATAAAACTAGTTCTTCAGATAAAGAATAAAGAGAAACAAAGTGTTCTTTTTCTTTGAAGACTTTTCCCTGGTGTTTATCACATTTGAGACTCCATATTGAAGTAGGATTTTGGATTTAAAAGATCATCTTGAAATAGTAACAGAATTGTAGATTTTAAAGCTTTACGCTTAATTCTATGGTAAATTTATTTGGGTTTGTGCCTATAACTATGTTCTTTCATTTATGATTGTCTTTGGTGGCAAGCTTTTAATTCTGCTTTCCAATTTTCAGTTTTTTGTTTTACATGTCTGCCTGAATTTCTGGAAGGAGGAGTTATCCTTATTTACATTATTTACACTCAGACTATTGTCCTCATGTTTGTGCACTCTTGCTTTCATTAGGCGCTTCCTGATCAAGATAACCTTCTGAAAATTTATTTCATTTGCTCACAAGTTTAAGGCTCCAAGTTCTAGAGTCATGATTGTCCCATGGAACATTAGCCTAGTGATTCATGAATTTAGTGACAAGTGCAAGTTCAATCTCTGGACTAAGCAGTGTAGACAGTGGGAATAGGGTGAGCAATAACTTAGCAATACTAATTAAAAATGAAACTGGGAAAGGATTTTTAAAAGCTTTTGACATTGTTGTTTGTATTGTTGAAAACAAATCCAATATAATTATAATTCATTGAATAAATTATCTCTAAAGATAGATAACAAAATATCACTGCTGCTTCTCAGAAACTACATTATACTTTATTGTATGAATCATATTGTGTCATCACATATGTAAATCTTAGCACATGTTCAACTAATTGATACATTAACATAATGATAAGCAATAGTTGTAAACATTGATAAACAAACCAAAAATGCTATAGTTATTCATAACTTATACATGTTTATCTTTAGTTTTGTTTGACAATATTTAATTCAGCTTACAATTAATAATTGTGTGATTTTGCTAATGGACCATGTTGACCATTGGTCTTAATCTGCAGAAGCATTTCTTTCTCTGGCCATCTGTTGGCTGAATGCCAAGTAAGCAACCAATGTTCTCTTGAAAAACAAAATCACTATCTTTTATTGGAACACTTTACATATTACTCCCTTAAGTACATAGTTTTATCTAGTTTAAACAAAATTACTTTTCTCATGTCTAATTGGTTTCTATTTTCTGAGTTGCTCTTGTAGAATTATGCACCTCTTTTTATTGGAGATTTTAGAAATGCATTGATAACTTGCTTGTATTGTATTTTTAAAGTATAAAACTTGCCTAGGAGTGTACATTAATGTTTTTGGATTTAAAGTTATACTGATCCTATAAATTATCAACTTTGATTTTATATAACTTACTCTAAAAATTTCTGGTTACATTAGATTAAGTAAATTTTAATTACATTAACTCTAACTAAATTACTTAATACCTTAAAGCATCTATATACTAGGGATGAAAGCACAAATCCTTTTTTTTTAATTTTCTCAGACTTTTGAAAACCTGTTTTTCTTTTAATTCAGAAAATACTATATTTTTGTTTGCAAGTGTTTGTAAAATCTAAGATATTAAAAAATAATATAAACCTTACAGACACTCATCTATGAGTAAGTAGTAAGTAAATGCAATTATTTGTCAATTTCTCTTTCTGAAATTACAAGTAATATTATGATTTAATGGTGGGTCATTAGAATTGATTTTTTTTAATTAACCCATTCATAAGATGCTGCATTTACCTACAGTCGGTTACAGGGTTGAGCTGTTAAAACATTAGAAAACATGAAAAATGAAGATAATAGTAAAAGAAACAAAAAAAAACAAATATTATTAAATGATCAATCATATCACTGAACTAAGTTGGTTAAGTTTATATTAGTATTTTAGAGTTAACTGGTAAATTTGGAGTCAAAGACTGGAAATTTATATTGTGTATTCTTCTGATAGAAAATCTGATAGTTTACTTAGTTGACCATTTAATCAGATTTTGGGAAGTGGGTTGAGCCAAGCACTTTACAGCATCTCCTCATATACATGTATATGTGTGTGTGTATGCAAGTCATTTCCTACATATACACTTAAAAAGATATTTCCTAATGAAAAATTTTATATATTCATATAGAGGAATCCACTTATATATTACTTTATAGAAGCCATTTTATATACAGATATGTGTGTACATGAAATATACTAGTATTGAAAAGTTTTCAGCTCAACACACTTCATAAAGGTAATATTTCAGTTACCAAGCACCAGCATACTTGTTTTGGAATCGTGTTGAACTGAGAACTTTTCTGCAAGCCATCATAGATACGGTCATGTGTGCAGATTTAGTAAGTGTAAGCAAGTCATATATATTAACGCAGATTCACCTAGTGTATGCATACACTTTTTCAGATTCATGTTTCTATTTCTATGTCTGTTACTGATAACCAGCTCTGTAATATTTCCAGACAAGAATGTAAGAATCTATCAGACAAAAGTGTATTTGTCAGATGAACTTGCTGTCTGGCACTAAAAGGCATTCTCTCAACTAATCTCATGGTCACTGGGTCTACAACTCTCAAGACTTACTCTACATACAGAGATGTAGGAAAACTATATCAGCATATAGGTGCAAAAGCATTTCTTATACAATCTTACCTAGTTAAGCAACAACACCAGCAGAAGTAAATAGAATATTTTATATCTACATAGTTCTGTTTATTAGCATTTCTTAATGCTGTATAATGTTATATATAACATTTGACAAAATTACCATTCTTTTCGGTGTCATAGATTAGCAGCTGACAAAAATGAGTTATTGTTGTGTTGGAAACCTACCACCCCTCTTGAAGATGAACTTGTCTGCGTCTGTGAACAAAGACTTTAAATAGTGGCATGTCAGTTGACATGAGAGAGACAGGAAGACAGAGAAGTTCTTGGCTGAGCTAGTCAGGCGATTTCTGTACCTTTTTACCAACCTATTAAAACCCTTTTTATTGTTACGTGTTATTTGGCGTTTGTCTCTACAAACCCCAAATCAACATCATAACAGTTATACAAGCAGAAATAAAATACAAGTCACAAATCCACTTTTTAGATAACCTTGATGTGAAATGTTTTGTTAGCTCAATATTTTGGTACATTATTTACATTATTTGGACTATTGTCCTCATCTTTGCCGCCATATTTATTACAACTTTTCGGCCGTTGTACACTCCGGCCATCTTCAGGTGGTTGGAATGTCGACCTGAACCCTTTATTTTGCTCACTGGGGTAGACTGTTCTAGTTCCATGTGACATGTTTTTTAATGGATGTCAGTTATCAGTTATCTCCTGTTAATTTCCCTCTCCAAGTTCTCCACTGCCTTAACCGGGTATTGAACTCACTATTGGTCCTAACCAATGCCTTTATCCACTGTGCCATTGGTCCTTGAGGACATCTGTATATAAATTTATGGGTATTGTAAACCTAATGTCTTCAGCAACCATTTTTACCAGAGCTCATATTGCAACTTTGTTGTTATTATCGCTTTTCTCTGGCACTCCTTATTACTGGTTCCCATATTGTATTCATTTCTATGCTTGGTCGGCTCAGATTTTTGTGGCCAAGCATATATGCTGATTCCTTAAGTTTATGAATTTTCCAATGATGTTCCTTGTCTATGATCTTTACCTGATCCAACAGAGGGCGGTGATCTCCCTTCTCTCTCCAAATGTGGTCAGACACGCCTGATTTTTCCACTTCTCCTCATGTTACAGCTTTCTGGTTTTCTTGAAGCCTTACCTTAAGGGGGAGGCCTGTCTCCCCTTTATATTTCTTTCCGCAGCTGCATGGGATAGTGCACACACAGTCTAGTCATGTTCTCCACTATGGGGGGGGGGTCTTACTCGGGAGAGATATCTGCGAAGTGTCGTCGAGTTTTTGAAGGTTATCCTGATGTTATATGGACCACAGATCCTTTGTATTTTCTCTGATAATACCTCATCTCAGAAATATAGACAGATACTGATATTTTGGTATTAAGTATTTGAAGAAAATTCATTTATTTTTTTTGTTTTCACTTGTTAATTTGCCATTGTTTCCATTTTTAAAATTTTTTCTTTTCTTAGAGAAAAACTGCTCAGTTTGAATATTGTACTCATATAGTGTTTTGTTTCTTTTTCCCTTTATAACATCAACTGCTATAGCTATTTAATGTTGACTGTTGCTTCTGATGACTATAAAGAAGAACATATTTATATCATTCAATATTTCAACATCAATAAATAAAATGTCCTAACACAAATTTAGTCTAGAATTATAAGACTTTCACATTAGTAAAAAAAAAATCTCATAAAATCTGTTATATCTAAGATGTTTACAGACACTGACAGTAAAAATCTTATTTCAAAATAGAGCAAAAACTTCAATCTAAACCTGAGGCATTCCCACAAACTTTAGTTAGAATATTTATAAAAAAAAAAACTACTGTTCTATAGTATGAAGACCATAAATCCTCCAAGTTCAGTGAATTTGAATGTAAAGTTGGCAAGGCTGAAATACTGATCTGGTTGAAAGCATAAATCTGATCACTGCTTTGTGCATGTGTGTGATCTATACACACAGATGATAAACATGAATAGAATAAGATATTTATACAAGCAAAGAAAGAAACTCATTACTGCAAACCATAGCAGTATGCAAAGCTACTGACTTCTCTCTGAGACAGGAGAAATAGGTTTGCTCAATGACAAAATTTGCATACAAAATCTTATATCTTATCTTGAGCACCAATTATCAATTCTGGAAACAAAGAAAAACCTAGCAGTCAAGATAAATAGAATGAACTAAAATAAAACACTACACCACTTTGCTCTTAATATTAATAACTATAACATTTAGTTCTATTAAATGTTGATTTCAAGTGAAAAATTCTTCAGCTCTTGTTAGCCAGTTACTTTATATCATCCCAAAATCAAGAGAGAATCTCATTATTCACATCTTTATATTTGAACAAAATCCTTAATTGATTGCATTTCTTATCTGTAACGTCAGAAAAAAAACTATAGTCAATTGTCCACTTTCTTTTTTTCTAATAAAAAATGTCTAACATTATAGTTCACTTGTCAATATTTCATTTGTAATATTTTTAATAGAATTATAGGATAAATTCTCATAATACAGCAATTATCCAATGACAAAAATATATTATTTCTTGAATGCATTGTACCAAATCATAAAAGATATAACAATCAAATAATTAAAAAAAGTAAATAATTTATTGCAATATAATTTTACTTGCATGTCATAATATTACAAGAGTGAAAATCCATGCTAATTACTATAAAACTATCCACAAATGAAATTTACTTACAACTGATCAATACTAAAGAAAATTACTGTTTTAAATAATCTCCAAACATCCAATAGATATAATATTGTGTAACTTGGATTACAAATAAGATAATTCCTTGTGGGACATCCAGTGAGGGATAAAAATTTCCTCCCCTATCAATGCACTTAATTCAGTGGTGAATATTAATCACACAGATGGAGATTTTCATTAAAATAATGAAAATATCAGATCAAAAGTCAGTTAATAACTACATGACAAGCTATGAGCTTATTGATCCACTCATATATATATATATATATATATATTATTATTATTATTATTATAATAATAATAATAAAAAAAAAAAAAGTATGGTATATGGTGTTTGTGATTAAAAGTGGAATTGCACAAATCAAAACTGTATTCTATTATTGTTGTTATTGTTAAAAATGAAGATGAAGTGGTTGAAGCTGGTGTTAGGTCCTGGATGTCAGTTAAAGTTATTTTTTCAGAGAAAAGCTTTTGCTAAAGCATTTGGGAAAAAGTAGGCAAAATAACAAACACAGAATTAGAAAATGTTCCATTCTGATGGAAGAATATTCCTAGTTGTCAAACCTCAAAGATATTCCTATTCTACTTCTAACCAAAGCAGATAAAAAGAGAAAAAATTAAAAATGAAAATATGAAAAGTCAGTTATTATTGACCTTGCAGGATTAAGTCTAGGCAAAACCCAAAACATGTTCTTTTTTCTTTCCTTTTCTAATCTCCCTTCTGTTTTTCTCATGTCTATTTTCTCCTTTTCTGTTACTTCTATTCTGTCTTTATCCTATCTTTAAAACTTTTTCTCTCCCCCTACTTCCTTCCTTCTCCTCTCTATTCTTCCTTACTCCTTTCCCTTTGTCATAATGCTCTCAACCTAAGTAAACATTATTATTGCTTGAGTGTCTATGAAGAAGCAGACATTGGTAAAAGAAAAAGTTAAAAAAATGGTGGATCTGGAAAATGGAAGCTAAAACTGTTTCCCTTGTTTGATTCCATATTGGGAAAAGATATGAAAGAAAGAAAAATCAAAAAGTAAAACAAGAAACATTGAACAGTCATCCATATTGAATCTGACATTGAATATTGAATACTGCTTATCATCATTGATTCAGACAAATTCTAAACTGAAAATCTTTGATTTTTCAATACAACAGCTATTTTCAAATTGATCTGTTAGGTATGCAAGGGAAGTTTTCTCATTTATTAACGCATGTCTATTGGGTAAAACTACAAAAAGCACTTAAATACAGGAATATTTTAAGGAGAGGGGAAAGAAATCTTTACATTTTTGGATTAGGTTTTTAACTACATAATTTCTGGTTCTTCTTTAAATTTATCTATAAGATCTGTAGAAAACATTTTGCCTTTTATTTTAAGGCTTATCAAGACAACATAAATATTTGTTATTGTTCTTAATGGCATTCACATCCTTTTTTTTTTAAACTGTTCATCTTTATAAGTTTTTCAGCTTTATATTGTTGATGAAATTTCAACATTATCAACTAGTGATGAGTAACTCCTTTAATATATAAAAAAGAAGAGGACTGCCAACCTCTTTTTCCTTTCTGTTGTTCTCTATATCATGATGTTCACTCATATCAGTTAAATTGATCAATACATAACCCAAACTTGGGTAACATATGTTAGTCACAGTGATAGAAAAATAGATACAACCAATGAGACAGCAATAAGTTTGTAGTCTAATGATTAAAAAAAGTATTTATTTTATACAACAATTATTTATTTTTTTAATATAATGTCATTCCTTATCAATAAATAAAATTCAGTTACTGAGAAAGAAACAGAGGACAATAAAAGAACATGGTTCAAGGAGACAGAATATGACAACTGACATTTGCATTTTAAATTTTGAAGATCATATTTGACAGGAAAACAGGAAGCTAAAAGAGAGATCCACAAGTGAAAAGTGCAAGAGAAGAAGCAATTAATATAGAAGCTAAGGTTACAACTAGCAATTTCAACAGTGAAATTATGAAACCTAAATGCCAGTCTAGTACTGCACTTAAATTAGAAGAGGTAAAGGGAAGCTACATTATGGTGGTGGGAAAGTAACTGAAGCTGAGATGCCAAGTCAGGACCGATAACATTGCAGATTCTTCTTTGGATTTTATCAAGAATCTAAATACATAGCAGAAGTATCAGATCAGATGTAGCAGCAATATTTAATGCACAGACAAATAGTAGACTTATAAATGTACAAGATAGTATCTCTAAATTCTTGCCAGAATCTATCAAAACCACAATCAAGTTTGGAAATAATACCAGAAACCATAGATGGAGTTATATGTATATCACACGGTAGAAAGTCAGGTCTAAGTAGAAAGTCAAGCAAAGTCACTCCTGATGAGTTGAGAGTAGAATTGGAAGAGAATTTGTAGGCAAGGCATTCAGCTTTATCAATAGAAGATGATAGCACTTCAAAGACAGAAGGGATACACTTACAGAGCTTTCAATAGTCATGAGTAGCAAATTTGTGAGAGGCTATATGGTGCCTCACTATCAGCAAACAACCTCTTTGAGAACACTTGTTTGGGTGTTATATATTATAATGGTTTTGAAATAGCAACAGATCTTTTCAGTATTGTATAATAATAATGAAGGACTTGTATAAATCCATCTTAAGACATCTGATATGTTATTTCAGAGATTTCACTTGACATATGTCATGCATTTTTACACCAACCAAAACATGTAGAGGATATACAGTGGAGAAGCCTAAAATAATAGAACTAATGATATGAGTTCAAAAAATGGGTTCTCATTATAAGTTATGAATATCCAGTGTATCAAAACAGTGTTTAAAGAAAACAAATAAAATTATCGTGTTTTTTTGAGAGTCTGTTATCTATTGCATTAAGATGTCAAATTTAGAAATCTGTGGATCTACTATGCATACATTTCTGGATAAATAAATGCTATGAATTTTCTTACTGAGAAAATAATATCATTAAGTTTCAGTTTTTCTTTCAAATCAAAATTTATTTGAGTATGGGTTAAAAATTAAAAATCTATGCTGTCTTGCAAGCCATTGATAATGATAATTCTTGTTCTTCTATTGTTCTCTCTCCTTAATAATGTTTTTTCTTTTATTCTTTCACACTCAGTAACCCCTTATGTCTTAGTGGCTTTATTGCTTTGTGTGGGGTGTAATGATTAAAAAAATTTACATCAAGTAATCCATAATTCTGTATCAAATTTGGCTTGAATAAATAAATGTCAACCTCCTCTGTTCCTCAGATATATTTCAAAAACTGAAATTTTCAAAAAATTATATACTGTTCAGTATCAAAAAAACTTTCTAGAATATATTTTTAGGAATTCTAAAAATGATCAGGTCTTGGTTAAAAAGTATCATATGAGTTGTAACAATACAATTTTAAAATCTAAGAATAAATAAATATCTCTGCTCTCTTGTAAATATTACAAACAGAAAAACATATTGCTGTTTCACTTGCAAATGAGCTCCTTTCTTTATTTCCATCAATTCAGACATTTACAGCTAGGAGACACCATGCCACTTCTACGAAGACAAATCACCCTCTGTATTCTGAAATGTCAAGAGAAAGTTCCACTGATAGAGAGCTTTTTCCTCAAGAACTGTTACTTTATGGAACAGACTCCCACATAGATCCTGAACACTACAATCTTAACCTCTTCAATTTGAGGGTCAAATGTTATCTATCCTCTTTTCCATCATAATCTAAACATTCCTACTATCTCTTCTTTCATTCCTATCACATACCTCATTCATCATAACCATTTTAACAGTAATCATCTACACTGAGTGGATCTTGAGCCTTGTACTAGGTGAACTTTAGTATAAAAAAACTTTAATTATGAGAATCTCAGAGTAGAAAGAACAAGGAAATATACTCTTAAGAAACCTACTTTTATGAACAAATCCAGAAAGTTGGGCCTTTTTGGCAAAATTACTAACTGGTTATCCATTTAAATTTTGATTAAGTTCAGTACTGTTTAATTTTGATAATTCAAAAATCAGTTTCTGATGATCTATAGTGAAAAGCCATCTTAAGAGATCATCAACTGATATTAGTCAAATGGCATTTGATATTTATGATCCAAACAATAAAAATTTAAATGGACAAAAAAGAAGCAATAAGTGAACCCTGATTATCAACTAATGATGACTGTAAAATATCAGACAGAAAATACTCCAAAACAAATACAAACCTAATTTCTCTTTAAATGTAACATGGACACTATCATCTTTTAAAAACCAATAAGTTAATGGAAGAACACATTCTTACTTGCACTGTCATTCCAAGGACAAAAATGCAAAGATTAGAGAGCTTACAAATAATATTTCTGTAGGTTATTTTGACTATGATATGAAAACATAAGTTATAACAATTTTGATAAAGTAAAGCACTTAAAGGCTTGCCTTCAGTGTCATAGATGTTGACTGAAAAGTTTGAATTCTAGCTTAGTTATAATTGCTAACATATATTATAGAAGGAAGGTTAATTTATACTTGTATAAAGGTTGCTTAAGTATTACTAATCTGTATAGGACATGCAAAATCTGTCATCTATAAATCCATAATACTTTCAGAATTTGAATTCCTATGATTGACTACACAATTTGAGACTAATAATTTTACAGTCATATTGTCTGGTTCATTAGAATTTACCACCGATCAAAATGGGTTCAAGTCAGACAAAAGTAATTTATTTCTGAACAATTAAATATGTATTGTTTATCATAAAAATGTTTGTTGTTTTAAACTAATCAATATACTTTGCTTACAAGTCACTTATAATAAATTTGATCATGTATAAGCACAAAATCATTTACATAAAAACTAAATATATGGTGTAATCAATTTTTTTTAATCATTTCATCCCAAGCAAGGCAATAAAGCTGCAAAGATGTGAAAGGGTTATTGAGTGTGAGAGAATATGAAAAAAAGAAAACATTATTAAGGAGAGAGAATTTTAAAAGAACGGGGATTAAGAATACAGGAAGATCAAACTTGACAGGAAATGAAAAAGCTGCAAGAGAGTTCTACAAGCAAAAAGTGTGAGTGAAGAAATTGTTAGCTTAGAACTTACATCTAGCAATTTCAACTGAAAAATGATTTGACCCTGCCACCATCTAGTACTGCACTTAAATCTAAACATGAAAACACTGTCCATTAAATATTTTTAAGCCATGAAGAATAAAAATAATATAAAATATCTACTTGTAGATAAATATAAAGAATGAAAATAATTCTAAGAATTATACTTAAAAGTAATCTGCAGATGAATGAAAAATAAAATGCAATTTTTCAAATACAATATGAAAGTTCATATTTTAATTAAAATGTATCTTATTCAGGAAATTACACTACATGTTCTTGTTTGCTAATCAAATTATCGATTATGTAAAAATATACTTTTTAACTTGCTTTCATCTTTCGCATTTAGATATAAATGCTGTTATTTTCATTAGTGCACAAACATTTGTCTGCATATATGTAGATTAGATAGAATGAGATAAGTAGATAGCTGCCAAGATTGGTAAAGATGAACAAACTTCACTAACTTCATAAAGTCAGTTTAAAGGTACATGCAACTATAAGTACAAATACACATCTTTTTTATATATGTACACACACACTATGAAAATACATTTATGCAACAAGTGCACAGAATCACCGGATTTATTCACAACTGCTATTTTATAGATAATAATGCACAGATTCTTGCTTAGAAGACACTACTGCAAGAAAGAAATAGATCATGATGGAAGAAAATGAAGAAAGAAGAAATACTTTTTACCAATGACAACGCTAGAAATTAAAAGTTCTATGAAAAAACGGTACAAAAAGCAGCAAAATATTAATACTAGAATAAGTTGCTAAATTAATTAGCATTACTCATTATATTAGCATTGATAAACCTTTGTTGGATGATTTTATTTTGAAGAATTTCCAATTAAAACAATAGCTAAAAACAAACAAACAAGTAAAATATAATTGTGAAAGAAAAGGAAAGATGTGTCAAAGTTTATTATATTTACAGAGTACAAAAAACTATTTCTTTTCAGATTCATATATATTTTTTTCTTAAAAATACAGTTAAATTGCAAACACATTTGACTTATTAGTGCTACTGGACATGTAATTCTGAGTTCTGTAGGACATGTAAGGGTTATTGACACAGACAACAGAACTGGTAAATCAAGTTCAAGCTGTAGCTGTTTATGTTTATTTAACACTAATAAACATTTGGAGAGGCATTAAACCAGATCTTTATGCTCTGTCCCATCACTAGATATCTTGATAAAACATGTCTTGCCTTTGATATACCACAATATTGACACAAGAAAGAGTTGGGAAGTAAAAATATCATCATAGTTTTATGAACTTTCTCTAACATGCAACACATTTGTTTTTTAAATCAATTGCTTTATTTTATTAATTGCTTTTGAAATGTTAGTATATATACTGCCAAAGCAAGTGCAAAGAATTGAAAACAAAATCAAAGTTAGACAATAATATTTCTGGTAGAAATTTGTAGTTATTTTAATTTTATTAATACCCTTCTGTTGAACCACATTTCTGCTACCTCTAGTTTTGTCCTCATCCTCATCCAAAATTCTCTGCCATATAAGAGAATGAATACTAATCTAATAGAAAAGCATACATGAATGAAAATTACTGTCTGGGATGAGGTCTTGATAATTGACAGAACACCTATGAAGAGTAAGAAAGTTGAAAGAGATTGTAGATATCAGCTTGTCACTCTAGTATAGATTTCAACACTAAGTATTTCATTGAAGATGTTGAGGAACACTGAATTTGGATGATATATGATTTTATCTCTGTCTGAATTTATGGGATGAGGAGTTATTATTAATGCTATTCTTCATCTTTGTTGTTGTTTGTTGTGATAACAACAACAAAGGTGAGAACAATAGTCCACATGTAAAAAATTATTTTAGCTGTTTATCTTGTATTGTTGAAATCAGTTGATCCCTTTTGGCATACAGACAACCATATTTATCTGTTTGCAGAAATAAGTATATTCCTTTTTTCTTACTCCTGAAGATTTGAAGAAAAAGTCAAACAAAATATACTGAACATCAAGAATAAACATTATGAAGAATTATGAAGAGTTGAACTGTCTAAACAAAATCTGCAATGTTAATAAATCTTCTCAAAATTGTAGACCATAAATATTGATCCAATTTAATTTTCAAATGCTGTATACTGCTGCCTTTACTTCAGTTCAAAATTCTAATAAAAGAAAAAAGTTTTACCAGTGATTGACACTTTTCCTCCTGTCCTTGGTACAGGCAGGTCACAGCTGAGATTTCAAGTATAGCCTGCTAACTGATCCTATTTTATTCAGACAAACACACAACACTATTTCTGGGTGACTGACTTTGGACATAGTTCATATCTTTTACTCTCTTTCCCTTACAACCTAGCTGTTAGAAAGATTATTTCTTTTTCACAAGCAAAATATGTTGCCCACCTGCATACATTTTAAATCAACAGAGATGGCCACCCAAACGAGACACACAAGTCTTCTTGATTGAATTCTTTTTATTCAGAATGATGTAGCTGTTATATTAATATTTTAATCCATTTTTTTCCTTTGATGAAAAAGAAAGAAACTTTTTTTTTTTCATAAAAATAATGAATTTTTATCATTATTTTAATTTATAAAAACAAATACAATATGATTGGGTAGTATATTCATTGGAAAATATATTTTATTATAGTGTGCCACATACTGAAAATGCTATAAACATCACTCTGAAACAGTGATAGACTACCATGAAGTCACCATTCATTAGGACTTTACCACTTATTACATTAAAGGTGACAAACAAAAAATGCCCTTTCATAGACATGCCATTGCCATCAGAAAAAAAATATATCAATTAAAGAATATGAGAAAATAACGAAATATAAGTATCTTGGAACTTTTAAAAAAATGTGGCCCCTTAAAACTACTGTTATATCTATAATAATTGGATGCCTTGATATCATCTATGAAACTACAAATAAGGAAGTTAACAAGATCCTGAAAGTCCGTGTTTATAAGAGATTCAAAATATTGCATTAAGTAGAACTGCTCCTCTATTATCAATGTAAAGAAAATATAAACAGTGTACATGTTAAGTAACATCAGAATGCATATATTTATTACCTTGCCATACCCTAGGCCTCAGGAAATGACCCATAAGGAATAGTATTGAAAGCAAAAAACAACCAGTCAACATTAGTTAACTTAGCAAGATTATTAAGGTAAGTGTTGATGAATTTGAAGGTGATTACTGCCAATTGTTCTCCATTTAAAGCCATCAGATATTACTGGTATAAAAACTCAATAATAAATAATGGAAACATGAGAGTGAATGGAAAAAGAACAACAAATATCTTAGTATAGTGAAAGCAAGATTCAATTAAACAAAATAAAAGAAAATGTAAGGAGTAAAAACCTTATAAAAGTTAGAAACACTTGAGCAGGATACATAATAAAATATGGTAGGTGTGAGGGACACTGTAGTTGTGTACACAACAACAGTGTCCTAAACTCTGAAATTTTATTTACTATTATTATTTTCTATTTCCTCAATAGAAATGGTTTATTCCTTATTTCCTCTTTAGGATTGGATTTCTGGTTCCTTCTAAAATATTTTTCATTCTTTTTCAGTCTGACTAGCCTTTTGCATCTTAGTGACATTATTGGCCTGCTTGAGATGAATTGATATATATATATATATATATATATATATATATATATATATATATATATATATATATATTTGTGTTTGTTCAACACACACACAGAGCCCACCTGTGATTTATACAGTAACTATGATGAGCAGACGTTAGTTACAGTTTCTGAGAGAGAGCACATAATCTGGCATTATCAACAAATTGGACAAGAACAGTATGCTTAAATCCTTAGTCACAATGAGTAATGATTTCATGCTAGCACAACGATCGACAGTCTCCAAACAGTTGCATTGATTCTTCCCCATTCACAAGATTTGGATCAACTCGTGGTATGGTTTTCAGGCACTTTCCAACAGTTCCACATGCTGGGATCATCTCATCTATTTAGGGTCTAACATTTTGATTTAAAATTGTCACTGTAGAAAATTTGATCTTTATAATTAATATTCATCACTGTAGTAAATACACCGAAAACATTTGTTGTGTAAAATAAATGCAATTTTGTCATCATGCGGCTGCAGACATATTGACGTATCTACATATATAGTCACTCATATTCATAACAGATTGTTGTGGTTGCTGTTAATAATCTACAAAGTACTAACAAAATCCCAATTATTTTTGTTTTGCCTAATAATGATTTTACAGTTAATTGCCTTATAAGTACTTATACAGACTTTTAGGAAACAGACACCCATAACTAAAAATCCATTTAAATCACATATAAAAATGAATTTAATTTTCATAAATTTTATATTGTCTAAAAGAAGAATTTGAAAATATTTTAATATGAAGATTATTTGTATCCAATAACTGATATTTGTATTTTAATTTTTTTCAGGTGTTAAATTTAATAAAAGGAAAAAAGAAAATCAACAGATTTTTTTTCCTTTTACTTTGCACTTAATAAAATGTAACTACTTTGTCCTAAATCAGAAATTTTACAATTGCAAAATAAAGTAAAATGTTTATAATCTTGCAAACTTTAAACTTTATTTGTTAAATTATATTGTAGAATTATGGTATATAAAAATTACATTAAATCTTTATAAATCTTTGCAAAAGTGTTATAGAATTTTTTAAAAATGTTTAAAGATTGCTTTATTCTTTCTGCTCACAATCAAAGTGTATGAAATATCATTAAATAATAATAGTGTTTTATTAATCAATAATTAAAGGAATTCATTGATAATCAGTACCAATTTTTTAATTAATGAAAAGGTACAATGTATAGAAGCTCCATTATGCATAACTAGATCATGTTACTTTCATATACAATCATTGTACATTCATTCAGATTTTATTATTGTTATGGTAATTTACCCAGGCACACATGGATTCTCCCAGCTATAAATAGAAGCAGGTACTGCCTTTTGGAGAGGGAAGTCTCCAGCAGTCAGCTCTGACAGTCAGACCAAACATTATTGCTGTAACACTCTCGTTTGCATATGTTTGTATTACTGTTTCTGTTAATATATTTGTTTAACTCAATTCCTCTCTTTGTGTCTTTATTTCTGGCTTTAACAAGGCCACAACAATTATGTAAGTTGATAATTTCAAAATAAAATGGGTTTTAACCAATTAATATAGGCAAAATTTTCAGGATCTAATTACATTTATATGATAAATATAGCATGTGAATTTCAAATTATACTATATTTTATATTAGAAATATTTACAAAAACTCATTTGGTGGCATCAGATTTTATTATGCAACTGAGAGTTGTTGCTTCATGGGAACAAAACACTGGAATTAGCAAAAAATGTTGAACAGAGATTAGAGAACAATCATAAATAGATATTAAAACATTGGCAAGATAAGAACAAAAACAAAACTGCTTTAATAATGACACAGAAAGAGATTTTGCAAAAATTACAATCCACCAGAAATACTGTTGTCAATCACTAAAAGAGATGTATATAATAATGGAAAATAATATTCCAGTAAAAAAGATCTAAGAAATAAAGTCTATAAATGTTAAAATTGAAAAAGTAGACAAGTTATCAAAATCAATGGTTGAAAGACTGATAACTGTTATAGAACATCAAGAAGCTAATATTAACATGTAACAATAATAATCATTTATTTAGATTGTATTGTGTCAATTAAATATGTTTTTGGCCTGTATATTTGAGATTTATTTATAAAAATAATTATTGTTTGTATAATAAAAACTGACATCCAAAAAACAAATTATCAATTTTTATAAGGATAAATATTCTAAGTTGAAATTCATATATTATATTTTTCATAAATATATCCTGAAACTTTTACTAACATTAGTTGGTTAATACCAAACTTATTTTAAATCTGATATGGTGAGGATATATTTATCAAGACAAATTTTAGTTCAACAGAATTAATAAAAGCATATAGATAGAAACCATAGTATTCAAGAAATTAGTACTTTCTGTAGAGTAACAGTAAATAAGTGTCTTGAAAGTGAATTTTTGATCCTGACTTGATATTCTAGAAACCTTGCTTTATGCCCAAAATAATTAAGAATTCCAACAAAAAATTGTGAGCAGAAAAAATTGCTTTCAAAATAATATTTATAAGTTGAAAAAAATGTTTTTTAAATCAACACTTGTACTTTTTGTGAGCATATAAAAAATATTTACCAAAATTTTCAGATGAGTCATTATCATTAATTTAAAAATTGTTCAAGGCTAATATCCTTGTTGCCATTTGTTTTATCAATATATTTTAGCCAGTGTATTTATCATATTAGAATTAATATTTTTTCAGTTAAACAAAAAAAGTTAGACATTAAGTAGATCAAAGCATCTACTAATCTCTGTATAGTCCCAATACAATAATGATACCATTTCTTAATAGTAGAGATACTAGTGGATGCATGGGTTCTTTTTACAGAATGACGCATACCAGGTTGGTGTGGCTTGGTTTATCATAGAATCCTACATATAGTTTTGGGTTATATTTTTCTTACACAAAGGTTCAACTTTTGGAAAAAAAGTTGGAATAAAATAGCTTGCTCTGAAAAAGTACACCAATATATTGGTTGCAGATCCTTGGCATTTTTTCAGTCAACCTGGCACACTGGTAGATTTATGGTTTGTATACTCTGGATGTATCATTTTATTTGCAAGTACCCTTGATGTGATACTTATTCTCTAGGAGCAAGTTGTTACCGTCTATATGATAAATTTGGAATTGGTGGGCATCAGAGTTACTACTTATAACTTTTGCCCAATGTTGGAGGCATTTCTTTACACACAAAAAAAGTGACATGAATTAAAATCCAAATATAATCCATATGTGTGTTGCTTTCTATATAAATTTTCTCATGATAAAACCAACAAGGATGAAAATATTTGTCTAAACAATTCATGAATTAATATAAAAAAATAAATCACATTGTAACTAAGAAATACAGGAAACAAACACTGAAAATAGTTTGCTGCATGTAAATGTAAAAAGAAAGAGTAAGCAAATAGAAAAAGATGGAAATAGAGAAATATGTGAAGGTTGGGAAAAAAAGTGTTTTTTTTTTAAGGGAGAGGGAAGATATAGATACAAGAAAGAGGAGGATGAAAAGCAGAAAGATGAAATATAAGAGAAAAGGAAAAGAAGAGAGGAGTGAGAAAAGTTATAAGCAAGAGAAAATAGAAGGATATGAAGAGCCAAAAACAAAAAGACAAAAATCTGAATCTAGATTAAGAAAGAGAGAGAAGAAAAATAGATTAAGAAAAAAAAAGAGATTGAACGTAAAAGAGTAAAGAGATAGAGGGGAAGTAGGGGTGAGGCAGAAAAAAAGAAAGGAGAAAAGGCTGATAAAAAAACAGGTTTTTGTTCTTTTTTTTTTTACAGAATAAAACCAATTGTAATTTTGAAGACAGATGTACAAATCTAAATCCTTCAGAGTAACAGGACAAGATGGTCTATCTAAATAAATAAGGTCAATTAATACACAGCAGGTGTTCAACATGGTAAGCAGAGAAGACACTGACTTATTTAATTGTTTAGTTTGATTCAACTAGTTGGTACATTTAAAGAAGATAATAGTTAACAAATGTGTGGCTTGGAGAATATCTGAGCAAACTTGCACCAATTTTCATTTCAAGGTTTTTTAACATCATAGAAGATTCAAGAAGTTTCAAATTCAAGAGTACGACCTGAAAAGTGCATTAGAATTCAAATTAAGAACAACATGACTTATTAGAAGTACCAGGGGAAATTACACTATGCATCTGTGTAATTATGAAATAGAATAAAATTAATGCAGCAGAAAGAATTAGAGAATTATTTTATCAGTTTTAAATACTAATCTATCCATTAACAAATTTATGTTGATGAAAAAATATTATTTTTTATTTTTCAAGAATGCCATAATAAACTATATTTAGTGTTATATTCCTTCTTTTTACATCCTTGCAATTTTTATCTGTCAGATTTAAATTTACAGTTGAATTTATCAACAGAGAAATTGCAGTAAGAAATCCTTCAATAGTATAGATTTTCAATCCCCCCACCAAAATCATTAATGGATTTAGGAGTGATAAAATAATTTGTGATATTAGAGTTGATTTTTGTGGGATGCATAAATATTCAAAACCTTATACTTTTACTCAGTAATATGCCATTATTAATGATGGCCTTGATACTGAGAATCTGTTTATCAAACTGTTCCAAATGTATTAAGGAAGGTGAGGGCTTTATTTGAAGTCTAATTATCATAGGTAAGATACAAGGTATTTTTGAACAGACTTTTGCCAAATAAATAACATGGAAATGTACTTAAATACAGCTAACATACTGGTTTATATTCTGAGCCAGTCAAAATGTTTGTCAATGCAATACACATTCTCTCAAAACAAACACCGTCCAAAAATATTTATATATATATATAAATAAATATCAAAATTGATTACAAGATCTGTTGGGGAATCAATGAAAACTGGCAGTTGGAAATGAGGTCCAATGTGTTTATTATTCATTAGTTAATAAAATATTGAAAAAACTAGTAAAAAAAAAAAAAATGCCTTAATATTTTTCATTTGATAGTATTATTGGGTAGTAAAAGATTGTTCTATTTATTAAGTTTTGTTCTATCTTCTACCATCTTTCAAACAACTTCAAAATTCCATCCTGCATGAATATTATATCTTTCTCAGCAAAGAACTGCTCTAAGTGCTTTTTACTGTCTTCTGAAGGAATTAACTTTTTTTCTCTAAGAGCATTTTATAAAGACCAAAATGAACAGTAATCTAAAGGCACATTATTTAATATTGTTTTTGAGTGAAAACTTCACTGTTCAGTTTCAACATTTTTTGACCATGTGATGACCTAACATTATCCTGATGGGATATTATGCTCTTTCTCTTCACTAATTCTGAATGACTTTTGCCAATTGCTTTCAAACTGGGGTCATTACTTATTCATATTGTTTAAATCTTGAAAAGAAAACTACACCAATCTAATCCCAGCATATACATAGCATCGCCTTTTTTGAGTGAAGACTAACCTTTGCTACAGTTACAAGTGTTTCATTTTCTGTAGCTTATAATTTCTTGCATTCCATGTTGTAAAGTATCTACTGTTCATCACCCATATGTTACACATAAAACTAACAAACAAGCTGATGTAAATGAGTTTTCAGCATTTGATTTGGATATTCTGAATATGATAGCTTTCTCTTACATTGTATATTATTATTTTCAAGTAATGTCTTCACTTGATCACTATTAACCCACACTACTCTATCTGGCTACGAAGTATCATTTAATAAGAAATTGAGCACAAAATTTCACAAAGTACTTTTTACATGTTTAATCATTCACAGTATGTTCTCCAAAAACTGCTTACATTTTCATTTGCATCAGAATTTCATTTTTATCTTTCTTAGAAAAAAGAAGACCATAAGATACAGTAAATGTTATTTATTTTCTTCCATCTTCAATAAAAATTCAGTTAAAAACAATAAGCAAAAATACACAAAAGATTTTGAAAGAATTTTTTTAAAAATATGCCCACTGAACTGTCATAATACAAAGAAAAGAAAATCTTTTTGAATGAAGTTAATGCTGAAGGGTCATCATGCCACCTAATGAAAACAAAAAAATAAAATAAAATAAAATAAAACAATCCTTTGGGGTGACCCAATAATACAAAACTCAATTATTAGTTAAAATAATGCACTCAAGTTGTATTTATGGAGACTAAAGTTTGCGAGTGATAATTACAAGCAGCCAATCCATCATTTGGCTATAATGGGTTCTTTATAAGAATAAAAATCAAGCAATAAGATCATAAAGAGTCTGTAAAGGGATCAAAAATTTATAGGCATTTCTTCAGCTGACATCTATGTAAGCCACTTCAAGTGAATTGGCAGTATCTTACCCTGCAGGTTATTGGGGGTCAGTAAAGATTAGTATAGATAGTCTTCTATCAGGCTTTAAGCAGTATGCAGTTTATAAGCCAATACCACTAGGTCTTACCCAACCCATTCACTCTTTCTTCTTATACCCATTTGTGATAAACAATTATCATTACTGAGAAAGAAGAAGGTTTCAAGTGGTTTTGTAAGTATTATAAAAAGAAGCAATCAACATCATCGTTGTTACACTTTCTGCTTTCTTCAGTCTGTCAGGGCAGCAGGCAAGTAGCTGAGAGGTGTGACATTCTTCTCAGAGGGTTTCGGTGAATTTTCTTACCAGAATAACGAGAACAAAAGATTTCAGACCAGAACAAAGTGCTTGTCTCATTTACTCAACATGTTTATTTTACCTTTGCGGTTTTAACTTACAATTTACAAAAGCAAAATCCAGGCTAATATATATTTCCCTAAATATATGAACTGATTAAATCTATTATGACAAGTTTGATGGGAATAATGAAAACTTAATGTAAAAATCCACTCCAATCTAGCAGTCTTTTTATTAATATGTCTGTAGTGTTGTTAATCCTTCATATTCATTTTCATGCTCACACACTGTATACAGACACTAAACCTCCAAATTCATTTCACTGATCATAGACTTAGGACTGGTGTTAAAGTCCCACATTCATTTCAGTGGTCAGATTAGGCACTGAAAATAAAATAAATGTATGATGCCACATAATTCCTTATTTTGAACATTTTTCTTTTTCTGTAAATTAGTTTTCAGTTATCTCAATAAAAAATATTATCAAAGACAGGTGTGTGTGTGTGTGTTAGACACATACTACATATAAAACTTTTGTTGGTCAGAAATATATTAATCACAAGGGGCACAATTTTGTAGTTATTTCAGTAGTATTTTATATTTGAAACTCAATTCTTTTTCTCTTTCCTCTCCATCTTTGACCATTCCAAATTGATATTTACTTCTGATGTTTTGAACATTGATTTCTCTGTCTTTTGTCAGGTGTGGGAAAATACTTCAAGACATCCAGTAAAATTGTCCAAAATGTCATAGACAATCATGTCAAAACACCTACACAAACAACCAAAAGAAAACAATTAAAATACTTACAAATAACTTTATCTTTAATAAATCTTGTGTGGATACCAATCCAATAAATAAAAAAATAAGTAAATCAGAGTTTGATGGTTCATGTAGGTGTGAGCTGAACAAAAGCCAATCAGATAAGGAAAAAGAAAACAGAGATATATGAAAAATAAGGAAAGAAAGAGAAGAAAAGTGTTTTGATAATACCAATTTATTTTTATGCGTAGTGTTAAAAATTTAATAGGGGAGGAAAAACACTAAAAAATTGCCACATGGGTGCATATAAGAATTCCCTGATTTAAGAGATTTTAAAAAGCATTTGTTGAGATATAATAACCAGAATAACGTATGTAATGACAAAAGTATGCAGGTGTAGGCTTTAAGAAAACTTTATTCAACTGAGAATACAAGGTTTGCGTATAGTCCCAGTAAACAGAAATAGCTCTCTCAAAGAGGAGAGTAACAAAACAAGGGGAGACCACTCTTGATTATTCATAACAATGTATAAAATACAAGCTGAATTGTTAAACAAAAAGCTTTGATATTAATTAAGAGGAAATATTAAGAAAAATTTAAAAATTACATTAATTTGCAGTTGAAATTTTCTTAATTTTTAATTTAGAGACATTTTTAAAGGATTGAAACTAGATTTTTGCCTAAAACTCAATGATATATATATATATATATATATATATATTGCATATTGAATGCTGATGCTAATAAAATAGTGATCAATGTACAATAAAAGAGCTATAATAAAAAATATACATTTTTTTCCTTGCCAGAAGCAGAACTGAGTTTCATACACAATGCAATAATCAGGTGCTGTCTGAAAACTGATCATTATGTAAATTAAATATTGCATTACAGTACAGTATAAATATCAATATTTAAATTATGTAACAGTCAGTATTCAATCAACACCTGATGATTTCATTGTACATGAAACTCAGAGTTGTACTACCAGTAAAGAATATATATATATATATATATATAGCCAAATTATCCTTCAGGATAGTATAAGCTGCAGCTTAGGGTTCTTCAAGTTTTTATAAAGCAATGATTTTTAATTTTCTATATGTTAAAATTTCTAAATAGTTTCGTAAACTGAAATGATATCAATATGACAAACTCATATTTATTTTGATTGTTTTATTGCTAAAGTTGGTTATAATTTTTTTTTTTTTTTTTACTATGGTTGTATTGAACTATGTGCTAAGTTGATTTGCAATAAATAGTAAAATAATGGTATTTCTCATAGAATATTTTTTTATTAACAAACACAAGATAGCTACTCTAGTTTATTTACAATATGTTTACTTCAAACTATGTAAAAATATTCAAATTCTCACGGGCAAGTTAGAGGGTGTCTCCATCCGAAAGGGGTTCTCATAATTTCATTAACCTTGGTGTACCAAAAGGTCATATGGTTAACTCTGAGATATATATATATATATACATACACACACACACACACACTTTGTTCTCACCACAGAAATGAGAAAAGAGTATTACACTTGAAAAAAAAAAAAAAAAAATCAGTCTCTTACTATCTAAAATATATATACAAAATATAGGAATATATAACAAATTGAAATAGACCACTGCCCTCATTATTATAATTCAGCTATTTTAAAAAACTTTCAAATATAAAGAATAAAAGTAACTTTGAAAAATAAACTAACAAGTAATCAATATCTGATTACCAAATAGAAAATATAGTGAATTTAGTTAATATTCAAATGTTTGTTCTGAGGAAGGTGTGAAAAACATGGAAGTTATTTATGTTTTTTAATTTAGTGTTAATTACCTGTATGATGCGAGAAGTTATCATCTTTGTCATATTCAAAACAACACAAAAATACATCTTAAACAGTCAAAACATGAAGAGAATTTAACAACACCTAAAACCCCCTTGAAAATGGCTAAAGAAGTGACCAAAAGCACTTGGGACAATGGACAGTTTTTGTACTCCCTTACTTCCACTAAACAGAAAAACGTAAGAACACTGGAAAAACTAAATAAAAAAAATTAATTAAATTTTCCTTGTCTGGCATATTTAACAAAAGATGTTTAAAAGAAAGGTTGCTTCCCAAATATACATTAATATATATATATGGAAACAAGCATATGCATGTGCTATATCTGATTTATTTATGCAAGTTAATGTTTCCACAAATTACACAGTGAAATGGTATTAACTAATATTGGCAAAATTTTCACGGTCTACTTATATTTATTTATATGATAAATATACTATGTGAATTTCATATCATCTATTTTTATTAACAATACTTACAATAACTTATTTAAAGACATGAGAATTTATTATGCAACTCATGGGTTCATCAAATTGTAAATAAGTAGATATAATAATATAATTATTGATAGTTGTTTTTTTTTTTTAAATATATAAATATAAATTGCCATGATTTATAAGAAAGATATAAACTCAAAAGCGAAACAAGAGAGTGTAATGCTATTGACTGATAGGAACACAATACACAAGAACAATCAAAAATGAAATTTAAAACTTTAACAAGATAAAAGCAAGAAAAACTGGCCTTAAGAATGTCACAACAAAAGATTAAAAAAAAAACAAACAAGTGGATTGATCAACAACAAAATAAAGAAGCTAATGTTGCAAATGTAAACAGAGAGAAAAGATGCAGAATATGAAGATTGGTGATTAAAAACATAAAAGCAACCAAACTATCACCTTTAAATAAACATCACAAAGAGAATCATGTAAGTTGAGCAAAGAAAAGTGCATGAAAACTCAAGTATTTTTCAAAAGTAATTCTTTTTCTTCAATAACTAGGCTGAGAATATGTCAAAGTTTAGGTGAGACTGTCCCAGTTTAAGGACCTGTCCTAGTGTCCCACTAGAGATATAAGCTATCAGTATTTTTTATTTTTTGTCCCAACCCTGAGGCTTAAGGAGTTCTGGGTCATGAAAACATTTTATGATACAATGAAACTAAACCTATAATAAGAACTGAAAACTGTCCGTGCTTGAGGGCTGGAAATTATGGTAAGCCTATCAATAACATATACTAATCAAAAACAAGTGTTTTTTTTTTTACTTCTGTATTGTGCTGTGTGAAGATATTTCCCAAATTAAGGAGTCACATAATTTTCATGTCAAAAATATCTAAATGCTTCTTACTTAAAATACCCAACCACTAATGAAGTTTAAAATTTTCCCAGATAATATTGCAGATACATTTTTAAAAATTAAATAAACACATCAGTTATAGGAGACAAAATTATCAAATATATGAAAAACATATAGAATTCATGTCAGGCTTCCTTAGCAAATTTTGTTTTATTATTTGCATTTCCAGAAATATGTATTCTTGAATACTTTATTTTCATTTATTATTTGATTATTGATCAATTTTAATGGTGAGGCCATTGAATGATAGAAATACTTAAGGAAGAAGTTTATTCTTATACATTTTATCAATTGAAATTAAAGAAAAAAAAACTATTTTGAAATAGAAGATATTTCAGTAAAAATTTTGGGTTCAGATTTTCTATTGTTCAGTAATAAGTATTTTAAACAATTTTAATTTAAACCTATGCACTCAAGATTTTGAATGAAATCATCTTGAATTATTTGAGATTATGTTTCTAAATGAAGCACAATGAGTCACAGTTAGTTTTGAAGCAAACACTGACAGACAAAATTTTAAACAATGCAAAAATCATCAAATAAAACATACTTCTTCCAAGTAGTTCTTAGCAAATACAACTATTTTGATATCTGATAATCATTTATTCTTTTGCTTGCCCCAAGCCACATCAACAATGTTACATGAGCCAGACTAATCTTTATAACACTTAGCTATGGCAGATTTTAGATGTACACTGACTAAAAGAACAAAAACATATTTTATATTGGCATAAAACTGATTGTTTTTTTCTTTTCCTCATGTATATTTAGATTAATAAATACTGTCAACCAAAAATTGGAGACTGAACATTAAATTTACCACCTCCCAGTTTGGGCCATCAAGCCTCCACCCAAACTTTTACTGCTAAAAGAAAACTGATTAATTTCTTGTAGATGTGAAGTCTCTTTTGCCATTGTTTTTCAGTTTGCTTTTACAAGCATAAAAAGACAAAGTTAAAGACCAATAATCACACACCTCTTCCTACACAGTAAGTTATACATTGATAAAAATTAGGATTTGGGAATCCAATTTTTATTTTTCAGGCATATATATATTTTACAGTGTTGTTATTGTTGTAGTTATGATCGCACATTTGCCTGTCTCTATTGATACAGCAATTGAGCCAGACATAGAATCATGTCTCAAATTCAACTGTTTTGATCCCTTTGAAATGTAAATAGAAAATAAGAAGCCTACCAAGACAATACAATATGGAGGTGAGAGTGGATGTGTTAGTCAAATTAGAGAGAAAAAAAAAATCAAGTGTTTTCTGCAGGAATCTCTACAGGCAAATCCAGGACTATTAGTAGCAACACCTCTTCTCACTATACAAATTATACACCTGAGATTAACCAAGAAAAGAATATATCAGTTAGAAACAGAGATAAAACCAACACAGATATTATTTAGCCAAAATATTTCCAAATTTTGAAGAAAAAACAAATTTTAACATTTTTGGAATTTCTATATGCCTGTACAAGTACATTTTTTTTTCAAAAAGTATTTTAATTGAAGAATGAATGCAGAAATAGTTATTTTTTCTGGATTTAATATAAGACCTGTTTACAAAGATGCATTTGCAGATCATGGAAGTGTTAGGTCAATTAGCCTAGATAGATATGAATGCATTCAAACAACAACAATATATATATATATATATATATATATATATATATATATATATATATTAAATAAAAGCATGTATGTAAATTTCAGGTATAAATTGTCAGTATATGATGTAAAGTAATTTAAAATCCAATAATTAGCTGATAAAATTAATTGACATAAACCAATGGAGAAAGGCAGTTACTGCAAAACTCACAATACCAAACAACAACTTTACACTGAAAAGGAAAATTTAATTCAAATCAAGAAAAGACAAAACCTATTTACACATTTCAAAAAAGGATGAACATTTACACTAACATTTATTTAGATTATTGAGGTTTTCCAAATTAAATGTGGCATATGGTCAACATTATTAATTGTATACTCCTTCCTCCTTAGCACCATAGACACCTGTGGAGTATAAGTCCACAACCTCACCAGGTGTTGCTGCTGTGGTGAAACCAGTTTTGAGTTCAGATTTGTCCTTCTCCTAGACTGGCTGTTAACCAGGGCTTGAGATCCCAGTCTGCCCTGTTATTTGACCTATAGCTGATGGGGTGGAACAGAAAAGTGAATATAACAAACTTCAAGAATTTGAACACAGCACAGTGATTCCATTTTCTGTGTTGATAATCACTACGCTACACATATATCCAAGTAAATTAAAAGTTTTAGGTTGCCTGTTAATTCCACCAATGGTTTTTGTTTTTCTTATATATATATATATATATATATATATATATATATATATATTAATGTGTTTGTGTAAAAAGTGTATCATATGATGTACAGGTAATTTATGCATGCACAATACAGATATGTAAGCATATATGCAGAAGACAGAATGTATGATCATCAGCTAAAAAGAACAGCCCAAGATGTGAATTACCAATTAGAAACACCAAAATCAAGTACAAAGATTTAAATATGTACAAAGTGCTTTAACAGAGGACTAAAAAGATGCCTTCCTAAAGTCTAGCAAAGTATTATGAAACAAGAAAATTTCATTAGAAACAAAGAAAAGAGTACTGAACTGTTATGTAATTCCCCTATATGACAGTGAATGCTTAAAAACAAACATTGCTAAGAGCTATAAAGGACAGGAAGTTGTGTAGAGCCATGATCGCCCATGTCCTGGTGAAACATGGCACATAGAAGAAGAGGAAGTGTATATGCATGTAAATCTACAGTGTATAGTATGTCATTGTGTAGAAATCTAACTTTTTAACACTTAATTATACAATTATCTATAAGTAGACTGTACTAGCATTTCATTTCAATTTGGGCTTGAAATAAATTGAAGCAACAAAACAGAAATGTTGAAAAAATTAAAAATACCTAAGTTAAATACAGACAACTAAAATTCGTCAGAATCAGCAACTATGACCTTTTGGTTATGAAATCTACATACAGGTCAAAGTTCATTTTATAGCATCTTTCACTTTGAACTTTCTAGACATTCAGTACATTTTCCATTTATACAAATCACACAATAGAAATCTAATTTTGATTTCTTCCTGTTAAAAAATAACAGAGGTAGTTTTAGATAAATATTTTTTGACTTCTTCAAAACCCTTGTGGGATTGGCATAGCTTAGTTAGAGATACCTTACACAAAAGAAAAACTTTTTTTTCAGTAAATTTACATTGGGCTATCTAAGAAAATAAGTATATTTCCTTATGCATAATGAGAGAAAGTGAATAAACATTTTTGTAAGGTTATATATTGTTATAGTGTCAGGGAATTGCTAAAAGAAAAATGAACCATCAAGAAAATCTTCTTCCTTAAAAAGAACTGCTAAAAACATATCAACTCTTAAAGCTTAAACTTTACTTAGCAATTAAGGCCACTTTATTTATCCAGGAAATACTACTGCTGCCATAAGGAACAAAGCACTCAACTAGTTAAAGAGATTTTTTTCTAAAACAAGTATGCTCATAATGGTGAACTGACTTTTTCAGTGTTGGGAAGGAAGATCAGCTTTTGGACTCTTATCTGTAGAGTAAAAGAAAATAGCTTTTTTCATTTGGATATTTATAGAAAGATGTGCATTCAATATTCCAAACAAATCCAAATGATAGCAGAAATTACCATAATTTCTGGAATATAATATATAATTTTTCCATTATAAATGCTTTTAGTAATAATTATGCTTTAAACTTAAGCACTGATAGTTTTTTTTTTTTTTTACTTGTTCTTATAAAATTGATCAACTTTAAATGACGGTCCACTTATTTCCAATATCAACATTACTATTTAAAAACTTACTAATTTTTAATAAATAGCTTATGAAATATATATATTATTTGCAGTGTTTACATCTTATATGTATGTATGTAGAGACAAAACAAGAAAGGAAGTATAAACATGGCAATCAACACTGCATAGTTACCATCTTCATAGCTCAGTGCAATCTTCAAGTCAAGTGCTACTCCTATATATATATATATATATATATATATATATATATATATATATAAAATCACTGGGGGTTTAATGGAATTGGTTGAAGGAGATAACTGGCCTTTCACTCTTTTGCTTAAGGTTTTTCATGGTTGCTTATTTATGCTGGCTGGAGGAAGTGTATAAATAGCTTAGGGTTATTTCATTGAGGTGTGAAACTGGCAGTCACTATGTCCACTGTTTATAAACACTACTTCCCAAAAGAGCAGAATATGTCAGTCGTTTGACAAGACAATGTCGCACCAGTCTTCCATGGCCCAGTTGTGAAGCACAGTAACCAATGTTTTATCAATAATGGTTGCTCATTGGCCAACACCTACAAAACCCCAATGTAATACAGTGTATGCTGTACAGTGCAATAACTTTGGTTAAATATCACCAGACTTGATTTGGAATGTGATTTAATGCAATGTTCCTATTCATTAAGGATACTTATCATACTTGTCAGTTATCAATGGCCCTATTCTTTCATCATGTATGGTTGCTTGCAGTATTCATGTGCTTTATGAGTTTACATATTTCTAGTATACTCTTGCTACTATTGCCAAAGAAAAATCAACAGCAGTGCCCCAATCTTTTGAGCCTCAACAATCATTCCACAGTCAAACAGTATGCCTGTATCCTATAGCTATCACAGTTACATTACCTTTTTGCCTATTACATCAACCAAGTCCACTTCTACAAGTGGGAGAAGGTAAAATCATCCAATATGTTTCTGTCTCTAAGTTTTTGACACTTCAGTTTACATGTGTACAAAATTAGTCATTTAAATGACTATATAATCTCTGATAATAATGTGAACTAGGTCTCTTATTTTTTTATATTTTATCCAACAATTCTTTTGTTACCTCCTTGAGTGACATTCCATCTACATACACAGATGTTTATACATCTATTCTTTTATTTCTGATATTAATAATTTCATGTACTTCTGTCTGAATTTCTACAATGAAGAATTATCATTATTTTATAATCTATTTATATATCATCTTGATTGTTATAGTCACACTGCCCATTGTACATTCCAGTTTGCTTTCGATATGTGCTGTATTCAGTAATCTGAACTAAACCCTTTATTCAATCCACAGGTTATAAGCTATTCTTATAGAATCAGAGGATTCCTAAGGCATGGGTTCAAGGCATCTATATATTGTAAACATGACTGGTGTATACTACCTCTGAACTGGGGACTCCGGGCAATGCTTTGTGACTCTCGGTATCTTATCAACATTTGCTTTTTTCTATCTACATTTATATACATTACAAATTAATCTAAACACAACTGACTATTAAAGGATTAAAAATTTTTGCAGATTTTGAGATAATTCTGTTTTTGTTTTTTGTTGTCCAAATCTGTGAATTTGTTTTGTTCATGCTAAGTCTAAAAAAACAAAACAAGAAAACAAAACAAGAAAATATAAAATTCACTATCTTTTATCCATAATGTGTTCAAATTATTCAACTTTTTAACAAGAAAAATTTCAAGTTGATGTAAAAAATTGCTGTAAAACATTTAAGTTGGAATGATATATTATGATGTGTCTCTAATTTGTATTTAAATACATTATATTTATTTTCAATTTTTCTACTTGAATTGTTCACTTATATTACATATGATCCATTATTTTACATAATTAGGTGTATATGCATGTAAATCTACAGTGTATAGTATGTCATTGTGTAGAAATCTAACTTTTTAACACTTAATTATACAATTATCTATAAGTAGACTGTACTAGCATTTCATTTCAATTTGGGCTTGAAATAAATTGAAGCAGCAAAACAGAAATGTTGAAAAAAATTAAAAATACCTAGGTTAAATACAGACAACTAAAATTCGTCAGAATCAGCAACTATGACCTATTGGTTATGAAATCTACATACAGGTCAAAGTTCATTTTTGCATACATTTTATATAAATATTACCTTATGAAAGTTGAGATGTAGTAGAGTGTGGGAGCCTTGTATCATAGATCCAGTAGGGACCCACAAAACCCTTGCACCAGCTCTGATTGTAAACTTATCTGAAACTTAATTACAAGCAACTATACAGCATGAAGAAAAGATCATCTATGCTTCCAAATAAGAATTACTCTGCAAGCATAAGATTGGCTTCCAATAGCAGAAAAAAAACAAGTGGAAAACAATAGAAAACTCTCATTGTCTCCATCTATCAGAGAAATGTTGGAAAGAATTCAAAGGTTCTGTGGTCCATGCAATATTAGGACAGTATTTAAAAAGCAGTTCCACTATTCAAATATACCCCACCAAACAAATAGTATAGTTCTTGGTCATGCATTCTTCTGATGGCCAAGCTTTCATCCAAAGAACACATGACCAAGAACTATACAATTCCATGCAGTTGTAACAAAGAATACAAAGGTGTAACCAGTATCAAAAAGCCATAATCTGTGGAGAGACAAGGGAATCAAGGTAAAGTGAGTACACTGATGCTTTCTCGGTAGTCCTAGTATAAACACTATATTGTATTAGGCAGTGAAATTCATATAGTCTGATTCACTGAAAAAAAAAACCAAAAAAAAAACCAAAGTAGCACCACAAAGATTAATTAACTCATATGAGAGATCCTCTAGTAGCAATAACAGTAAGATGAATATCACCTATTCCAAAGGATTGAATAGCTGTTATATTAGGTTGGTGCAAAAATAATGTCGTTTTTTGACGTTCAACTTCATGTGAGAAAACAACATTATTTTTGCACCAACCTAATAATAACATTATATTTATGCATTTATGCAATCATCCAGTTTTTATATCTTCAAGTAATATATTTAATATTGAAAATCTGAATGCAGACATCTGTGTGTGCATGTGTGTAATTCATAGCCCAAGAGAGAAAGATTCTATGCCCCAAATCAGATTCTTTTGCATTCTACTACAAGACAATGTTCTTGCAAGCAATTTTAGGCTGGACTTTCAGAATTCAGTCAACAGTACCTTGCTCTAACCACTAAGCCAAATCTGACAAGTCTTGTTATACAGATGTATGTACCCATGTGTTTGTAATGTTACCATTTATGCAAATATGCTAACAACTCAAAGCAAAAGAAATTAAAGATGTATGGATTTATTCTCTGTAAACATCATTCAATCATCTTGATATGTTTTGGTTCTCTTTTTATGCCCACAATTATAATCAAGCAAAATAATTTATGGAAATACACTAATCTAAATGCATGGCCTAAAGGTTTGTATAAAATTACTCATAAACAGAGTGGGAGATATTTTATAGAGCAAAAATGGTAGCATTTAGAAAAGAATATGGTAGAGATGGTGTTGACAGTGGGAAAGAGATTTTCTAAATCTCAGAATCTCTAAGATGGCAAGAAAAATGCCTGCATCCAAAAAATGACATATACATGAGTGCGTATGAAAATATACTGATGTATATAATGATATGTTTATTTAAAACATATATGTGAGGTACTGAAAAGTTATCAGCCTGACCAAGATACCCTTTAAAAAAAATTATGATTAGTTATTTGGTCAGATTTTAGGAAGTAGGCTGGGCTAAGAACTTTTCAGCACCTCCTTGTATATCAATGTTTATTTACAAGTGTGAGTATTTAAAAAAAAAATTGATTATATGTGTCAGACCCTATGCATACATGGAGAAAGTTTATGTGCAGCTATAACATACACATTCAAGATTGGTTATAGCCATTATATATATATATATATATATACACACACACACAAAAAAAAACAATGCCAAATTGGACAAAAGAGTCATATGTATAGAGTATGAATATATATATATATATATATATATATATATATATATATATATATATATACTTACGTTCTCTAGCTATTTTATAACAGTAAACTGTCTTGGCTTGAATTTGCAAAAAAAAATTTCCAAGTTCTCTCAGTACTGGGCTGGATCTAAAAGTATTGGTTGCCAAGAGATAAAGGGTCCTGCCCACAACTACAATGCTATCATTTAATTTTCATAGCAAAGATTATTTTCTAAAAATACATATGGAAAAAAAAGAATAAAATTTTTAAAAATTGGAAAAATGTGTATTTCTTAGTAATTACTTTATACATGTACTACATATATTACTGGCAGTAGATACCAAATGTAAATACAGAATGTAATAATTTAATTTTTTACTTATTTATTTTAATTGTAGATAATTGCTTGATACTTTTTAAGTAGTTTACTGCACAATTTATACATTATTAGAATAATTCAAAAGCACAATAGAGAATTGCATGCAGTCCATTTTATTAAGAGTAATTGTTTGTGTTCAACAGATGATTATGCAAATCTGACAATAGTTGTTTATCCAATTCATCTAAAATTTCCTTTTCAATGGATAGTAACATAAATGATTCCAAATTCTTCTGAGACAACATTCTTAACTTTGTCTTTATGATTTTTAGCTTTGAAAATGTTCTCTCACATTGGATTCAAGTAACTAATTGTGTGCAGATCATTTTATTAAGTTCTTTTATTGTCTGTATTTGTTTCTGTATTGCATTTTTATTTGATATACGGAGTCCACTTCATCAAGGGTCCACTTGCCATCAACTCAAGCTGACACCCTGGCCAGTCTACCACTGAGTTTTCCTAAATCAATATGAGTAACCTTCAGGCCTATACAGCTAGATCATCTGTTTATAAAAAAAATGAGTGAGGTATACATGTAGCCTTATAATTGACTAAATCCTAAACAACTATAATTTTCTGAACAATGCATCACATTACTCCTAAACCAACGATTAGGTGAATTGATTCCCTATTTTATCAATGACACTCTCATCCTACATTGAAATATTAACTTTTTCTGAAAGTCATTTGGACTTTACTAAATTCACTAAAGACTGATAAGTGGAAAATCTTAAAATTCTTAAAAATAGGTTTAAACAATTCATATGGACAATATAGAAAATATGGTACTGGGGAAAAGAACGTAGCAATCAGTGGATGCGGAGAAAGCCTACATTATTAAAAAATTTCAATAAATCATTGATGAAGGTTGGAAATATTATTGATGAAGGCCAAAATATTAGGATAATAACAACAAAGATGAGAACAACAATCTACATGTAAATAATAACTCCTCATTCCAGAAATTCCACTATTTTATTTGAACTGCACAGATAGACAACTTTCTTTTCTGGTTTTCCTGTTGCTACTGCCCCTTTCTAATAGTTGTCATCTTCTATAAGCTGAAAAGAGGCAACAACAAATATCAGGTAAGGGAATCTCAGCCAAGTCACGCATACTAATTATCCACTTCATATGAAACAATCTGATACTTTCCTATTAAGTAGTCAGGGTGGTTGTTTATGCCTGTTAACATCAGCATCACCTCATTGTATAAAATTAGCTTTGGGTGAGTTTTTAAAAGTGAGAATTTATAATTTTCAAACAAAAGTAACAATGGCAACAATTTCTGTAAATATGTCTTAGGAAAAATACTAGATTTAGATCAGAAACAAAAAAAATACTAGATTTAGATCAGAAACAAAAAAAAAAAAAAAAAAAAAAAAAAAATCAATGAAAAAGAAATGATCAGTGCAATTAAAACAACAAAAGTTAACGATTGCTCGAGTGTGAACAACATGCACACACACGCACACATTGTAGATATATTTTCCTCCTTTAAAAACCCTGATTTTCAACATCCCCTGCCTTGAGGACATATCCAAGCACAGAAAAGGCTATGGAAGTAAATCCAGATAGAAAACCCAGAGTTGGTTGGCAACTCCTGCAGCCAAGCCAGCCCCAAATGCAATGCTTTGTATTCCTTTGCCTCTTGTTAGTATGGCTAAGAAGGAGGACAGGCATGTAGTCTGGGCAACACACAGCTGCCATATACCATGTCTGCACCCAGGAGAGGTCCATCCAGTCTCACTACCAAAAGACTAAATTTTGATCAAACAGGGTACTGCCTTTATCTCACAAGATAAATGGATGCCTACTACATTTCTTCAAATAAAATTAATTGAAATAAGTAGAATAATTTGTTCAATTTATTTCTATTTACATTATTTACACTCAGATTATTGTCCTCATATTTATTATTACCACAATGTTTCAGCTGTTGTACCCTCCAGCCTTCAAGTCATGTCAATCCAGGTAACTTTCAAAGAATTTTAAACTGAACCCTTTATTTAATCTATGGTTTTTGTTCCACTGACCATGTCTAGAGATATCTCAACTTGTTCTTATTTAGTACTGCTTAGCTTTTGCTCACCCTATTTCTGCACTACCCAGCTCAGGGATTGAACTCACAATTACTATGTCACCAAATTCAGATAAATAGCATCACCTTTTTCAGATGCAGAGTGGCTTTTTGTTTTCCCTAAGAACTTTTTCATTTCATATTGTTGTAAGCAATCCATTATTCATTACTTTTTATCATTCTTTTCAAAGACGGGTCATTTTTGTTGCATTTGAGCAGTGAATCACAGATGGAAATACAGTCAATTATTTTATTCTGTTAAATCATGAGGTAATGATTCATGTATTCAAGTGTTTTCAAATAGCTTACAATACTTATATGAGATATGTGAAAATCTTTGCCGTGTCCATGTTACCTGGATTATTTTTAATCAGTATTTCAGTTTCATCAATGACTGCAGGTCTACAGAAATGTTCTTGGTCTTCCAGATTGAAATTCCCACTTCTGAATCAAGTGAATCACATGTAAAGAACACTCTCAGCTACGACACAATCCTCATAAACAGCAGATATCTTTCATGCTGTTTGTACAGCATTTTTTCCTTTCCAGAAATAAAAGAGCTTTTATGCTTTTATAATGAAAATGCATCTCATTTTCCTGTTTTCACTTTTAACATAAAAACATTTAAAATTCACAATCCATGCATAAATCATATAGAAAGACACATTGAAATGTCTCCTTTACAATATTTATGTCAAATTTCACTCACATTTGCAACAAAATCATGTGTTCAAATGCTACCTATTGAAAAATACTATAAAATTGTGTTCCAACCCAAAATTAACAAAATCATTCAAGATTCTTGTTAAGCAAATATTGATTACCTAAAATCATTTTTTCCTGAATTACTGTCATCTTTTAAATATATGCTTATATACACAAACATATACACATATACAGTCACACACAAACATATGAGACAGATGAAAATTTTAGCTTTTTTTTTAAGGAAAAAATATTTTAATGTGACTACAAATCTAAAAAGTGAGTTAAACAAAGTCAATACTTAGGATATTCTATATCTAATCAGAAAGAAGAAATTTGTGACTAGACACAAATTTATGAGAAAATTTAGCAAAAAGGCACAAAGCAAAAGTTTTAGACATACATCAATAAACTACATTACAGCTAATATTTCATTACCATTACTTGCGATGAATGCTGTCAGAAATTTAGAATCATTTTTTTTAAAGTTGTTCACAGAAATTAACTTCAATTTTATTTCACTCCTACTGACTAATAACCTCAAGATTTATCAAGTTTTGGACATCCCTCTGATAACTAAAACAACTTCTGTAGATTTTATTATAGGATTTAGGCTAAACAACAGACTTGGCCACTCTAAATTCCTTGTTTTATTTGCCTTTAGCCATTCTCTTGTTTTCACTGCAGTATGTTTCAGATCATTATCATGTTGAAATATCCAACCCTTAGGTAGTTTAAAACGTTTTACAAATTGAACATTTTTCTTCTCTAGAATTTAACAATGTATAATATTGGCCATTTTTCCTTCAATGATATGTAGTGTTCTTATACCCCTAGAAGAAAAAAAACAAATTATTATACTTACACCACCATGTTTAACTGTTAGGATGGTATTTTCAATGTAATGTGATGTGCAACTTTTTCCTTAAACAGGTCTTGAATGGTTTTCAAGAAAGTGTTCAATTTTTATCCAGTCAGACCATAATATTTTGTTTCAGAACAAAAATCTCCTTGAGACAATGATGAGCAAAGAGTAGATGAGATTTTACAAGACTACCCTTCAGAAAAAAAAAGAGTTTTTTCTAGGGATCAGTTCTACACAGTCAAGTATCCGACTATTTGTATCTTTGCTCATTTCTCTCCCAGTTGCCTGCAGATGAGTTGAGTTACTTTCCATCAATTGACTGCATATTTACTTGCAAGAATATCCTGTCCAAGGAAGAAATGTTGTCAGGCAATATTACTTCCATTTTCAAATGATAGCTTTAATCATACTGTTGGTGATATGTTCATTGGAGAGCTTTAAATATCCCATTCCATGATTATGATGGTCAATTCTTAATCTACAAATTTCTTGTGAGTGATCCTTTGTCATTGCCATTGTGAAAACCTTTGAACATGTCAACCAGAAATTCAATATCCATTCAAAGTACCCATCATACATTTCAATTATCAATCATTGTGTGTGGTGTGCTGTGGTTGGTCAAAAGAAACTTACAAATTAATTCAATTACAAACTGCAAGTTTTATTGTTTTGTCATAATTTCAGAATGTGTTCAAAATTTGTGTCCCACTTATATTATTAATTTGCATATAAAATTTATGCACAGACAAAATTTCCTTATTTCTGTTTAGATATATAATACCTGGAGTAGTTACTACAGTCAACTTAATTTTAGGTTTGTAGCCACAATAAAAATTATTTTTTCTTAAAAAGACTTTAATGTGTAATACTTTCATGACTATGTATATATATAAAACCATAGCTATATACATGTATTATGCATATATCTGTAATTGTTAAAAACAAATACATTTTCCTTTTTATAATTTCTAAGTTGAACATTTGGTGAGGGGTACCTTTTTCTGAAAAAGCTGTAAAGATACTCCAAAATGAACATATCTCTTCATTTTAAGTAAGTGAAAATGAGCAGATTTCAGGCATGTACAACAACAAAAAAAAAAAACAATATTCAAATGCCATCATTTTCAAAATTAAATATAGTTTTTTAAGTGAATTATTAGTATTACAAAATAAAGAGTGTTCCACTATAATACTAACTTTGAACATATGCGAAGGGACACAATTTATTTTGCAATGTCAAGATGGATCTGTAGTATATATTTTAACAAATTTGTTTTGACTTAGAAAAAATTTACCTTAAGCTACAAGTAATTCTACAACATAGGATTTCAAGGAATTATATATTAAACCAAAAATATTGGACTGTGAAAGAAAAATTATCTCATTTGATTTATCTATTCTATTGTAATGAATTGATCTAATATACACTGTGACACACAAACTGAAATTATCCAGCAAAACTTAATAAGGCACCAAGAAGCTGTTTCAATGGATGTAGTATCGAATAATCTTGCTAATGCTATAATAAAGATAGAAGTTAAATCTTATTGTATTTCTGCTGATCCAAGCATCAAACCTGATGCCATTATTACTTCTTGTTCTTTTAGTCATTAATTCTAGATTGCAACTGATAGCAATAGCTAATTTGACCAGTACCAAAATAGACGGTCAGGGGTTTATTGTAGGGAAAATTTCAAGTAGAAATCCAGATAATTGACAGTAAATATACAAATAAATGCTTCAGGCAGAATTTAAAACAAAACAAACACTTCTAGCAATAAAACATTTTAATAGAGAATAAAAATATTTTTAATAATTATTATTTCACTAATTGATGACAAAGCAGAAACTGATTGAGAAGTATAACAATTTATCTTTGTAAGATCAGTAATGTTTTACAATTTAATAAATTAATTGTAGAAATGAATGAATTAGTAATTCACAAAAAAGCTATATATAAATTTGAAATACATATAGAAACAATTAAATTTAAAATGAATGATATCAGTAACATCAAAGATTTACCCTTTTCTATTTCATTTATACTTTAAGCTTTTTATTTTTTTTTCCATTTATTCGTTATTTACCTGTACACATTTTTATAAATAAGCAACTAGAGTCACTTTTAATTATAATTCTCTGTGGATTGATAAGAATGAACACTAAAACAATGAATTTTTTCATTATCCAAATATTAGTCAAATATTGATAACCCTACAAGCATATTTTGGAAATAACTTTCAACTAAAAAATTCTGATGTAAACAATTTTTAAAATATATTTTTACCATATCTTTTCTGTCATGCATTTGATAAATTTCTACAATTAAACCCTCTTTTTATGTTCTCCCTTTTTACCTGGACTACATTTCTTTTTCTTCCATAGATATCAATATGTTCTCCTGTTTTCTTTATATTTATTTAGTCCTATTTGTTCACTCACTTTGAATAATTGTTAAAGAGAAGGACACCAACAAAACATGTTTAATAATAGCATAGAACCTATGCAACTCAACCATTAGGGAGGATGTTTGGTAAAAAAAGTTACATCTTTAATAAGTCAATATGAATAAAGTGTAATGGAATAGACTAATTTGTGGAGAGCTTACTGCAGCTCCATGAACACTATATCAGATTTTATTATTAAAATTGGTATTAACCAGTCAATATTAGTAGAATTATCGGTATATATTTGTGTGATCTATATATCGTGTGAATTTCAGCTCATAATATCTGTTTTTTATTAGAATTATTTACAATAACTTATTTGGTGATACGACATTTTATTATGCATTATTATTCAAGTAAATAAATATAACCTCAAAAGAGAAACAAGATATTGTAAAATTATTCAATGAAGGCAGCAAAATATTAGAAACAATAAAAAAGTTGAACTGAGATCAAAAAGCAATCAAAGAAGAAACTGAAAACAGCAAAATAAGAAAAAGAAAATAAGTGGTTTTAAAAAATCACAAAAAGAAATTTGAGAAGAATTAAAAGGTAGTAAGCATGTAAAGTGGAATGACCAGCTAGAAAAGATTTATTTGCTATTAGAAATGTAAATAAACATAAAAGATACTGAATATAAGAATATTAGCTAAAGACATGAAAGCAACAAAACTATCCACTTTAAGTAATCACAAAGAGAAATGCATAAGGCAGGTGAAGAAGTACATGATTTCTCAACAATAATATCCTGTATAAATGTAGAGCTACAATGGATAGACTTGATGGCTGAGCTAGTGGTTGGATCCTTCATGAAAAACATTAATCAACATGACTGACAACAGAGGAGAAGGTGGAGCAATGTTTTTAGGTAGTAAATTTATAGGTCCCTTCAAAGTTGATGGTGGTATCAAGATAAATGCAGAAAATTATTGTAAATTCTTGAAAAGATGCTTTGAGTGGTACAGGTCATAACCAAAAAGATTTAAGTATTTTCCTACAAGATAATGCTCCTTAACATCCTGCAAAGCTGACAGTTGCCTGCCTTCACAAGTAATGTGTATCAAAGAGACCAGATGAATAAAATGGCACCTAGACTCTCCGGATATATATTCATTACAAGACTTGTTGTCTATCATCAAGATATCTGTATAAGAATACAAAACACTATTCAAGCAAAGAATATCTCTGGTATGTCAAAACAGTAGTTTTTAAGTCAGTAAAAACTACTGAAAACTGATTAAGATTATAGAATCTTAAGAAGCTAATATTAACATGTAAAATAATAAATTACTCAGGTATATGGGTTATTGTGTTATTCAAATATAGTTTCCTTTGACCTGTAAATGTGTGGTTTATTTATGTTGCACTGACATTTCCAACACAAGTTATCAGTATTTTTAATAAAGAAATATTAAACTTGAAACTCAGGTGGTATATTTATCATACAAATATATGTGAATCCTGAAAATGTTATCAACATTGATTGGTTAATACCAATTTTATTGTGAAAACACTGGCTTGCATAATAAAATCTGACAGGGATTGTTAAATAAAATATATTAAAGGCCACAAATGACAGCAAATTGTGGAGAGTCATGATCACCGATGTCTTGAAGAGACACAACAAATAGAAAAATACTCCTATAAAACAGTTAAATAAATCTACTGAAGAAACTGTCTGAAGATCACGTCAGCATGAAACTCAAGTTATGACTAGAACCATCCTTTCATAGGATTTAACATTGGTAAGCATGTTTTGCTCAGTCTAGACAATCTGGGCTTTGAGCATTTTATTTTTACTTTACAGAGTAGGTAAGTTTGGTTTTAGGCCTATTATTCTTTTTCTTTTTTTAGTATTGTCAGTTTTATTCATGACTGTATCTGGATAAGAAATTTAGGTTTTGGCAAGTTGTCTGTTGGTTTTGTTTATATATATATATATATATATATATATATATATATATATATATATATCACACATATAGTGCTGGTGTTAATAAAAGCTATTAAGTATATATTAATAAATATTAAATATACATATTATCCTTCAATGATAGCATGACTCAGGGTTTCATGCACAACGCAATCTTCAGGTGCTGAATATAGATTGACTCTTATGTAATTTAAATTTTAATAAAAATATCTAGTTATCGTAATGTTTGCTCGGTTATATATTTTAGCGGAATTACAGTTTTTAATTTTAAAAATATATCTAGCATTTAAAATAAGTGTGATATATGTAAAAAAAAAATTATTTTAGTGTTGTGAATATTAATTTTTTAATTAAGTATAAAGAGAGGTTACTGGGTCGTTTTAAAAAAAATAAAAAAAACATTAAAAAAACACAATTTATATTAAAAATTAATCTGGATCAACATATTTAAGCAGATATTTATTTTTATGCTTTTTTATTTCATTTCTCTTGTTTAATAAGCCTGGTTTATGTAAGTGTTATAAAAAAACTAATTTTTCAACAAGATATAAATTACATCAATTGTCTTTCCCATTGTAAGATTTGGCTCTTGCTACAATATCCCATGTGATAATAAGTGCATTACCACCATTCTTTAATTGCCAGAAATGTTTAGAGAGAGCAGTGCCATTTATGTATTTTATATTGCTTAAAGTCATTCAATGAAATTTTGTAGGACTTTTAGTGGAACCAAAAAAAATTTGACATTGTTACCAGAATGTATGTATACATATTATCGGTCATACATTGACTGTTTAAGGAACAGATCATATTTTTCAGCAGTTGCATTTATTTTTTAAAAATTAACTCATTAGACATGTATTTGCTTAATATAATATGTTGAGATATAGATTTATTGATGTCACTAATGCAGTTATAGCAGATCTTAACATTATTTTTGTTAAGAATCTTTTTTACTGCTGATGAATGTTTAAAGTGCTTATGAATAAAATTTAGGAAAATTCTTGAACATTACAATTAAAAGGTGGATTAAACTATATAATGTTACACCTACGGTGTTTCTGCTTATTTTTAACTTCTTTGTTTTTTCTAAATACTTTAAACTTACTTTATGGTTGTTTAGTTCTAAAGTCTTTAAATACTTAATTTTATTATTATCAAATATTTCCTTATTGCTGGAGTTGGTAGATAATCTAAATGGATTTATGTAAATGATCTAGAATTTTATGTCGGTGGTTTGATTCTTTACTGATGTATCTATGGTTATGTAGAACTTTGGTATATGGTTTGTAATAATCATTATTCAAGTCAAAGGTCACATTGAGAAAATTGATCACATGAGCATTGGTGGTAGTGGTAATATTTAGCTTGTGATCTTTGAAAAATTTTATCAATTTCTTAATCGATCTATATTTCTTGGACTTGTTTCATAGAGGGGAATTACACCAACATCTTTATAGAGTCTGGTGTCCTTAATATGGAAATCACCACAAAACAAGATTCCAACAATTTCATATGCCTCTGCTGAATCATATGCCTCCGTAGCAATATTAAAGTTTAGATTATTTTTTTTTATAAACATTATGGAATAATATAGAATTTTGTGCCTGCTTTATGATTTTGATTTTGTGATCACTAATAGGACAGTCATTTTTTTTGCTAAATTTATAGCAGACATTAGCAGATTCTCGGCGATGGATAGGTATAAGTCACAAATATCAAATTGGGTGAAGGTACATTTTTTTCTTCCATTCTCTCTCTCTCTCACACACACACAGTTTTACATTCCTTCTTCTATGTACTGCATCCCTATCAGACATAGGCAATCATGGCTCTCCATAACTTCCTCTCCCTTGTGGCTCTTTTTTCTTTCTCCCTTTACTAAGGTTCTGACACACAATTCTTCCATCCATTCAAACAAGCTCATCAGTTAAGTAGCTCATTGCCTTCCTTTGTCTCTTGCCCTCAATATGCCATGTGAAGGTTAAGTTTTCTAAGCCCTCCTTCCTTATTATGTGTCCAAAGAATTTCAGCTCTCTTTTCCTGATTCTGAGTAAAAGTGTTCTATTTACATTCATTACAACTTACCAATTCATTAATTGGAATAAAAAACAAACTTTCTTTAACTATTCAATAACAATAAGACAAAATCAAACTTTTGAAAAGATGACAACCAATATTTAGACACAAACAAGCTTACACTGTTTTCCAAACACATTGCAAAATATAAGAGAAGAAAAAAACTTAACAGAAGAGAATGTCAAAGCAAAAAGAAATTCATATTTTCCCCTGAAGAAACATTGTCTTTTTGATTTTGTTTTTATAAAATAAAGATTGTAATGTTTCTTTATGATGCCTGCACAAACATTCTAAATTGATAGACAATTGAGATATAAAATATGAATAACATTTTTATTTGTTTTGTATCTTCAAAGAAATTATATGAATTCATGTCTTATTCATAAATTACAAAACTATGTAGATGCATCAATAAGTCGACAGACTAATGATAAAAAAAGCATTTAACACAAACATTTATTTTTCAACAATCTTCTTTGTCAACTGCACATAATTCAATAGTGAATATTAATCACACAAAATTTCAGATTAAAATTTGGCTAATAACTACATGTCATGCTACAGACTTATTGATCCACTCTCATACATGGAACTTGTGCTGTAATTCATTATTGCTTAGTCTTGTTCTGTTCTCTTTTGGACTGATAAAATATAGTGAACCAGGCTGTCCTTTAGAATCCATGAACAAAACAAAAGGATGAATTTTCACATCTTTTTCTCAACTGTTATAAAGTTCCACTTCACTTGTATAATAATTTTTGTTATCCATTATAATTTTCAATTTGTAAACTTATCTTAACTCATATTTGGCTTGTGTTCCCACTTGAGAATATCAAAAACCCTCAAATGTAAATGCTAATTAATTAACTTTTTACAATATGAAAATTAAAATTCCACTAATTAATATTGAATGCTAAATTCTATCATATTGTTTCCCAATATTATCTATAAAATATTTGCAATTCTTGAACTGAGTTCCCATCAATGGTGAAACAAAGGGATTTCACATTTGTGAAATGTTCTAGGATTGAAAATGAATTATAATCAAATGTTGATGCAAAGTGTTACTAAATAACCTGGATAATTATGAATTCAAATTTGGCACCTCGTATTGGCTTCATAACTGTAATGTTTTTTTTTTATTGACAAGATTTAAAACTTTCTTCTTTTTGGTATTTTTTATCATAGTGAAGATATTTTTCTTTTATAAAGTCTTTATTTGAATAATGAATTGTTCATTAGTCCTTCACATCATGGCATGTTTATTAAACCTCTTTATTTGGAGAAAATCTAAAAATGTAAATTTACCAGAGCTGAAAACAATTATCTCTGACTAGGATATTATCATGGAAACCACAAAACAATGAAATATAATTAAGCAATATTTTAAAATAATACAACTATCTTATCATATAAGTGCATATATGATAAGTATTATTCCATTTAAATAAAAATGATAATTCTTCAGTATTATTAATTTTCCTTATATTGATATTTTCTCTGAATATCTATAGAATATTTTTAAACATGCATACAATAATAATAATATGGTTTGATGCGTAACTCAAATGCCCCACAGTCATAGGAACCAATATGCAAAATGGTTGGCAGCACCAAAAGCAAGAAGCATAAAACTTAAACAGTTTTTGTATAAACTAAGCCACATAGAGAAAGAATCAATGAATTCAAATTGAAACATCTAAGATAATCTATACATCTAATACAAAAATTAAAAATAATAATTCTCGAAAAAGACAATATCAAATTGATTTCAATAAAGTCAGTTCCAAGCTTGATACAGATTAAAATAAATTAAGTCTATATACTAAATATTAGTTTTAGTTTTTCAAAATATCTCTTTCTAACAGTGTAAATAAGAAATTAAAAAAGAAACTACACAATTAAAAAAATTTGATGTTCCTGTGTTAAGATAATGCAAAGAAATAGTTGCACTAGTTAACCTTTCAATGATGTAGGAAAAAGGAAATGATATGCAGTGAGGTCTACTAAAACAAATATCCACTTAACACAAGCAGGAACTATGATAAATTTTCTTCTCTGACATGAAAACGACATTAGATTAATCATAACTGTCATGTTAATTATCTGGGGAAAAAAATACTTAAAAACAAACCATTAAACAACTTAGTAAAAAGGCAATGTTTTAGAATCAATTATATTTGCATGCATAAATACTGGATTAACATTAAATTATATATTTTTTCAAACAGATTATTTGTTTAGTTTTTAAGTAATTATTACAAGTATTTTCTGTTCTGTACTTAAAAGAAAAATACTTGCGATTTTTTCTTCAAATAAAGAAATGAGTGTTATCATTAATTATAAAAATATACACTTTATGCATATCTCAAAGTCAGGGTTAAAAGACTAACTTGAAATTCCAATATGAATCCCATAATTATTTACAGTCAAGCTGTTGTCCCAATCTGTTTTATTATCACAATGGATTGGCTATTGTGTCCTCTAGCTTTCTTCAGATGTTGATCAATCCAGGTAACTTTCAGAGAATTTCAAGCTGAATCCTTTATTTAATCAACAGGGGTAGAGTGTTCTTGTTCTACTGTCCATGCTTAAGGATATCTCATCTTGTTCTTTTTTAGTACTGCTCAGTTATTGCTCACCATGTTTCTACTGAGTCTCAGTCTGTACTGCCCATAATTACTGTCACAAACCAATGCTTTCATCTACTAGGCCAGTGTTTTAAATTCATTAAATGTTACCCAGATCAACAGATACCTGAAGAAGGCCAGAGGAACAATGACCAAAATGTGATAATAACAACAAAAATGAGGGAATTAGTCATAATAAAAGACAATAACTTCCCATCTCAGAAATTCAGACAGGATCCCATGTTCCAATTTTTTAAAATATTAAACAGACAAATAAAGTTAGTAATTTATATGTATATACAAAATGTTTCATATATGTACCAGTTATGACCAATTAGAACATACTGGAAAATAAAATTAAGAAAATACCAACAAACAAAATTTGAATTTGCTACATGTCAAACACTGAATGCATAGATATAAAAACTGCTGTAGCCTCTCTATCATTTCACAGATTCTCTGTGTGTCTCCAGCATTTGTTGTAAAAAGCATTATTTACTTTGCATCTCCTTCATTCACTGTGTTGCATGCAAGTTTTTCTTCTCTTTCTTAAATTTCAAGTGACAATTTCTTTTAATTTTAATCTTTTATTAAATGAGTAACAATTTTTTTTATTAAAATCCAATAATTGATATTTGGGAGATTTTTAAAATGGAGGTGCTTTTTACATAAAAATTTTCTAATGCAAATCATGATTTTTTTAAAAAACAATTTTCCACAATATTATTGTTCACAAACAACTGGTTCTATAGAATGTACACAAACAATTATTTGATCAGAATCTTCAACAAATCTTTATTTTTACTCATGGCACTGAAGATTTTAATAATAAAATTTACTTTTCTATAAGTTTGGCCTTATACTCAGGTATCAATTTCATTAAAATCTTTTGTTCATACCTACAATATAATAACTATTTATATAGAATTTACATTATAAGTAATATAGAAATATATAGTAGGATTTGCATAGGTTATATGCAAATATTTTATATAAGAATTTTAAGCACCTGCAGATTTTAAGTATCTGGCAGGCCTAGAACCAATTTCTCACAGACACTAAGAAATGACTATTTAAAAATAGTTCTTTTCTATTACTGTCAACCAAATTTGTATTACTGATATAATATAATATAATATACATATAAATACCTATGTAAGGATATATATTTCTTAATGGATTTATTTTTAATCTGATATTTTTATTGCTTCAAACAATATTTTTTAGTAGATACTCATATTTAAAATAGACACCCCATTTTTATTTTAAACAGTATATATTACATCTATTGACCTGCAAACTCAAGAAATCTTAATAAAGTTCAAACCTGTATCCCACTTTATAGGAGAAAACAGAAACATTGGATCAAACAGTGGTTTCTCCTATAAAGGGGGATGCAGGTTCAAACCATGCCAGAAAGCAGATTTTCTTTATTTAAATTTCTTGAATGTGAAAAACAGGGTATCTATTTCAATAATGGGTATCTGCTAAAAGTAACGTTTGAAGTAATATGTTTTAAAATAATAAGAAAGGACAGTAAGAACATATATTGGATGCATAAGCTGTCTGGGAAAATTAAAACCCACCCACCCCTAAATTAAAATAGCTTTTCCTTAACTCATAATATCAATATTGTATACACTTATAAATTAAGTAGAATTTTTTAAAGTTTATTCTTATCATCACATGACGATGGAACAAGACTATGGATTTTGAGTTTAATTTTAATAATTAAATTTATAATTTTAGTTTCAGCTTTGAAACATGGAAATTTTGTGTTGCGACGGAACCATATTTTTAATTTTTATATATATTCCTAGCAACCAATAAAACTATCAAAATTTTCAGAATCAGTCATTCACTCCTGTATTTTACTGCTACTAACAAGCAAGGATTTTTTTCTTTTTTTTTCCTCCTGATGATGGCCATGCTGGCTGAAACTAGTTGAGGAACTTAATTGAAATAAACAAAACAAAAAATATTAATATACAACCCAGTATCTCTGAAAGTTTTAATTTTTAATATTTTTTATTCTTCAAGACACACACACATATATTAATATATATTATAGTAAATTTAAAACCTCTAACCTGATAATGAGTAATAATCATTCTCCAGTTGCTGCGGTTGTTGATAGAATCAATGTTGTGTATGAGTTTAAATGTCCCATGGAAGAATGCTCTTCTAATCCACATACATATATTGGATTTACAACCATCCGGCTCTCCAGAAGATTAACTCTGCATCTAAATAATTCTAGCTCCATTAAACAACATATTAAGTCACATACCGTTTCCCTTATGCAATCTGATATACGTAAAATACTTATAGAAAATACTAAAATTATAGATAAACATACAGACATTAGACGCCTTAAAATCTTAGAGGCATTACATATTAAAAGCAAAAGACCTCTTATTAATCGTATAGATTACAATATTTCTGGTAACATATTACAATGTTTATAATATATTTAAATTTTATAACGTATTCTTCGATCTTTTGGCTTGTGTAGTGGAAATCTTTTTCATGCTGTCACATGATAAAAATCTTCGCCCTGCACGTGATAACATCATCGTGTCTTTTGAATTTAAAAGGATTTTAACGTTTATTTAGTTTGTAAAAAAATAGCAACATGATTACGCTACAAGATAATTGGCAAATGTTTGTTTAAAAAAAAAAATTTTGACTAAAAATATTGACCCTGAAGATGAACAATGATGTTCGAAAGCGCTAGGTCATCATATGGACAGTACATATTTCGAAACCATTTTCAAATAAAAAGTCTCATTAGAGAATATGAGAAAATTCAAAAGAAAATATGCAAGACTATGTTGTCTTTAACATTCAATACTACATGTTTAAAATATATATATATATATATATATATATATATATATATATATATATATATATACACACACACACACACACAAGGTAGTATTAAAAAGTTTCTGGACTTTGATTGCACTATTCAAGGAAAATGTGTATGCAGTTAATGCTCATTGACATTCAGTCTACTGAGTCAGTCTGCCAATAGGTTTCATGCTACCTATTCACGTGTAATTATTACAGAATATTTTATGTGTGTTAGAATGACTATGATCTTTATAATGACTGACAAATTCAAACAACATGCCTGCATTAAATTTTGCATGAAGCTTGGCAAATTTGCTATCAAGAGCTTTGGAATGCTTCATCAGGTTTTTTTGGTGAGCATTGTTTAGGGACAACACAGATTTTTGAATGGCATGCACATTTTAAGGATGGCTGAGTGTCAGTTCAAAATGTTGATCAGCCAATCACCATCAAAATGTCAGAAAATGTCAGAAAAATTTATGAACACATCCATGAGGACCATTGCTTAACAATCCATCAGCTTCTATTTGCAGTTTTGTTTTTTATGCCTAGTCTGACAGCATTTCTCTTCACTCACACACGTAAACATATAACTTTTCTTCTCTCTCTAGGGATGCAAGCTAGTTTAGTAGTGAGCAAGCATAAACATACAGAATTTAAATTTCTTCTAAGTTGCTTGTATTCACTTTGCACATTGACAAATGTGTGAATTCACTTCCTCCTGTACTCTGATATCTCAGATATTTTGAAAAAATTCCCCATCACTAGCATACCATAAAGAGAAGAGACTAGCTTAGTGATCACTTGGACAAATCACTTTGCTATATCTATTTGTAGCTTAAATGAGTCTATTTCTTCAAAAAAACGAACTTCTCCTGAGGGATTGATGTGAACCCTCCTAATTCTCAGATTGCATCAATCCCAAGAAGATCAAACCGAAGTAGTGGTCCATCCACAATTAGGGCATCAATGCACACAGATTGCGCATGACTAATATTCAATGTAATACTGCCCAGTCCATGACATGTTAGTACCTTACTGTTGGCAGTTAGGACTTCAGTCTTCATTGGTTGCCAATTGCGGCATGCACATTAGCTAACCAACGTCCGTGAGCAACCAGAATCAACCAGAGCCGTGCACTTCTTCCTGTCTACGGCCACCTCAATGATAGGTAGTGACATGGTCTTTAGTCGCTTGGGGAGAAGACTGGTGCTGACATCTATTCCCTGGATCCATTTCCCTGGCATTCTAATGAGATGTGCCTAACCTTTTTGCACCAAAAACACCGTATCTCATGGTGGGATCTTTGTGTCCAGGTAGCCGACCTCTCCAAGTAGCCTTGCCTGCAGTTCTTTGCCAGGTGGTTGGGACCAAAACACTTAAAGCAAACAATGCTGTCTGTCCGTGCAGTAACGTCAGTATTTGTCTGTTGAGCTGCTACAGTAACAGACTCATCCGGCTCTTTGCTATTGGTCATAACAGCCTGAGCACGAGTCAAGATCTGGTACAACATCATAGCATGCATTCTGGATGATGCTTGGAGAAGTTTCTTGACTTGTTGTGGCAATCCAGAAACAAATGTGCACATCATCCATCGTTCAGGTAGTTGGTCACCAACCAACAAAGCTAGCCATTTTAACTCTGCTAAAAATTTGTCTACGGTTTCTCCTGGCAGAAATCGTTGTGACCCAAACTGATCATATGCAGTGAATGAATCCACCGCATATGCAGTCATAAGGGCTTGCTTAATCTGCTCTGCATCTGACTTCTGCTCCTTTGTCAGCTGCCAATATACAGAGAGAGCCCTGGCTCACAAGCACAGTGGCAATATTCACTCAACTTTCTTCATCTCGCAGAGTTCACAAACCAACTCCACATTTTCAATTCATTCTACAGTTGGCAGATCAATAGCAGCCTCACTGAATTCAGGTATAAATCTAATAGCAAAACTTCTGTCCACCATGATTGGGAGGAAGGCCGAAATAGCTTGTAGTTTAAATGAGTCTCTATTACTAAGACGTTGTTCATACAATTCAAGATAACGCTGGTTCAATCCGCCATTCTTGCTTTCCGCACACTTCAAAACATAAACCTGTCTTTTCTCTCATTCTTACTGCATCAGCCCTCTTTTATCAGGCCATCACCATGGTCAACCAACCAATCTGTGTTCTTTGCTTTTATCCTCAGTTACCCAGGTAAATAGCCTCCTCCAGTTCGACCAATCAGCACATGACTTGCTATTGGTCGAAGCATGCCAAACTGTACAAAAACCCTCATTACCGCACATACTGCTGGAATGGCTAGACAGGAGAGTAATGCTATTTTCAAGGAGCAAACTTGCCGATGCCACGTGCTGCACTTATTTTCCTTTGTACCAGATTCAAGCCATTCTGGCTCACTTGCTTCTACAGGACTGTTTACCACACTATTTTACCTACCCAAGCAATAGTGGTACAAAACTTCAAGAGGCACCAATAATGAAAAACAAAATTAGTTGTAAATTACAGTCAAGGACTATTTCTGTTAACTTTTTAAATTAATCTTTCATAAAAATTATTGGAAGTAAATTCAGGAATTAACCATAAATATGAGACTGACCACTTTCAACTGCTTGGCCAGCCACTTTCAAGGTTGGAAGATTATGTTGTATAGATATTTTTTAAATGCCATGTCTCTTCAGGACAAAAATAATATGGCTCTTCACAGATTTCTTTTTCTTTACTATATGAATTGTCATGTTTTCTTTGGAGAGATAGTGTTGTGATTTTCCCCTAGTGTCTTCTCCACAGTTTGGAAATCAGTTTTACTTCTCTAAAATTGGTTGTCACCCAAAACTAGCAAACCCAGCCTACTCTACTATTTAACTTGTAGATGGAGAGGGATGGATTCATGCCTTTCCTAAAAGGCATTTGTATGAAACAAGATCATTATGCATTTTCTACTTTGCCGCATTATTCATGAAATACAACTATAAAAAAGAAAGTTGAATCAAACTAACAAGATGTGAGACTAGAATAGCATCATAAAGCGGTAAGGTTACCTCAAAATAAGTACTGTATTTAATGATATATAAAACAACTTTTATTCCCAAACATATTACAATTTCATATTTTTTTTAATAAATGCATGAAAAATTAAACTTTTTTGAACTTGACCAAATAGAGAACATGGATGATGTTCCAGTAACATTCAATGTACCATGCAATATTTTTCTGACTATTCCCTGATGAAGTGCATGTGTTGGGAAGGAGTAAAGGCTTTATATGCCATTTAACCATGAAAGAATATGGACTGGAGCTACCCAATCCTCTTACATGGCCTTGTGGTCCCTTTCTCACAGATAAAATGTTACAAGCCTATTGCTATTCTTTCACTATTTCCATGGCAAATGTTCAGATGTGCTACATTCATTTGACCCATTCATAAGGTAAAATCATCCACATTCCCTTCATATTCCATTGGTAAGAACTGCTACTTTGTGGAACTGGCTGAGAGGATGCTACCCAGATCACTACAATCTTAACCTCTTCAAGGCTAGATCAACCATTATCTATCCTACATATCCTCATAATTTATTCTTACTTCCTCCTCTTAGGTCCATTCAGCCATCTCATTCAGTAACCCTCTATTTTGAGTGGCTCTTGGGCCTTGTATTCAGTGGACATTTAGCAAAAAACCAAAATAAATAAACGGAAAAGAAATCATCAGATGTGACACCTGAGGACAAAACAGTAAACAAGAGACACAAAAGTACAAAGTCAATCAATAGGCTGAATATTAATCAGTGATTTCTACCATGAAAATTAAAGAGTATATAGCACAGAATAGCATCAGGTCAGCTATCCTAAAGTAAACCCATAAGATTACTGCTGAAAAAATAACTTGTAATAATAAAAGTAAACTAGCAGTACCTGTGAAAATTTCTGTTTTACCTACTTTAACTTTCTGGTCAATCATAATTTTTAATTGAATAAGCTCCTTGTGGGTTCCACAGTAATAAAATACCTGTGAAAATTCCTCCATTGCATCGTTAAATATTTGAGTTTAACAACTTGAATGAAATATTGCAATAACAATCATAAGTATGAATGCAGGTCATTATCTAAAGAAGTAAGAGGGTACAAATGAAAAGATTCAAAATATATACAAGGTTTTCTATTTCACTGAATTAGACATTAAATGCACAAAAGCATTGTCTCCTCTATCTTCTTTCTTTTTGTTATGTATGTGTTCTTTTTCTCACTAAAACTAAACAGCATCTCTGATATATATTTTTCTTCTTTCTTTCTTCACAATCAAAACAGAATGGTCCATTATTTATCTGAGGTAAACACATGGTATAAGGCACGTGCTAACAGAAGGACAAGCAGGATTATAATGATACTATTTGAAAAGAAAAGTTTTGAATATAGAATGGCTCATATATGTGGTTTTCAAGCTAATCTTACAAGCTGTTGATTGTGAGTTGATTTTTTTTACCAATTTATTAATGAAATGTGGCCTTTGCTAAAGTTGTTTTCATCTAGTGTGCGTACATGTAGTGTATTTATATATTTTTTAAAACTCTTAAATACAAAAGTTCTAGAAAATTATTATACAGCAAATAAAATGAATTTATATAGATTCACCTGTGTCTATCCACAAAGGTAGATTTACAAACTGTTGAAAGAAAAAAGAACTTTCTCTTAATGGTTTGCAATGTCACCACCATAACCACTGCACTATCATAAATAAAATGCTATGATAACATGTCGCATTGAGTCTCCACTTCCTTTTCCAATGAACAAAGTGCCTGCCTTTGAGAAGAAACAATATAACTTAACCTTAACAACATTTCCCAAGTTTGATTTATTAACAATCTATTTGAAGCCATCAATGGGACAAATTCTGTTTTGTTGAACACAATACATTTGCACAGAGGGATGCAGGCAATTAATCGCAGAAATATTTGCTTGGCTGGGGATCAATGAAAAAAAATGAAAGCTTTGTTATCTCTTGTATAATAACTTGTCTGATCATAGAAATTCAAAGAGAAAAAAAGATATATGTGGAAAAAAAATGACAGTGTCTGGTCTATGATAATGATATCCTCCTGTTCAATGTTGTCCACAGGGAGAAATCACAGAACTGGACAAAACTTACATAGGAAGAGGGGGAAAAAAGGGCACTACTTTCTCAGGTGTTAAGTTAAATCAGCAGACATGAAACCATATAAAAAAAAAATAGACAACTCTTAAAGGAGCCTGAATATATTATTTGACCAAACAAGGAGTTCCACTAACAAACCTGATTTGGAAGCGGTACCATGCAGAAGCCAGCACTTAGCAAAACTGAATGATTTAGCAGAAAGTATATCATAGCAACAGAATGTAAAACCACAGCACTAGATAGAAAAAAAAATCTACGGTCAATAAAAATTCTGTACTGGATTACCCGAGGAAGGCTAAAGAATGAACTGATCAAAATGTTGCTATAAAAAATAAAAAATAAAGCTGAAAATCCCTGTTTTGGAAACTGATATTTCCAAGAACGTAAAAAAAAAAAAAAATAGATTGCTAACATTCAGAACAAATTCAACAAGACACTGAAGTTGCAGGAAATTTTTTCTTTTGTTCCTCTAAAAGAACATGTCAACTTCAACTAATTCAGAGATGAAAAATTTGGTTAATCATTTTCATTAATTAATCTAAAAATTAATTGACTTTTTTTTTTTGCACTATTTCTTTTGTTTTACAAGAATCAAAAATACCTGATGACATCTTTAGTCCTTCTTGTACTCAAAATGTTGCATAACCTACTCTCTAACAAGATAATTTATATAAATTATCTTAATATGAATTAGGTTTAGAAAGATAAAGCAAATTATAATTCCTAGATTTTTAATTATTTTATTCACAACTGGAGTCAAGATATACATAAAAAAAGTTGCCATTAATCTTAAAAAAAGAAAAGGAGCCTCTCAGCTGAAAATAGAAAAACAAAACTATAAGCCTTCAGAGTGTCTACAAGCATATAGTAAAATCCAAGATAAAGAAAAATAATAATTAGATGTAATCATATATAACTAATCTATTCCTATTTATATTGATATATATTAATCCTTTGATTAATAGTGATAACAAATATCATCAAGCTGGCACTTAATGTCAAGGTTCAAACTACCCTATGAATCTCTTACTTCTTTTCAGCAAAGTATTCAAGGCTTTAATCAATACTGAAGTGTTTAAGCATCTTACCTCTCATAACCTACTCTCTAACAAACAATATGGCTTCCATTTTGCCAGGTCTACTGCTGATGTGCTAACGGCCCTCACCAAATATATATATCTAGCTCTTGATAAGAACAGCAAAGCTCGAGCTGTGGCTCTAGATATCTTGAAGGTATTTAACAGGCATACTGGTCTTCTATGTAAGCTTCAGGGCTATGGTATTACAGGACGATTGTTTAATTTAATCCACTCATTCCTATTAAATCATGAAATGAAGGTCATTTTGAACAGACTCACTTCCAGATCCTTTCACACAAACACAGGTGTCTCCCAAGGCTCTATCCTTGGCCCTACACCATTTCTAATCTTCATCAGTGATCGTCCTGATGTCATCAGTGATCGTCCTGATGTCATCAGTTCCCAAGTAGGCATTTATGCAGATGACACTACCATTTATTCCTGTCTCAATAGCAAATCCATCAGAGCTGACAAAGTTAACCTGGCTACTGCTCTTGAAAAGGACCTCCAGTCAGTGGTTAACTGGGGCAGGAAATGGCTTGTAAATTTTAATGCTTCCAAAACGAAACTGCCCTCATTTAACATCCATAGAAAAACTTTCCTAACTGCCATCAGTATGGCTGATGCTAGACTCCTGGAGAACAACACACTGCGTCTTCATGGTCTCATGTTTTCAACTGACTTGAAGTGGAATGACTACATTGAATCAATAGCTGCATTTACTGCTAGGAAATTTGAGTCACTGTTTCATGCCAGAAGTTTTTCTCATCAGAGTCCATCTTGCACATTTACAAATCTACTATTCATCTGTGCATTGGATACTGTTGCCATATCTGGTCTGGTGCTCCTGCTATTCATCTCAAGGTTCTTGACAAAATCCAAAGAAGGATCTGCAATGTAATGGATCCTGACTTGGCACCCTCACTTCAGTCACTTTCTTACTGATGTGACTCTAAAAATCTCAAGTCTGGAATGAAGAAATATTTGTTTAAGAAAAAAAAAAAAAAAAAAAAAAAAAAAATCCCCCCCCCCCAATCCAAACAGCACCCTCATAAAAAAGAGGAAGCTGCTCTAGAAATAATGAAAAAAAATCACTATTTCTTAAAAATTTAAGAAATATGTCATGTGGAAATCATTATTATATTCCTCACTTGATAGCTTTTAACATTAATGCAAAAAAGAAAGCACTTGGTGATATTTTAATATCTAGTCTTACTTGACACCTTTCAAAATTATTTTAAAAAGCAGGAAATATCTCTTGAATGGATTTATAACAACTTTTTTTGAAACATTGTATGCTTTTGCTTAACAACCATTGAAAATATGGAGTAAAAAAGATCGGTAGAATAATAGCAATGACATTACTGAACATTTATATAAGAACTTTCATTATTTGATTAGAAAAATGGACAATAAAATTAGAAAAGAAAAAGAATCAATGCTGTGTGAAAAGATTACTTGCGTATTTAATAATATTGGAGTAGATGTTGCCTGATGAGTGTGTTATGCTTTGGAAATTTTGCATTGCTTTCACAAAAGATAAAAAAACATATTTTTATGTTAAAGGGCATATCCGCTGACATGCCAAGTAAATTTATTTGAAGATAAAATTGATTTCATAACTGATGACATTTACAACTTTTATCATACATAAAACCGTCTACTTGTATTCTTTCCCTTGTGTCTATAATAACAGCATATTGATTGATAGTAAAGTGATTAAAATATTAAATTAATGATAGTAAATCTATAATGTAAAAACTTAGAGTACAGCAAAAAGCTTATTGATCTTATTTAATGTGATGAATAACTGTGAGATTTGTAGTAGGTTTAGTCCATGTACTCTTTGTACCAAATACAAGTGCCATCTGGAATAGCCATGCCAGTGGGAAGTTTTCAACCTGTAAAATTTGACATAGATATGTACCATATCTACCCACCTATTCATATTATGAAGATATATTAATGTATTCTTTCATGCCAAATATGAGTGGTGTCTGGAATAGCCATGCCAGTGGGAAGTTTTCAACCTGTAAAATTTGACATAGGGTACATATCTACCCACCTATTCATATTATGAAGATATATTACTATACTGTTTTGTACAAAATACAAGTGCTCTCTGGAATAGTAATGTTAGTGGGAAGTTTTCATCTTCTAAAAACTTACATTGTGTATATATCTACACACCTATTCATATTATGAAAATATATTAATATATAAATATAAGTGCCATCTTGAATAGTCATCCTGGGGGGAATTTTTCAACTTAAGCAGAAAGGTTTTGATTCCTGGGACAAAATCATGTTGCAGAAAAAATTATATGGAAGTAATAAGCATGATGTACCAAATCAGCACCCTGCCAGGGAGGGGAAATTTGAAGGAAATAATCCTGCCGGCACTTACATTTGGTCTAAAGGAGTATATAAAAACTGAATATATACTCAAGTGATAAGTCCTTTTTTCATTTTTTTTCTGTACATATCAATTTTTTGCTCTTTATTGAACTAAAAACAATTCCAAATTTTTCAAATTTGATTTGAAATTGGAACTGATGATTCATCCCAAACTGAATGATACAACCTTCACACAATAAAACTATGAGGAGATAAACAAATCATAGAGAACTTTCTTCTAACATTTCGGTATTAGACATTAAAAATACATTATAAATATCTAACTAAGAATAGTATAGATACTAAAATTCTGTCCAGAACAGAGATAGCTATTACAAGGTTGTAAAATATGAGGATGTCAAAAAGTAATGCTCGTTCTCTTAATTACAATAGATTTAAGAATAGAAATATACAAAGCATATACCAAAAGGAATGAAGTCTCAGGATTCCAAATCTATTTCTTGTTTTAGATTCCTTCCCTCTCATTTGTGGTAATCCACCTTTTAGAAGCTTCATTGCTGTTTTATTAGTCATATACAAGTTGCTTCATTATCATCCTTGGAAGACCATGTTGCTATCCATGTTATGCAGCTCCAGAAGATCTTGCCCCCCCCCACCAACACCCCTGATCCTTTGTGGAGTCTGTCAGCATTCAGTAAATACAGTTGGCACAAGCCTTTGAGAAACTAAAAGATGGCACTAAACTGCAGACACTAATATAGCTCACTTGAAAGTCTTCAGAGTTTTGCAATAGTGATTCTTCTGTCAACATTAATGAGAGCCTCAGCTTGTTTGGCCCCACAAGAATTCAGAAAAATGCAATATCACATTTTTGTGAATAACTTTCATATTTCTTACTTGAATTTGTGTAAAATTGGATAGTTTACTCTTAACAACATATGAAATTCAATATATATAAATAATTATTAAATATTTTTTAACATAATATCTTTCTTTCAAAGCACTTAACCAAATGCTTCTTCACTGATCACAAATCAAACATCATAAAAAAAAAAAAATTAAATCAAAATTCAACTAATGTTGTAAGACTCTGGATTTATTCATCTATCATAGTATGTGCATGTATGCATAGAGAGAGAGACATGCACATATACACAGGCAGGTGTACAGTGTATGTATGCATACATAATTCTATGTTAGATGTTTTACTCTTAGATATGCAAACATAGGGAAAAGAAAAATATATAGATTTATATATAGATTTGCATAAACTGCTAAATATGCATATCTATGTATTGCAACAAATACTCTCTCTTTCTCTCTCTCTCTCTCTCTATATATATATATATATATATATATATATATATATATATATATATATATATATATATTCAGCTTCTGAAACATTGCCAGTAGCTTAGGGAAATCTGAAAAAATAAAAAAATAAAAAAAATCAGCAAATATTTGTTTCTCTTCACAAATATATTCTAAACTTGATTTAATATTCAAATTTATTTAGTTTCTGTTTAAAATTGCCTTTATCTACCTTAAGTTACAACAGAAGAGCAGATAAGCAATTTTTCCTTTCCTTAATTTCAAACAAAAATATTAGATTTTAACACTTAGTTTTGATGTTTAAAAAACAAAATAATAATGCATAATGTTTTTCATTTGAACCTGCAAAGATGTTTTTAATTTTAGGACACATTAACCATGTTATTAAAGTCAGAGACAACAGAAAGAAAAATAGAAAATAATTTTTCTAAATGTAAAAATGATAAAAATTCAAATCTCATGAGGCAAGAATATTCAATATTTTTGGTCTCATGATGATCTGGTCTTAAATTGTATTAAAAGAGATTTTCAGATAAAGACACCATTTTCCTGATTCCTTATTGGTATTTTTGGATGCCTCAACAGACAACATTTTTCTATATTTTCTATATTTATGTTTAGGCTTCTAATTCTCAGTTACCAGTACTACTTTCTTTATTCTTTCAAATAGGTTCCTGAATAGTATAAGCAAGAAGTACACAATGATTTCAACAATCCTGCCCCACTTCATATGAGCAGATGTGACTGGTGTATTTTAAGAATCTATATATACTAATATGTGGATTTGTAGGTAGCTACCTAATTACTTATAATGAGTGTACTTTCTATACTCTACAAAAACACTTTACTGTAACAAATGACTTTATTAAGCCCAAAGCATTAAGGATTACTGATAAAAAATGTTTTCTATACTATTTAATAGTAATTAAAAAGGCACAATGCCAAACATTCAACAAGCTTCTAATATATTTGTAACAACTAGTATTTAACTACTGACAACTTCATGTTATCTTTTCCTTAAACACATTGAAAAAATAAATTATCCAGAATCATCTGCATTTAAAAGTGATCCGATACAATAATTTGAGAATTTCTTAAGATTTCTGATGACAAAGGTGCATTAATAAAATTGAAATATTAAGTTATTTTTATCATGGACAAATCATTCCAATTTCTATACAACTGAAGCAATAAGCTCTATTTTAGTAAAATATTTTTCTGCAATATTGAAAAATTATTTCTTAGTATCAATTAAAGGTTTAATATGAAGGATCACCTTTCCATCATCAATGTAATAGATGCCCATAGAACATTACTTCATTAAGAATTGACATTGATTGAAGATTATGAACTTAAATCTGTTTGGATTGATAAATATGAATTAAAAACAAAGTCCAAAAGGTTTGATTTTTAGATTACCTGTTGCCATGTACAGTCCAAAAGTAACTTCTTTTTAAAATTTGCAATTAAGTTAAAATTAGATATGAACTTAACTTTCATCAGAACACCTGTATACAGGGAAAAGGTTCATCAAAATAATCTTATTTTAAAATATTTTTTCTCAAGAATAAAATCAATATTGTGTGTATTATGAACATTATATGAGCAACTAAGAGGTGACCTTCACATATCTTAATCTTTTGCTAAGCCAGAGAATTCCAAGTTATCATGTGAAGTGTAACACTGACACAGAATGATACCTTTAACCTCCACCTAGAAAGCAATATCAAATCGACAGATGCCAGCAGAATATAACAAAAAGGATAATTAAGCTACTACTATCTAAATTGACAGACAAAAGTTGCAATCCAGCAAAGAACACAGGAATAATAAAGAAGATATTTATCAGGCTGCAAAGAAAAAAAAAGTTCTCATTAATGGAAAAATAGTGACTGTGTATCTATTTGAAATAAAAATATACAAAGTCAGACAAAAAAGCTTTAAAGATTTTACTATTATAGATGTGATTACAGAGGCAAAGTACACTATGGGGTCGGCGGGGAGGGGGGGGGGTAAAATAGTAATCTAAAGAGGTTTTTTTTTCCAGAATTAATATTCAAGTTACAAAAAAATGTGTCCAAAAACAGACATGCCTCTTGAGACAGTCATAATAAAATTGGGCAGGAAAAAAAAAATGGATAGCTGGGTTATGTTAGCTAAAAATTATAGACAGAAAAACATAATACAGCCTCCATGAATATTTTAACACCTATTTTTTTTGTTCCCCAAATCAAAATTAAATTTAAAAATAAAAAACAAGAAGAGATTTTATGATATTTCAACCATTCATGATAAGCCGATAATGAAAGCAGACCGTAGCTAAATAACAACTTCCACAATGGTAGCAACATTAAAACAAAGATTTATTAGCTGGGGAAGAAATTATTTTAAAGAAATCAGCTTAAAATATTTACATTATTCCAGAAAGAAAAATAAATTCAACTTTAGAAATGTATGCATATGTGTATTGTAAGTAATGACAAAGAGCTGTTACCTTTTTTTTTTTTTTTTTTTTACATCTGTCTTTTTTTCCTGACCCCATGTAGTTATGACTATTTCACACTACTATTTAACACATTTCTATTCTCTCCATTACTTAAGCTAAAAAAAGAAAAGAAAAAAACAAAGGATTTGTTTTAAATAATGAAAATAACCACCCATCAAACAGGATTATTCAACATATAAATCAATATGGCATAATGTTGAATAGTATAAATTCAGTTTCAAATAAAATATAAAGTATTTCAATAAATATAGATACAAGTTTATATATTTGGAACCTTCTTGCTATTTTTCAGTATTAAATTTGTTTTTATGCAATTATATATATATATATATATATATATATATATATATATATATATATAGTGTCAAGCTAGAAAGTGATCAGCTAGAATAATTAATGTGATTACAATTCCAATGTAATAAATTATAACCATGGAATATTAGAGTTTGAGCCTTTTTATTATTATTATTATATTATATATATATATATATATATATATATATATATATATATATATATGTGTATGTGTGTGTGTGTATTACACACAGAAGATTGTTACTTATAATAATGGTTATTATTATCAAATTTAGCTAGTTTCAAATATTTTTTTAATATGAATTAGAAATTATCTTTATATGCCTGGGTGGATATATATATATATATATATATATATGTGTGTGTGTGTGTGTGTGTGTAAGAATGTATATATGTATGGATGTATTGTGTGCATGTATGTATGTACATATGCATGAATGTATTATGGCAGTATGTATATGTAGGTATATATGTGTACACAAAAATAATAATAAAAAGTCCCTGAACTAAAATCCTGCAATACCAAATGGCCGATACAAATAAAACAAACTAGCACAGAGACATACAGACTCTCTTCAAGTGTCAAGCTAGAAAGTGATCAGCTAGAGTAATTAATGTGATTTACAACAACCAACTTATCCTCAGAGATACCAAGACACTCTCCTAACACATAGTTTTGTCTTTCTTCTTATAGTCGAATTGATGGCACCAAAGAGAACATAAGCTTTTCTCCAGTGAAACACATCTTTCATTAAACATTTTCCACTTTGTCTCATCTTCTTCACTTTTGTTTTGAACACTATTATACAGGGTGAGGCAGAGAGGATGGGCGTTTTTGAAATGGCTATTACTCAGCCCCAAGGGGAGGGAAATATGTCTGACAGGTACCATTCAGTCCATGATGGCTTAGCATTTTTCTTTTCAGTTGAAGCCATAGCACTGTGAACGATAGAACACTGTGTGTTTGCCTATGACAGTTTCTTGAAGAATAACGAGTCTATCACAGCAGTACAGCAAAATCAGGCTGTTCCCATTTGTAACACTATCTTATGTTGGGTTCATGCACTTTGTACACGAGGTACATTAATGAATAGTAGACTAGTGGGGGCCCCATGAACAGTACGTACCCCAGAAAATGTGGAACATGTCAGACAAGCTTTGCTGTGCAGTCCGAATCATTCTACTCAGAAACATGCTACCAAACTTGGCATCAATAATCATTTGGTAAGGCATATTTTGCATGAAGAACTGTATTTCCACCCTTAAAAATTGGTCATTGGGCAACAGTTGAGACCAAGGGATTATGCACAGTGGCTTAACTTTGCACGTCAGATGGAAGCAAATTTTGAGGCAAATGGCAACCTCATTTCGTTAAAGAATGATGAGGCACATTTTCCTCTCAATAGCATGGTGAATCAACAGAATTGTCATTATTGGGCTAATGAAAAACTGAGACAACACCTATTTACATAGAAGTCACCTAAACCAACCGAGCAATGCTGGAAAGAGTGGAAGCCAACTTCCAAGAACACCTTCAGAAATGCATCAATGAAAATGGACACCACATGAGGGACATTGTTTTCCACACTTGATTTTGTCAAATGCTAACTCAATATGAACACACTGATGTTAAAATTTTTTTAACTTAAAATTAATGATGTGAATTTTTCTAAAATGTCAGACTTCTCTACCTGTAGATCCTACAAACACAACAATGAATATAAAATGTTCCAATTTTATATACTTCACTTTATCTTAACATTACCTAAGAAACACAGCCCCACTTTCATAATACTTGTCAGAGGTAAACTCAAGAGTTCCATTATTCCTTACTCATCAGGCCACAACAGAAATGATTGCATTAATTATTACAGAATATATACATGTGTGTGTGAATGAGAGAGAGTCAGACAGTGTTGTATAATGGTTTATAAGTTTGGTAAAAGGAAGGCTACAATAGTAAAGCACCCAGTGAGAAACTCACACAGAATAGGTTATGAAAATAGTCCTTTCCCCATTACACCATAACCAAGTTAGTTATCTGCTTCATTAAAACTTATAGAAAAGGATTTCACTGAAGTTTTCTAAAATGACAAGTCACTGTCAATATCTATGCAAATACACACACTCACACATTGGTCATAAGACAAGGTTAAGGAATAAAGGAAAAAAGATTTCCCAAAACATATTTATAGATAATTCATTATTTATATATATATATATATATATATATATATATATATATATATATATATATATAGGGTATTGAGGCAGAAATATACAAGTTTCATTGAAGATGAATGACAAATGCATTGTGATTAAGTTTTTATTCAATTTTTCTTGCATTCAGACAAGTGATTTCTTTTCTAGACATAGGGTGTATAAAAACTATCCAAATGATCTGTAGATCCAAGCATCTTTGACTAATCTATTATCAAGGATGACTTTTGTTTAGCTGAATATGTAGATATATAGGGTTGGGAATGTTTTTTAATTTCCGAACATATTCATGTAAACAAAAGGACATGCTTGATAATGGCTAATAGATTGGTCAAAAGCACTCAGATGTACAGATCATTTGGACAGTTTTTAATCTTTGTCCAGAAAAGAAATCATGTATGAATGCAAGAAAAATGTAATAAAAGATTAATTGCAATGCCTTGTCAGTCATCTTCAATGAAACTTGTATATATAAAGTCATTATAAAGCTCACGGTCATTCTAAAACATAAAATATTCTGTACTAATAACACATGAATAGTTAGCATGAAATCTATTGGCAGACTGACTCAGTAGACTGGATGTCAATGAGCATTAACTGCATACACATTTTCCTTGAATGGGGCAATCATAATACATACAGTCCAGAAACTTTCCAATACCACTGTGTGTGTGTGTGTGTGTGTGTGTGTGTGTGTGTTATATATAAATCTCTCTCTCTCTCTCTCTCTCTCTCTCTCTCTAGAGGAGCTTGAAAAATATTATTACTATATAGCACTAGCCAAGTAAGAGAGTCTCTACAGATTGAACTCATTATAATCAATGATTGCTTTTTTTTTTTTTTTTTTTTTTTTTTTTTTTTATCTGAAATCTATGTAAAGATAATTTTATGTTTGAGAATTTGGTTCACCAGACATTTTCAATTGAATGTTGAGGAAAGGTGTACCACTTAAACAGAGAAGAAACAAATAAGAAAGAAGCAAAAGAGGTTTCAATATAAGTGCAGGTGCATGGTTCTGGTATTCTCACAACATGACAAAGAGCTAACAAAGTTTCATAGTATCATGAGGAATTGCTTGGTCAGTGGTACAGTAATAAATGATGTTACAAGCCTAAAACCCTACCTGACCTCAAATTTATCATATAGTGAAAGCTCTGTCACAACTGCTACTATTGTTTTTCCAGCAATAAATATAGGCACTTATAGCAGATTTAAATTATACAATCAATGTTTTCACAATAAACTAAGTTCTGTGGGAAAAACATTCAAGATATACATATATTCATATGAAAAGTATACCAAGTGAAGTTAAGATTAGAATACCTGTCTTTTTTAGAAATATTTACAATAAGATATTTTGTGGTGTGGGATTTTATTATGCAATTCTATAGCTGGTTATCATATTGCAAATAAATATACATGATAGTATAGTTATTGATTTTTTTCATTTCAGATATTGTCACAAGTCATATAAGAGATATAGCCTCAAAAGACAAATGATACTGTAAAGTTATTGAATGATAGGAACACAACACTGGCAATTGTAAAAATGGACAAAATCATAGAACATTTTTTTAAAAATCTAAACATTCGAAAAAAAAACTAACTTTAAGTATATCTCAAAAAAATTTTTTTAAATGTCTCCCAAATTCTGAAGTTGTATAGTAATATCTACTCATATATGCTTCACTGTTGGCCATAAGTGTGTTTTCTTTGTTGGGTGACTGCAGAGAGTTTAGTAAAATAAATATGCAACATGTTCTATACATGCTCAGTGGGAATTACATCTGGCAAGTGCAGGGGCCAATGAACTATCTGGATGTGAGCCGAGTGTTTCTGGAAATAGTTTTGTCACTTGTATATGATGGGTGGAGGGATTCTATTTTGCTGAAACAAACCATCATCACTGGGAAACCTGGCAAAACATAACAGGATTTAAAAGGTCTGCAACAAGATCTGAGTATACCACATTTGTCAAGACAGACCACAACTTCACTAGCGGAGCTTGTAAACTCCAACATTACAGTTACAGAGTCACCATCACCTTGTGTAACACACTACTAACAGGCTGAATCTATAACTTTATGTGGTCTCCTCACCACACAAACTTAACCCAAAAGAACTCAGATGAATTATATTTTCTCGTTTGACTAGGTGACACCACACCAGTCTGCCATAGTCCAATGATGATGCTCTCTGATCCAAGTGAGGCCAAGTAACTGACACACTGGTACCAATAATTATACCAATGTACAATGAAACCAGATGGAATATGGTGTATGCTGTAGAGTACCCATAGTTTACAAGTGCTATTGATGATTCTCATATTTCTGGTATACAATTGTTAATTTTGTTCAAGAAAAACCTGTTTGGACTAGAAAGATGAGGCATTCCAATCATACTGTAGTCAAAAAATTTAAAATCCTGTCTGTGTCTCATAGATGACACAGCTACACTACTTCTTTACTTATTATGTCACATATACATCATCTAACCAAGTTCATTTCTACAAGTATGTGAAACCAAATAGTGTACATCTGTCTAATTCTTTGGCTTTTCAATTTATATAAGTGCCTGGTGATGATTAAGTTATCAATTTGGAAAAAAAGAATTGACAAACTGAGATTGCTTATATAACTTTAATACATTGGATAAAGTTATAGAACCAACTCCTCCAGCAATTTCCCTCATTACCAGTCATTTTGTCTTTAACCTTGTCACTAGCATACCATGATGGTAGAAAAAGAGTGATTCCAGTGCATAAGTAATCCTTTCTTTCATAGTTATTTTACCTGCCTAGAACATTGCAAAAGAGAAAAAAAACTGACAGCCTTCTTATTCATTGTCAGTCTTAACAAGATGGAAACATTCATCAATATGCATATAGCGATAGACATATAGAAATCTACATGAATAAATGTATATGTTGATATGTATTTCTAACAGTAGATAATAAGAGTAATGATTATTTCCTTTGCTTTTTTCTTATCTGAGATATCTAAAGGCAAAGTTTATTTTACCCTCTACCAGAAACATAAACCAGAGATTCTGTTTAGTAAGTATAAAGTAGCCTATATCAGCTACTAGTTACTGATTTTAGGCCAGTTTCTTTTTTTTTCTTTTTTTTTTAATTACAAATGTGAAATATTAAAACAGGTTGATATTCAAACCTTAAAATTCCATACAATATTTCTTCCTTTATAAGCAAAATAAAGAAACTTGAGCCAAGAAGTTTATTTTAAAATCAGGTTAAAAAAAGATATATGTAAAAAAAGCTGAGTCATATATTTACACTCACCACCTACATTTTTTGTTGCTTATTTTATCCTAAGAAAAAAAATGACAAATTGATGATTAATAAATTGTATGGAAACAAACAAGGTAAGCCAGTATTGTCCAGGACAAAATATGTTTCTCACTCAAGAAAGAAATATATCACTCCTCCGATGATTTATTTTGTCAGGTTTGATTCTAAACATTAACAAAGTTTATAGACATGTTTGATCATTTTAGGGTTTACAACTTAAATAAATTGGAAAGTAATATTAAAATAATAATTCCATTTTCTCATCATCCAACTAACAAATTGCTTTTTCCAGTTAAAAGTAATGCTTCAACTGAAAATTTATTTAATATATTCCTCAATCTTTATAATGCATTACTTAATTCATTTACACCTACATCATCGTTTTATAACAAACTATCTAAATTCATGAGGTACTGTATAATTGTAATATAGGAATTCATTAAACACTCATGATTTATGAAAATGGATACCACATGAGGGACATTGTTTTCCACACTTGATTTTGTCAAATGCTAATTCAATATGAGCACACTGATGTTAATAAAATTTTTTGAACTTAAAATTAATGATGTGAATTAATAATAATTAAGATTTTATTTAATTTATCTTAATAATTAAGATTTTATTTTCACAACAAATATTATAATTCAATCAAACCCATGTAAATCTAGTAACAGACTCTGGACAAATGGAAAATGTAGGTCCCCTTTCAAACTGTTCATGAAGTATATTTAAATTCAGTGCTAAATATTTTAAAAATCTATAAAATATTAATATCTTGTGCTATAGGACTCCCCTTCAGTCTCTTCACACTATCAATATTCTTTTCTAAAGTGTCCCCTTTTGTATTTACCTAAAAATTGAAGACATGTTAATTGAATCATTTACCACCAACCTTTGTTCCATCTTGTAAGTAAATAATCTTACCTACACCTTCTTTCATGGCAAAGAAACTTTGTAGTATTATCTTTTTTCATTGCAAATAAGCTTTATAATTTCATCAATGCCTTCTATCATGTCAAATAAGCTTTATAATCTTATCTATGCTTTCTTTCAATGTAAATAAGCTTTGTAAGATCTTATCTACATCTTCTTTCATTGGAAATAAGCTTTGTAATTTTATCTACACCAGAGGTTCTCAACCAGGGGTAAATTTACCCCTAGGGGGTAAAAAATTATATAGTCAGGGGTAAATAATTAAAGTACCTGATAATTTAAAAAATAATTCATCAATGCTTTATGATGGCTATGAATTTTTTGTATGGGAGTAGGGGGTAAATGGAGAAATACATAAAGCCGAGGGGGTCAATGATGGAGGAAAGGTTGAGAATGGCTGATCTACACCTTTCAATGTAAATAAGCTTTCTAATCCTACCTACACCTTCTTTCATTGCAGGGAAGCTTCATAAATATTTTTTCTGAAGATTTCAAATATTGAATGATTTTTTAAAAATAAAATTAGAAACTGTAGGATAATTAAATTCCAATTCAAGTTAGAGCACCCTGTCTCATGCAAAAACTAATTTGTACTATTTATCATCAAATTTAATTTCTTAAATTAATGTCCACAATTTTATCTTTAAAAGTAATATTATTGCCTCTTGCCATCTTGAGTTTAAAGCCAACAGCTTTTTAGAGGTTGGTATTGAAGTCATTGAAGAAAAGTTCTCATTTACATTTCTCTTCAACTATTGTAGCAGTAGGCCAGTGATAACAGTTTTTTTTGTTTTTGTTTTTTGACAAGATATCTAGTGACAGTAAGGAACACAGGGTGGTCAAATTTCAATTTACTTTGCCAATTCCATTCACTCTTATACTTTTTCATTTAGAGCAAATATAACATTGAAAGAGATAAAAGCTTTATATTTGCTAAATGATAAGGAATCATATAAACATAATACACATGTTCAAAAGATCGAATAGAATGTGTATACATTTTTGGAGTAGTTTAAATTATCAAAGGATTTATTATGGTTGAAGCAAAAAATAATTTAATCATTTTAATAACATCAAGTTTTCCACAATTGATAAAATTTAAAATGATACAAGATATTTCATAAAACAGAAAATTCAGAGTTAAAAATATTCTACATAGGCTATGAATACTTCTAGTCAAGCTGAGACCAAATTTATTTGGCAGAAAAGGGCAACAGGTCGCATCTGTTTTCATGCTGAGAGAAATGGTGAGCGTAATACCGAAACATAGTACATAAGCACTAGTTTACTGAGAAAGAGAAAGAAAAGAGACTAAATGAAATTAAAAAACAAGCAAAGAAAACAATTGTAAAAAAAAAAAAAAAAGAAAAAGTGAGATAAAAACTTGCAAAAATGGGGAAAGCATTGAAGAAAGAAAAAAAAGAGTTATCTTAAGGAGAAAAAATGATTAAAAAGAGAGAAATTCTATACAAAATAAAGCAAATTCAAAGTAGAACAAAAAGGATAAAAAGAAAAAAAAGTACAAAAGATAAAGCATAGAAAGATAGAGAAAAAGAAAATTACAGAATGCTAGAGAAAGAAACTGATATAGAGGTGTTATATATATATATATGTGTGTGTGTGTGCGTGTGTGTGCGCGTAAAAAGAAAAGTTTCTTTTTCTCTTAAAGAAAGAGGATACAGGGTTAGCAGGAGATGTCAGGTCAGGTCAGTTCTGTTTTGGTGGTAAAATAGATTCAGCGTTTCTGTTTCTTGCATGTGGACATTAGCTGAGGACATTATGAACAAAATCTACTCCCAAAGACAGGAAAGGAAATGCTAATCAGAAGCAGAAAAATGAGGAGTGGATTCTATTTACAAACATTCTCCTGGAAACAGGCAATGTTTATCATCAAAATCAACTCAACATGACAGTCAATTATGTATAATTAAATGAATGATGAAAGTCTTTATGAAACTTTTTGGCAATAAAATTTGTTTCAAGAGAATATTTTTGCAATGTATAAATTGTAACTATACTAGACAAAAGTAAATAAACTCATTTCTTTTCATTATATTTTGATCAATGTACACTGAAACTTTACGGTATATGTTGAATCCAGAAATAATCATAGAGACATTTTTTTCAGTTTTTTATATATAAAGTTTAAATCCAGTTCACTTGTACAGTCAGTCAGTTATGTGTCATGCATACACACGTAGACGATCATGTATCTTTCAATACATGACTGACGAGGCAGATTTTTCTCCACAGCAAGTTGCCATTTCTTTCTTTGGTAGACCAGTTGCCATCCAAGGCTATAGAACATGGTCTGTCCTGCTATTTACCTTTACCCATAGCTGGGGGGAGGGAGAAGTAGAGGATTCATACCTTTCCCAAGGGTATTAGCACGTAAGGGAATGTAATGGATTTGACTGGAATTTGAACTTGGCTCTCCGATTCCTCAATCTGAGCTGCTATCCATTACTCCACCATGCCTATGTTGAACAAACCACTTCATGGAGTATTCAGTGCAAATTAATAAAAAGGATCATATGTCAAAACCTCAGCAAAAATAGGTGTCAGTTCAATCCCAAAAGAGGAAGACTGAACATACAAAATATAGTCATAAAACAGTATGAAATAAAAAGTTCAATAATTTCTGAAGGTTATTTAATACAACTAAGAAAATCTAGGAGTATTCTCATTAAAATATTATAATGAAAACAAAGCTGAAAAGACTAAACTGAATAACACATTTCAGAACTTTAAGTAAAAATAGTTGATTAAAATTATTTTTTCTAATATTTTATTGTTAAGAAATAATCTTTCTAATGAGAAACTGAATTCCATAACTTGAGCTAGAAATACTGGATATAAGATATTTCCTGATTTGCATAAGTGAAAAGGTTTAACTTACAGTATTAATCAAATTAGAAATATTTGAAAATTTAGAATAGTAAAAAATAAATAAAATTAAACAAAATTAATATGCAAATTATATGCACCAAAATTATTATTTACATCATTATGAATATCTAATTAACCAGAGAAAATTTATCAAACTTCTAAAAATGATCAAAGTTAAAAATTTGTCTTGATCTTAATATCCCATGTTTAAATTCAAACCAGCGAAATAAAGTAGCCAGTTACAACAGTATATTAGGTATATAAGTAGGTTATACACTTTGGCTATGGTAAATTTTGTATGAAAAAAGAAATACCAAAAGGAATAATTAAAAAGAAAGTTAGGATAAAACAAGTTGGAACAAAAATAAAATAGACGTATCATGTAGAAAGAAGTTTAAAACTAATCAAAGTTGCTACCTCCTTTCTATTGCCTATCATGAGATATCACAAACAGGCTTTCATAATTATGTCTAAAGACTAAAGTTATAATCGCAGGCAATTTTTCAAGCAAAGAAATAGGATCACATCACTTTATCTGTAACAAGGTATTAAAAAATAGATAGGGAACCACACTGCAGAATGCACAGGGAAGAAAGCTGTTAACATGGGTCTGACACAATGTCATATAAGCCAGGACAAAACAGAGTTCAATGTGATGTGGTTAACCTATGCTCAGTAAAAAATATATAAACATTGACATCCTTGCAACTGACATGTCTTGCACTTGAACTGATAAGTTCCACATTTGATGTTGATCTTTGTGATGAGTGTAACACAATTTTTTACAGTTAAAAAAATAAATAAATAAAAGAATAATAAATTGTTTTTAATATCAATTTTGCTAGGAAGAATCTGATATCTAGATATAGATATAGAACTATATCTGGTAAAAACCATTCTCCAACCAGAGGAATTATACATCTGAGGAAGGCTGAAAAATGAATCAGTCTTAGTGATAAAACCAACAAAAATGAGAATATTAGTTCAAACATCTGGAATAGTGTTACCGATTCCTCCCAGAATCTCAGACATCTACTCTCTGTTCTAAGTTGACTTTATTATCTTATTTATCCTCCTTTTCATCATTTGTTCTTCAGTTATTTTGTTCTTTGATATTCTCGCCTTTTCTGCTCATTTCTTTTTCCACTCTCCCTTCATAAGAGTTTTCTTCTATTTCGCATCAACTTTTTAATTTCATTTTGGTCTATCTTTTTAAAAATGTTCTTCCTTTTTCATTTCTTTTTTACTCTTTCTCACTTTATTTCCTTCTCCTTCGTTTTCTGTTTTTCCTCTCTCTCATCAGGTTTCTTCTTTCACCTGAAATTTTCCTCAACGCTACCCAATCCTCACTTATCCCAATTCAGTTTGTTTACTCAAATGTTTGTATATAACAAGAGAGTGCAAGGACATCAGTCAACAAATCCTCTAGCATCAAAACCACCATTACACAAAAATAATTGATATCAAATTTGGAAACGAGTAACTGCTAATAAACTTTCTTGACAAACAATTTTTTTTTTTTTTAAACAATCAAGTTACACAATAAGTAGATTTTCAAATTTGACACCTTCTGATTAAAATTTTATCATTTTCTCTTAAAAATAAAGAGAAATAAACATGGACACTTAGCAGAAAGAATGAGACAGATATATAATTATTTCTTACATCTTGCAATGAAAAATTGCAACAAATTTGTGGTGTGAAATTCTGAAAGACTTTAAATACACTATATCAGATTTTATTATTTCACAATAAAAATTGATTAATATCAATGTTGGTAGAATTTTCAAGATTTATTTATATGATAAATGTACCAAATATTTTTCAGATCAGGTTTATTAGGAATATTTACAATAATTTATTTGGTGTGAAATTTTATGCAATTCAGTGGCTGTTCATCATATAGCTAATAAATATAATAGTTTAGTTACTGATATTTTTTTAATTTCAGATATATAAAGATTACCATGGGTCATAAAAAAGATATATTGAAGTGGCATAGGTAACAGCTAACGGGCATTAAGTTCAAGAGCATATTTATGAAAAACAATGCTCTTTTGCATTCAGCAAAATTGACGATTGACCCACTTGATAAATGTTTCAAAATTTTAAAATTAATGAAATGACCTCTAGCCTTTCCAAATATTAATCCAAAAAGAAACTTGTGGTATACCATTAAAAGAGATATATATGAGCATAGAAAATAAATTTTCAAGCAAAGAATATCTCTGGTAAGTAATAAAAACTGGTGTGTGAAGTGAAAACAGTCAAAAAGATACAAATCAATGAATGAAAAACTGATGAAGTTATAGAATATCAAGAAACCCATATTAACATGCAAAAAGAATAATTTATTCAAGTAATTAGGATATTGGGTTAAATATATTTTTCTAGGGCCTATATCTTTTGAATTTATTTATAAATTAAAAAAATTATGTTGCACTTTGCATAATAAAATCTGTCTCCAGCAGAACAAGTAATTATCAATATTTTAATTAGAATAAATATTATAAGCTGAAACTCACACAATATGTTGCTAATATATCCCGAAAATTATCACCATTGTTTAGTTAACACCAATTTTATTGGGAAAACAATGACTTACATAAAAAATTCTGATGTAGTATACATGCATATTATAATAATGGTCCTTGTTTAATATTCAGTTGTTCCAATATAATTTATTTTTAATTAAAGAATTAAATAAACTTGTTATGATTAATCCACACACATACACAAACACATATATATATATATATATATATATATATATATATATATATATATATATATACACATACATACATACATACATACACATATATATGTCTATATTTCTGAGAAGAGGTATGATGTGCATTATTTACATTATTCGGACTATTGTCCTCATCTTTGTCACCATGTTTATCACAACATTTCAGCTGTTGTACGCTCCGGCCTTCTTCAGGTGGTTGGAATATCAAACTGAACCCTTTATTTTGCTCACTGGTAGACTGTTCTAGTTCCACGTGCCATGTTTAATGGATGTCAGTTATCAGTTATCTCCTGTTAATTTCCCTCTCCAAGTTCTCCACTGCTTTAACCGGGTATTGAACTCACACTCTTTGGGTCCTGTCACTGGATCTAACCAACGCCTTTATCCACTGTGCCCTGAGGACATCTGTGTATAAATTTCTGGGTATTATAAACCTAATGTCTCAGCAACCATTTTTACCAGTGCTCATATTGCAATTTTTTTTTCTGTTGTCAATTTCATGTTTTTACCAGAGCTCATATTGCAACTTTGTTGTTATTATCACTTTTCTCTGCCACTCCTTATTACTGGTTCCCATATTGTATTCATTTCTATGCTTGGTCGGCTCAGGAGAATTTTGTGGCCTAGCATATGTGCTGATTCCTTAAGTTTACGAATTTTCCAATGGTGTTCCTTGTCTATGATCTCAACCTGATCCCACAGAGGGCTGTGATCTCCCTTCTCTCCCCATATGTGGTCAGCCATGCCTGATTTTTCCACTTCCCCTTGTGTTACAGCTTTCTGGTGTTCTTGAAGCCTCACCTTAAGGGGGCGGCCTGTCTCTCCTTTATATTTCTTTCCGCAGCTGTACGGGATAGCGTACACACAGTCTTTAGTCATGTTCTCCTCTATGGGGGCTCTTATTTGGGAGAGATATCTGCAAAGTGTCGCCAAGCTTTTGAAGGTTATCCTGAGGTTATATGTACCACAGATCCTTTGTATTTTCTCTGATAACCCCTTCACATAAGGCAGGCAGACCGTTTTCCGAGTGTTGTTGTCCTCCTCCTCCTCCTCTTGTACCCGCCTATCCCAGTTTTTGGGGGCTGCTGCCATGTACCCATGGTAGTTGTTACGTTGTAGGGTACTACTTATACTGACCAATTCTTTATCTAATGTCTCTGTGTCACCACTTATGACTTTTGCTCGGTGTTGTAAACAGCGGACGATCCCTTTCTTTACGTTGTATGGATGGTGGGAGTTGAAATTGAGGTACTGTCCGGTGAATGTCGGTTTACAGTATATGGATGTCTTGGACTCATGCTCTGTTCGAGATATTAAAACATCCAGGAAAGGGAGTGTGTTGTTCCATTCTTTCTCCATTGTGAACTGTATTGAAGGTCTTATTGAGTTCACATGGTCCAGTAGAAGCTGAACATCTGCCTAGTGTGGCTAGAGTATGAAGGTGTCATCTACGTACCTTAACCATATAGGTGGCTTTAGAGATATAGATTCTAATGCCATTTCCTCAAAGTATTCCATGTATATATTTGCCATTGCTGGTGATAATAGCGAGCCCATTGCTAAGCCCTCATCCTGTTGATATATGTGTGACCCCATTCCGAAGTGTGTTGTTTGTGTACAGAAAGTCAACAGGGACGAGTCAGAGGCCAATCTGTCTCTGACTACTGAGAGTGCCTCCTCCGTGGGTACCTTGGTGAACAAACTCACCACGTCCAAGCTCACCATCTGGTTGGATAGGATGGGAGCATCTTTGATTATTTCTACAAAGTGGGTTGAGTTTCGGACATATGAAGGAGACTTTCCAATCAATGGGTCAATTATATCCACAAGGAAGTGACTCAGAGGGTGGCACACAGAGCCTTGGCAACTAACAATCGGCCTGAGTGGAATACCATCTTTGTGAATCTTAGGGAGATTGTATATATGAGGTAGCTTGGTGTAATGCTGCGATAACTGCCTATACGTCTTAGGTGCGAAGTGATCCTTGTTCTTGACTAGTATCTGTGACAGTTTGTGTTCCGTTTTCATAGTAGGATCCTTTTTTACTTTGCTGTAGCTACCATTGCTAATGAGGTCTTCCAGCTTTCTAGTATAATCTGATTTGTCCATCACTATACGTCTTAGGTGCGAAGTGATCCTTGTTCTTGACTAGTATCTGTGACAGTTTGTGTTCCGTTTTCATAGTAGGATCCTTTTTTACTTTGCTGTAGCTACCATTGCTAATGAGGTCTTCCAGCTTTCTAGTATAATCTGATTTGTCCATCACTACAGTTGCATTGCCTTTGTCAGCCGGTAGTATGATGATGTTTTCATTCCTCTGTAGAGATCTAATCGCCAGCCTCTCCAGTTTTGTTATGTTAGACCTGGGCGGCTTGGACCTCTCCAAGGTCTGTCTCACCTTCCATCTCAGTTCATCCGCCTAAGCCTGAGGGATGTTCAAGGCCACCTCCTCGACTCTGGTAATGATGTCCAAGTATGGCACTCGCTTGATGGTTGTGGCGAAGTTGAGACCCTTATTCAATACTGACTCCTCAGAGACACTCAGCCGATACTGGCTGATGTTGACTACTGCTTTCACTGGTGGGTGATGGACATTGAAAGATCAGAAGGTGACACACAATCTATTTAATTTTTGTACTTGGCAGGCCTTGACTACATCGAGTGGCTTTGTTCGTAGTTAATATTGTTACGGGTAGGCTTTTTCTTTTTTATTATTAAAGCCTCCATTATTTTTAACCTTTTTTTACAGGTGGAAGCAATTAATATATTTGTGTTTTCTACTAGTATATTTCTAATGGAGTCTGGTAAATTTTTGTGTGTGTTTAAATGGGTTCTAATGGAGCTGTAATCGGATAGGTAAGACGTCTGGATAAGTATGTGGTTGTGTGACCGATGTAATTATTTATGAGTCCAGTTTCGTTAGGAATGCAGTTCCTTAAAGGGCATTTGAACTCGTAAATAATGTTCGTTCTTTGCAGCTTTGACTTATGAGGCGTGTTGTTGTTTTTGAGGATGAGGTTAGCTGTCTTGAATTTTTTATAATAGATAATTAATTTGATTTTTTTATTTGGGCCGATTGGGGTGGTGTATTTCTTTATAATATGTCTTAGTGAGCATATATATATATATACAATTATTTATTTAAAAATTATAACAGAAATGTTATATAATGTATCTGTTTATCTTGCAAGATAAAGATAGTGCTGTTTGGTTAAAATTCTGTGAGGTTAGAGTGACCTCCCCAGGATGCAGGCCATGAGCTACCCAGACTACATGGCCCCACCCGCTCGGTTGTACCAACAAGATCCAAAGAAGTACAGGGCATATGTTTGTGCCTAGCTTGTCTGCAGGAGTTGCCAGTGTTGACAGCTAACTGCCTTTAAGGTACCAATGCAGGTTTTCTGTCTGTATTTACTTCCATAGATTTTTTCGTGTTTGGATATGATCACAATGCAGCGGAGGTTTAAAATCTGGGTTTTCCTTCCCAAGTTGTTGAATGCCATCTACTCAAAGCAGTTGGTTATGAGACACCATTTGTCCACCCTCACCCATTCTCTCTCTCTCTCTCTCTATATATATATATATATATATATATATATATAAGTTTACTTGCTATACATGGCCAAAACCCTTTAGTGTACAGCTTCCAAATTTATTATGCATGATTATTGAACAAAGGGAAATGTAAGTTTTAATTTATTTTTATTTTGTCACGAGAAAAGAGTCATTCTACCCCTTTTCAGTAATAATTAACATTGTTCGGAGTAAAATTATTGTTTCTTATTAATGTTCAGACGAGATAGATAATTGTGAGTTTTGAAAAAGCAAATTTAAAGTCTTTTCTTAAATATTTTTCCTACTTTTCATAATATTTTCTATTATTTCTTCACTAGAAATTTATCACGAACAAATCCATTGATACTAATTACTCTAATACTGTTACTGTAAATGACTTATACCATTAAAATGAATCTTGACGCACATGAATAACGACAATATCAAAGAAAATGTTCAGGATTTATGTCATAATCTCTTACCTGACATGGGCATTTCAGATAGCACAGATATAAATATATACACCTTGCTACCCATAATACACTATTGACCAGCACATATAAATAGTGGAGCCAAAACACAACACACATGGCCTGAAGTTTGCATTCAAGCATAAAAGAACTTGTAGCCACTCATAATCACACACATATCTCTCAAAAGAATATACTTCATGCCAAAATATTCTACGGTAGAATTTCTCACAGAAACAGTGTTCTGCATATGTCTGTCAATTTTTATATCCATCTATCTTTCTCACATCTCTTTATGTATATCTTTGACATTAGATATTTCTATGAAAAAAATTATACTTTTTAATGTATTTATCAGTATATAAAGGTGCATTTCGACAGCAATAATTCTTTCAAACATGTTCCATATATATATATATATATATATATATATATATATATATATAAAAATAATACATAAACAATCAGTACAATCACAATGTAAGCATTAGCCCAAAATTTGCATTATAATGCATTCATAAGCTTACAAGAATTTATATGTACTGTGCTTAGCTAAGTATGGCACAAGGCTAAATAGGAAGAAATTGGAACTTAAAAGAGGGTGTTAATATTTAGTAAGTTTAGCTGAGTATAACACAAGGCCAAATGAGAGAAGATGGGTGTAGGAAGATTGTGTTGTCAATCTTCCAAGTAGAAAGGACTTGGTTGCCAATATTTGAAATTCTGACTAAAGAGAAAGAAAAGAAACTAAATAAGATAAAAAACAAAGAAAACAATTATAAAAAAGTGAGATAAAATAAAGACCTGCAAAAATTGGGAAAACATTGAAGAAAGAAAGAAAAAAGTTACCTTAAGGAGAGAAAATGATTAGAAAAGAAAGATTCTATACAAAATAAAGTAAATTCAAAGTAGAACTGAGAACAAAAGCTAAGTAAGATAAAAGAAAAGAAATACAAAAGATAAAGCATAGAAAGATAGAGAAAAAGAAAATTACAGAATGCTAGAGAAAGAAACTGATATAGAGGTTATATTTTTCTTACAGTAAGGTTCACCCTGTACAAGGCCTGGGGGTCACTTGAGGTAGAGAGTTACATTAAGGGGTTGTTTATATGGTGGAGAGGAAGATAACAGTTGACTCTAGATGAACAGGTTAAGATTTTAGCGATCAGGGAAACATCTTCTTGGGAATCTCTTCCATAGGGCAGCGGTTCACAGGAAGAAGCTATTTGAATGGAATTTTCTTCTCATTGATGGAATAAAGAGGGTATGAGGACACTCATGATTGTTACTATGAAAGTGGCATGGCAGGTTCTAGTCATGAAGCTCAGACCTGGTGGAAACAGGAGATGCAGTTCGTCCAAGCACTTTCCATGGAAGTAGTGATAGAGCAGTGAAAAACTTGCCACGTCCCATCTGTGAAAGAGAAATTGGAGTGTGGAAAATAATTCTTCTCCAACAAGGACTCAGAGATGCTTTGGAACTCTATCAAGACTGACAATTGAGGTCATGGCAGCTCCTTCACAAATATGGCAACAGTACCCCATTTTCAGCCTGATCTGGCTCCTATAAAAGTAAAGGATAGCATGAGGAGTCAGGTACTTACTGGAGCGGTACAGGAAGCCAATCATTTTACCTGCATCTTTAGCAATAGACCATATATAGGAATTCCACTTGAGGTTGCATGTGAATTTGAGGCCTAATATCCTCTCGAGGTATGGAGCCTCCTCATGGAGACATTTGTTCATCGTGACTGGTGGTAGTTTGGGGCCTGATCAGCTGTGATGGAATATAACCAGTTTGGTTTTAGAGGTATTGAATGTAACCAGCCATTTTTTTTCTCCACTGGGAAGTTAGTGTTAGATTAGAAGAGAGGTCAGCTGCTAATCAATGATCAACAATATATAAGATATGATAAGAGTGTATTCTAAATCAGATCATTTATGTAAATCAGAAATAAGGTTGGTCTGAGAAGTGACCCCTGAGGAATGCTTGCGTGAACTGCCAAAGCCTTAGAGGAATGGCCGTTAATAACTACCTTCAAGGTTCTGTCTGTTAGGAAGGATTTTATAACAGAGAAAACCCTTCCAGTGATTCCACAGCTGGAGAGCTTGTGTAGCAAACCTTTGTGCCACACCTTGCCAAAGGCCTTTGAGATATCTAATGCTATGGTCCTTGTGGTATGTGCGTCATCAAGGGCCTCACTCATTCTGTGTGCAATGGTAGTTAGGATGTCAGCAGTGGATAGGGCTGATCAAAACCCATACTGCTCGTCGCTGTTTAACAATCTTCTTGTTGATTAAGACCTCAAAAAGCTTACTGATGATACTGAGGAGACTAATGAGTCTATACTGGGAGGGGAAAGATTAGTTACCTGCGTTCTTGAAGACCGGGAATATGCTTGCCACCTTCCACATGCTTGGGAAAGACTTCTCCTTCAAGCGTTTAAATAATTTTGCTAAAATTGGAAATAATTCTGGGTTGATATTATTAAGGAGAATTTTGTCTGGGCCAGTGGCTTTTTTGGGGTTGAGGCTTTTGAGATTATATATATATATATATATATATATATATATATATATATATATATATATATATATATATATACTTCTCCAACATAAAATTGTTTTATTTTTTCATTATCATTAAAAAAACAGAGCAACAATAGCAACTGACTATTAAAAAAAATCCTCCAGAGATTTTACACATTAATGAATTATCATCAAGTAAAAGTCACCTAGATTTCAGAAATTATTATGCATTTAATGCAAATTAAACTAAAACCCAGTCTATTAAGATAAAAAGCCAGAGAGACTAAAATGATAAACGTCCTATTTGTGTAGAGCAAATCAGAAATGTTTATATATTTAAATCCCATTGGATATTTTATTGACATTTTCTGATGTTCCATGTATTTAAATGTTCTGAAATAATCAAATTGTAGTGAAAAGCTTGATTTTTTTTTTTTCGAGTTCATTCTTTTCTTAGCTAAAAGGAATTGAAAGAATTTTGCAGAGGAAATTCTGAAAATTTGAAAATCACTCAATGCCAACTAATTATTCTAGATTTTGTAATCAAATTATAAGAAGCAATGATGCTTTTTTTTGGGTCTGATGCCAGAAGGAATGGCAAAGAAGGCTCCAAAAATGAAAGAAAATTGAGAGAGAGCAGTAAAAGAGAGAAATTAAGAGATAATTATAGAAGGAGAGACTTAAATGATAAACAAAGAATAAGAAGTAGTAAAAGAGAAAGAGGAAAAAGTAGAACTGGAAAAGAAAAACAGAAAAGCAAAAAATAAAGAAAAATAAAGAAAAAGGAAGCAAAAAGAGAAAACCTGGAAGAAAAAGAGGTGGTTTGAAAGTAAATAAAGGAATGAAGTGTAAAGAAAGAGAAAGTTAAGAGAGAGAAAAGGACAGAGGAGTGTAGATAGCATAATTGGTTTTGTGGAATTCTATATGAAAGCCAATTGATAGCAAGCAGATTGGAAAGCATTATCTGACAATTATAGATTCAAGTGATAATGGACAACAAGTACTTGCCCAATCAATAGATGTGCACATTCATTTAATGGTGAGCAGAGGAAGGGAGCTGTGAAGAGTTGAGTCAAGTCCTAGAGGTAGAAGATAAGGAAGAACAAGTTTGGATAAAGAGGAGAAGGGAAGGGGAGGTTACAATGAAAATCTTATAGAAAACACAAGGAGTTAATGTGGAGATAGAGAAATATAAGAAAGCAAATAAAAAGTGGAGAATGAGGAATTAAATGTAAGAACGACCAAAAACATAGCATAAAAAATTTTAAAAAAGAACAGAGAAAGAATGAGATGAAAGTAGAAAAAGAAAAAACTGAAAGAGAAAAATGTTAAATAAGGAGAGAAAAAAAAAAAAAAAAAAAAAAAAAAAAAAATCGAGAAAAAAACTAAAAGGGAAGAAAAGAAAACTAAAAAGAGAAAAATCTAAGTAAAAAAAAAAAAAAGACTTAAGAAAAAAAAGACAAAAAGAAAGGAAAAGGAATAAAAAATAAAATAAAATAAAAAGGTGAAGGAAGAATAAAACGTAAGAAAGCAAACCAGAAAAAGCAAAAAGATTTAAAATGAGGGAAAGCTCAAACAGATGAAATAATGAGAAGAAGAAATGAGAAAAATATTAGGAAATGAATTAAACCTCTGGCATATTATTTCCTTCTTCCATCATTTTTCAATGATGAACTGAAAATAGTCTAATTTATAATAAATTATTTTCTGGCACACTGACATCTCCATTGGTGCCAAGAATCCTTTCTTTTGATATCAACAAACATAAGGATCATCAATGTTGCCTTTTTCTACAGATTGCTGACAAATCAGAAACATATTTTCATCTATAATGTTATACGTCTATAAAGAAAAATTATAGGATTTTTAGCTATATCAAAAACATTGATCTCATACTAAGAATTATTTCCTTCCTTATTAAGAAAATTTGCTTTTATTATTAAAGGATAAAATTAAGTGTAGCTTTTGATGTTTCTTATGAATCTAAAGAGAAGATTACACTTTATAATTTGTATCTGCAACTAAAAGAAAAGAAGATGTCACTTGATTTAAATTCATTATAATGTCAATAATGAAAGTAAAATAAAAAATAAAAAATGAAAGACAAGAGGTTGAAGTGATTAACGGCAAAAGATAAAGCAAAATGAAGGAAAGTAGAAAAATGGCCAAAGAAGAAAAAAGGACAATGAAGAGACAATAATTCAAGCATAAGAAAAAAAAGCATAGAAAATTTAAATAGGAACATAAATTCAAAATAATGCAAGGAAATTAAAACAGACAGAATCAAAGAAATATAAATAATGTAAATAGAAACAAAGGAAGAAAGAAAAAATTAAGAAAGACAAAAATGATAGAAGACATGAATTTTTGTACACTAATGCAGATTTTACAACCATACAACTGTTAAATCCTAGACACTCATGCATAAACTTGAAATCATCAACCCATCTCCTTTAACACCTCTTTATATCATGTAATTATTGAAACTGCTGTATAAATGTCATGCAGGCACTTCAAAATGGCTGACCATACTTTGATTAAATAAAAAAGACCATTTTTAAAAGCTTAAGAGCTGAAAATTATTTTAAATTTCTAACTTAGAACTTTCAGGAACATCAAAATTAATATTTTGAGTTATCACTTCATTTTGAATAAATGGATATCATCTTATTCCCCAAACTCTTCATAATAGACATTTCATGCCAAATAAGTTGATAAAAGTGCTTTCTTGGTTATATATTTGTAAATATAATAATATGTTTTTATGACATTGTAACCTGCACATGTGGATAAATAAATAATAATATAAATATATACATAGCCACATAGAAAAATATGAGCAGCAAAAATAAAAGGTGTTACTTCACTTAGATATGTAGTTGATATGTAAACAGCCCCAAATTTAACAAAATGTTCTGGATTTTGTGAACTACACAGCAAATATATAATTAGCATTAAGGTAGGAACTAATTTCAGTGACTTGCTTTCTCCCTACTTTTGTCACTCACATACATACTCGCTCTGTACATTTTGATGTCAGTGGTACTAAAACATGATCAATTTAGTTACACTTTGTTTTCATTGACTTTATATTTCAGGTTTCATTTTGTACTTCCTTGCACATTCTTACAATGTAGTTCACAACACAACTGAAATAAATGATATATAAGCATTTTAGATTAATTAAATATTGAATATTTTTAACATCAACACCTATATAAAGATCATTTAATAACAAATAATCTCATTGTTATATTCTTCAATTATAATAACCAAAGTTTATAAGTATAAATAATTGTACATCATAAGCTACAAGGCCTTGAAAAAAGAATGCTATTGCCTGATATATTTTACATTCCTACAAACCTAAATTAATTTTAGGTGCTATGATTATGATGATTTAATTAATACCAGCCATAAGACAAATGGCAGATATAAGTGTATTATTTCTGAAATAAAAACCTAAAGAATTTCTTTTATTAAACAAAAATCCCAATCCAATTGCATGCACTGAACCAGAACAAATATTATGAAACAGTGTATTTGACATTAAATCTAATTTTTTTATATAAAACCTACAGGTTTACTTTCTAAATTGAACACATAAATGTAAATGGTCAAGAAAAAGTACATGAATGAACATTATATAACACTGCAAAAGTAACAAACATATGCATAGCAAAAATAAAAAATAAAAGAATATTGTAATACCAAAAAGAAAACAAATGTATGGATTAGAAGAGAAAAGTATTTTCTTTTCCAACAAGTATATTTCCTCATTAGTTTTCCCCCAGATATATTCCTAATGAAAGAATTTCTAGAAATGCATAATACTATTATTCACTGTGGTACAACTTTAATTTTTTTATTTAATATATTTTCCTTTGGTTTACAATTATTTTTTCTTTTGTTAATGCATAACTTAAATTTCTTTTTTTTAACAAAACAATTTAAAAAAACTTTCTATATTATTTTACCAAGTGATATATTATCAAATAAATATTCTGAAAGGCACAATTTCTTTATTAAAACTTTTGAATTCCATAACCAGTAGATGTCAATTAGGCTGATCTGCTCAAAGATGTCTATCCACTAAATATGATATTTATAGTAATAAGAAATAATGTCATAAATGTAACTATTAACATGGGAAAATTGAACTTATTAGATGGCTATATTTCTGAGATAAGGTATTGTAATTATTTACATTATTTACATTGTTTGGAATGTTGTCGTCATCTTTATTTGAGGACAACTGTCTGAACAATGTAAATAATGTGAACTTATCAGCTAAATAATAAAACATTGTATAAAGAAAAAGCTATTAAAAATAAGAATCATTATTGTACAACACAAGACAGTGGGAAAAAAGGAAGAAAAAGGGAGATAAATAATGAGGAAAAATTTGAAGCCAACCATTCTAACATGTGCATAAAATGTAGTAAAAAAATTAGTAAAAAGAATGATACAAAAAACAGAATTAGTTTATTCCTGTTTTTAAGTACAAACCTATCTACAATCTTTGTGGGGTTTAAGAAAGAGGAGAAAGAAAACGTTTTAATCAGTTGGACTGATAATTGTTTTATCAGTTTCATCTGCCATTGCAGCCATAATAACAGACAAATGACACACTAACACATAAAAAATATCATTGACACCATTGGTCAACTTTTTTAATTTTGCTTCTTCGTTTTACTCTTGAAAAGAAAAGTACAATTCATAAGAATATTTCAAAAGAACAAAAATATGTACTGCAAAAATTAATATGCATTACCAGGCCTCATATTTTAATTATACATTTCTAAAGCTTTAAATGTTATCAGATGATATATTTTCTTTCTTCACAATGAAAGGAAAAAAAAAAAAAGCATGCACACAAGCATTTTATAATATGAATGCAAAATAGCTCTAAATATTATCTAGAGAAAGTTATTTTTTTATCTTCTATATAACGGATAGACAGCAATATGTTAATAATATTTCATAGGTCTGTACTTCAAGGAGTAAAGTGAAGTTATATATAACTTCACTTTACTCCTTGAAGTACATGCTGTAACCCTCTACCTTGAGTATCTCTTGGGCCTTGTATTAGGTGAATATTAGTGAAAATTGTTTGTGCATGTATATTATATATATATATATATATATATATATATATATATATATATACATACACACACACACACACACACACAGAGGATGCAATGGGCAAATCGTCATCTAAATTACACAAAAATGAAAATAACACTGACATCTCATTTTAACAGATAACAGATATATTTACCAAAATATGAAATACTAAAGAGTAAATTTATTCAATAAAATTGCCATTGGCTTCAACCAATATGGCTTTGGAATCTCCTGCAACTCTTCTAGATGGTTTCCTTGTTTAAGTTGGTGAATGCTACCATAATCCTTGCCTTCAGTTCAACTTCAATTTTACAAGGACTTTTATTGGTCTCAACTGCACCCCACACATAATAATCAAGGAGTTAGGTGACCAGATGTAAGGGGTGATGTGGTTGCAGAAATTGTTTGACAGCCATGACGGTTCTCCTACATGTGTGTCATGGTGGAGAGTCCTGTTGCCAGACATAAGGTTTTCCAGCAGCCACCCTCTTGACCCAGAGCAGCACTACCTCCTCAAGTCACTTGATGTAGGCCTCTGTTTTGAGTCTAAGGCCCTCACCAACAAATTTGGGAGTTCTTTTTTGATCAGAACAATCAGAGTGTGTTTTCTGAGCTGCCATATCTTCATAATCACCATTAGACTCATCCATCTCTTTACAAATCCTCTGCACTGTCCTCAAATTGACACCCAAACACTCTGAAATGTTTGTCTTGCAACTTCCAGTGAAAATGCCAAATAATGCAACATGCCATTTCCAAATTTCTGGCAGAGTGAATTGCATCATGGTGCTCTTTTCCTTACAAACAGTGCCCAACTGACCCTACCCTACTGAGCAGTTGACAAAATCAAAAACAAACAATGCACAGACTTCAAAATATAAAATGGCAACAATTTACCCATTACACCCTATATATATATATATATATATATATATATATATATATATATATATATATATATATATATTGCATCAGTTTATTACATGAGACAATGGTAGTACCCTGTTTGTTCGCGATTCAATCCTATTGTGAGCAGTATCTGAAATAAAAATAAAATGCTTTCTGCCTAAAAGATACAGTTACAGTACTCTAAAATTTAAATCTGGCTTTCTTATAATGGTTCTCTAAAATTACAATTTCAGTTATAAATAAAGTTTTGTGACAAAAGACAATTGTTAATTATATAAAATTGTAATTAGCATTATTTTTGTATATAGGTGATCTAAATTGAGATACTCTATGTTCTATAATTTGCCTGTATGATAAATTTCATGCGAACTGTTGCTGTCTGTTATCATAGGATATGGAATCTAAGTCTAAATATTTTAATCTTTATAATTTGGTCATTAATATTTGTTAATGTTTTAATTTTTTTTTATGATCATAAATGTGCTGACTGTAAGCTAATAGTGCATGTGTATTTTATATATATATATATAAAGAAGAAATATAGTCTTAAAGTGTGCTATATTTATGGGATAAAGTGCTCAATATCAGAGATAGAGCGTGTGTAAATATAAAAGTGGACATGGAAGTCAGCACTTAGAGGCGACAGTCTGTTTCATGCTAGTGCAATCGTCAGGTGATATATATATATATATATATATATATATGCACGACTCTTCGACAGAATTGAGTCACTCTCAGTCACTGTGTGTTTATCCAAATCTAAAAATAAACACGCTAAAATTCACCTTCATCCCGTACCGTAAGCTGATGGCTTAGTGGGAGAAGTTCGGACTGACGCAAATTCAGTCGGGTTTCGATCCTAGCTAGAGGCAACCAGACGTCTAGCCACACTGATGAGCTGTGAAACAGCGAAACAGTCTGTCTGTGGATGACAATATCTATATTACTAGCCAAATTACTGTGCATTGTTGCATGTCACACATTTTTTTTTGTAAGAAAATGATGATTGATTTTAAATCATTGTTATAATATATGGAGAAAAATGATGCATTTAAATATTACTCAATGATCTTGCTGATGTGATCTCCATCTTCTGGGTTTCTTGTATATTTTGGAAAAGAGTCATTCCCTAATTCAAATTTAAATTTAATTTAAATCAAAGAGAAAAACATTTTCAGTGAGGGGTTTGTGCCCACGGGGATCCCCTTTGATCAAAATGCTTATTCAATACTTATCCAAGTACCCTAAGAGTCATAACCTTGTTCAAAATTAAATTAAATTATATCAAAGGGGAAAAAATTTTCAGTTTGGCATGAAATATACTTAACCAAGTACCCTTGGTATATGTAGCTTCAGAATATATATATATTATATTATATATATATATATATATATATATATATATATATATATATATATAGTTATGGGGTTATATCTCCAGAATCCAAGGAGGAGTTTGATAACAAACAATCAGACAGATAGATAGATAGATAGATAGACACTACAACCTCCATCTTTAAATCCATTCAAGAACTATCAAAAGAACAATGAATGTTTAATAAAGAGGGAACAGTAGAGGGAAACTGGATCAGGAGGTCACAATAGAAAGAGGGATCATCATTTCAACTTAGAGTTAAAGAGATCAATTAGAAAAGATCCAACTCAATCTATAAGATGTTTGGCATGTGAGAGAAGAGTTTCAGCTATGACAGTCCAAAGAGCCGAGAAAAAAAGACTTGAAAATGAAAACATACATGAAACCCGTGAGGCACTTTGTTACTTCAGGACAGAAAGTTAAAAAATTAGAGAGGGTGAAGATCATCTTGAATAAGTTGGAAAATGATCTGGAAATAATATATATTTGAACTTTATTTCAATCCTTCATGAGCTCTCAATCCTTATGATTAATTAATGAAGAACATGTCATTTTTGTTTATGATCAATTACATCATGATTCTTCTGTTAATCTTAAAGAGTAATTATACATTCTTATTGCCCAATTGTAGAGTCGAATAGTGTTATAAAAACCTCAGAAAATTCCAGTAAGATATCTTTAATCATTTCAAAGATACAATGGACAAAAGCTTAATCTCATAATTGGATAATTTTGCTGTTATGCCTGATATATATATATATATATATATATATATATATATATATATATATAGGAATGGGATATAAAAAAATCTACATACACACACAAATACTTGCACATACATAAATATATTTCTTCCTCTGGTGTTAAAAATTCACTAATATATACTTATAGCTGTTTTATAACCTTGAGCATTTGGGGATGCTTTTCTGCAAAAGGTACTAGCAACATGTCAGTAATAGATGATAGAATGAATGCTACAGCATATCAAAATATTTTGGAAGCAAATTTAATGATTTCAGTTGAAAATCTTGAACTTCCTCTTGATTGGATCTTCCAGCAAGATAATGATCACACTGCAATATCTATGAAGAAATGGCTTGCTGAAAATAATGTAAATATCCTGAAATGGCCAAGTCAGTCCTCGATTTAAACCCAATCGAGAATCTGTGGCATTATTTGAAGATTCAAATCCAATTGAAAGCTCCAACAAACATCTCAGATCTTAAGACTGTATACAAAGAAGAATGGAATAAAATACCAACTAAAATTTACAAATCATTAATTGAAAACTACAAGAAGTTGGTTGCTGTAGAAGTGAACAATGGCTATTCTACAGAGTATTAAAAGAAGATTATGCATTCTTTTTTGTATTATACAAATGCTTTTTCACCCATTAAAATGGATGACTGGGATTTATTTCTATTATATCAAAAGTTTTTCTGTTTTCTATCCATATTTAGTAATTATATGAAAAGTATGTTTATTCATTAGTTGTAAATACAATCAATTAAAAATATTTTTGTGTGTGTATATATATATGCTTGATTGTTCTTAATAAAGGAATTCAATCGATAGAACCTCCTTGTGTTGTCATTGTTCAGAGTTAAATTGTTTCACTGTTTTAGATATTCAGTAAATTTCCTACAGCTGTTATAAATTTCAGATAGTATGGCATTGTTCACAAATCTAATAATCAAACAAAAACAGGGATGAAGTGTCAGAGTTTGATTCAACTGCCAGATTTTGAAATTTGCAATCTTGTCACTATCTTAGAAAATTTTGTCTAGTGTCCGTGATTGTTATTTTTTAGCTGAGATTCATGTTGTGTTCAATACCATGCCTATCCGCTTACCTATCCATAACAGTGTTCTCCCCACTCATCAAGTGAATTCTGTTGTGTATTAATATAATTGTGGTTGTGGAATCAGTTACATGGGGAAGACTACCCAGTGACTAGATGTAAGGATAAAACAACACATGCCAGATAAGATCAGGAATCACACCTTGGTTTCAAATGAACTAATCCCAAATAACTACAAATCCACAATTTGTGAGCACCTTTTAAAAAACACTAAGTGTATGTCTGAATTCAGCAATGACTGGTTTACTGTTTTGTTCCAGTCACACTCTTTATTTTATCTTAAGGTACTATAGTCACTGTATATCAAGTCTTACAAATCGTCTCTGTAAATGTCTAAACATTGCCTCTGTTGTAATACTCCAGTCTATGTGTGGTATGACATAGAACCACATCTACTCTGCAACCATTATCATCGCATAGCAATTTTCTATGCCAAAATACAAAATATCAGCTTTGACAGTGGATATCTTTGATTGATGTCTGTATAATCACTCTGAGGATGGCTCATGTGAGCTGAAAACTTAGGACCAACTTAATAAAAAATATCCAAATGTTGGACAATTTCTGTCTTTATTTTCAACCAAAATTAAAGCAAACATTCAAACATTAGAAAAGCTCATTATCAGACATAATAGACATTCATTGTCTGTTATATCTAATAATATATGTTTAAATAATGACCTGTTGCCCCAATACACTATATATATTTATATAAATTCACTAACCTGGTAGGCAATGACTGGCCACTACTTTAAGTTTCATGTGTTTCCATACAATCTTCAGGTAGCCAGTAACTTGCAGTAATAAGATGATTACCTTATATCCCACAAGCAAACCAAACTCATACAGTGGGGAGGGTAGATCATGCAGCCAAGATCTAAAATGGCAAAATCAACTTGGAAAGGCTTGCCAGTATAGAAAAAAAAGTGCTCAATGATAAGAGAAGCCGGCATCACGGAGCTAAAGCATTATGCCAAAAAAGTGCTCAACTGGACCAGACAACCAATTTCATGTTAGAGCATACAGGATTCCAAGGTTTGAATAAGCAACTCTAAATAGAGTCTGCCCCAAATTAGCCTTCTAGCATAAAAGTGCTAATTTTGGGCAGACTATTTAGAGCTGCTTATTCAAACCTTGGAATCATGTATGCTCTAACATGAAATTGGTTGTCTGGGCGAGTTGAGCACTTTTTTGGCTTAATGACACCAGTTTTATATTCGAGGATACCCGTCTACTAGGACGGATAGCCAATCCCTATTGCAGACTCTCACTCGGGCACATTTGTATTTGTTTAACAGGCACAGAGCCAACCTGTGGTTTATACTGAAACTATGTTGAGCAGACCTTAGTTACAGTTTCTGGTAGAGAGTGTATTATCTAGAATGATCAACAATCTGAACAAGACCAACACACTCAAACCCTCAATCATGATGACTCATGACATTGTGCTAGCACAGCTATCAATGGTCCCAAGTGTTTTGTCTACCCAATTTCACTCAAAAGGCTTGGGTCAACCCATGGTACAATTTTCAGGCACTTTCCAAATGTGCCACACGTTGGGATTGTCACCCCTCCAGACCTGATAACATCAGGAAGTCTCCTTCATGACAAATCGACCATGATGAGATTTGAACCTGGGTCTCATGGTCAGAAAGTGAATGTTCTAACCACCTGGCCATGCACCCATATATATATATATATATATATATATATATATATATATATATATATATATATTACACACACACGCACATATATTATACACACACACACACACACACATTATAGATATATATATATATATATATATATATATATATATATATATATATATATTATGACCTTGAATAAGTTCTTGGTGTTTTTCAACAGATGACATTCCCAATACTGTGTGCATGTAGTTTCAGATGATAATGCAGCTATAAGGAAGTACTATAAGCTAGATTGAAATTCAATGTATGTGATTTCAGTCAAGTGTAAACAACTTTGTTTTTTCATAACATTAAAAATGTCAGATTTCATGCCCAAGAAAGTGCATTTTGGGGAAAATTTTACTGCACTAGTTTATTCAAAAGATATCTGCAGCTGAAGCACACAGAATTCTTGTTGAGACTTATGGCGACCATACTCTATCAGAAACAACAAGCAGAGATTGGTTTAGATGCTTCAAAAATAATGATTTTTGATGTTGAGGATAAAGAACACTCTGGCACACCGACAAAGTTTGAAGATGAAGAATTGGAGGAATTACTTCATGAAGACTCATTTCAGGTGAAAGCTGAACATGCAGAATCATTAAGAGTTAATCACACAACAGTTTCAAAATGTTTGAAAACATTAGAAATGATTCAAAAGCAAGGATATTGGGTGCCGTACAAGTTGAAGCCAAGAGATGTTGAACAGCATCTTGTCACGTGTAAACAGCTGCTTCAATGGAAAAGGAAATGTTTTTTGCATCATATTGTAACCAGCAATGAAAAGTGGATACACTATGATAACCCTAAGGATGGGGTAAGCCCGACCAGGCATCAACATCTTATTGTGGTCATAATTAACAGGATTTCTATATTCAATAGTGGTACCCTTGTAGCCTCTATTTCTAAGGGCAGAAATATAAAATTCAATGTTTATTAAAAACCTCTTTGCTAGAAAAGTTAGTACTTATCCTAATTCAATGGAGGAGAGTATGTGCTTAATAACAGAAGGTGTGTGGTTGGAATTAGGATGTATATATACCAAGTTAGAATAAACCTTCATATAAGGTTGAAAAGAGCTTTTATTATTGTCTAGGGTGACATCCAGAAAGTCTACCATATTTAATGTTGGTCATAACTATAGTCTTAAGACCTAAATCCTTAAACTCCCTATGTATCATTTTTCTAATATGATAATTTTTGTAGAGTCAACTACTAATAAGCTATCATCTCTATATAATCCTACACTATCAGAATCAAGAAATCCAAAGGCACTTAAATTGTGTAAAAGAAATAATCCCACAAAGTCAGAGGCTTCAGCAGACTCTAAAGAACCCATTGAGATGTCAAAATTATCATTGGAAGTCTTTCTGGTTCACCGTTCTTCATTGTAAACCAGAACAGAATTTCAGCATTTCAAGATTATATCCATTTCATTGTCAGAAATATTAGAACAGATCTTTAGATATGGAGGGATAGTAGTCAATAATGTCGAACAGTATGGAAGTGCAAGATCACTTATACACAGTTTGTCAGTAATGGATTTGCTAACACAGTTAATTCCGAAATTGAATCTATCCATAGTATAAGAATAGAATAGACAATGCTCAACAGTAATAGGAGCTAATATCCAAGTATAGGATTGGTGTATATGGAATAAATTCCAATAACCAAAAATACTATTCTTAAAAGAGTGCTCAATACTGAGTAGAGCAAACACACACACACACTATACATATACACAAACACTATATAAATGATTTTTCTATTTCTATTTCTTCTCTGGTTATTTTTATATTTAATGTCAGGGCATTTATAGCCACAATTCTTTAAAGCTTTATTATAAAAATTTACTGTGTTTATAGAATATTCTTTCATTAGCAGAATTTGTACTTATTCGTTTTTCTATGGAAGCCCTGATATTAAATATTATAAAAATAATAATAAACATAACCAGAGAAGAAATAGAAATGGAAAAATCATTTGGTACACACCCCCATTCAACCAAATGGTTAGTAGTAAATTAGGACACAAATTTCTTGCTTTAATTGAAAAACATTTTCTTTTTAATAAAAATACCCTAAAATTACTTTATAGTTGTACTGATAATTTAGTAAAAATTATTAAAAAAAAAAACACCATAATAAAATTTTAAATAAATACTTAAACCAGAATCAATAAATTAGTGATCCAGAAATAAGAATAAATAATAATAAAGAAAAATTATGTAACTGTAGGAATTCTATAAATTGTCCATTGAATAATAAATGTCTCACAGAATCTATAGTTTAACAATGTACTATCTCCTCCATTGAGAATCCTAATATTCAAAAATTTATATATATATATATATATATATATATATATATATTAAAATATGTGTAATTTGGCAGCAACTTTTCTTTTAAACATGTGTTGAATGTTAATATGCAGGACAATGTTGTCTTTAACATTCAACACATGTATAAAATATATATATTTATATATTGGTAGCACTAAAATTTATATATATATAAATATATAAATATATATTGGTAGCACTAAAATTTATATATATATATATATATATATATTGGTAGCACTAAAATTTATATATATATATATATATATATATATTGGTAGCACTAAAATTTATATATATATATATATATATATATATATTGGTAGCACTAAAATTTATATATATATATATTGGTAGCACTAAAATTTATATATATATATATATATATATATTGGTAGCACTAAAATTTATATATATATATATATATATATATATATATTGTTAGCACTAAAATTTATATATATATATATATATATATATATATTGTTAGCACTAAAATTTATATATATATATATATATATATATATATATATATATTGGTAGCACTAAAATTTATATATATATATATATATATATATATATATATATATATATATATATATATATATATATATATATATTGATAGCACTAATTATATATTGGTAGCACTAAAAATAAGTTTAAATTAAGGTAGAGCCAACACCTGCCTTCTTTCAAAAATAATGTGTATCATAACCAAACATCCCTATCCAAATATTTTTGGCATTTAAAAGAAACAAATAAAACACCCACAATAAAATGAAAATTATTAAAACAAACAAGAACTTGTAGGTCTTTAAATGACCCATGTCCTTTGTGCCTACATGAAAAGTTATATATTAAGTTTCTGAAAAATAAAGATTTATTAAAATCAAAGAAATAACTGTTTTTTGTAAACACTGTATTATGTTTACTTTAAAACATAATTTTTAAAAATTCATAATTATATATCTATTATTTGATCACAAATAATAAATAAAAATGTGTAATTAAATTCCAAAATTTTAAATCTTAATTTTAACAATACCATATCTAGTATACTAATAGATATAATAAATATAGAATTTTAGATCTTTATAAATAAAAATATAAATATATAAAATATGACTTAATCATTTGAAGCCCTTTTAAGACAAACCCAATGTATTTTATTAAAAATAAATAAAAATGCCAATGTATTGTATCTTATATATGTAACGAGCATGCGCAGAAGCAATCTCGAACTGCGTATGTGTGTTTTTGCCGGGCACATCTTGGAGTACCATAATGGACTCGACTGAGGACTACAAGAAGAAGACACGCAAGTCGTTTGCAGTTTTTTGGGCGGCAAAAGCCGTGGGTGCCGTTTGCTCGTTCGCTGTCATAAAGTGTTCATTTGGAAGAGTCGTACATTCATTTCAGGTTCGCAAGAAGGCATTCCATCGGGTGTAGCATCACCGTGTGTGACAGTTTTTTGTTTTTTTTCCTAATTCCCGTTCTTCCCACAAGCTATTTCGGCGTTATGGCCTTCGACCCGAAGCTGATACCACTGTTCGACGGAAGCGATTCCGGACAGTCTGTAGTGGAATGGTTGGAGAAGGCGGAACTGATATGTCAGTTGAGCAGTGTGAAGCGAATTGAGTGTGTTACCCTGATGCATTTGTCAGGTGGGGCATATGCTGTGCACCAGCAATTGAGTGAGCAGACTTCAGTTGCATTAAGAAAGCGTTATGCACGGCCTTCGCCTTAGACCCCTTCTCCGCGTGGAAGCAGTTTGCATAACTTTGCCTTCAGCCAGGTGAAATGGTCAACGCCTTTTTGGCAGAACTGCGCAGACTCGCGGTTCTGTTTGGTGGCGTATCAGAAAAGTGTTTGCAGTGTGCATTCGTTGCTGGATTGCCTGAGCATGTAGAGGAGCTCTTAAGAGCATCATCCCAGATGGAATACCTGGATTTGTTGCACATGCTGGCACGAGCTCGTGCTATCTTGAAGAAATGCACTTGTTCTACAGAACAGGCCGCAGTGGCTGCACAGTTGAAGGAAACAGATGCGCACACGCTATAAATGCTATAAATATGATGGACCCAATCATAGGGTGAGCGATTGTCTCCTGGGTCGTGAACCATCCAAGGGTGCTGGTACCAAGCACTGACAGACCATCACTTGCTATCGATGTCATTGGCAAAAGCACATTGCTCAGTGTTGTCTGGGAAACGAGCAATGGGGCAAGAATTCAGCGCCAATCTTCTCCCCAAAACCCTTGTAAATGGCGCATTGCCTGTAGTGACAGTTTGTATCGATGGAATACCACGTACAGCTCTGGTGGATACAGGATGCACACAGTCACTAGTCTTTAAGTCAGGCTGTCAGGCATGGACAAGAAAATCAACACACGTGCTTACAGTAGATGGAGGCGCACTTGACTTGTTGCGGAATTGGAGTGGTACAAGTTAGTGTTGGTGTAAAGCCGTCCATCGCTATGGAAGTCCTAGACGCCATCAAATAGTTGGGAGGAATATCTATAACTGGCGCCGGTGAGGTAAAGTTTCCGCAGTGTCGAACCAGTCGTTGCTGCCATCACCATTACCGAGCCCAACTTTAAAGTAGAATACGATGAGACCACTCGGAGGTGGACTGCATCTTGGAAATGGGCTGGCAACCAACCTCTGGGTATGTTAAGAAATAGACTGGCAGAATATCCAGCTCCTGCACAAATTCGGGAGGAGTATGATCAGGAACTCCAGATATGGATAGATAACGGCTGGCTGCTTCCTTACCCGGAGGAGGAGCTCGGACGCCCAAAGGGTTTAATCCCCCTCATGGCCGTTCTGTAGGAAAACAAACAGAAAGTTTGGCCTGTTATGGACTATCAGGAACTCAATGAGTACGTTGACACATACGTGGCTAATGCAGATGTTTGTTCTAAAAAATTACGGGAATGGTGACAGCAAGGACCAAATGCTGCAGTGCTGGACCTATGCCGGGCCTATCTGCGGGTACACATCAACAAGTCCCTTTGGCCATTCCAAACAGTGGAGGTTAAGGGACAAAGGTATTGTCTCACCCGCTTAGGATTTGGGCTCAATGTTGCCCCTTTAATCATGCGGGCCATTGTTAATACCGTCTTGAGCCAGGACGAGATCGTCAGCGCAGCCTCCTCCTCTTATATTGACAACGTTTTTGTAAATGAGAGTGTGTGTTCTGTGGACCGCATCAACGAACATTTGGAGCAGTTTGGTCTGTCAAGTAAGACCCCAGAACGGCTAAGAATTGGCACACGCATGTTGGGATTGGATGTCTGGGAGGAGCAAGGAAAACTGCGATGGCGTCGTGGATGTGAACTTCCGGTAGTCCCCGATAAACTTACCCGCCGAATTGTCTTCTCGCTGTGCAGGAAGTTGATTGGCCATTTTCTGGTATGCGGCTGGTTATGTGTCGCCATGGCATTTGTGAAGCGGAGGGCAAACACTGCTACCACTGGATGGGATGATGAAGGGCAGGACCCTTTTCTAGCCCAGATGATCGACAACATTTTTAAGAGACTAGCCCAGGACAATCCAGTGAAAGGTGACTGGTGTATCAATGAGCAAAATGTAACCGTTTTGGTGGATGCAAGCTCCTTAGCCACTGGTGTGATTGTGGAGAGCAATGGCACCGTGCCAGAAGACACAAGCTGGCTCCGACCAATGCACGAAGACAAGCACATCAACTTAGCTGAGCTCGATGCTGTGTTACGAGGTGTCAAGCTTGCATTACAATGGAAGGCTAAAACCATTCATTTACGGACATGTGTGCATCGCTGGGTAGCTGACACCCTGTCCAGACAGACGAGAGTGCGCGCCAAGGCAGCTTCCGAGATGTTAATCAGACGTCGGCTAGCCACACTCCGAGTTGGCCTTGGAATACAAGCTGGATATTGATGTAGAGCTTGTCAAGTCTTACAACAATCGAGCCGACCAACTTACTAGAGTACTGCAGTGATGGTTACATGAAATGTGCAAAATGATGGAACCCAGAGAACCTATGTGCGCTGTGGCTGAAGAGCGAGATGTTGCTCAAGTACGAGCCATTCATCAATCCAGCAGACACCCTGGTGTGAAGAGAACACTCTATTTTGTGAAGTTGATCGACCCAAGAGTAACAAAAGCCGAGGTGCGAGCGGTGGTTAAGTGATGCAGGGAATGCCAGTCAATCAACCCGGCCCCAGTGCATTGGAAGTCGGGCAGGCTTCATGTCGCGGAAAATTGGCACAGGGTTGCAATGGATGTAACCCATTTCGGACATCAACTATACCTGACGCTGATAGACTGCGGCCCCAGCCGTTTTGCCATTTGGAAGCCCTTGCACTGCCAAGACTCTGCTAGGATCATCAAGCAGTTGGAAGTAGTGTTTTGTGAAAGAGGACCACCGATTGAGCTGCTTACAGATAATGGCGCAGTGTTTTGTGGAGAGAGGTTTGCCGCTTTTGCGAAGATGTGGAATGTACAAGTACGATTTCGCTGTGCTCACGTACCACCGGGGAATGGAATAGTTGAGAGATCCCATCGTACAATAAAGCGCATTGCGACGAGAACACGGTGTTCAGTTTTGGAAGCTGTATATTGGCACAACATTACTCCAAAGGACTATAAAACAGCTTCAACCGCACCGGCGAACGCAACCTACACCTACAAGGTCCGCATTAAGGGTATCGACGCAGCTTTGGTGCGTGACAACACAGTTGCCAGTCCTTATACGGTAGGAGAGACTGTCTGGGTCAAAAATCCGCACGGAAGGTGTATGACACAGTTCAACAAGGGTACGGTGACACAAATTAATAGTCCACACTCAGTCTGTTGATGGAATACCACGCCACATAAAAGATGTGCATCCAGCGTGTGGGAAGGATTATTCCGTCAGCAACCACGTTACTTCTTCAGATAATGATGAAGCCCCATTGGTATATATAAAATCACAGGAAGAGCACACCTCAGAGAGTAGCGCGCCTGATGAACCTATGCGGGATGAGCTCAGTGAGACGTCTGCACCACTGAGGAAGCACCTGAAACCATAACACTGAGACGGAGCACCAGGAAGAAACGGCCTGCCCCACATTGCCATTTGTGTGATCTCAAGATCAGGGAGGAGTGCAACAAGCATGCGCGGAAGCGACCTCGAACTGCGTGTGTGTGTTTTCTCCGGGCACAGCTTGGATTACCATAATGAACTCAACCGAGGACTACAAGAAGAAGACGCGTGAGTCGTTTGCAGTTTTTTGGGCAGCAAAAGCCGTTGCAGTCAGTCGTCCGTTTGTCGGCAGCAGTCGTGGGTGCCGTTTGTTCGTTCACTGTTGTAAAGTGTTCGTTTGGAAGAGTCATGCATTCGTTTGAGGTTCGCAAGAAGGCGTTCGATCGGGTGTAGCATCGCCGTGTGTTATAGTTTTGTTTTTTTTCCCTAATTCCCATTCTTCCCACAATATATACCCCAAATTAAAAAAAAAAAAAACTCACACAGGACAATATGTTCACATATAAGGAAGCCAGTATCAACAGGCAGAAATTACAAACCCACACCTAACCCATACCCTATATTTACACTTTGCCATCTTAAATTATACTTGTATGTTGATTCATCAAAAAAGGCAACACCATTTTAAAATTTTGTAATCCCTTTCTCCCTCCAACTTAAACTATATAGGTTAAAGAAAGTAAATCTATTTTTTTTAACATTATTCAACATCACTTGAGAATGAAACTAAAACTTTAAGTTTAAGCTTAATTTTTAGCTCCAAAATACGGTAATTTCTATATCACGATGAATACATATTTTTAAATAATAATATTATGCTCTATTGTGTATCAAACACTGGTTTTAAAAATAAATGCTAAAGAACTGTGGATTATAAATCTGACTCTTTCTTTTTATTTATATATATATATATATATATATATATATATATATATATATATATATATATATATAAGTGAACATTGAAGTCAACACTCAGAGGTGACAGTGTTTCATGCTAGACACAATCATCATGTCTAGCATGAAACAGTCTGTCACCTCTGAGCGTTGACTTCAATATTCACTTTTATATTTACATATGCTCTATCCCTGATACTGAGCACTTTATTCCATAAATATAAACTATAAACTATATTTCTTCAATTATACATACACAGACATATATATATATATATATATATATATATATATATATATATATATATATATATATATATATATGACTTGTGAGTTTTGCCACTATGTGTATATGCTGCGTGTTTATGAGTGTGAGGTTATGACTTGTTTAGGGCTGGTTTAAATTTGCCTATGAAGTCTTTTTCTTGTATTTGTAGTTAAAAGTAATTTTCTGTTTGGTGTATTGGTATAATTTTAAATTTACCTTTGTTGCATTCATGGATGTGTTGTGACACAAAGTTTTCTATTGTCTGGTAATTTAAATGTTCCTTTTGTGTAGGGAAACTGTCGTTTAGTGCTTGAGTGTTACCTATACAGGATTTGTTGCATTTTTTGCACTTGAGTGCATAAAGCACATTTTTGGAGTTACAGTTTAAGTTTTTCTTGTAAATGTTGTTGTGGGGTTTTTAAAAATGTTGGAGTTTCCTTCTATAATGATATAACAAACCCCACATCTTGTTGCATTTTGTGACCCCTTGTATTGTGTATTGATTAAATTTGGATGAGGTTAATAAAAAAAAATTGTGGAAATAAACATTCTTTACCTGATGAAAGTCACAAGGCCTGAAACAAATGTACCAAAAAATATAGAAAATAAAGTATAATATATAAAAAATTCCACATTATAACCAAAAATGTTTTTGACTTCTTCTCTCTTTAAAATATACACTTTTCTCTCGCTCATATATATGTGTATGTGTGACAAAAAGATACTTGTTTTGAAGATGCATGTAGCTCCCTATTAGCATTTTTATTCAACAATATTTTTTGTCTTAGTGAGTATCATATAATCTGCAAATTTTAATGAAATATCAACAGAACAGCAAGAAAGAAACTCACTCATCTGTGCTTATATAGTTGTTCATCAACAATTATGATTTACTAGCAAATACATTTGATAAAATTTGAAAAGAAGCTATAATTAATCTAATAATGTATGTATACAAAGAAAAACAAATAGATTGATATCTTTCTGAGCATATCATTATTAATGCAATTATTTGAAATATGATAAAAGCTTGGATATTTAACATTGTCTGCATTTTATGAAGATTCAAATTAATATAATTTGGGAGCTAAATGTGTCATTGTTAATATTTTTATTGTGTAATAACAAATTATGGCTTCAAAGATATTTTATTAGCCTTGTTGCTTTCATAACAGTAGGCCTGGCAAGGTATTAATAACATTGTCAAAAACTGATGAAAGATTAAAAACATCTCTTTAGTATGCCTTGCCCCTTCCACAAATTTTTATGATGCTATCATTTAAAAGCTACTTGTATCTTATTTTGCTTGCAAGTAATGAAAATTTGGTCTTTCAAAGACTTGTAAGCTATGCTAACTGAACTAAGTGATGTGCCACATAAAACTAAAATGTGCAACTTTGATCTTAATTCAAATCAATAGCAAGCCTTTCTTTTTATACTTGAATAAAAACATTCATCCTGCAAAATATGCTGATATATTTCATTAAATCTGAAAAATAATAAAAACTATAATTATTCCAATTGCATAATTTTTTCTTCTGCTATAATTATAATCATTTTCATAATTTAGGATGTACATGTTCATGCATCAAAGAACAAAACTTGAAATTATTTAATAGTGGTATTTTTCAAAGAGTTCTAAGAGTTATCTAATATCCAAATGTAACTCAAAGCAGATACCCTTTTTAAAAATATTATCAAATGAATTCAAAGCTTTATGGTTTTAATAAATAGATACATCAGTAAGTCCATAGCCTAAAAATGAATAAAATATTTATTTTACACAAGAAAATATCTATTTTCCAAAATAATTCCCTTCCTTGTCAATTCACTTAACTTAATGTTTTCCCTTAATTCCATAGATTGAACATTTTACAGTGAAAGGTTCAGATCAAAATTCAGCTAATAACTGCGTCAGGCTATGGACTTATTCACACACACACACACACACACACACACATATATATAACATGGATGTGTATGTGGTAGAGTGGATAACAGTTCAGAATTGATAATCAGAGAGCCAAGTTCCAATTCCAGCTGGATTCATTATATTAATTTATGTGCAAATACCCTTGGGAAAGGTATGAATTTGTCTGTTCCCTGCCTGCCATGGTTATCTCTTAATTAATAGGACTTGTGCCACTAAATCATTATTATTTCCAAAAAATTCTTACAATCTCAAAATATTTACTGGCTTTAAATCATCTACAAAAGGTTGATAAACTGTAAAATATAATAATTCAATCAATCATATACACAGATACACATTTGCAATGTCAGATTATATTATCCAAGTCATGTTTTCACATTTGGTATTTAGCAACCAATGTTGGTTAAATTTTCAAAATATACTTATCTTAATATCTGTTTATATCATGTGAGTTTCATCAATCCTTATTAAAAAAATATAGATAATAACTTGTCTGAGCATTGTCAGGTTTTATTATGAAGAGCATCATAAATTCTTACTTTTAAATAAATTTTTTAAAAAATGGATCATGGAAACATTTGATTAACTCAGTATCTTATATGCCTGAATAAGTTATTATTTTGTTATTTTACTTATTAACATGAACTCTTTGACATTCTGTAATCTGCATTAATCTTTAACCTATTGATTTTGTTATCTTTTTTTACTGGTTTGACAAGCATTAATTGCAGCAGTTTTTATTTTTTTCCCCAGAGATATTGTTTTAATTCTCATTTCTTTTTAATAATTTTGCCCCAAACAAAACAAAGTCACTAACATGCAGAGGGTTACTGAGAGTGAAACAATATTAGAAAAAAATTATTAAGGAGTGATAACAAGAAAAGAACAGGAATTAAGAAGACAGAAGATTAACATTGCATTAAAAATTTTGAAGATCAAACTTAACTGGAAAGCAAGAAACCAAAAGAAAGTTCAATTAGTGAGAAGTGCAAGAAAAACTGTTAACATAGAACTTACAGTTACATCTAGCCATTTTGACTGTAAAATGATGAGATCTTACTGCCAGTCTAATATTGTGCTTGAATTCATAGAATCTATGTACAATAAAGGAGAGTTCATCAGAACATTTACCATAGAAGTATTTATAGAAAATGCACAGTGAAGCTACATTACAGCAGTGAGAAAATGACTGAAGCAGAGATGTGAGGTTAGGACCAATGATAACTCTTTTAATGATATACCATGTTTTCTATTGAACAAATATTTGGTTATTCTTTTATTTGGTGTTTGGAATGTCAAGAAACATTGTCATGCATGAATAGCCTCTTGTGCTGAAAGCTTCTTGGTTGTGACCTGTATTACTAAAAAAAAACATTTGTTCAAAAACTTTCAATAATTCTATACATTCATCTTGGTACCATCATCAATTTTGAAAGGACTTCTAATTCTACTCCCTATAGTAACAGCCATAAACATTATTCCTCCTCCCCTTGACTTCCAACTCATTTTGTTTGGCGATTTCCATCAAGGGAACCTCTAGTCTAGTCCAGCCATCAGGTTCATCTAATATAACTCTATATTCATCACTAAAAATACTTCTTTTCCCAACTTGCATGTTTCTTTCTGTGATGTTTACTTAAAACTGGTAGTTTCACTGTTTTCATGTCTTTCAGCAATGTTCTTAATATTCTGCATCTTTTCTTTTTGTTTACATCTGCAACAGACTTTTTAAACATTTTCATCTTGATCAATTGACTTTTCTTACAAATTAAATTTTTACTTTTCATAACATTTTTAAAGTTAGATTTTTTCTATAGTTCTTATTTTTCTAATGTTTTCAATTACTTTTTCACAATTTCCAATGTTGTGTAACTATGACTCAATAGATTTTTAATATCTTGTTTTTCTGTTTTGATTATGTCTTTTTTATGAACCACATCAGTATTTCTAACAATCATCAAATTGCATAACATCTCACACCAGTAAATAAGTATCTCTAATAAAAAACAGTATCAGAAGCTTAAATTCACATGGTATATCTATCATATAAATATATCCATAAATTGTTACCAGTTTTATTGTGAAAACATTGACTTGCATCATAAAATCTGACAGTGTATATATAGAGGAAAAGATTTCGTTTGAGTGGTTATCTAATGCAATTCCTGAAAAGTTGAAAGTGTGGGTTGACATGTTCTTTTTGATTCATTAAGTCTAAAAGAAAAATTACTATAATGCTATATTTCTTATGTATCAAAAGATAATCCAGTTTCCCATTTATTAATAGCTTGCCAGATGAATATGGTTTCCATCAAACCATGATGAAATACTCTTTTAATTATCCCAGACCAAGTCTTGCACAAGGCTACATACATCTCAGAAGTCATTATCAATAATCAAATACTAGCAATAACTTGTGAGATCAGAGTAATTATTTGCCAAAACTGAACAAAATGAAACTTTTCTGGAGAGTCAAGTGAGTATGAAGCTCATTACTAATTATAAAAGATAAATAAAAGCCCATTTTTCCTTTGCAATTAGTTAAAATCAAATTAAATCTTTATTTTGAAAACTTTATTGCTTTTGACTGATTTTTCAATTATTATTAAGGCCAATACTCCTTAAGCTTTAGGGCTGAAAAAAATACTGATAACTTATATCTCCAGCAGGATAGCAGATCAGATTATATGCCTATTGTTAGATAAGGAACATAACCAACAATCCTATAAACTATACAGAAACTGGAAAATATTTAAATGACAAAAGGACATATTAGAGGATGTAATCAATGTCTTCAGATGCACTAGCTACTTCAGACTCCAAACAAAAGGAAAAAATGAACATAAAACAATACCATTGCTAAGCACTTGATTGTGTGATCCTTTTGAAGTTGTGAAAGAAATAAAAAGTATTAAAAAAAACATAGGTCAGCAGTCATGGCATTGAAAACTTAAATGTGTAAGTCAGTGTATGGTTTCAGAAAAAAAAAAAAATCACTGGGTCAATGTAGATATATTTAGTTTTCTCTCAGTCATATATCTGTAAAATCACTCCACCTACACACACACACACTATAGTGTCTGGATTAAAATAGCTCCCAAGATAATCATTACATTTCCATGATTAAGTTTGTGTAATCTACACTGAGAGAAAAGAAAAATGTATCACTTTAAATGTTTCATTGTACTCGAGATTAAACATAATATAGCTGGCTTACAGTAACAGATCATATAGACATTTCAATACATTCACAAGTTCAAAAATAAGGGGTGTATCAACTGTACTCAGACTCCATTTTAATACAATGTATATCTTCATCATTAGGTGTTAACACAGGTCTATACTCTCGCATGCATCCAATCATACAGAGAGTGAATACCATTCAGCAAAAATTGTAGGTGGTTAACTGAATGAACCAAATATCACCCTATTTATTATGTTCCATACATGTCCAGTCAAGAACAGGTCTGGTGATCATGCAAGCCAGAGAAGTTAAACATTCTACAGAGCATGTTGAGTAGCAAAGACATCATACATGTTGGCATTATTCTACTGGAATAGCATATTGCCTTCTTATTGCAGAGAAGGTAACAGAACAGAACAAACAATCTTCTGGACCTACATAGTGCTATTTAACATTCCCTCAATAAACGCTGAAGATGAGCAAGAGTTGTAATTTGCAGTATACAACACCATGACGTAAAAGTTTGGAAAGAACCTGCTCTCATCCCTTAACATGGCAAAGCATCATTCAATCACTTAGGTGACCCTCTTGCAGTACCACCAGAGATATGCATGACAGTGTGGTGGCATAAGTGAAAGTCTGGCTAAAGTCATGCATGCTTGTAGTCTTGCTGCAAGTAAACAATTCACAATGGTCTATGTTGACACTTCTTTGCTATGATTTATACTGTGGATGTTGTGCAGTATGCCACTGCTAGCATTACAATGTGTTGATCTTGACAAGCATCTGTATTACGTAGCCATCCAGAATTTGGTCTACAGGTGGAGTAATGTTCATTTACACACTGTTGGTAACATCATAAAACCACCAACACATTATGCCTATCATATGCAGCAATTCTCTGAAATTATTACCCAGCCTCTTGAAGGCCCACAATCCAACTCCTTTCAAATAGCTCTAACTGAGCAAAAGGTTTCTGCTGTTCATGTTAATTCTAATTTGCACATGAATATATGTTTAGTTTTAATAGCTAATTATGATGGCAGTAATGTTTGGAATACACATTGGAGACAAAGAAATTACAGGCATCTGTATGTATTTATGGCCTGTGTATGCATATTTTTCATTGACAAAACTATTTTCATTCATGTCCCTTCCAGTACATGCATATAAATGTCCATTGGGAGTTAAGGTTAATATTCAGAGTTAAAGTTAACTATCAATATTTTTTCTCCTACATTAAGTGTCAGTTCCTACTTTTTTTCTTGTTTTAATTCCGTATTTTAAATACTTCCATTTTCTACACCATCATTAAATTTTGTACTGCAAATAAAATCTTTAAGCATTTTTGGACTTAGTACACATCTAAGGAGATTCATAGCTTGAACTACCTAATTAAATTAAATGCATACTGCATGTTCAAATAAAGCTTTATTTTAAAGACTGTGTGGAAAATAAAGTTGCCCTCTCATACATCACTGCTTAAATTGCCAGAGTTAAACTGAATTGCAGTCCTTCATTTGAGTTAGTGTGTTTTTGCAAATATTAAAGCTGACCAACACAATCTCTAATCTTCAAGGTAAGTTATGGTCCCTTTGGTGTTATGTAAAAAGATCTTTTTTGATAATATTTGTTTCACAAACTACCTTGCTAATTTGTATGAGTGTAGGTTAATCTCCACTAATAATATTCATCAAAGGAGACTATGCTTCCTAATTCATAAAAAAATTGGTAGTGAAATTGAGAATAATAAAGATGTACTTAATTTCTAAAATTATCAATTGACAACTGATGAATTGTAAGTCTTATCACATGGGCTTTACTGTTCCACCAATTTTGGTCAAACAGGAGATTATATTTTCAGAGTTTGAGTTTGGCTCCTTTTTCAACTGACAAAGCCTTGCACTTATTGCAAGATTAAATGAGCTGTTTCTCCTATTGGCCAATCTGAGTTTCTATGGCAGAGCGAACAGTTTTGCGTGCTAAAAGGTTTATGTTACAATAAATCTATTGTAATTACTAAATCATACAAAGAATCTGGGCCAGGATGACTACATTAACAAAGTGATGTCTATTTTGGATGATAATGAGAAATTTATTAGATTGGGGTTGGTAGAGTCATTTGATAAAACCAAAACTATTAAATTAAATTTTCAGAAATGTCTTAAGTTGTAACAGAGAGAGTTTGAGAACCACACACAAACACACACACACATATATTTTTTTTATTGAAATTGCAGTAGATTTGAACAGCAGAATTAGATCAGAACAATTTTGTTTACTGATGGGAATCTGATCTAGCCCATTTGGAATTGGGTCATTAGGAAGACAATAGAAGATGATCGAGATGATTTTTATCGGTTAAAATTTGAAAGAGCTTACTAAGGCTATGAGGAACTTTAAAATTCACATGATTTTGGGTTGGAGGCAACAATTGTGATAATCGCGTGTGGGCCAAGGGTCGATTTATGATCAGCCAGGTTTATCTATATAAAGACGCACAGAAATCTGTTGACAGAGTGGTTGGCTTTTCTGCCATCGAGTGCAGTCAAGCTGGTTAGAGAGAGGTCAGAGACTGGAAGTGACATCAGAGATTGGAACCAAACGTCTGCTAACATATTTTGTTGATATAAGTACGAAGAAGCGAATTACTCCTCCAACAATCTAAGACTGCTACTGATACTATTATTACTAAAACTGGAAATGGAAACATTGAACAAGCTACAATAATCAATAAACATCTGTCGTCGAGTGCAATTGAGCTGAGTAGAGAGATATGGGAGACTGGAAGTGACATCAGGGATTGGAACAAAACCCCCGCTAACATGTACTGTTAATATAAGTACTGATGCTTCTACTACTGTTACTACCGCCAGGGAGGAACACAACTATAAACTTTAAGCCGCGCACAGAAATCTTTATCTCTTCATCGCAAGAGTCGTATATCGTTCTGAGACGATTTCACAACAAGCTAATCCCAACCCACTCTGTCTCTGTCTAGAATCCAGTGTATGAGTTTTTACGTCAATTATTTTCTTTTCTGTAACCCATTTCTTTTCTATATTATTCTTTTCTGCTATATAAAAGACATTAACAATTCAAACATTGAATAGTTTTTTTGTCCGGCTTTCTGCAGATATATATTTTTTTTGGTGCATTCTAAAATTCTTAGCACAGACTCTCCAGCCATGTCTACATCTGCAGTCGACCGTGAATGGATGAACATCACTTCTGCTTTCTGAATCAAACCAAACACAACGTGGGCAGGAAGCAGGATTAAACCAGTGGAATGGTTGAATGATCTACAGATGCTCAGGGGACCTACAGTTACTCCCTTAAGTTCGGTTAAGACCGAGTAGACACCTCAACCCAGAGAGTAAGACATTGGATGTTGAGGGTCTGGGGCGAAAATGTTAGAAAGTTATTGAAAGATAAGTTACTCCTGGCGGATATTTATGAATTCATTAGTTTCATTGTAGCCCTGGTTATATGGGTTACCTAAAATCCATAAGGTGAATATTCTGGTCTGGTCCATCTTGTCAATGATTAGACCTATCCAGTATAAATTGGCCAAATGGCTAGCTGAGTTATTACAACCAGTTCTGGACATGTATAAAAATTTTGTATTAAGGATTCATTTACTTATATAAATTATATTCAAAATTCTTTCTCTACCTAAAATAATTGCATGTGTTTATTTGACATCAGCAATTTATTTACTTGTGTTCCTCTTCAGGAAACTACAGATATATATGCTGATGCTTTGTACTGTACTTGTCTTTCCATATTTTGGAAACTGTTTTCATCGAGCTAATTAAGTTTGAAACAATGCCCGTAGAGTTTAGCTTCAATGATGTAATGTACAGACAAATTGACGGAATAATTATGGGTAGCCTTTTGGTGTCAGTTACAGCAAATACTTCCATGGGCTTCTATGAACAAAAATTATTTTCTATTGCCTGTCAATCCAACTGTTATGCATGATATGTAGATAACATGTTCTGTGTGTTCAGTAAGGAGTTTGTGGTAGAAACTTTTCATAAAATACTGAACAAGAATTAAAATTTATTAGAGAGATATTTTATGATTTTGGCTATTCTTTGTACATTTTGCAGTCAATCTATCTGTTTTCAAAAAATGATAAAAGTTTTTTGCACAGACACACACAAAAAAATTATTTTTGACAACACAAATTTTAAACTACAGCACCTTTATTTTAGAAATACATAAAATCCTGTAAAAAAAAACTACAATTGGTAAAAATTTGGGGGTAACCAAGAAGAAATAAATAAGGATATTAATAACTAGTTGAAGAAAATAATCAAAGCCATGATGGGATTAAAACTTTAAAATAATGACCCTATTATTAAAATATAATAACTAAATTTTCTATGAATTTTTTTTTCATTCATGAATAAAGCCCATCCAAGAATATTAAATAGTTTACATCCTTTTTTGCAATTTACTATTGAATGGGAGAGCAATTGTTCATTATCCTTTCTGGATGACTTTGTATGAAGAATTTATTCTAAGTTTATTACATTGGTGTATATTTCAGGTTTATATACTCAATGGGATTCCTTTTGCCTCAGAAAGTACAAGATCAAGTTGGTCAAAACCTTAGTCCATTGGGTCCTAATGATCTGTTGCTTTAATAAATTAGAACAAGAATTAAAATTTATTAGAGATATTTTGTGATCTTGGCTAGTCTTTGGACATTGTGCAGTCAAGCATAAATGTGAACATTGCACAATTTTTTAGGCCTAAACATTCTGGCCCTAAAAAATGTCATGTCTAAGACTGCACTGGATTGGTGAGACTGGTGTGATTTTTGCTAAGTAAATCTCGGCCAGCATTTCACAATTTTATTTTTCTGCTAATCTATGGGTAATGTTCTCATTTAAGCCAATGTTGAAATTTGTTTGCAAAGACAACCTGCATATATTCAAAACAAGTTCTGTTATTTATTCTTTTAAATGCCAGTGCAATGCTGATTATATAGGCAGGACAACAACTTTTGGTGGGGAGCATGTTCTGGTATTTATCAGGAGAGGTCAGTTGAGTGTTAAATCCTGTTACATCTGGGTGTTTGCTATTGCAGAACACCTGATAAAAATCATCAGTGTGCAGGGCATACCAGGAGAAAATTCATCTCAAAGTACTTGAGACAATTTTCATTAAACTTGGGTAAACAGAAGGAATGGCAGCTCAGACTTAATATGATCTACATATAAATATCCAGTGTTAGTATATTATTAATGAAGTACATTGGGGGTTTTCCTTTTTTAGTCAGGACATACTTTTATTTTATTATCCTCTATCAAGTTTTGATAAGCGAGATGCGAAACCAGTTAACTTCCAGTATTTTTTTCCTGTATTAAATGTCAGTACCAACTTTTTGTTTGATTTTAACTACATCTTAAATATGCCTGTTCTCTATGCCATATTTTGTACTATAAACAAAATCTTTAAATATTCTGGTATATTTTCATGACAAGGTTATAAATACACACACAAATGCACAAATATGATGGGGGTGCTGAAAAGTCCTTAGCCCAACTAACTTTCTAAAATATTCTGATATTTATATAATTAAAATACTAATTTTGGGAAGCAAGTTGGGCTGAGATCTTTTCTGCACCTTCTCATAGAATATTCCCAAATATACAACATCAGATTCTGTATGTGCCAAATAATCACAAATAACATCTTATGTAATAGATTTGTATGTGATTGTGAGAAAGAGATGTGACTGTATTGATAATCATGTATTACTATCTATAAGAAAGTTAGCAAACATATAAGCAGACATTTGCTTGTCTACCCTATCTCAGTAAACAGAGAACAACTCTACAAACAATGGATTGTTAGATTAGTCACTGCTCTACAGCAGGCACTCAAAAAAGCATGCAAGTGAAAAAAATATGCATGTAAAAGAGAGAAAGGAAAAAAATACTCACTATAAGAAAGGAAAAAAATACTCACTATAAGTGTTAATGTCTCTAAATGTGAATGGGTTAAAGAAAAAAAAAAAACATGAGTTGATAATGATGAATGTTTCTATTTATGCCAGGTTTTGTAAATAAAAATGAATCTACAAATAAAAATATGAAGAGAAAAAGATTGTAGGTTCTGGCATGTAATATTTCTATACATGGACACTACTGGTCATTTATCATGTATGGGTGTGTGTATAACAGGACACTATGATAAGAATTAGCATCTAAAAGGAAATCCTTTTCAGAACCAAAATTTATAGAAAAAGCAAAATTAATATCTTCTAATCAATCTCTTTTCCATATCCCAAATTAACATTTAATTGTATAATACTACAAAATAAAAACTTCTTTAAATTCTTAATTCTTAATCTAACATGTTTTTATTTGGACTTGTTGCTTTCTTTAGAAAGGTAAAATGAGATTATTGAATAAGTTTGCTAAACTATTACACATTTAGCCTATGTCTGAACACATCTTATAATGGTACTATATGTCTAGTAGCTTAAAGCATTGGTTCATGAATTTGGTGACATAATAATTGTTCAATCCCTAGGCTGGATAGTACTGAGTCAGTTCAGCAGAAGGAGAGTGACCAATAACTGAGCAGTACTAAATGAGAACAAGATGAGATATCCCTAGACATGGACAATAAATAAAGGGTACAATTTGAAATTCTGAAGGTTACTTGAATTGACAAGCACCCGAAGAAAGCTGGAAAGCCCAATGGACAAAACATTGTGATAATAACAAAAATGAGGATATTAGTCCAAATGTAAATAGTGATAACCAGTCGTCCCAAAAATTCAAACAGCTATGGTTTTATTGTAGATAAACTCTGTTCAAAATTCATGATCTTGTTTGTTTTTTTGTACTTTTGACTGACTTGGTCATTATCAGATACTAATTGCAATTGTTGTAAGTATAGTAGACAAGAGTTTTGTCAGCTACATCATGTAATATCCTGGAACATTACATTCCAAATTTCAATGCACATATATCTTATATAGACAGTAGAAAGTACTCAAACAAAAACAGAAGCAAATATGAACTTTGGAAAATTTGTCCACAATTTTGATCTGGATGTGCAATAACTAAATCCAATAAAAAAATAAACAAGCAGACCTTATTGGTTTAATTTAAGAAAACTTTCTTAAATGAATTCTTGCTGCATATATATATATATATATATATATATATATATATATATATATATATAGAGAGAGAGAGAGAGAGAGAGAGAGGGAGAGAGAGAGAACTATGTTTAAAATCCCATATATATATATACATCAATAAATGCACATAATAATTGTAGATGTCATATTTTATTAAACTTTCTCATTTAAAAAAATGTTTCCGCATCATGCACCTTTTATTTATGATTGCAAGTAGATGTATCATGATGTAGAAAATATTGTTTACTGCCATCTTTAACATGAACTTAATTTAAATTAAGGATTCACAACTTTTCATCATAACACTAATTATATATATAATGTTTTAAAATATTTAATTATATATATAAATTGAAAATACACACTTAATACACAGAACTGAAAGAAATACATTTCTATATTAATTATATTTTCTTTTATAGAATTTTATAGTTATAAAAGAAATAAATCTTCTTTATGATCAAAAGATCTGAAGATTAAATTACTTTTATTTAATAGCTTTCATAAATTTGAATTCATATTAAGGTAAGTACATTGAAAATAAAACTTTAGCTCTTTTGCATTGAATGAAATAATTACAAAAATTCTTTTCATCTTTTAAATTTCAACAACTGGAATTGGAGCAAATTAAAATAGCAACTACAAGTATTTCAAGTTATTCCTATTTTCATTTGCACAATGGATTTTAATTTCATAATCATGATGAATAAATGGTCAAGCATTTTAAAAGAATTTGTTTGTTTTGAATGTAAATATTGTAACCCTAGCAACAAGAACACATTAAAGCACAAAATTGCAGAAGAAACAAAATTCAAAATCAGAATTTAATAACATTGAACCAGATAATGATGAATAAATAATGGTATTAATATAATAGTCATGTTAGAACATAACTATTAAAAAAAAACAAAAAAAAAAAACGATAGTTTTTTTTTTTTTACAGATTTAAGATTTTCCCTGATAATATGGTACAGATTTGAAATGAAATAGTTAATCACTGATTGTTACTATGCAAAAAAAATGATAAAACACAATCTGTAAAAACAAAAAGTAAACAATATCCTTGTCTAGAAGATATAAAGAGAGAATAGTCAACTCTGGTTTCAACAACTGACAAAAGGCATTTTTGCACAGATTGAAGTTTGTGATACATATATTTTTTTCCAATAAATGAACACAAAATGACACTGGCAATCTACTGTCAGAACTTTAAGCAGTTTCATATTCAAAGTCTTTTTATTTTGTTGGACTCAATTCGTTATTGCTGAAAATCTTTCCTTCATAATATTTCAGATTGTTCATTCTATGGCCATTAATCAATTGTAATTTTGCTTCATGAATCTATTATTGGTCATTATCTATGCTATAGACAAACTACTATTTTCTAGATCAAACAATTGTTATCTTGAACATTTTAGAAATACAGTGTACAGATCAAAAATATTTATATATACTCAGAGAGGAAAATTTTTAAAATTATTATTATAAGTTTAAGTTCTTACATAAATTGTTTTCATGGCACAACACCTCTTAAGTTTCAGGGCTGAAGAGTAGAGGTTTATCCCTCATTTCCTGTTTAGGATTAGGTTTCCAGTTCCTTCTAAAGTCTACTTCAACTCTATACTTCTAACATCTCTACCTGAAGATTGAGTTATTATTATTTTTTTTTCCTCAATAGGAGTTCACCTACTGTCTGCTTCACACTCCTCTCAGCTCTTTTGAATTTTCCAGCCCAACTCCCTTGAACCCAGCCAATCTGACCAACTGCATGATTCTGTTAAAGTAAGCATCCACCTACTCGCCAGCCCAAATGACCACACTCAGCTTCCTGTAGGCTGTGAATGCACCATTGGTGAATGCCTCCTTCAACCGGGCCTCTATCTGGTTATATCCCTTTGGTCATCTTCATCTATCTCCATGTAAATAGCCAGTGCATCCACCTCCAGATATAATAGCAGCAGGCTTACCACATTATCCATCAGCTGAAATCTCGCCACCAGCCTCACCTTTTTCAACCATGCTACCACATCTCCCTCGCCAGTACATGGTTTTTTCCTATTTCTGCTTATGCGTACCTTTGTTATAGTAATGGTGCTAAAATAGTGAGCACAAATGTTTACTGACATCCCAACAAACACTAACCTCCTTTAATCATTTTTGCCAAGCCAGAAAATTTGCATCTTGCACATACTGCCAGCCTCAGTCTGGTTAAGTGACACATGTGCCATGTCATTCCAGCACCGATGCTCGTACGTTTTGCCACCTCTCACAATAAGCTTGTCTTATGTGTAAATTTAGGCTCTGCTACTCTGGTCCTCCAAGTTAATTCTCCAGTGTAAGAAGGAACCAGCAAAGAATAAATAAGTAAATAATGGTGAATATTGAAATTCTATTCCCTTAGGGTTTATTTGTTATAATTGTTCATTCTGAAATTTATACACATACTTCACAAAGATGAATGTATAGTATCTGTTATTCTTAGTTTTAAACAGTATTTTTACTTCTTTATAAGCAATATCTCATTCTATTTATCTCGAGCAAGCATTAGATATATATATATATATATATATATATATATATATATATATATATATATATATATAGGATGCACGGTGGAGCAGTGCGTAGTGGCTTGGATTGCGCAATCGGAGAGCCAAGTTCAAATTCCAGTCGAATTCATTACATTCACTTACATGCTAATACCCTTGGGAAAGGTATGAATCCCCTTCTTCTCCCCCCAGGTATGGATAAATAGCAGGATAGATTGGGTTTTACAGCCTTAGATGGCAACTGGTCTAGAAGGACAACTATGAATTCAAAACCTGCAGAGGGTTGTTTGGGGACCTTGTGGCACAGTACACAGCCCTTCAAAAAATGTGGTTGATTCTGCACAAACTCTTCACCACTATAATCAAATCATATGTGCTGGTGTCTGGGCTGTCGAATACGGTGTGCGAGTCCACCATATATATATATATATATATATATATATATATATATATACACACACACACTTAAGTGTTTTTTCCATCAGTAACCACCTAAAAATCATTATACTTTACTGACTGATGAAGTAAAGACTGATTTTGACTGCCAAACTATATGCTGGAAGAATCAATGAAAAAGTTAACACTTTTCTTAGAATAAGCATCATAAAATTGGATAACTGCCTTTAGGGAGGAATGAATGAGATGTAAATAACCTCAAGAGTATAGGTTAGGTATTGTCTCATATGGCTGACACTACATTTTAAACTGTAAAGAAAAAGGAATGAAATTTCTAAAAAAAACAAATATATATATATATATATATATATATATATATATATATATATATATATATATATATATATATATATATATATATATATATTTTCCTCAATGAAGATTAAGTTATATGTTATATGGCCTCTGGAAGCTGAATAAAGTTGAGCATTTTGAATAAAGTCTATATTTTTATCAACTTTGTGTGCAGGTATATATAGATATTACATAAGGATGCCTCTAAAAGTAATGCTTCTTATTTTATTATATAGGCATATATCATATCATATAGCCAGATTTTGGCAGTATGGTTAGGTGAAAATGTACCTTTCCACCAATAACACATGTTTTTTTTGCCTTGTTACAGATATTAGCTAAGCAAAATTAGCACTGGCAAAATAACATCTGAAAGTGCATACAAAGCAAAGGTTTATCATTTAATTGTTAGGAGTATATAGCTTTGCCTATCATCTGATCCACACTCCTCCCCAGCTTTTGAACAGGAGTAGAGGTTTATCCCTTGTTTCCTGTTTAGGATTGGGTTTCTGGTTCCATCTCGTCTTTTCCTTCTCTTTAATTCCTGGTGACACCGTGCATATTTGTGGCATTGTCACCTTACTTGGATTGGTGAATCTTACTCTGTAACCCTCTACTTCAAGTGGCTCCTGGGTCTTGTACATCATTGTAAAAAATAAATAAATAAAAAGATAAAAAAATTGCACACATTAACATTCAATGCTTGCTTAACATCTATGGAGAAGAAATAATGGATGCGAACAGAGTTAGGTGGTAGTTAATGTATTTAAACAGTGACAGCAGAAATGTGTATGACAAGCCACAGTCACATTCTAGCAGAGCTGTCAGCTCATGAAATGAAGAGCACCTTGAAGATGCACACCCAATAATAATGACTATATGAAAAATTTGTGTTACATCTAATTATTTTAGCTATATGTACAGGCATATACTGTGGTAGATAGACAGAGTTCTTGGGCCAATTCAGTTTAAAGAAATCTTATCAAACATCAGATTTTTTTAATCCAAGAACTTTTCAGCACCTCTTCTTACATGCATATTACATCTTACATGCAAGAGAAAAGACAGAAATCATGTTCATAAACTATGTAAGGAATGAGATATCTTTAGGAATAAAGACATCTGCACACACATTATATATATATATATATATATATATATATATATATGCAGTCTCTCATACACACAAATATACGTGTACACTCAGAAACCGTGTGTGTGTGTGTAGATGTATTTATGCAGACATCAAATCTTTATAAATTTACTTCTATTTTAGATACAGGCTGATGATTAAAAAAAGAACAAGCAATATTAAAGTTCATAGCCCATAATTTCAACAATAAGATTAATTGATTTTTTAGTTTCTCTCTTTAAATCTATCTTTTCATTAAACTTTTTCTAATCTCCAAGTCTTGAAAAATTGTTTGTCTTTATGTTTAATTCTGATACAGCCACCAATTTAAGCATCAACACAAAGAAAGCCCCTTCTCAATTTCCTTATGCTACCTGCAATCTTTCAACAAATTTCTAAGAAAGAATTTTCAAAGGTGTTATTGGCTTTTTGCTTTCTACATTCTTGGAAATTGTGTTTCATTTAAATTTCATCAAAGGAAAAAAAATGAAACCATAACTTTTCTTTTTCTTTGCTTTTTTTTTTTATAAAATAACTAATTGCTAAATTGCAGGCACACCATAATCTATCATTTTTATCATAAGAATTAAGTTAATTAACATTTAAATTACCTAATTTATCTCCCTTGATCATGAAATTGTTGAAACATGAAACGTTCTTTTCAGAACTCTTTCTTTATATTTTGACCAGTGACCTGTCAGTTACAGTAGGTCAGAAAGCGTAATTTGCTCTTCAGAATAAGTCTCATTTATATCTGTACAAAGTAGAGACTGCTCTAACAAACTGACATTCATTTTATAATCTATAGATAATATACTTTATTCATAAAACAATGTTCTGAGTTTAATGTGAATAAATATTGGTCTAGTTATTTGCTGAACCAATCTCACTTGAGTTTCTTGCCTTTTCTAATGGCAGCATTTATAAAGCAATCTACAATGTCAAAGGTTACCCATTTGGGTTTACCAGAACACATAAAATGTTAATATTAACCAAACTTTATTGTTTAGTAAAAATTGGTTACCTTAAAATAGGTTTAGCCTATTTATTTTCATCAATGTATTAATTTACCAAGTGGTTAAAAAAACTTATATTAATTCTCATTTAATTCACATATCTTTAGGAATAAATTACCATAGTGCCAAAAATGCCATTTTAGGAAACAAAAAGAAACAAAGAAGAAAACTCCACACTAAAATAATTGAAAAAATAAATGAGAAAGAGAGAGCAAAAAGAAAATAGTCTATTCTTAATAAAATATTTCAATAAGTCTGAAAGAAAATTACTCTATGTTTTTCTTAAGTGCTATATCTTAGAGGTCAGTATTAGAATATATAATGTTAATGTGATCTTTCTCACCAGACAGTGATTGTTACTGAAGACATTGGTGTCTTTTAGTTAGAACAGACAATTCTCATTTGTAAATAATTTTTCTTTCTGGTATATGAAAGTAGATGCAGTACTTCAATGTGTTTTGATTACAGCTAATAGAAAAAAATATCTCTCAAAGCAAAAATCATTTTATTTTGATGACTGCTCCACTAAGATATTAAATGACTTTCAAGTATCAAAACTAATACATTCAACTCATTCATATCAATGTATATCTGTATCATTAAAATTTTAAATAGTTATTTTTCATCATAGCATACATGTAGAATTATTCAAACATTTTATTAAACTATTTATTTATATGTTCTCACTGTATTTGACTTATTCATTTAAGAAGCTATTGCTGGAGAGTGTTCTTCACAGAGTGCTCAACAATTGTTCTTTCACAAAAGTTAGTTTAATATGACAAAACTAATTTTTCGTCTTCAACCACTGATTCCCAAAACAAACAGATTTAATAATTTTACCTATCATCTAGCATCCAATTGTCATATTTTATATGATTGTTTATTCAGAGATCCTCATTTTCAATAATGTTATAATGAAACTTGGTTTTTGCATATTGTCTACTACAGTTATACTGTAGTAATGTTTTAACCAAGAAGCTGTTGGGCTTCATCACATAAACTTACCTGAATTCTTCTTTGCACTTAACTTCATAGTTATGAGTAGTCTTAAACAACAACAGTTACTTTAAGAAAAATAAGTGTCTATTTTGCTGGGTAGAGACATGAATTAATTGTGGCTAACAAATGAGAAACTGTCAGAATGCAATAATGAAATTTTCTATAAATTTATGACTACAACACACTTTTTCCTTTATTGCATTGTGACATAATATGGCCAAAAATCTAAAGAATCTCAATACATGGAGAGAAATTACTGAATTAAAAAGGTACTGCGAAGATACATGCTCGGAGAAGGAAATAAACATGAAACACTCAGCTTTATATGCCAATCTGAAACTATTTCATCAATTTTATGCAGTGTTAAGTGCATCTTGAAGAATAAATCTCTTGCCATATATATATATATATATATATATATATATATATATATATATATATATATATATATATATGTGTGTGTGTGTGTGTGTGTGTGTATACAGCATTTCGTTATACAAGGGAATATAGAATTTGAAATAAAGAATTGACTTTCTGCCTGACAGATACATATGAATTTTAAAAAATAGATTTGACCTCTTGCATATGCCATTGAGGATAAAAATTGATGAAAAGAAAAGTTAGTAACTATCTAAGACTGTTGTTGGGTGCACTATAGTCACTAACCAGTGTATCCTTTTACACTAGAAGGACAAAAACTTCAGATATGTTTATTATCCCTGATAGAAAAATTCTAAGTTGCAAAAGAATAGATTTATCTAATGCAGAGCAATTTCAACAGTTTGGTAGTCTGCAGCATCCAATCTTACATACAAAGTGCAAATGGCAAACAGAGCAGAGCAATGTGTGGATATAAGAAGTTTTGAGGGCAGCTGAGCATTATAAAAAAAGAATAAAGTAGAAACATAATGATCAACTTGTAGAAAATAAAATATTTAAGAAAGCAAGGAGAATGAAAGAGGAAAGATAAGTGAAGACAATCATCCAAATAAGACAAGGAGTTTAAATTACATGGGAATTGATGGCCAGTTGTCATGAAACAAATTGTAGGGCTATGAGGAATACCTGAACTGTTGATCCTGGCCACATCTGGCTCTTATACCAGCAAAGCACAAGGCAAGAGAAAAGACAGAAATCAATGTTCATAAACTGTGTAAGGAATGAGAATTACTGGACAAATATCCTAACAGTATATAAAACAGAACTTAGCAAGTACATATGGAGACTGAATCAAATACCTGCTGGTAAAAGAGATCAGAAAAAAATGTAAATAACTTGAAGGGATACAACCTTGAGCAATAAATGTTGTATGAATTAGTCCAAAAACAAAATAGGCTTGATATATGCTCCATTAGAAAACATGATAGTCCAATGTGTAGGAGACAGAATATATCCAGCATATAACATCATGTTAAAACAGTGATCTAATATAGTAATACAGACAAGAAAGCTTTCAAAGGTTTTTATTCTAGAATAAACTGTGCTCTAATAATCAAATCTAGAAAGAGCACATAATCCAAAAATATTGCACTGTTCTAGCCTGAAACAGAGCGATGAAAAGTATGGCTGGAAATACATTTCACCTATTGAATTCATGTATTAGGGATGGAGAGGTTTTGGCAAAACATTGGTCTGCATTGAAAAGAAAATCAATATGGGAAAAGATAAAGAACATCTCTTTTGGATTTGGACATCTGGAGAACAGAAGACTTATAGAAGAACAATCCCTAATTCAACTGACACTGATATAGATTTACAGAGAGGATCACCCTTAATAGAGTTGGTAGACTAGTCAGCAAGCATATTCTCTTCATAGTATAGTGTTAAGGTAGGTTTCACTCACTTAATATCTTTAATATTTAATGGGGTTTGATACTGGGCTGCTCAAGTATTTCTCTTTCTTTTACTATATCACATTAATATCTGGAAAAAAAGAAGCCTACTTAAATGAGTTTTTAATTTTATTCATTTATTCCCTTTATATTTCCTATGAAATTTCTTCAATTATTCCTTTTCATCTTCATTCTCACATCATTTTGAAAAACAGAAAAAATCAGTAGGAACAGCTCTTTTTAATAGCAACACATTGCATAGATAGTAAGAAATAATATAACTAAGGAAATAATAATAATAACCCAGTCACAGAGAGAGACCCTGTAACAATTTTATGGGATTTTACAATACACACAGACAGAAAAATTGAAGCTAATCACTTAGACATCATGATCAAAGACCACAGGAACAGAATGTGATTTCTTATTGATATGGCAGTTCCTACAGATTGTAATATGTCTTTGAGGATCTTCAAAACACTATCAAAATACAAGGATCTTGAAGTGGAAACCTCAAAATTGTAGCACACAAGGACATCAATAATTCCAATTGTAGTTGGAGCACTCTGATTGGAAAAGTTTCCGATAGACTAAGTGAAGAGATTCCTGGTAGCCCATGCCTTAAAGAAATTCAAAAAAATCGTACTCACAAGTACAGTTTACACATTACAAAGAGCTTTATCTATGTAAGTAGAAAATGTCAAGAAGACATTTCTGACCTTAGGTCTCTGGTGGGGACCTGGTAGGAAATGTGTATACAATAGAAATCCAAGGAAATAATATGAATAGGAATAAAGTAGGAAATTAAAGTAAAAAATAAAAGAATCTGGAATTAAATAAAGATACGACTAATTTTACCCAATGGGTAATACAAAGTAGTTATTAAATTTAACAAAAATGCATATTCTATTTAAATTTATTGAGAATTCTGGCCATAACCTTGTGTTGAAAAGGAGAATTGTATATTGCCTGGTATAATTTGTTAGGTGGAACTGAAGAGGAGAATAGTTCAACATATGTGGGTCTGGTAGGTCAGTTCTTAAAACTGGACAGCCAGACTACTAATACGTATAATCCTTGATGACTACAATGACTATACTGACGAAGGCTTGCGCAGAACCAACCACACTTTTTGGAAGAACCAAATACAGAGAACTGGTGCACATAGTATACCACAATGTCTCCAAATGACTCTCCTCAGGTTTTGAATTCAGTGTTTTCCTTTTCCTAGACTAGTTGCCAACCAAGGCTATAGGGCTCAGTCTGTCCTACTATTTCCCCAGAGCTGAATTCATACTGTTCCCAAGGGTATTTGTGCATGCAAAGGTAACAACTAGAATTTGAACTCAGCTCTCCAATTTCTCATTCCAAGCTCCCATCCATTACACAACGATGTAAACATATATGTTGTGGCCAGAAATAAAGACACAAAGAGAGGAATTGAATTAACAAATATATTAACAGAAAAACAGTAATACAATCATATACAAATGAGTAAGAATGTTAAGTCCGACTGTCAGAGCTGACTGCTGGAAACTACACTCTCTAAAAAGCAGTACCTGCTATTATTTGTAACTGGGAGAGTTCATTTGTGCATGGGTAAACTATATATATATATATATATATATATATATATAATAGCTTGCCACTTGTATTTGAGGATACCTGCCTATTAGGACAGCTAGCCAATCCCTATTGCAGACGTTCGCTCAGACACATTTGTGTTTGCTCAACATCCACAGAGCCCACCTGTGGTTTATACTGCAACTATACTGAGTAGACTTTGTTACAGTTTCTGGGAGAGAGTGTGTTATCTAGTGTGATCACCAATTTGAACGCTCAAGCCTTCGGCCACAATGACTTGTGCTATCGACAGATCCCAAGAATTCTGTCTACCCAATTTAACTCACAAGGCTTGAGTCAACCCATGTTGTCATGTTCAGGCCATTTACAAAGGTGCTGCACGCTGGGATTGACCTCGATCCAGTCTGATAACATCAGGAAGTCTCCTTCCTAACAAATCAACCAAAACTGGGTCTCATGGTCAGAAAGTGAATGTTCTAACCACTCGGCCACATGTCCAATATATAGATCTAAAATATATAATATATACACGCACACATACATGCATACATGGTGACAATTGAACAGATATAGTAAGAACTTGCTTTTAAACCTAACATAGGGAAGATCACTACTTCAGCCTGACCAGAAAAGAAGAGCTAAAATAAATATAAAGCTCTTCTCACTTCATAACTTTGTGATAAGAACAGGAATAACTCTCCCCGGGCAAATTCCCATTGAGTGCAAGTCCAAGGCATCAATATAACCAGTAATAAATAATGCTAAAGCAGATTGTTTGACGGTATGAAAAACATACAGAACCATGTGTATAGGCACACACACACACACACACACACACATGTGCAAACGATTGGACAGAATTGGAAAGCTGTCCAGTGAATGCATGCAACTTGGCAGCTTTGCAGATGTGACTATTCAATACTAAGTGACAGAAAGGAGCCCACTGCAATATCCTAAAGCATTTCTCACATGAATCCAATGCAACTCTTTCATTATTTTCTAACCTCATAACTTATTTTCTGCTATTTTTTTCATGATTTTTTGTGTATTTTTTATTGACATATCTAGTTCTGTTGCAAAATTTGTCCACAAAGTGGAGACCCCTAACTCAGCTTATGCTACAACTATATTAACAGTCAGTATTAAGGCCCTAGAACAATGTACTGGTTAAAGTTGATGAGAGTAGGAAACTAGCATAGACCATGTATCACTTGTATACAAGAAATTTTATTCAACCCAAATTAGGAAAAAAAGAAACAGTTCAGTATATAAATATGTATTACACATGAAAGTCTGCATGGAATATAGTTAATATTCATTTAAAAATAAATCACTTTCTCTTTTCTTTGGTTTAATACCAAAAGTTGTATTATAATGAAAATGTACAGCTAGAGATGTAAAATAGGTACCATTCAATTTCTATCATGAAAATTTTAGAAAATAGTTACAAAGTTTAAATATCCATATCTGTTTTTTCATTCACAAAATTAAATTATATGCCATTTAAAGTATTTAGATCAATCTAAAAGGTGATCTATTCATTTTTTGTTTAAAGGTCAAATAAGATAATTTGACCTTGACCATAACCTTTAATTTCTCAATTTCTTTAATTTCTTTTTAAATTTGGCAACAAATTTGTCTGCTTTATAGCAAGATATGTACAAAATTTTGCTGTGGACTTTTGACTGTGGCCTGAGTTACAAGGATTTTACTGAGTTGGACCAAATTAAAAATGGTGGATTTTCGTATTTGCCACTATATGCTAACATTTTCATATCTCCCAATATGGTCAAGTTGTATATCTTAAGAAAACTCTTTGAATGCTGGTTAATGTTCACATAAGAACTATGATCATAAAATGAACAGAATTTGTGTTATTTGTGGTTAAATGTAGGCCAATTCAGTGGAAAATAAACAACCTTATTTTTGTTTTGTTTTTATATTTTTATTATACAAAAAATAGATTTTTATATGACAAAGAGTCATAATGAAAATAATTTTTAAAAGTGTAATGAATTATTGTTACAATAACATAAAATAATATGAACATATGCAACAAATGATGTTAATGGTTAACAAATTTTTGTTGACATTTCATATGGTACACTAAATGCACAAAACAATCAAATTTTCAGTATTTTTATATATATTTAAAAAATTAAGTTTTGATCTTGACCAAATGTTAGCATATAGTAGGAAATATGAAAATCCGCCATTTTGAATTTGGCCCAACTCAGTAAAACCCTCAAAAGTCCACCACAAAATTTTGTACATATCTTGCCATAAAGCAGACAAGTCTAGTAGCATGCTTAAACTTACATAGTCCAAGCACCAGGGGGAAAAGCTCATCAAAACAGTAGCCATGAAAATATTTGTAGAAAAGGCAAAGGGAAGCCACATCTGGTTGGTGAGAAAGTAACTGAAGTCAAGATGCCAGGTCAGGATTGATTACATTGCAGATCCCTCTTTGGATTTTGCTAAGAACCTCAAGTAGCAAGAGCACCTGACAAGATATGGCAACAGTATTCAGTGCACAGACAAATGGTAGATTTGTAAATGTAGATGGACTCTGATGAGCCAAACCTTCTGGCACAATACAGTGACTCAACTTTCCTTGCAGTAGATGCAGCTGTTGATTAGATGTAGTCATTCCACTTCAAGTCAGTTGAAAATGTAAGACCAAGCAGTGTGTTTCTCTCCAGCAGTCTAGTATCAGCTATGCTGATGGCAGGTAGAAATGTTTCTATATGGTGGTTAAATTTGATTGGAATTCAAACACAACTTGCCTAATTCTGTTTTTGAGCCGCTATGATACCAACTTCACATCCATTGCCCTTTAATAAAACCTACTTAAGTGAAAATCTGTTATCAATTACACATACACTATATATATATATAAAGAATTAATAGTTTTAGTTTAACATTTGTATTACTTCAAATGTTATTATAGTGTATACTTTGTATTTGAAATAGATGCCCCATTTTTATTTAATAAACAGTGTGCATTACACACCTGCACATTCAAGAAATCTTACTGAAGAAAATGTGTTCCTCAGCAATGATTGAACCTGCAACCCCCTTTGTAGAGAAAACACTGTTTGATCCAGTGTGCTTTACCACTCAGCCACAGAGAACATCACAACAAGTAAGATTTTATTTTGCCTTTTTAAGAAGAGCACTTCCTCTTCACTTTTCTTGAAAGCTTCATATTTGCTCAGTTTTATATATATGCACACATACAACACATAAAATGCGTCTATATACAGGGATAAACAAACATATTAAGAGTACAGAAATAGTGTCCTTTCGAGTTGAAAGTTAAGAACTCATTATTCTTGCTAGAATTTTTCAAGAAAACAAAATCAAATTTTATAGTTACAAGTAAGCCAAATTTTTGATCTGTTGAGGTTTAATTCTTTTCTGCTGATTTTAGATAAGCCACGAGTATCAAAGAATTCAAAAGGTGTCATGGCCTTCTTTATAATTCTTTTTAAATGGTAGCAAACAATGTAACACATTTGCCCTGAACTCCAATGAAGCGGGTGTTTGAAAATGTCAGAAAATGTTTTTAGCAAAATCAATGAAGATTTTAAACATCATTTAAATAGACACAAAAACCTTTGATAATTACTTGTTCAACATAGCAATTGGTGATCCATATCAAAATAACAGAAAATTAGCTGAGAATCTCTATGCCTGGTATTTTATCCAGGATAATCTTAAAATGATCAAAATGGTGTAAAAAAAAAAAAAAAAAAAAAAAAAAAAAAAAAGAAGAGAATTTGGATGGCCCCATGAACCGACACTTGAGAATAAAGTTTTGCTTAATATTGCATTTGTTTGACTATCAGATATTTTAAAATGAAACCATTTCTTAATTATCATCAGTGATAAAAAATAGAGAGAGAGATGTTTATGCTAAGAATAAATGCAAAAAGCAATAATATTTTCTAATTAATAACAGTTCTCAACACAGAAACCAAATGTACAACAAATGAGTTCCTGGTGTATAGTTAGTGGAATACAATTTCAATAGTCTACTTTGAACAACTAAAATAAGGCAAACACAGAACATTGCCAACAACTTGAATGTGTAAATGAAACTTTATACAAAAGATTTCCAGCTTTAACAGAAAAAGAATCATTCTTCAACATGACAATGTACAGTAACCCCAGAGAAAAATTAACCGTGATATTTTTTTCACAATCTTCCTTACTTGCCAGACCAAACACCATCTGATTTTTATATATTCAGATCATTTCAGTGATAAAACATTTCAGAGTAGTGTGGATGTTAGGTCAGCACTTATAGAAGTTCGGTTTTTTCATCAAAGGCACCAGACATTTTGGATGAGGAATCCAAAACTTGTTTCATATTAAGCAAATGGCAGTATTTACATTAGTCGGACTATTGTCCTCATCTTTGTCGCCATATTTGTCATAACATTTCGGCCGTTGTACGCTCCGGCCTTCTTCAGGTGGTTGGAATTTCGAACTGAACCCTTTATTTCGATCACTGGGGTAGACTGTTCTAGTTCTACGTGCCATGTTTGATGGATGTCAGTTATCAGTTATCTCCTGCTAATTTTCCCTCTGAAAGTTCTCCACTACCTTAACCAGGTATTGAACTCACACTCTTTGGGTCTGTCACTGGATCTAACCAACGCCTTTATCCACTGTGCCATGTGTCCTCAAAGAAAGGGAAAATTAGCAGGAGATAACTGATAACTGACATCCATCAAACATGGCACGTGGAACTAGAACAGTCTACCCCAATGATCGAAATAAAGGGTTCAGTTCGAAATTCCAACCAACTGAAGAAGGCCGGAGCGTACAACGGTCAAAACGTTGTGACAAACATGGCGACAAAGATGAGGACAATAGTCCGACTAATGTAAATACTGTACATAATACCTCATCTCAGAAATATAGACAGACTAAGCAAATGGCATTGCTAATGGTGATAATTATACTTTTGATTCATAAATTTGTCATGATGATATTTAAATTTATACATAATTCTTATTGAAAAATATCTGTATGACTTTAGGCTGCACCTTCATCTTTATGTGCGTGTGCATATATATATATATATATATATATATATATATATATATATAGAGAGAGAGAGAGAGAGAGAGAGAGATATTTTCTGGATTTAAGATAAAAAAAATCAACAGTATTCTTAACCCATTCTGTAAAAAAGAAAAAAATGCTACTATCTGTATATATATCAATATAAACTTTCTATCAATTTAATCTGTCTTGTGTATGTTTATGTTATTTCTATTCAATAGATTTGTTTTGAAGATAGCAAATATTTTCAAACTTTTCATTTAGAATTTATTCCTTCACCATCCTTGAAATAGCAAACAAAATTACACAAGTTAAATTATGTACTGACCTATTCCTTAAAAAATAAAGAGGGGGAAAAATCTGTCTTTTCTATTCTTAATAAATACCCATTGATAGTATCTTCATTTTTGTAGTTTTTATCACAGTGCGTTCACATATTTTCTGTAGTAAGGACCCCAATCAAAAAGATAAAAATTTTAATTCTTTTACAAACTGATCTTAATTTTAATAGAATTCAATAAATTGGTGCCAAACTACAAGACTATGTTTTTAGCACTAATTTTCCATCTTATTTTGCTTAAAATAAGAAAAATGAACTATTAAAATAGGTTCCCTACAGACTTGTAATCTGTTTACATCATTCATAACAGATAAAGACGTGGTATTAATAGAAATTAAATATATAAATGAAGATATCTTATTGCATTACATCTGTGTATCTTTCAGAACATACAAATTAAAAAGGTATATATTTCAAATTATTAACCACAATTTTTTTGGAAAAGCTAAACTTAAGAACTCAAGAAAGCAAAGAACATAACCTGAGTCAGTTCTAATAGACAAATATATTATTTTTATTCTGCTCAAGTCACTGTAGATAAGAAAAAGAACAATCTATACTTGATATAGATGATGCTAGTGAGTCAAAATTAATATAATTATTTTCTACCCTATCCAAATAAGTAAAAAAAATAGATTTTCTTTAGTAATATCTATTAAAATATTTGCTTTGATCTTTCTACATCTCTTTAAAACACTTAATTTTCTAACTCCAGGTCAAATGGTTCAGTTTTTACATGTAACACTTCCAATATTCCTAGAAAAGAACTTTCTCTGTAGAAAATATAAAAGTATGGAGCTCTTCCTCTACTATATTTCAATTATAATTCTCTTTACATGGATAAACTATGCTAAATAACAGTTAATAAGTATCAAGTCCAGTCTTTCAAAAGGTTTGGAATATACCATTATCAGTATTTAGTAACCAACAACTATATGTTGCATCTACACAACTAAGGCACTGCAAACTGTAAAAGTTAAAGAATAGAAAATCAGATGAACAATAACAAATAAGCCTCAAGTGAGATCTGAACTCTCATTCTTTATCTTCGGGAGCTTGCCTTTCCATAGCAACTGCTTTATCAATTCGGCCAACTGGTCACAGTTATTCAAATTTAACCATATTTTCCACAAACACCTTATATGCCACCATTTTATTTACATACAATAATAGTGTTAATAGAAATATTATTTGAATTTTCTTAGATGAAGTATTGTAAATTATTCTTAATATTTTAATAATTCTTTCATCTTAATTGCTTTTTATTACAATTCCCACATTGCCATTTTAGGATTAGTTATAAACAGCACAGATCATATAAAACAAGAAAACCTCCAGTGAGATTCAAATACACATCCTTTATTCCTAAGAGCCTGCATTTCTATAGCAGCTCCCTTATCAATTAGGCTATTAAGATCAACTGATTGCAGTAATTTTTATTTCAAGTTTAAGCCTTGCTAGAAATTTATTATTTCTAATCCACAGTGTTTACTAAAAACTGTAAAATAATGAGCTTAGGAGTTGTTATAAAAAACAAGTGAAATTAAGATGATTATTGGTCCTGATCTGGCATCTTGGCTTCAGTCACTTTCCCACTGCTGTAATATAATTTCCCTGTACTTTTTCTATAAACATTTTCATGGTAATTGTTCAGAAGAACTTTTCACTATGATACCTAGACTTTATGAATTTAAGTACAATACTAGATTAGCGGCAAGATATAATCAATTGACAGTTGAATTGGCTAGATGCTGTTTCTTTTCTCACATTTCTGGAACTCACTTCTGGCTCCATGCTTTCCAGCCAACTTTGATCTTCAAAAATTTAAATGCAATGTCAATCATTATTTACTGTCTTCTTTATTTACTCTTCTATTGTTCTCTCTTCTTAATGTTTTTCTTTTTCTTTCATACTCTGTAACCCCTTGTATCTTAGTGGCTTTATTGTCTGGCATAGGGTGATATGATTAAACAAAACAATTTTAAACTAATATGATTTGTTTCTGTGTATATTTTAAAAATATAAATTATTTGGTGATCTATTTATTAATTAAAAAATGCAGTGCAGTTTGACTTGCACAGGTGATAGAGCCTAAATAAAAAAGGAAATAATTGCTAACTCAGCATCAAAACAATTAACACAGTAGAAAAGTTTTTCCTGTTTTTACACATTTTTCAATTTTATTTATCAAAATTGGTCAGTCTGTTTTGTAGAATTATATTAATCCTTGTACAAATATTGGTTATATGGGTAACAGGTTTGTCAGCAAACTGATGTTGAAGGTCATGTTAATTGAATCGACCATTTGCTGGTTATTGTCTGATAGTTTTGATCAACCATGTCATCTAAATGATTGTAGCTTGAAGAATTGCTGATCAAATCTCAGCTTTAAGTTTCACGTTATGAATAGCAAAATTAGTTGTAGTAAAGTAAAAATTCAATCAAAAAATGATAAGATTCTGATATGTACAGGGGAAAATAATTGTAGATAATGTCATAATAACCGTTTCAAGTTGTCCTCATAAGAAAGCAGCAATACGGGAAGTTTGACTAGCAGCACGTGCTAATGATTTTATCTTTTTACATTGTGAGCATTTTATATTTACAAAATAAAAAAGTGTAGCATTCCAAAATTCATTGCATTTCCTATCAAGTGTGAGTGAAAAGAAAAACAAAGAACAGAAAGTGAGGGAGATAAATTAGAAAACACATGTGCAAAAGAGAAAATTTGCAGCATTTGTAACTGATTGGCCTTCAATAATAACCGTCTGGCTAGCACTGTGCATATGGTCAAACTAACTTGTTGCAAATTGAGTGAAAATATAGGCCAATCCTATACTCAGCTGATTTCCCAAGATAGACATGCATGCATACATGTAAGAAGAGACATAACTGCATAGAAAGAGATTTACTCACATAACATGTTCCTCTTGACACATGTTACGCATATAAATGCCAGGACAGAACTACAACTACATTACAACCTAGTATTTCAGTAACTGATTGTTCAGCACCACTTTTAGTCCAGATAAAATTATGAAAGAGTACTTGAAATTCTTGCATATTCAGACTAATTTACATCGTAAATACTCATGACAACTCTGATCTCTCAATCTTATGACATTTTTAACATATTCTGGTAACAATTAACCCTTGCTTCTAAAAGCTTCTAAAAACCAGTGGGAGGGTTAATCATATAGATTGATCTATATCATTCCAAGAAAATGATGAACCACTGAGAAATTGGATTCTAGAATCTCAATGCCATGGACTAAACGTGTGTATAATGCAGAGGTTTTTAAGGAAAATGAAAACTATAAGGACACTTATATTTAAAAGCAGAAAGAGACAGTCGAAATTTCTGAGACACATTATGAGAAAAGAGTACTTGGAAAATCTAATACCCGTAGGGAATATTGAAGGCATGAGGAATAGAGAGAAACAGGGAATAACCTCCTTATGAGTTTGTATGAATGGATGGCAGATTTGAAACAGAGTCAAATGTTGCTTAGAGCTACAACAGACAGGGAGTTAGAGAAAGCCATGATCACCTATCTCTTGATGAGACATGGTTGCAGCACATAAAGAAGATATATAAGCAGGTGATGTGACATGTATAGCATTGATTTATTAACTATTTAATGGTACAAAGGAATAAGAGGACAAAATATCAAAATTCTATGTAGATAGTAATTCAAAAACAGTAAATGGGCATAAGAAAAATCGTGAAAGGCTGTAACAGCACCAGATATGACAAAATGGTGGATCAGAAGAATAGCAAGCTTGCCTTGCTAGATCAATTACAACTGAGTAATGAGTTCAATACTCTCTGGGTGCTCCATACTTCCAGTTTTATGCCACATCTAAACTGCGATTAGTAAATCACTATTACAGAATAAGATTTTACATGAACCAGCAACTGTTACTCTAGGAAGTCTTTGGAACAATGTGTTTTGAAAAATGTACTTGTATTTCATATAACTGCGTATTTTATTTAAAAACAAAAGTGGTAGAAAGTTGAATGAGGTCAGCTAAGTTGTGCTTCTAGAGACATCAGACAGGAGAAATTTTTAATTTAATATTAACCTTAAGCAGCCCTGTATTGTCAGTGTTTCTCTTGATAACTATTGTCATTTGTTGTATTTCATTTCTTCTCCATCAATAAAAACATTAGTCTGAAGTAGTCCTTTTAAAGGAATAAATACACATATAAATATGATTCTTTCCATTTTGTCATTCAATTACCCACCTCATATAACTAAAGATAATTTATACTTACCTAGAATACAGATAGACAGACATTTACAGAACTAGTTATACAAATAAATTACTAAAACATCTATGCTATATGTACAAGGTAGTAGAGAAAATGTATACATTTATTAATCTAGATGTAATAATTCATACACTAAGAATAAAAGTAATAAAAAGTGTTTACATTCCTAGACAGTAAATTCCTGCCATTATAATTAAAAATCTGAGGGTCCACAATGCTTGCAGAAAATTAGATGTAATATTAACTTCTTTTGAACAAATTAGTGAGTGAAAAAATGGCACTAATGTATTAATCAAAAACAAATAAAGTCATACTTCCACAAAACTGATTTCTTTTGTATGCAATCAGTATGCTGATGATCACAAAAAATTTACTCTTTTGAAAATCCCCTGTGTGCCATACTGAGTAGTATTGTGGGCTACATGAATCCCATGGGCTGTATTTTCTACAGGTCTAGACTAAATGGTGTCTCTGGTGCCAATAGGAAATTATAGATTTGAACAAAGAATTTAAGAATTTTTCATCTAGTTTTCTACTTTAAGAGTTAAACAAAAAGATAATGATTCAGTTTAGCTAAACTGATAGATAAAAAGTAAGAGCCAAGTTTAACATTATATTTACAAAGTAAATCAAACTTGCTTGCAAAAAAGTTTACAAGTCTTGGAATTTACAAAAACCAATATGCTTTGGTGTTCTATTAATAGCAACAGAAACATTAGCGGCCATAGCTCTAACTTTCTTTGTGTTTTGTAATGTTAGACTAAGAAAAAACATTTGGTGAATTATAGTACAATGGTGAGAGAACAAAACATTTTTCAGGTTTAAATAATTCATAGGTTTAAAAATGTTGATTTTTGCCTTCAGATTTTTATCAAGTAAAATAAGTATTACAAACATATATACAAATTTTTAATTTATTATATTTCCAACTAATGAATAAACATACTTTTCATATAATTAACTGTAAACAGATGCATAATAACTAAATATACATAGAAAACAGAAAAAATTTTGATATAATTTTAATGGGTGAAAAAAGTATTCATAAAAGTAGTCAAAAAAAAGAATACATAATTTTCATTTAATACTTTGTAGAATAGCCATTATTCACTTCTACAGCAACCAACCTCTTCTTGTAGTTCTCAATTAAAGATTAGCAAATTTTAGTTGGTATTTTGTTCCATTCTTCTTCACATGTGGTCTTCAGATCCAGGATGTTTATTGGAGTTATCCAGTGGATTTGAATTTTCAAATAATGCCACAGATTCTCAATTGGGTTTAAATTTGAGGACTGACTTGGCCATTTCAGGATATTTACATTATTTTCAGTAAGCCATTTCTTCATAGATTTTGCAGTGTGCTTAGAATCATTAACTTGTTGGAAGATCCAATCAGGAGGAAGTTCAAGATTGTAAACTAAAATCATTAAATTTGCATCCAAAATATTATGCAGCATTCATTCTACTAAATGTTACTGATATGTTGCCAGTACCTTTTGCAGAAAAACATCACCAAAGCATGATGCTGCCACCTACAAATTTCATTGTTGGAACTATGTTCTTTTGTTTGAAGGTATTGCCATCTTTCCTCTATACAGGATTTCTAGAATTACACCCAAACAATTTTGGTTTTGTCTGTACATACTCTTTTTTCAATATGATTTTTCCTTATCCTTGGGTTCACAAATGAATTTCAACCTGGCATCTCTGTGTCTTCTCAATAGCAGTGGAGTTTTCCAAGGGGAACATGACTTTTGATTATTCCTATGAATTTCATTGCTTATTATTCGTTTAGTGACACAAATTCCTGATGAAAGCAAATCATCCTGCAACACTTAACAATTAACCATTGAATTTTATTTAATTTGACATATTAATTTCCTCAAATATTTTGAAGAAATCTTCCATGTAGCACCTGTTCTTTGGTTTCCAACAGCTTTGAGTTTGTTATACCTTGCAATGAATGAACTAATAGTAGTAAATGGAATATTCAGGTTGTCTGAGATTTTCCCGTAACTTTTACCTTCTTTCAAGAACTTAACAATCAGTTCTTTTTGCGAATTTGTCAATTCTTTACCTCTTGCCATGATGGTAACCTTCTTGCAAGAATATAAATTACAGAATGTTCTGTGTATTTTTAGGCTAAAAATAACTACTGATAGCATTATTGGAACATGCTAGAATATTCCACTTCAATAATCTAGAGCAGTGGTTCCCAACCTTTTTTACATGGCGGCACACTATTGGTTTCTTTAAATTTTCGTGGCACAGGTAATCATTCCGCGGCACAGTGGTTGGGAACCTCTGATCTAGAGTATTAATACAATTTAAAAGTTTTAAAATCTGAAATTTTCACCCATTAAAATGAATAAATGGTATTTATTTCTATTAAATCAAAATTTTAGTTTTCTATGCATATTTAGTAATTACGCATATGTGTATAGTTAATTATATGAAAAGTATGTTTCTTCATTAGTTGGAAATACAATAAATTAAAAATTTTATGTGTACAAATATTTATTTCCCATATATATATGTGTGTGTGTGTGTGTGTGTTTTCATTTCTACAAGTCTGATTAAAGACTGATGAAATTTCTTTAAGGACTTCTTTTATTTGTTCTTTCTATATTTTGTACAATTTTCCTGGTTTCCTGTTCATATTTTAATATAAATTATCCAAGGTCTAGGTACTTATATCTGTATATTTAAATATGTACAAGAAACCAGGAAAATTGTTCAAAATATAGAAAGAATAAATAAAAAAGGTGCTTAAAGAAATTTAATTGATTAAACTTGTATACACATTATCATATATAATCAATTTTTCAAAAATCAGTGATTCTTCAATGTTATATTACAAAGAAACTATTTTTATTTTTCAGATTATATCTTAAAAACTTCTTTTATCTTAAAACACATAAATGCATAATCAAGTATTAAGTTATGTCATTTAATAATTTATTTTAACGCTTTACTGCAAAGTACAAAAGTATGTTATTCAAATCTAAAAAATAACTTGCATTACTCAAATTAAGGACTAAACTCTTTCAGATTATAAGATTGTAATGGTTTCGCCCATTTGTACAGTGCTAATACACCCAAGAACCTGCTCAGCACATACCAAGAAATAAAACTTGATTTCAAAGACAGAGCCAAAAATTAAAATAGGAATAAAGCAATGGCAAGTCACTGCATCATTGGCCAAACACAAAGAAAAAAAAACAATACATAAGACAAAAGATATAAATTATTTATATCTATTGCTAGACATACAATGAACAAATACATGCATATGCATTATGCCTATTGTAATGAGTAATTAGAACAATCAGTATCTGTTAACAAACATGGAACAGAGAAAGAAGTAAAAGATTAGACAAGTGCATTGTAGGATATCTAGCTTAATAGCACTGAGAAACATCTTTAACACAATTCTCAAACTGAAACAATGATATTTATTTGACTGAAAACTTCATAAAAGCACAATTAGTTTGTGTCATAGTGGTTTAAACTGTTTTGCCATATCATTGTAAATCAGACACACTTACAAGCATTGGAATCATTAATTATATTTTCAAGTTAAAGAAGGAAAAAAAAAAAATGATTTTATAAAAGAAAAGGTCTTTGAAAATTATGTGAAGAGTCATTTTTCTCTTTCTATTTTTCAAAACTGCCAAAGTTCCTGTTTTTGTTTGAGTATTTTCTCAGTCATTGTCAAGAATTAAATATCACTACCCTTGATAAGTTTTTGTTAGTTACATTCATTTTTTGTAATTTCACATTTCATATTCAAATATCAGGGATCTAACAGCCTTTTTTCTCATTTTTATTAGAAATATTACAATCGTTGTAAGATGTCTGGAAATATAAAATACTTAATGTTTTACCCTTTATAACTTTAATAAAATCCATAATTAAGAATATTAAAATTACTCAAATTAGTAAAAAAATTTAAGTATATTATTACATTTTTATATGAAAGAAAATTAAAATTTGCTTTTTGGGTGCACAGGGTGGGATGAGAAGAGAGAAGCAGTTTTTAATGTTGGTATTCAAAAAATATTTATGATGTAAAAACATAAAATATCTATTCAAAATACAAGTAATTAATAATCTCCATTTTATTAAGTGATAGTTTGTCATTATACAGTGAATATGGTTTTCTGACTTCATTAATAATTTTCTTCAACTTGTAAGAAAAAACAATGAAAATAAATTTAAAAAAAATGAACAAGATATGACAATAATAGTCCTGTTTGTTTATCGACCATTGCCAAGAAAGCCATTAAACAAGGGAGGAGAGGTGTGTTTAGTCTCATGACCACAAAGAAATAAAACAAGAAAAAATTTGTTCTACAGTTACTTTTGTATCATTGTAAGATATTGTGTTTTCTTTTCAAATATATTAAAAAGAACAATTATGCTCTGAAATATTTTAAGTTCAATTTAATATATGATCATGATAAAAAAATGTATTTTTTAAAAAATCAAATGTATTTACGAGCATATAAAAATAGAAGAGTAATTGTGACAGTGAAGTGTTCTCTTGTTATCGTTGGCATTGTTTACAAAGAGACGCAAAAAGATAACAGAATGATAGACTGCAACCAATAGTTGTACTGCAAGAGGGAGATGTTGGGTACAGATAAGATGGATTCATATTTTGTCAATATTAATCAAGGCAGACAGAAAATACTGGAAGAGTCAGTTAAGTGATGAAAAAAAAAAATAGAAAAGAAAACAGTCTGTTCTTTTCCTTTACTTACTTACATATACATATATATATTTTTTTTTTTTTGCAGGAAAGAAAAGACTAAATAGAAGAATAATTGGTAAAATAGAATCAAGTATGAAAAAGAAAGACAACTGAGGAAATAAATTTAAAAAATTACTGAAAAGAAGGCAGAGAAAATGAGAGAAAAAAGCCAAAGGGAGTGTATGAGGAAGAGAGACAGTGTAAAAAGGGGATAAATTAGGGGGAAAAAAAATTAAAAAGAGAAAGGTATTGAAAGAAATAAAGGAAACATCAGTTAACACAAAGAAATAGACTGCAGATAGTTTATTAAAGAAGTCCATTGGAAAATGAAAGCATTTAAAATTATTACAAATTTCTGTTATTATTATTAGCAGTATATAATGTTTCATTTATACCAACAGACTTATTCATAACATTTAAGCAAAATCCTAGGCAAATTATATTCTCAGGTTCTGTCAACAACATTACTTTTTTTCCCTTGCAATAAAAAATATTTAAAATATCAAACCCTAATCAAATGATGCCATTATAATCTATAAAACTGAGTATATTTTTATATATCTAAAAACAGAAAAGCATAAAAATACCATAAAAATGAGAAAAATTATTAGATATGGTCAACTGCATCCAGCCTTGTACAGTTTAAAGAGACCTTAAATGATGTTCATATTTAAGAATTTATTGGTTCAACTTAATTACAGACAAATTTATAAGTCATTCGTTTAAAATTATGTACACACAGACAGAAAATAATGCCTTCTACAATAGATTAGATAATAATGACACTGGTGGATATAGCAAGTTTTCATCTACAAAATACTATTTTTCTACAGTCACAACAATAGGCCATGCATTTTTGCCAACAATGAACAGCTTATTGTATTTTTATATAAACATGTACATGCATTTACTCTAAATACTTTGTAAATTTTATTTCTAAACATAATGCCATGTGATTATAAAAGGACATAGGTTGACATACGCCTTTTTAGCATGTTTTCTCATTTTTGAAATAAGCAAACTGATTTCTGTGACATAGGCAATAATCTCATACAAAGACTTTTTTGTGAAGTTAGGGCCACAATTTTTAAAATATCAAATTATGACTTTTGCTTTTAGTGGCTTTTCTTATTTCACGAGAAATGCACATATGCCCTTTCAGCATCACACCAGTGATGTAAACATACAAATTCTTATTTTTAGTCAATAAAAGTCAGATAAAAAGTTTAACAAATGTTAAGCTCTGGTTAAATATAACTGCTACAAATTCTAAAAAGTAAATGCATATTATATACAAGAAATGTGTAACCCAAAATTAAGATGCATATTATACACAAATAATTATGCATAATATACCAATAAGAAAACCTATTAAAAAATAGACATAATTTTTATGTTATCTTTAAGAAAACTTATTTGAAATAATGTTTTTTGCAAAGATTACACACACATATATATATATATATATATATATATATATACGCACACACACAGTGCAATGGATAAATTGTCATCTAAATTATGTAAAAATTAAAATAACACTGACATCTCATTTTAACAGATATATTTATCAAAATTACACAAAAATATCTTGAAATACTAAAGAGTAAATTTATTCAATAAAATCACTATTGGCTTCAACCATGGCCTCCAGATGACTTCAGAATCTCCTGAAAATCTGGGCAGTCTCCTTGTTTAAATTGGTAAATGTTGCCATAATCTTTGCCTTCAGTTCATCTTTGGTGTTACAAGGAGTTGTGTTGGTCTCTTGCTCAACTGCACCCCACACATAAGGTCTTCCAGCAGCCAGCCTCTTGAACAAGGGCAGCACTACTTCCTCAAGGTACTTGATGTAAGCCTCCGTTTTGAGTCTAAGGCCCTCACCAACAAATTTAAGAGTTCTTTCTTATCAGAAGGATCAGAGTGAGTTTTCCGAGCTGTTATACCTTCGTAATCACCATTAGACTCATCCAACTCTTTCTGAATCCTCTGCACTGTCCTCAGATTGACAGCCAAACACTCGGAAATGTTCATATTGAAGTTTCTGGCATGAATGCCAAGCAGTACAGCATGCCATTTCCAAATTTCTGGCAGATTGAATTGCATCATGGTGCTCTTTTTCTTACAGATGGTGCCCAACAGACCTGATTATACTGTGCAGTCAACAAAATCAAAAACAAATAACGTGCATGCACAAAATTAAAAATATAAAATGACTTCAATTTACCCATCACAACGTGTGCGTGCATATATCAGCCAGTTCACACTCTTTCCCCGTCTTTTGAACAGCAGTACAGGTTTATCCCTTGTTCCCTGTTTAGGTTTAGGTTTCTGGTTCCTTATAAAGTCTTTTCATTCTTTCTCTCCCAGAGAAAATATAAAATTGAAAAAATTGCATAAGAATGCTTTTCATTCAAAGAAGGAACTTGGATACATCAGAAATGAACATTTAAAATGAAATCTTGAGCCTGTCAATTTTTTTAACATTTCAATATAAACTGTAATCAACATTTGTTGTATTTCTCCTTCCACAACTCTTATTTATAATTACATTATTTTTCTGAAGTTCCTCCTCTGAACAAAAAATCATTACTACAATTTTTTGCCTTGTAATTCATTTGCTCAATGTTATTCCAACATATATTTTTATATCATATTTTCAGGTTTATGTGCATACATGCACAAAGTTGAGCCTGAAACTATTCATACCCCTGTGAAATTTGTGATTTTTAAAATTACTTTCATTAAAGGGATTCTTGTTTTTTTTACTACAGTTGAGTTGATGAATAAAAAGAGAAGTGAAAGAAAAACAAAACGTGAAGAAAAACTGTATTTCATTGAAGTATTATTTAAAATTGGATTGAAAAAGGTACATCCAAAATTATTCATACCCATAACTTAATCAATTGCAAAGTCTTTATTAGCTGGTTTTCACACTTTATTACCAAATACTGAGAGGCATTTTGGCACACCTTTCACTAAGGTCTCCAAGTTTGTTAAAGATGAAAGGCTTCCTTGCCATTATTTATGTCTTTAGTTCTCTCCACCAATTTTCATTTGGGTTACAGTCTAAAATTGCCCATAGTATAATGGCCACCACCACCATGCTTGGTTGCTTGAACAGTGATTTTTGAGTTAAAAGATTCGCCTATTTTTTGCCAAATAAAAGCAATATATCACTGTTCTCAAGAATTTCAATTTCTATTTCATTTAACCAGAGAAATGATGAATACTTATTAAGATTATGCTTAGCAAAGCTACATGAGATTTTACATGACTAACTTCAAGCATTGAAGTCTTCCCTGGTACCCAACCTTATGCAAACTTTCTAAGGAGTTTCTTCTTTATATCAATGTCATTCAAACCAATCATACCTTGAATTTCCTTCGTTATCCATTGAATTTTTCTCAGTGTAGACGTTTTTGTATTTCTTGTTAATGTGTTGAACTGTTATAACTTGAACTTGAAACTGCTTATACACGGCTTTTATTGTTTTCCCCACTCATTTAAATTTTTTTTTTACATAACTATCTGCATGGTGCTGAGTCTGAAGCTTTATTGACATCACATAAATCAATTGAATTTGTTTCATATGAGTTGTCTGTTTTGTGATATTAAATAGGATAACAGAGTAAAGAACTACTGAAGAAATACAATATAAACTTTCTTTATTAAGATATCATTGAGATGGACAAGTCACTTGCTAAGAACAAGTGATACCAGGGTTGTGAAACAGCTATTCAATGGCCAACTTTGCAATAAATAGCAAAATGTCTTGTAGGCCACTTACTCTTGCATAAAGATAAGCTGAAGGATAAAATCAAACACTGTAACATCAATCTTAAAAGCTGGAAAAACTTATAGTATAGAAACCACTTGTTTCATAAGCATAAATATTTTTAAAGAGAAAAGATGAACTTTGGACTAATCTTCAGCCAAGACACCATCTTAACCAGACAAGAACAGATTTTATATGTCAATGTGGATTCATTGTATGCAGTAAGGCACATCTCAGCTTGCCCACCATGAAAAGAAGCCGCCCTAACTGTGCAACAATCTTCACAGGCAGAAAGTACAAAAATCTTTTTACTAAATCCTAATTTTTCATTACTGTATCATATATATATATATATATATATATATATATATATATACACACACACATCTATATTTCTCTTAAAACTTTGTTTATCAATCAATTTTAAAGCAATGACTGAAAATAACTTCAGAAACAATTTGCACAATAAAAAAGAAAGTAATGTTGTTAAATTTGTTATTCCCATTGTTTTTTTAGAATACAGGGTCAGTAGAAAACTGATACTTTTTGCAATATTTTTTGCATATTCCCCACCTTCATCATTATCCACTATTTTCACTTTATTTTATGTTACATACATATAATTTAATTTCTTTAATTCAATTTATTCATTTGTATGAATAACCAACATAGATCACTCCTTCTACAACCTCCCTTGTAATTGTTAACTACCAACAAAAACTTTTACAAATTACTTTCCTCTTTTATACTTGAAAATTCTCGGACAAATAAAATCTTCACAAGGCACTTAACTGAATGTAAACAAAATTTTACAATTTTATAAACAAACAATAACTGTAATTGTCATTCTATTTAACTTTACAAGATCAAGATATATTTTTAAAGGAACAAAATACATTATCTTAATTAGAGAACAATAAAAAGAAATTTCAAGTTGAAGAACTTCATTAAAAACTGAACATTTGGGTCTTGTTCTCTTCTGTCTATTAGTAAGATGCACATCAGACCATATGTATGGTATGATGAAATAACTAGAAATCAAACTAAATTTGTATTGTTTTACAGAAATGCTATATAATGTGTGCAAGTCAACATTGTTCTCATTCCTTGATGAAAAGTTTCTGGTCAATAAAAAGAGTGAGTGTGCAGGGGGGGCAGTATTTGAGAATACACCTTCAATCTAATATAATGTTATGCGGTTGGTGCTAAATTTTAACATTCTTGTTTCTCTTTCAGATGAGCATAAACATGACAACTTCCAATCTGTCACATGAAAAGGCATGCCATGCTTGTGACAGCAGCCACCAGCCACAGCAACTCTGAAATTGCCAACATCTTCAAAGTTCCCTGACAAATAAGAAGAACAAAAAGGTTGCTCTGTGCAAATCCCAGATGTATCCATGGTGATGCACACAAAGTTCACATTGTCTTTCATGATCCTGGGTGTCATGAGCAACAAAAGTCATGCTACTCCACTTCTTCCTGCAGGGCCTCCAGATCCTACAATCTGTAAGGTGGTCAAAGCTCTGGATCAAGAGGGTAACTGTACATTCTTCAGCAAGATTCTACTTGCCTGGGAATGTCTAACCAAGAAATTTCACTCAACATTCCAAAAGAAGAGACTGATTTTGGCTTGGGTACAACATATGCACCCTAGGAGGTAGTAGATATTCTGATAAAATTTTCAAAATCTTTTACTACCTTATAATACAAAAACATTCACACCAATGCACTATCTGCATCTGAGTTTTAGATGATGAAGCATGGCTCAATAGGGTGAAAGTATAGAGTACAAGCAATTTTCAAGTCACTGATATACACACATGCTCCTTTTGTTCAATTAAAAGAGGGTTGGATTTGGGGCCTTCATAGAGCTGGATGCTTATTTCAAAGAATTGCTGTATATGTTGAATTGTAACAGTGGTCAAACAAATATTTCTACATCATGAGGTCAGGTTCTCAACAGTAATATAATACAGACACTCACCATGGTCAATGCATTGTAACGACAAGGGTGGTAAACAATATAGCCTTCAAATTGCAGACTAAATCAAATGTTACATCTAAAGTCTTAACATGGACTTTTGAGAATAATTTACTTGTAACAATACTATGGGCACATGCATCTCTAACCAAACTTCCATTTATGTCACAGCACCATTGTGTACGTTTCCACTGATGTTGCAAGAGTAACCCTCTGAAGAATCAAATAGTGCTCTGGAGTGTTCAGTGATGAGAGTAAGTTATTTATATATGTACATACACTTGGAGAAAAATGCCTTAATGTATATTGTATACAGATCCAACCCCTAGCATTATCATGTGAGATGCCAGAAGTTATAACTCTCATTCATCTTTGGTGTTAGTGGATGAAATATTGAATAGTGCTGTGCATGACCAGAACATTGTTCAACCAATTCTGTTGCCATTCTTGCAAATGAAAGGTAATGTGCTGTTCAAAGCAGGATAAAACTTGTGCACAGATTCTGAACATGCTCTGCAATATGTTTTCCTGAACAAGTCACACCTGTTCCCCATTGAACATGTATGGGATGACACTTAGCTTGTTCAGCTAATTCACCAAAGACACTTGTTGTATTGTGTCAAAGAGTGCAAGTGGCCTGGGATATGCTCTCTACTGCAGGGTGGTATTCACCATCTATATGATCATATACATACAAGAGTACAGGATATAAAGTGTATTAATATGGAGCCTAAGTACTGTTGATACACCAGATATTTCAGAATCTGTATATGCATTGGTTCATATGTGATCATGTACAGGTAATACATTACCTGTATGTTTAATCTTGAAACATATATTCAAGGTGTTGCAATTTTATTTACCATTAGTGTGTGTGTGTGTGTGTAGCAATTGCCACTTCTTGCATTTAGCAGCTATTATTACTATTTAGCATGTAATGGACTCAAATCGTCTGCTTCACTTTTGCAGGCTTACTTCTATATATGGCAAACAAAAGATTTGTGTATGGTTTTTTAGTTTATCTGGTTATATGCACTCTCATATAACTCTTCAGACCTGCAGCTGACACACATACTTTGTCACAAAATGGATATAAATTTCTTACGTTGCATGTATGCACAGGCTTAAAAATTATCTGGGATCAAGGTCATATGCTGCTTTCTAAAAACCTGTTTCAAGATTGCACAATCAACCCTCTTTTCTTTCAATGTCTTAAAACTATGTCAACACACATTTGTAACAGATACAAGAGTTTTCTTGAACAATATCTAAAGTTGTAATTACCTTTTCCTTTATAATTAGATTTCATAGAGAGTGTAATTTTATTCAAATATGCCATATGTGTACTTTCATTAGTAGTAGCAAAATAGACTAACAGACCATCATTACTATATGTTTAATCCTCACCACATATGGCCTTGTGTCAGTAAATAACTAAAGTTTGCTATAATTTTTTATAGGATTTTGAAAAATATTTAGATCATGAATAAAACTCACATGAAAAAAATCATGCTCACTAAATCATTGTGCACTTTTTGATAAATATCATTTTATATTAATAGTTGGCAAACAATAAAAGAACTATTTTAAAATCACAGCAACACCCATCTTAGAAAACCTGGATTTTAAAAAAATCCACAGAAAGCCTAAAACTTGATTACATCTCTTTAAAAATGTTCACTGTAAAACTGCCATTTGGAAAAGAATTTTGATTTTTTTTAAATATATCTTTTCTTTCTAAAAGATTTTTTAACCAATTTCCTACGATCATTTCTACAAAATGTTGTCACATCAGCATTGGTAGAAATGTCTGCTAAGCATGACTCTTTAAATCAACTGATTCATAATTGAATTCCAGTCAATATTTCATTTCTCTTATCCAATTTTTTTAAAATTAAAAACCACTATACATTTCTCCATTCCCAACCCAAGTGTCTGCTCACAGTCCGCTCCCTCAACATTCAGATCATATGCACAAGAAAGACAGGCATTTCTTTGTGCTAGAGAAGCAATGGTTGATGAAGAAATTTCTCCGACACCATCAGAAGTCCAAAATTGAACTGTTGATTTTTGTTGTTTTGAATTTCATTATTACGCATTCCTGAGACATTCTCCGCAGAAAAGAGGAGGGAGAGATAAAAGTACGGAAGTTGAAGAAGTAAGAGAAGTGAATGAGGAACAAAATAGAGAGAGAAGTTAAAGGAGGAAGTAGATAGAGTATAAGAAGAATGGAAGAAGAGAGTCAACAAAGAAAAGTAATAAAAAGAGGCAAAGGAATCAATAAAAGAATAAAGAATAAAAAAAACAAATATCAGAGGATAAAAAAGGATAAAAAAAGAGAAGAGATCAATCAGGATAAAGTAGAAGAATAGATAGATTAAGAAAGGAAAAAAAAATGTAGGAAAACAGAGAAGTCGAGAATGAATTGAATGAGAAAAAAACGAAGGAAAAAGTAGGAAAAAATGGAAGATTAGAAAAACGTGCAAAAAAAAAAAGTGAGAGAAAAATAAAGGGAGGTAAGAACTATTAAAAAATAATAGACACTAGTCTTTTCATATTTTCAATTCCTACAAATGCAGTATCTTCTATGGATTAACATTTTTAACTTTTTACCCCATTTTCCAACCATCTTCAAAAACAAAAAAAAAAAAACAAGCTCAAAAGAAAATAATAATAAAAACTAATAAGTAACTGTTTTCCCCTGTTTTTTTGTTTTTGTTTTGTTTTTTGTACATTTGCAGGGTACATTTTCATGACTGTAGAGGACATCAAATATGCACCATGTTTACAAGTTTTCAATGCCTAGATAATAAAAAGTACCACCTATACAACTGCAAGGTTGCATTTGCAATGAGGTTATACAGTTCAGCTAATTTATTATCATAAAACTAGTACACATCTGTATTCCTTCCAAAAATAAAACCACATAAGATCATCCAATTTTCTATTATTTTCTAGTCTGAGCTTTAGCCTGAAAACTACAAAATATGTAGTTTAGTATAAGATGAGTAAAGCTTATTTAATACAACAGTCTCCAAAACAAAGTTACAAAAAGAGATTTTGCCATTGGCTGTCTGTTATTATAGCAGTGAATGTAAGTAATTGTATTAATCCATACTTTGGAGATTGAAGTCTGTCTAACCAGGAAGTGATAGAGCATTGCTTTCACTCTCCCATTGTCCTCTTATCTTTGGGGGATTCAGTCTGGCATGTGTAGTACATAACTGTGAAAAAGATTTGTTCAGTATCCTCCCTAATCAATTCCCTCTTTTATATTATGCTTGTCTTTTCAAAATATATTAATTCAAAAGAGACCCTAGCAACCATGACCAGATCTTGAACTTGACTGACTAGCTTGTTTTCTAAGTGCAGACTTAGACTCAGTAGAAAGGAGGCAAGCAATTGAGCAGTACTAAATACGAACAAGATGTGATGTCCCTAGATATGGGCAATGGAACAAGTACAAGTATAGATTGAATAAAAGGTTCAAATTGAAATTCTCTGAAGGTTATCCGGATTGACAAACCCCTGAAGAAGGTTGGAGGGCAAAATGGCTGAAACATTGTGATAATAACAAGACAGACAAAGACAGTAGTCTAAATGTAAATAATGTCAATTATTTTCTAAGATCTTATCAATAAACTAATTCATACCTTTAAATTTATAAAATTAAATAAGGAAAATTCATAAATAAAGGATAACAAACTTGAAGGCAATTTTAGTTTCATAAATGAGCAGTAAAGACAGAGAAAAAATTAGAATCACCAGAATGCACTTGTAGAATATAGGGCTGCAAAATGTTGATTTTCTATCAGTAAAACCCACCAAATTTTTTTTTTCTGGAATCAAAATACAATATTTTTTATTTAATTTAAAAATGTTCATAACAAATTAACTATCAAAGACTTAGAGTGACTTAGCTGGAAAAAAATAAAGACAGGTATCTGTCAGCCATTTTAAGCATTTTTAACTGACAACTTGACAATCACACACCCGAGTTCAAACATATCAACAACATTTTGTTTGTTTGTTTGTATTTGTCAACAAATTAACAAGTACCTCATCACTTTTCATGAAAACTAGATGTAGATATTCACTGACATATTGTACCAGAAAATAGCTGCTTGATATATTAAAATTTTTTTTCAAAACTTCAGTTACTTCTGGATTTACAGATTTAAGTCTGTTTATGAACAGACTTAAATAAAAAAAAAAAGAACAATGTTTGTTTGTTTGTTTGTTCTTAGGTGAAGGGGAGGTAGGGCAGTCCCTACTTTCAACTTGACACACCCACAGATTAGTTCTTACTTAATATCACTGCTCATTAAGACCTATCTAAACACAAAGTTTGATTCAATTGGGCTGCAAGAGGTTGATTCTTAAAATAAGTGTAACCCGGATATAAGAGACCAGGATATAAGAGAGATTTTCTCTGGTCCCAAATTAGAGCCTGTGTTAGACCAAACCCGGATATAAGAGACTTATTCTCCGGTCACGACAACTCTCTTATATCCGGGTTACACTAGTGTATTATTGTCTGTATTAGTATATATATTTGGTACTGGTTCAATTGTATAAACAATTTATATGCTTAATGCTTTCTACAATATCCCAGAATATGTTGAATTTACAATAACAATTATCTTATGACCAGTGAATCCATTAATGATTCTACAGGCATTGAAAAACTTTATAGTACTATTCAAAGAAAGCTTAAATTTCAAAATGGTTGGAATATACTTGCCTTTCAGTATTTCACCATTTACAACTTTACGCTGCTTTAACAACAACCAAATATAAGATTTATATTAAGTGAAACAAAGAAAACCAAAATTGGAATGATAGAAGACTATTTTTTTAAAGTAATATTGTCTTTCACAAGGTTTTCTAATTAATTTTAGCTGTATTTGCTTTCATATTCACAACAAAGGCATGGCTACAATATTTTTAACATTGGGAGAAAAGGAGACATAAAAATGCATAGTTTTTTAATCAATGCTAACTTTAAATAACTTGAAAAAAAAAAAAACAATACTTTTAGGAAAAGCATCCAAGCATTGTTTACTTAAAAAGCTATTTCTGTTGTTAATTTCATATATAACATGTTTACATCAATTTCAATTTCTTTACTGTGAATTTTTTTACTTTAAAAGAAAATGCACCAATTCCCTTAACAGTAAAAGTAGCTAGTTTCACTAATGTTTAAAAATAATGAAAATGAACTTCTAGCAGAAAGTAGTGAAATCCTGAAAAGGAAAAAAATGTTTTAATTTTCTTTTAAAAGAAAATATGTATTCTCTTTTGACAGTAAAACTATTTCAAATTTAATCTGATAAATACTGCTACAATTGATAGCAAAAATTCACAATTTTTTCTGAAATTTAGGTTAAATAGTTCAAAGCATAAATATCTGCTAATTTTTTTATTACCATCAACATTTTAAATCCTAAACAAGAAAATGAAGGTTGAGAATTATATTGTTAAATCAGTTAGTGTTAAAATAATATCTAATTTTAATTCATAAAAATAAATGTTTGAATATATCATTTTTTAAAACATCAAGAATTATTAAACTTCAAATATCAACAAAAAATGTCCTCTGTGTGTGTGGTGCTTATAAAACTACTTCAGTAGCATTAGTAATTAGTCATAGCCACAATTAATATAGTAAGTGAACTTCCAATAATTGAAGTAAAATTTTAAAACTTCAATTTAACTTTTACCAAATGTTTGTATGTAAGAGTGTGTGCAAGTGATTTGTCTCTCTTCGTAGTAAACAGTCATATTTGAAATGTTTAGAAATGAACATGTCTGATATAGAAGTTCATGCAGGAGAAAAGGAACTTAAGGTTATTTATGAAGAGAAGCTGGTGTGTAGTTTCAGTAGTTGGTGAATCTTTTGATCTCTAGCCTCTTCCGTCCCTATTTGAGTCAAAGGAGTCATTTAGCTTGCATATATTTTTTGTGTAAATGAGCTGGCATTTTTAAGTTAGCTCATTATGACCGGTTTCAAAGTTTCAGATTTATTTTTAGGTAGATACAAACTTTAATGTTTTTGAATTTATTCAAATAGTTATTAGTTGGAAATTCTATTTAAAAATTGTGATCTGTTTTCTGTGTCCATAAATTTCTAATCTTATTTTAGATTTTATTTTAGCAACTTTTTCCTGGAGCCTTCTACAACTGCGCTATTTATTGCCAAGCAAAAATATTTTACAAACAAGCCTGCTTCTTTGTCACAAACCTAATGACAAAACTGATAATGCACATTTTTGAGATAAGAACTGAGAATTAAGCAAATATATATTTTTAGTGGAGACAAAAGATGCAAACTAGATTAGAAGCCTGATGAAAAGTGTTCAGTTATTTTTAAGAGTTAAAAAAGTAGTCATACATAAACAAAAATGATCAAATTTGCAAGACAAGTTTCATAGCTCATGTAAAGACAGCTAGCTAGTTCTTTCATCAACAGATAAAAATTTCTTTGTATCCTTATGCCAGTTCTTGGAAATTGCATTAAAAGTCTATCTGAAAAGTTTTTTAAAAAATCAGACATTTAAACATTAAACAAGATATTGATAACAAACATTCTAACAAGTGAAAATAATGAGTATCACTTATGAGAAAAAAAAAGAGAGAGAATAAAGGACTAATTGCAAAGTAAATAAAAGTAGTAAAAGCAATACTGGGCTGCATTTTTGCATTGTTTAATTATGTACAAGAATTGACTCCAAAATAAATCTAAAGTTGAAGTAAAGAAGCAAAAAAAAAAAAAAACTATACTAAAACAAAGAATGTACTTGTAACTTGATAAACGGATTCCAAGAGAAAACAAAGGCAGCAGGGAAGGAAAGGATACAAATACAATCAGTAATAATTTTACTCTAAGTTTTTAAAATAAGAATGTATCGAACAGTTTTTTCACCTTTCAAAATAATGTAGTAAAATAAAAACTTTTACACACAAGGTGACAAGAGTTAATCAATCTCTATCATCAAATTTCTAAGGCTGCTGATTATGTTAAATATTTTTATAATTATACAACTAAAATTTAGTTGTATGATTTAGTTACTAAATCATACAAAGTATTTATCAAATTCGGCTACTGTTGAATCATCAAGGTTACTTTTGTAGGGTTACCTACTATAATAAAAAAAAAAATTACAATAGCTTGTCCCTTGCAAGATTAAGAGAAGTAAAAGGGAAAGCAATAGCAAAAACATAACAGTTCATGTTGAAAGACAAGGACCATTTAAAGATAAAATTACCATCTGGGATGAAATTGAAAATAAATGTATGAAATAATGAACATTTGGTAAAAATGGATTAATAGAAATCAAGTATTTAATTAATTTGTGAAATCTACTCAGGATGGGAATAATACATTTCAGTTGCTAAACCTTTAATTATAAAAAAAAAAGAAAGAAAAGAAATGCTTAAAAATTGTTTAATTCTACAAGTATATAAAAAAATTTTTTTTACAATTTAACCATAAAATAAAATGGTAGGAAGTGAATTGGGAATTATGTTTTTGAAATGTACACGAGACAAAGTTTAAAATATATTTCAATTTCATACTGACTTGGCATTTTAATTCAAATTTAATAATTTTAGTTTTTCTACTCCCTTAGTAGGGAGTTGTGTGTGTGAGTGAGTGAGAGAGAGAGAGAAGCACTGGAGCCTTATGTCACCAAAATTAATTTATCCTAATTAAATAATTTATTACTATTTACTATTTTTTCTTAATTGATTTAATTAACATTTTAGAAATAGGCAAACTGAATTTTAAAAAAAACTCAAAAACAATAACAACAGGAAGAGAAACGTATGGATGCAATAACTGACAAGTGATGTCAACAATGTCATTTACTAGCAAAAAGATAATAATCTTTCTTTATTCTTTGTGCAAATACAAATTTTGGAAGATTTGTTTAGTAATCAAAACTTGTTGATAAATAAGAGATCAAATTTGTTTTTAAAAAAATCCTCTACTTCTACTTGATAAACAGGCCTGAAATTATTTCTCCACAAAACTAGTCATTAATTTTTTTAAATCAACGTTTTCGATTTCTTCCTTGAAATTTCGGTACTATACTCTTCGTGTTCTTGGTAATTAAAACAATCGATTTCAACCTTTGCCTTAAAAAATGTTCCTTGATCAACCCAAAATAAGTCTCCTTTTTTGTTGTTATTTGAGATCGTAGGAAAAGTTCAGTGATCACATACTCCAAAGTGCGCGTTTTATTTTTTTAAAATCAAATTTGTGACTGTCAAAGAATTATTATATCATGAAAAGTGGAATACAAACAAAAAAAAATGTAACTGTGTGTATGACAATGTTGACTGCTGTTTTTAAACTAGTCATCTTTAAGAAGTTTACAAACTTTTATTTTTAAGAACTTTTTAAAAAGTACTTGTTGTTTTATAATACAAAAATGTTAAATAAAAAAATCATAGATTTTTTATTTTGTAAAAATGTTTTAGATTTTTTTTAATAACATTCCTAAATAATTCAGAATAACTAGGAAAATCGAAATGAAAACTGCTATTTTAAAGTTGTCAGAAATTACGTTAATTTTAATTTTAGTTTTAATTTGATTTGCGTAATTTACGGTTTACTTTTTATTTTTATCATTTTTTCTCCACACAGAAATTTGTGTCGCTGTATTCACTGCGTTAATTTAAATTTCTTATTTAGTAGTAAAAAAAAAAAAAAAAATTAGGTTAGCTGATTAAACCTGGTACATAAAAAATAACTCGTCAGTGTCTACTGTCTGCTTATTTTTACGAAACATTGAAACACAACACAACAGATTTAAAACTTCGAGAAGCATTATTAAAAAATATCCAATTTTTTTTTCTTTTTGTCTCCAGTAAATTTAAGAAAAAGTCAGTCACTATATCACGTGACCTAACCCCACCTCGTGCCCGAATATTGGTTTCTCAGCTGTTCCAGGGTTTAAATTAAAATTGTTACTGTCAATTTTTTTCTCGATTTTCTGCATTCAGGATAAAAATGAAGTTTTTCTTTTAATATAATGTTTATTGTTTAAGTAAGTTCGAAAATTAATGTTGTCAAAAGTTTTAAATAAGATCCGCAATAAGTGTGATAAACGAACTCTAACAATAACATTCATCATCTCTTTTTTTCTTTCTTTTTTTTTTTAAGAAAGAGCCATCTGGGGATTTGTCTCTTTTTTCTTCCACTTTTCAAACAAGACCAGTGTTTATCCAAAAGCAGGTAAATAAAGATAACAATATAAATAGTAATGCAAATACTCTATGTACGCATTTGATCCACATAAGTAAAAGGTAAAAAAGGGAAATAAATCCCTCCGCCTTAGTTTTATCTTTCTCTCCTTCACCTTCTAAAATTGGCATTCTCATTCCCCTATCTATCATTTCCATTTTCCTACTCTTTTACTAAAAACATCGCTCCTTACACTTTGTTAATACATTCTCCTCTCTTTCCTAAATTCTTCACCCTCTCTCTACTTGGCACGAGGCGCTCCTACTCCTTCTGTTTACATCCACTACTTTAACTATTGCTCTTTCTTCTCCCCCCTTTCCACGTCTTTGCGTCAATCTTCTTCTCTATCGCTATGTTGTTATTGCTTTCGAGATTAAAAAAAAAATAACTAGCAATTTTGATAATGCGACAATTTTTGTGTAAGCCAAACAAGGAAATCAGGGAAAGACAGGTGATTTGCAATAATGCATCCATCCTTACCATTTCGTAGCTCATGGGTGACGGTCTCCAGGTTAATTTTTGTCGAGTGTCCAGCGCTAACAGGCTCGTTTTTATCCACAGCTGTGGAGCTGGCTGCTGAAGCTGCCATGTCGGAACACGACAACAAAACTAAAACGAGAAAGAGCAACAAGAAACAGAGACGTAGTCGGAGGAAGGGAACGTTTGTAGAGATTGAAACCTAAATCTGTAGCAGTAGGGTGAGGTTCAAACATGGGTTTATAATCAGAGGGGGGTGAAGCCAAACTTAAAGAAAGAAATAAAGTCTAGTTGAGAGAGGGGAGTGAAGTAAAGCGCATGAAAAAGAAGTATAGAATCAAATCAATGAAAATAGAGAAAAAGTGAGTGGAGAATATATTAGGGAAGTGTATAGAGAAAAAAAGAGATGATAAAAGATCCGGAGGGAGAGGAGATTTTTAACGAATAGAGAAAAAGTGGCGATAAATGAGATGGAAACGATAAGAACTAAAATTCAGGCAAGAAAGAAAAATGTATTTAAAACTCGTGAAAGAGAATTACATTTTTAAGCTTAGAAAAAATTAACCACAGAAAAAATAAGAATTGCACGAAAAGAAAAAGAGAGAGAGAGGGAGATGAGAGACAATTTGAATTATTCAAACAAAATAAATACAACGGGGTCAATTTACAATACAATAACAATTATGATATTCTAATTTTGTATTTTTTACGCTCTGAAAAGCTTTCTAGCTTCCCTTATTTTCTCTCCTATTAAAAAAAAAATGCAAATATATGTATCCACTGAAAAATGTCCCCCTTTCCCGATAGAAATTTAAACGATTGTCTCAGGGAACACCTATTGCTACGAAATAAAAAAAAATATTCCATTTACTTTCAAAAGTAAATGGAATATTTTCTAGAAGTTTCAAGTAGAAGTAATGTTTTCTATATTATCTCCCCTGCCTCTTATTAAAAAATTATTCATTATTGGGTGCCATTGAGTCTTAAGTGGCTAAGTTCTTTTATTTTAAATTATTATCAGGAAAGTTAATTGAGTTTCATTCAGTGGTTTTTATGCTTAACAACAAGTAGGGTGTGTTATAAGCAAAACACAATTTAATTTGAAATTATCAATGCATATGTGTATAAATTAATATGGTTGCACTTGATTGATCAGCCACTATGTAAAAGTATATTTAGTTAACTGGAGTCTGCTTTTGTGCAGACAATATATTAAACGGCAAATTCAACTATTGTGGCTTTTGTCATTAAATCAGTTTTTTCTTATTTATATATTTGTTATTGCTTAGTATTTCAATTATATGATATGACTAGAAAATCAACATGTAATTTCTTTTTTAGATTGTTGTAGTTCTGCTGTCTATGTCTAGAGATATCCCATTTTATTCTTATTCAGTTATTGTCCACCCCATTTCCACTGAGTCTAATTCTGTACTACCTGGGTCAGGGGTTGAACCCACAATTATTATGTGACCAAATTAACAAACTAACACTTTAATCCACCAGGCTATTGTCCTATACCAGTGGTTTTCAACCTTTTTGCTGGAGCGGAACCACAAGGAAACATTCCAGTGGCTCGAGGAACCCCTGCAATAAATTAATTGTCTTATGCAAAAAAAAGCTTTCAATTATTAAAATAAAATAAAAATACTCATCTTCAGATTTATTTACAAAAAAATACAATGACAAACTGTAAAAATATTGTATATGTACATATGCAATTTTAATCTTGCTTCTACGGTTATTACACATGTATTAAAAAACTTCAGTTTAAATGGATTGCATTTATTTTCATTAAAAATTCAATGAGAAACTTGAGCCTGATGTTTTTTGAACAAATCTTTAATATTGGGTTGTGTTTTTGACAGACATACACGAAGTTCATCTTCCACAGACAGCAATTGTGCTCGCTTTTTGCGCTTGATGGTTGTCAGAGCTGAAAATCCAAATTCACACATGTAGGATGTTGAAAACTGCATAAGAAGTCACAGTGCTTTCTGGGCAATTGCAGGATATTCCTTTTTAACCAGCAACCAGAATGCATCCAGGCTAAGCTCAGAATCCTTCAATTTAATGTTCTGTCACTTGAAACACTGGCAAGTTCTTCTTCTGTTAATGTAAACTGTTCTTCAGATGGCTCAAATTCCACAAATGGGCTTCTAACCCAGTCATACTGGTCGACAGATATCGATGGAAAATATTTATCAAGATTTATTAACAAAGTGTCCAAGTGGTTTAAGTGCAATTTCTTGACAATTCCTTTTAAGAACACTTGGAAACATTTCCAAATTTCCTGCAGCTATGCGTTTCATCCATATTGTCAATTTTTTCTGAAAAGCATTTATTTTGTCAGTAGAAGATAAGATATTTTCATTCCTGCCCTGCATGCTACTGTTCAAGAGATTCAGTTCATGAAATATATCGGCAAGATATGCTAACTTGGAACACCAATGGTCATCATTCAAACATTCTACAAAGTCTTTCAGGTTTTCTTGCAAACAGAAGGTCAATAACTCTTCTCTTAGTTCGTAAAAACGAAACAATACCTTCCCCTTGACAACCATCGTATCACTGTGTGCTAGATTAAGGTGGAATGATCTGCTTTCATATCCACACAAAGTTTTGCAAACTGTCAACATTTAAGTGGCCTCATTTTGATGTAATTAACTATTTTTACCACCATATCCAATGCAGATTTTAGTTCAGGTCCAAGAGTTTTAGCAACTAGTGCTTTTCTATGAATAAGACAATGAGTATGGATAATATTTGGATTCTTTTTTGTGCGATTGGTGCAAAGCCTTTGAGACATCCAGTCATTGCAGGGGCACCATCTGTACAAATACCAACACAATTTTGTTTAACCGCTAACTCAAATCAAAACAAAATTTTCTGACAAAATTTCAAAAATGTTTGAAGGGATTAAAAAATTTTTTAAAATAATTAAAAATTACTTTGATCTTTCCTCTTAATAAAAATATAAACATTTTGATAGAAAAAGTTTGTTTTATTAAGTTTGGGACCTTTTTTTATTCATACTATGCTGTTTTGTTATTGATTTAGTGGAGGTACCTAAACACACATATCTGCACAGGAGAATTAAAAATTACTGTCAATCATAGTACTTGTGTAACTTCTTGGGCTTTACTGGTGGAACGCTAGGGTTCAGCGGAACCCTGGTTGAAAACCACTGTTCTATACATTATTTTTTTCTAAGACAAATTTTATTGGTCACTTTTCCTCAATGAAGTAAAGTTACTATTTGCTGAAAGAATGAAACAATGCATTGCATCTCACAAGTTTGATTCTAAAGATTATTGGTGGCTCTGCAATATACCTCCATTATTCAATCAATTTTAGGTCCTGACTTCCCCAGCTGATAAGGCTGAATGCTTTGCTCAGAAATTCTCATCCATTTCAACACTCCTCATCTGGAGTACCCATATCACCCAGAACTGAGGCTCTATTGAGTGAGATGAGCATAACCTCATCAATGGTATTGGATGTTGTCTCTAAATTAGACTCCCATAAAGCAAGTGGTAGGGACGGGATACCAGCTGCAGCCCTGAAGAAATTTGCTCCTGAGCTGGCTCCAGTCCTCTCCAAAATATATAACTATTGCCTCACTGACTCTTGTTTCCAGCTTGTTGGAAGACCTCATCTGTTATCCCTACTTTTAAGAACTCTGAAGACCCTTCTGACCAATCTAACTACTGTCCGATCAGGCTCCTACCACTCTTCGGCAAAGTCTTTTAGGCTTTAATCAATGCTGAAGTGGTTAAGCACCTTACATCATATGATCTACTCTCTGACAAACAATAGGATTTCCGCTTTGCCCAGTTTACTGCTGACATGCTCATTGCCATAACTGAATTTGTATACCAAGCACATGACAATAACAGAGAAGCTTGAGCTATGGTTCTAGATATCTCTAAGGCATTTGATATGGTTTGGCATGTCAGCCTTCTTTGTAAGTTTCAGGGATATGGCATTACAGGATGATTATTTGACTTAATACAATCATTCCTGTCAAACTGTGAATTGAAGGTCGCCCTAAACAGGTTCTCCTCCAGTTTCTTTCATACGAATGCTGGTGTTTTCCAAGAATCTATCCTGGGTCCTACACTGTTTCTGATCTTCATCAACAATCTTTCTGATGTCATCAGGTCCCAAGTAGGCATCTACGCAGACAACATTACTATTTACTCCTGTCTCAATAGTAAATTTGGCATTGCTGACAAAACTAACCTGGCCGTTGGTCTCAAAATTCTGTGGTTGACTGGGGAAGGAAATGGCGTGTAAACTTTAATGTCTCCAAAACAAAACTGCTCTCATTTACCCACTATAAAGAACTCTCCCTGCCTCCCATCAGAATGGCTGATGCCCAAATCCACGAGAGCATCTCTCTACGTCTGCTTGGTTTCACACTTTCCACTGACCTGAGGAACAACTATATTGATTCAACAGCTTCATCTACTGCAAGGAAAGCTGGTTCTCACCTGAGTCCATCCTTCAGATCTACAAATCAACCATTCGTCCTTGCATTGAAAACTGTTGCCATATATGCAGATGTTCATCTCAAGGTCCTCAACAAAATCCAGAGATGGATATGGAATGTAAGAGGTCCTGATTTGGTATCTCATCTACAGTGACTTTCTCACAGACATGCTATGGCTTCCCTCTGTCTTTTCTACAAATATTTTCATAGCAACTGCTCTGACGAGCTACTTTCATTTGTACCCAAACTGCATGAATTGCTACTAGGTTGGCATCTCGGTCTCACCCTTTCACTGTCGAAATGGTTAAATGTAGCCATCTGTTCTACTCCAGCAGCTGACACTTCTTGACAGTGGAACTCCCTTCCTCTTCTTGCTTCCTTGATAGCTATAATATTCAAATATTCAAATGTAATGTCAATTGACATCTTCTGATGCCTTGATCTTGATCGCTATCCTTCCCTTTATCCTTTCCTCAGACACCCCTCTTTACTCTTGCTCTCGTTCTCTGTAACCCCTTGTGTGCTAGTGGCACTCCCGCTTTGCTTGGGGTGATATACTTAAAAAGAATATTGAATAAGTAGATGATAAATATGAAAAAGTACTGTTAACAGCAGCTCTCTGTATATGTACCATATTTCTTCAGAATGTAAGCAATCATGGTTCTTAAAAGTTTCATGTTTTTGTTGCTTTCAGTTATAATTTGCTCCTTTGTATCCCTCCCTCTTTTGTCTTTGTTTTCTATCCATTTTCTCAAATTTGTCATGTAGGTTTCTTGTTGCTTTCTTCTGTTTCTCTTATCTTCTATGTGTCTGTGAGTTTTAAATTCCTTCCTTCTTCAAAATTTAACCTTTGATTGTTAACATCATTTTCTTTGATGTTCTTAGTCTCCTTAAAGCTTCTTCATTTGTCACATGCTCTATTCCTAGTATTCCCAACATTTGTTGGTAAAACAACATCAAGTCTTTTCTTTATTTGTGTCAAATACTGTCCCACATTTACTGCCATATAAGAGGGTAGATATAACATAGCAATCCAGCATTCTTTCTTTCATACATTACTCAGTTTCTAAAATGTGTCTTTTACTTTTCCTATACATCTTCAAATTCCTGTATCACACTTTGGTTGTCAATTATTAAACTACTCCAAAAGTTGAATTTCTGCTCCTGCTTGATTTTGACAGCCCCACTGTGTAATTCACACTATAGGCTGTCTATTTCTGCTTACAACCATAAAAGCAATCCTTTTACAATTAATGTTTAATTCTTTCTTCTTACTTCCTTGACTAAATAAATTGTCATTCAAATTATACAAAAATGAAAATAAAACTGACATCTTATTTTAACAGATATATTTACCAAAATTATCTAGAAATACTAAAGAGTAAATTTATTCAATAAAATTGCCATTGGCTTCAACCACGGCCTCCAAACGACTTCGGAATCTCCTGCAACTCTTCTGGACAGTCTCCTTGTTTAAGTTGGTGAATGCTGCCATAATCTTTGCCTTCAATTCATCTTTGTGGTTACAAGAAATTTTGTTGGTCTTTTGCTCAACTGCACCACATACATAATAATTAAGGGGGTTGCAGTCTGGAGAGTTAGGTGGCCAGATGTAAGGGGTGATGTGGTCACAAAAACTGTCTGACATCCATGATTGGGTTCTCTTGTTTGTGTGGCAGGATGCAGAATTCTTTTGTTAGACACAGAGTCTTCCAGCATTCACCCTCTTAACCCAGAGCAGCACTACCACCTCAAGGCACTTGATGTAGGCCTCCGTGTTGAGTCTGAGGCCCTCACCAACAAATTCAGGAATTCTTTTCTTATCAGTGTGTATTTTCCAAGCTGTCATACCTTCATAATCACTATTAGACTCATCCAATTCTTTCTGAATCTGACCCAAGGTGGAAGTTGGTTGGAGTTGAAAAATGAATTAGACACTGGTTTGGAGAAATGACCAAAGATATGAAAATGTCTATGGTAAGTTGTATAGTGTAGTGTTCAAATGTACGGTGTCTGAGGTGTGAAATGAGAGCATGAAAAACTAATATGCTTAAGCCAGCTGACTGCTTGTTGGCTATTGTTTTGGACTTATTGCATTGATAGTTGAATCTGTTCTCTTTCTGTGTTCACAGGAGGTCATTTTCACAGCGTAATGGTTGGACAGACATTTAGCCATACTCTCATCTAGTTTCTGTGTTTATCATGTGTGTGTGTGTGTGTGTGTGTGCATGTCTTTTTTTCACAGATGGTGGCCTATTGACCTTACTATACTATGCAGTCAACAAAATCAAAAACAAACAACATGCATGCACAAAATTAAAAATATAAAACGGCACCCTGTATATCTCAAAACATATAATTTTTATATTAAAAACATCAAACATAAAAGAACTGTGTAGTATCCAGTTTATAGAATTTGAGAATATTACATATGGGGAGTCCTCAACCTACAACCGAGTTCTGTTCTTACGATGTGTTGTAATGTGATTGTCTGTGAATAAGCATTTACATCCCTCACCTATGCTAATGCAATAGTGAACTTTATTAGTAAACTAGGACATAATAACACATTTCTATGACATATGTTAACATAATTAGAACTAAAAAACACATGGAGGACATAAATATGTATGTGTGAAAGACGTTGTATGTAAGGCAAATGGCATAAGTCAAAACAAGATTTATGTAGATTGTATCATAACCACGAATTGTTGTAGATCAGGACTTTTGTAACCTGAGAATTTATTGTAGATCTATTTCCGATACATCAAAAGCTATAATTTATCACTGGTAATTTGAAAAAGTGATTTAAATATTTGATCAAAAACTGAAAGTTAAATAAAACAATTATATAAGATGAAGGTAACTCTATAAGATTGTAGGTAATCTTGCTTGTAAGTAATCAATTTTGAAGCAAAAATCACAGTTAATTTATTAATATTTCAATGTTTATTCACCTGAAGATAACATTAATAAAGGTTAGACTATTACCTATATTAATCATAACTCTCTTCATTACAGAAATATTGATAACCTACAAGCATTATACAAGGTCTTATGATCATCATTTATATTTTATAATTCTTCTATTCAATAAGGTTTTTCATTACCATTATGTCAGATTCAGTGTACCAGTAACAATATTTGTTCAGTCTTTCATAGTAATTATTGATTCACATTTTTGTATTTTTCAGTTATTCAGTCAAACTTATAGCCAAAGGCAAAGGTGTGAATTATATCTTCTGGCTATTTTCTGTACTATTGTTAGCAATTCCATTACTAAGTGGATAACACTTTCAGTTCTATTTTGAACAAACACTATTTCCTTTGACTTAATATCAGTTGAATTTCCATCTCTTTTAATTTCCTCAAATTCTAAAAGATTAAAATACAAAAATTTATCTTTAAATACATTTGCAGTAAGCAATCAAAAAGTGATTTAGACAATGTTTATTGAAAAACATTTAATTAACATTTAACTAGATTTTTTATACTAGAACCTATATAGAATATTTTATAGAAAACAAAATTTAATCATAAGTTCAAATATATAAATGTATATATAATGTATAAATTAAGCTCATATGGGCAACACCTGCAGAATATCCAGATCTTTAAAGTACACAACCTGTTCAGAATAGTTATTTATAAATTTTGTTAAAAACTTTAGAAAAACAGAAAAAAACACGAACAAAAATTAAAAACAGTAAACATTTTTAGCATGAACAAATAACATTTAATGATTTATGAAAACTTAAATGTTTTAATGTTTAATGTTACCAGATTTTTTACCTTTTCAACTGGAAAATCAGTGGAAGAGAGACACAAGAATTATACTTTATCAAAAGTATGCTGAAACAAAGCTTCTGAAATAGGTTCTTATTATTTTAATGTCTTGTTTTTATATACATTTTATATATATATATATATATATATATATATATATATATATATATATATATATATATATAAATAATAGGAAAGAACAATGAGATTTATAATCCAGAGTTCTTGGTATTTATTTTTATTTTTAAAAAAACAGTGCTTGATACAACAGATTTATATATAATATTATAATTATTTTTTTTTTAAATATGTTTCCATCACAACACAGAAATCTTTTAGCATTGCTTGACAATGGAACAAAATTCTGGATTTTAAGTTTAATTTTTTTTAATTAAATTTGGGATTGAAATTTCAGTTTTGAAACGTAGAAATTTCTGTGTCAAAATGGAAACATATTTATAAAATATAATTATAATATTATATATATATACATATATATATATATATATATATATATATATATGTATGTGTGTGTGTGTGTGTATGCATGTGTGTGTTTATGTATGTATGTATGCACATTTAGACAGCATATCTTCATTCAAACATGTTTAATTGAATAATATAGACATATATTTATTTTTATAATAATCCTTTCTAGTTCTCTAATCAGTTTTTTGATGTTAAGATGAAATTCATGAAGTAAGGCACCATAGTTTTTTCTTACCCAAGTACTTTTGATCTAATCTGAGGTCATCCCCGAGGGTGAATTATAAAGTCAAACTTATTGTAACTGTCATCGTTGTGATGGGGATTTTTAAAAACACACATGAACATGCTCTGTTATAATTATTTTAAAATTTATCCATTGTAACTATGGACATTTTTTTCAAATTAAGTGTGGCAATATAAGGGAGCTAAGAATGATCTTGGAAGATATTGAAAGTACTTGGGTATGAAAAACTATGGCACCTTCCTTAATGAATTTCATGTGAGAACTAGAAAGGATTATTATAAAAAATAAATAGACCATAATATGTCTACATTATTCAATTAAACATGTTTGAATATATATATATATATATATATATATATATATATATATATATATATATATATATATATATATGTATGTATGTATGTGTGTGTGTGTGTGTGTGTGTGTATCTAAGCATCAAATATTCATTCAAACAAGTTTTGTTAAACACAAAGGGAAAGTTATGTATATAATATATTTTTAATAAGTTTTTCTTGTTGGTAGATTAGTTTTTATATCTTGGTGACAAAGGTGTAAATGAACTGTCTACAGTTTGTTCGTTCTTGTTAAGCTTCCAAGCTTTTGATTGGCTTCAGTCATTATTTAGAAAGAAAGAAAGAAATTAGATGAAATTCAAAGTCTGTCTGAAGAGGATGTTTTGTATGATTTTGAGTTTTGCATTTTTGTGTTGCCACAGGAGTGTGATGTTGTTTTGAAACTCTGTGGTATTGTGTGACCATGACTTAATGTGGTTTCTTAGAATTTAAATACATTTCAGGATGCCTATCCCAGAATCATAGATGATTTTGTTAATTATTGGTTGTTTTGACTTTTTATGGATAACTTCCAAAATTTGTAATCTTTGTTTACTGTTTGTTTTGCTGGGCATTATGGTACTATTCACAAATTGCTGTATATGCCAAAAAGGTCTCAACTTAACTCCAAAGGGATTAAAAAATATCTGGTGTTCACTTTGAGAAGTGGATTGTGCTGAGAACTTTTCAGTACCACCTTGTATATATTATAGAGACAAATATTTAGATATGATGATAAACTTTATAAAACCATTACATGAAATTTAATATAACTCTTAAATTTTATATAATAGTATAAAAAGTTCTAGAATATTTCAAATGGGTAGGAGTTGACTGAAGTCATTCACTACATCAACTTCATTTGATCAAGTGTTCATTATTATGATAAATGTAAGGAATTCACAAGAACAAAAGAAAGAAATATACATTCTGAAATTTTATGATACAAAAACATTATTTGGTTCATAAATATTTAGCTATTTAAAAGAAGTTTAAGATCAGTTAAAACATTCTTTGAAGTGTTTTTATCTGAGCATGCAAATGAAAGCCAAACAAAATGCAAGAAATGTTTAAGAAGCAGTTACCAAAAAATCTAGTAGCCATTGAGATGTAACATCATTTATTATCAGTTCCTTTCTAATAGTACAGATGCAGAATGTATGAATGAGCAGACTTCAGACAGCCCCTCATGCATGCTAAAAGCCTTTAACTGGTCTCTGTGCTTTCTTTGCATATCCCTAATGGGTCTCTGTCACATTAATCTTTCATGAGCTGTAAGGCACTACTTTTTGGCAATGAGGATACACTCTCACCGAAGGAAAGTTACAGAGGCAGAGATAAAATAACTGGAACAATTGGACGTCAAAAAGAAATTCATGGGGCCTACAACCTGGGTGAATCCAGTCGACTGGTGGAGTGAGTTTCTGTATAGACATGAGAAAAGTAAACAAAGCTATTCAGAGAGAGAGAAACATCCAAGGGTGATGACCTTATTGTTGACCTCAACTCATCCAAGGTTTTCAGCAAATCTGATACCTCAAGTGTGTATCATCAACTTGTGCTAAAAGAAACATGCTGGTACATAACCACATTCACTAGACATGCAGTTATTATGTGGTGTCAATACAACATCGAAAATCTTCCAGAATGCAATAGCAGATCTAAGAGACATTCTCGGAGTAAAGAATCTATCTGATGATATTATAGTTCACAGGAGAAACCAGAAGACACACAACAACAATAAGAGCAACATGTAAACATCTCCAGGAATCTTGAGCAAAACTGAATAATGATGTTTCATGGGTTTACTGCTGGCCTTGTTTTGATAGTTGAATGAATGTGTTTACTGCTAATCCCCTTTAGAAGAAAGGAAAGGTGATGTTTCAGCTGTCAGCAGATGAGAAAAATAAAGTGTAAATGATCTTTTGCATGCTCCAAATGAAGAATAGAACAACATTGTTGAGCAAATTTCAATACAAATTGATAACAACAATGGTAATAATTAAGTGAAAGAAGAAAGTTTTCTTAGACGGCTTAGAGTTCTTAGAAAGTCTAAAGTAATAAAGTTTAGAAAAACAAATGTCCACATATGTACAGACACATATATGGTTTATATACATAAGTGTGAATGTGTGTGTGTGTGTTTGAGGGTATGTGTGTGTGTGTGTGTGTGTGTGTGTGTGTGTGTGTTTGAGGGTATGTGTGTGTGTGTGTGTGTGTGTGTGTTTGAGGGTGTGTGTGTGTGTGTGTTTGAGGGTGTGTGTGTGTGTGTGTTTGAGGGTGTGTGTGTGTGTGTGTGTGTTTGAGGGTATGTGCTTATATTTATGGATAGAAGTAACTCGCTTTGGAAGTTTCTTTTTCTGCGGTTGGGTGTTTGGGTAAATATTTTATTTCTGTATGGCATGGTATAAGTGAATGCACCATGTGTGCCCCTGTGTGTGTTTGCTGTGGATACTCTTGTGTGTGTTCCTGTGTGTGTGCTTGCTGTGGATACTCTTCTGTGTGTTCCTGTGTGTGTGCTTGCTGTGGATACTCTTCTGTGTGTTCCTGTGTGTGTGCTTGCTGTGAGTAACCTGTGTGACTTTGGTCCGTTCTAATATATAGGCCCAAGATAGACTTCAAATGAAAGCTAACATTTAATATTTTTTGTTGTATTAGCATTTATTGGGTAGAATTACATGCTGTGCTTTCTACAACATCTGTGTGAAGGTGACACCATGTTTGCTTTAATGTATCTATTTTTAAACTTTATGAAATTGTAGTTGTAAAGGGAATATTAAAATGTATTTTTATCAAAGTTTTACCTTTTGTCATATTTTTTAGTGAAAAAGGAATTGTACCTGATACCCAAAAGATCAAGGCAATTATAATCAGGGGGCTCACCAGAGACACCCTGAGAAGTTAACTAGGAATGGCTCCGTACATCTTCCTATGCATCCCACATTACATTACCATCAGTGAGCTACTTCAAAAGTTAACAAAGAAAGATGTGTCCTGGAAATGGTCTTATGTTGAGCAGAAAGCCTTCACTAAACTCAAGAAGATATTGATTGGAGCTAGGATTATGGTATACTTCAAACCCAATAAGCAAACGAACATCATCATAAATTTAAGTCTTGTGGGGATGGGTGCAATGCTCACTCAAGAACATAAAGTAATCTGCTGCACAAACAGAGTACTCATGAAGGCCAAGCAATGCTATTTCCAAACTCAAATAGAAATGCTAATGGTAGTATATGCTGTTGAACACTTCTGTCTCTACCTGTTTGGATCAAAATTCAGGATAATAACTGACTATAAACCATTTATAGGCATTGACAAAAGCCAGAAATCATGTAAAACCTGCAGAGAGCATTGGAGACTTTGGCACATTCGATACTAGTATGAGTTGATATAATATCTAGGAAGAGACAAAAAGAACCCAGCAGGCTATTTCAGTCAACACCCATACCAGCAACCAGAGAAAGATTCTACGACTGAAAAATATGCACCCTATGTGTTGAAGAATGCAGTCCTCAAAACTGACTCTAGAAGAAATCAGAACTGCAACACAACAGGATACCTAGCTTCAAACAAAGATATCAGCGATCCAGTCCTCTAGGTGGCAAGGTTCAGATTTATCCAGTTTCGTCCAGATCAAGGATTAGCTACCTATCACAGATGGTGTTGTTCTGCTTGATAGTTCCACACTGAGCAAGGGATAATCAACACGAAGGAATTAATTAGGAATGAAGGTATGGTTTCCAAGTGTTGATAGGATAGTGGAAGAGATCACACAAGCTTTTGTTCTATGTCAGGCATCAACCCCCTACACCAGTTCAGCATGAACCACTATGCCCAACACCTTTACCCTCTGCTCCATGGACAGAAATCACCTCAGATTTCTCAGGACCCTTCATGTCAGGTGACTATATGTTAGTGGCCATTGATGAATACAGCCAATTTCCTGAAGTTAAAATAATCCTCTCAACATCAGGAAAAGCGGTCATCTCTTGTCTAACTTCTATAGGCTTATTGACAGTAGTCAAGACAGATAATAGGCCTCCATTTCAAAGTGAAGAATTCATGGACTTTTCATTATAGTAAAACCATACTTTGCAGTTATAAAGCAAATGGTGTGGTCAAGCAATTTATGAGGACAATGAACAAATTTATGCAACTACAGTATCGGGCTAAAAAATGTAGTTACCACATTTTCTTTGCTAGTACAGAGGCACAGCACAACCAAGGTGTCTCCTTTTGAAGCTCTCACAAGAAGGAATATGAATATTGGTATACCATATATTCCACATCCCAAAATTTTAGTTCCTTGCATCTTTGTAAAGACAAGATGAAGACAAATGCAAATCAGAGAAGTTTTATCCAGACATTGCCATTTCTTGTTGTTAAACAACATAGACACAATATATGGCTTCATATCAAAGAGCTGGGAAAAAGCTTTCAATGCTCTTTAATATGAAGCCATACACAGTCATTCAAAGAAAGGATAGAATGATGACCGCAGAGCATGACAACCACCAAATCATGTGAAATTCTTCATACTTTAAACATGTGAAGCAGGAGGTAACCCTGCCTGAAATTATAGTTGAATCAAGTGATGATAGTGAAACACTAATGAAAGACCCTTACAGAAATAAATTCAGCCCAGTGAACTACATACATTCAAAGAGATTCACCAGAACAACAAAGCAAGCCACAGCTGCCCCACTACAAGTCAGGTGCAATCCATAGTGACATGCGAAATTTCTGAAAAAATTTGGCAATTATGTTTTAAACCAATCAGTTGTGATACTTGAGTAGAATCAAATCAATTCATACATATGCTATTATTTCACTATCATAATTCCAATGAAAGACATAAAAACAAAAAAAAAGTGTTTATTTAAAAAAAATGTTTATTTAAAAAAAATGAGAGAAAAACTGATGGGTTGGACTAAGAAATATTTACTCTCATGTAGGGATACATATTTTATCATTGTATATATTTTTCTTTCTCTTACAGTAATTGTATACATTCTAAATAAAAATGGGGATAAGCTTCCTATTTGCTTCTTTTATCAAGAATGGGAGACATGTGATGTAACAAAATCATTGATTACTAAACATAAACCTCTACTTAGAGTTGTTACTATATTACAGTTCTGTTCAGAGGAGATTAAAATTAAACTATATTTTTTCCTCAAATTATCATGTGTAAAGAAAAGATGGCAGCACTTATGAATCAAAAGACATCAGATTGACAGTAAAGCACAAAAATGGGAATATTATAAGGTTTGCATGTTTTTCTTTAAATGGCACTGAAACACTATACAACTGAAGGAACCATGAATGGAATAATGCATCAACATATATTGATGGATCACTTATTCTCTTTGGCACAGAGAGTTTTGATGAAAGATGGTGGCATCTTGTTTAAAAACAACAACTTCAGACATGATTTATTGAAACAAAGTGTGAACTAAAAATCCACAAGAATGCTGTCTGCGTCTAATTCAGTTTTAGAAAATAAAAATAAAAACTTAGTTAAGCAGTAATTACAAACATAAGGGTTTGTAATTAATGTTATTAAATTAAGACATCTGAATATTCTTCTTTTCTTTCTTTTGTATATTTGCAACTGTCTATTTTTCTTTACACTGCCAAATTTTATATATCACAATGCATTAATTTAAGGTTAATTTATGCAGTATAATAAAGAGAGAGTCTAAATACCTTCTGAACGCTGCTCTGTAGCCAAATTGGATTAATAAGAAATCTTTTGAACATTTTATGCAGTCAACAATTGTTCAACATAATTACTATTGTTGATTATCACACTCTGCCATTGTGATTGTAAAGCATAGATTCATTTGTGATAGAATGAGATCAAATTGAAGAAAATTTACAGAGTTGTTTTGAAGTTTAAGTCATTTTTGTAGAGCTAATCACTTTTACAGGGAGCAGAAAAGGCGATGATTAATGAGTATTACATCTTAAAAGTAGGAAATCCCAGTCCAGTTGCAGTTTTTCTTTTACATGCCATATAATACTGTTAAATAAAATAACTTTGAGCAGTTGTAAGTACTTCTAAGTGATTGCAAGTAAGTACTTCTAAGTTGATTAGGGCTGGTCAATTTTTAGGCATGGTATTGCATTCAATTTGAAAGTTGGGGTTTGACATGATGAATAATGACACAAAATATTTTTTCTAAATCATTATCATTTTTTGAGGAAACGAGTTTAAAGATTACGTTTATGTTTAAAATTGTAGCATTGGAATTTCATTCTGTTAATCAGTAAAGGCCTTATAACACAGCCTTATAAAATTTATAATTATAAATTATAATTTCCTGAAGCAAATTGTATATGGAAAAGAAGCAAGCCACAAGCACATTACTAATAAATCATTGTGCCATCAAATAAGAACTTCATATACTTCAAAGGGAAATTATACTGAACAATTTAGCTATATTATGATGTAACATACAGTGCAGTAGTTTTAGTGTTATTTTCAATAAACAATGCAAATTTAAAACAATTTGTTTTATAATTTGTGTCCAGCAGTATTATGGTGTTATATACACTTACCTATTTTTTGTTTTTATTAATTATGAACTAACAAATGTTGTAAGATTTTATTTATTGAGTAGCCATTTTTGTAATCTTTTACAATTTTTATACACATTTACTTATCAAATACAGTAAAAAATTGTATATTTTGGTTGTGGTGATTCATAATCAGAATTCTGGTTTGAATATATTTTCCATTCAATGTATGTAATATAAAAATATCAACTTTATTTGGATTTAATGAATGAAATAGTAAAATTTTAAGATTAGTTTATATGTAATCAGATGATATTCAAAACTAAATGTTCAAAAATTGGTAAACGCTATGAATCTAATTTTTGGTGTAAGTACTTATCATATCAAAACCAAGCTTTCATACAGAGTGCAATGTTGATTTCCTAAAAAAGTGAAAAGAAAATGACTTATTTGTAGATAGATACATGCTGTTTTGTTCTGATCAAGACATTAACAGCAATCAACAATTTGTATATCCTACCAGTTATAACATATAACCTTTTTCTGATGCAGATTTGGCTATGGCATGATTATAGCTATAGCATCTATGTCTATCCAATTTAATTTCTTTGTCATGTTGATATACAGGTAGCTATTTTTCATCATTTGTGTTGATGGTGTCTAATCTTGCATATATGAACGACACAAAATTCAAAGATATATACACATCTCAATAGCAGTTGTCATCCATCAATGAATGCAGCATTCATTTTCCAAGTTTTTGAGATTTTGCTGAATACAGCCAAATAACAGGACGAGGAGGTTCATGCAGTAAAAGTATGAACCTATTTCTCATCTGCCCAACTGTGAAGTGGTACCTATAACCTGGTGCAGTTCTGATGGTTGTTCATTTCAAGATCTGCCTGAATATTGCAAATTCATCACACTGGAACCTGGTGAAGCACCTTCTCCAAATGCCTGGATGATTTCATACGACCATTGACTGAGGCTCACTTACAAATCACATAGTAGATGTGTTCGGAATTGGTCACAATTTTTTTATGTCATTGTGAATGCTTTCAAGCAAGTGAAACTAGTGATTGAGAACAAGACCTACTTTTCTTCTTCTTCTTTGTGCCCTGTACCTTCAGGAGAGGCCATGGCTCTCCCCAACTTCCTATCCCTTGTAGCTCTTAGTAAAGTGTGTATCATTATTCCTCTCAATTCTTGTTGTACCATCCATTCACACAAGTTTTCAGGTAGGTTACTTATATATATATATACTTATATAAATATATATATATATATATATATATATATATATATATATATATATATATATATAAGTAGATAGATAGAGAGAGTGAGAGAGAGTGATGTAATAGGTTGGTTAATCAAAATTAAGGAATAAAAAAACAAAAAATGATACCAATATTGGCAATAAAATTGATATTTATTATATATTAACCTTTTAACTAAATTTTCATATTATAAGAAGCACACATGGACCACATTTCATTTTAATTATATATATAAATATATATATATATATATATATATAATGTAGCATTTATATGAAACATAGAAGATATACATATGTGTCAAAAAACTCTGTGATAATATAATTCTTTAAACACCACTTGTTTCTTTCTCTGTTCCAAAGTGTTTCTGAATCATTTTTATATAAATGCACAAGAATATGCAGACAATTTTATAACATGCAGACGGTTATTAAAACTCAAATATGCATAATAGCTTCTTTTTTCATATAAAATATTCTGGCCTTCTTACATATTCCTTCACCTTCTCTTCATTTTTTGTAATGTTGAGGCGTCTCTCCTTTTTACACAAATGGACTCTCTGAAAGTATACATATACTACTACCAGTGATACCCGGCAGAACGTAGAGTCGGTCGAGTAGATAGACAGAGTCACACACAGAGAGGGTAGCACAAGAGTCACAGTAACAAGCACGTAGACTCAGTAAGAAGTCATACAGCGATACGTCGATATCAAAGACTATATATATATTTTCCTATTAACCCACATTCCTGGAACTACTAACCTGTATTACCAGTTTGTATTATTACGTTAATACATTTATTTTCCTATATTAATTCTTGGCATTTGTTATTATTTGATACCGGATTTCATCCCATAATCCACAACAACTTGGCGACGAGGATATCGAACTCACACAGGAAGGAAAAAAAATTCTTCCTTGTTGTCTACAACAACTTGGCGACGAGGATATTGAACTCACACGGGAAGGAAAAAAAACAATTCTCCCTCGTCGACCACAACAACTTGGCGACAAGGAATCCGAACTCACACAGAAGGAAAACAAAACAAAATTCTCCCTCGTTGTCCACAACACCTTGGCGACGAGGAATTCGAACTCACACGGGAAAGGAAAATGAAAAAAGAAAAATTCTTCCTTGCCGACCACAACAACTTGGTGACGAGAAATTGGGACCTACACAGAAAGAAAAAAATGTCTCTCTTCTCACCACAACAGCTTGGGCGACAAGAATTTGCACTTCTCGGAGACTCAAAAGAAAAAATTGCCGTTTTTTGCCTCTCCTATATATTGTTTAATATATCTTCTGTTTATATATTTTTTGTTTTTTTAGGGATACACTTATTTGAGTAAATGGTCTGTTTTTTAAATTAAACAGTATTAATTATATTTACTGGCCTGAATGTTTGAGAAATTTCATACAAAATATGCATTCTACAACAGAAGTTGAACCTGTATCCTATATGAAACCATTATTAAGCCTAACGTGCTATGACCGTTCAGCCACAGAGAACTTCTAGTTCAGAGTGATGTGGTAGCAGAAATTGTCTGACAGCCATGACTGGGTTCTCCTGCTTGTGTGGCATGGTGCAGAGTCCTGTTGCCAAACATAGGGTTTTCCAGCAGCCACCCACTTGACCCAAAACAGAACTACCTCCTCAAGACAATTGACGTAGTGTTGAAGTGTTGAGTCTAAGGCCCTCACCAACAAATTTGGGAGTTCTTTTCTTATAAGAACAATCAGAGTGAATTTTCCTAGCTGCTGTACCTTTGTAACCACAATTAGACTCATCCAACTTTTTCCAAATCCACTGCACTGTCCTCAGATTGACACCGAAACACTCTAAAATGTTCATATTAAAGCTTCTGGCACAAATGCCAAGCAGTCCAGCAGGCCATTTCCAAATTTCTGAATTCTGTTATGGCGCTCTTTTTCTCACAGACGGTGCCCATTCACCCTACTATATTGTGCTGTTGACAAAATCAAAAACAAACAACATGTATGCACAAAATTAAAAATATAAAGGTGACAGTTTATCCATCACATATGCATATATACATTTCTAAAAATGTATAGATTTTTTTATTTATTAATCTGACAGATTTTATTATTTAAATGTTATTTTTAGTGGATATTCATATTTGAGTAGACACTCCATTTATTTATTAAACAGTTTATTTATTTATTTTTATGTACTGGCTTGAATATTTGTGAAATCTTATTAGAGGAAAATCTAAACAAATTTTGTTAAATTCAATCAAAAAGATCTGTTTGTTTAATTTTTAATCGTAGCGTTCTAATCTTAAAGAAATTCCCAGGATGTAGCCAACGAAATCTCCCGTAATAGGAAAGTCAAAAATACTTGAACAAACAAAAACAGAACCCAAAACATGAACTTCATCAAATTTATCCACAATTTTTATTCTGATATGCAACATCTTATTTGAAAATTAGAAAAATACAATAAAAAAATTTAGCTGACAGACCTTGTTGGCTGAATTTAACAAAAATGTTTATATGAATTCTTGCTGCCTAAATTTGATGTTTGATTAGATTTTGGGAATTGGGTCAAGCGAAGAAATTTTCTGTACTACCTCATGTGTATCTGAGTACATGTGTGTGATACATTTCATAGATCACACAGATACTGCAATGATCCTAGGCAGAAGTTGATTTATTGATTGATTTGTTTTTTGATGGTTTATCAAACCTTTGTGGGTTATTTAAAGCCAAAACATATTTTGGATTTGAAGAATATTTTTTTGTAAGTGAATATTGTATTAACAATTTTCTGAGAATAAAAATGATTTTTCCAGATACAAGTCTTACTATTTAATCCATAGATGGGGAAGGAGATGGATTCATACCTTTCCCAAGATTATTTGCACATAAATGAAAGTAATGGACCTTAAGGGAGTTCAAAATCATCTTTATGATTTCTCATTCTAAGCCTCTATCCATGTATATATCCACACGTGCCTCTAGAACTACCAGAAAATAAACTGTGATACTAAGCAGAGCATACAGATATTTTCATTGTGGAAAAAAGTTCCAATTCATACAATAGCAATATTTAACCTTCATGTCTGAAAAAAACTAGTGTTTCAAAAGGACGGTTATTCCCTTGTCACTGCCATTACTGTATACACTTTTGACTTTGATATGAAAAACAAGTACAATGCAATATTTATCATTTACCTCTCATAAATAACTATGAAAACAAGTTATTTATTCATAATTTTATAAAAATATCAATGGACAAAATTTTCAATATAGTTGGTTCACATATTTTTCTAATCTTGTAAATATTCAAATATTCTTGTAAATAAGCAAATAAAGTGTTTAATATCTTTGCTCTCAATTCTGAAGATGTAAAATGTAAAAATCTGCTTTCATTTTTGGGGTTTGATTAAAATTCTAATAGTTACTTTTAAAAAATAAACATTGCTGAGGGAGTCAAAAGTGAATACAGTAACAGTGGTGTTAAGAAAATAATTGTCATTTTGACGCCTTTTTTGTGGGCACAAAAGTTAAACATTGCCAAACATTTTATAAGTGATAGAACATTGAGAAAGAAAAAAGTTGAAAATATTTTTTAAACTTTTGGACAGGTGTGGAACCTAAATTTTTTTGAAATGTGGAATCAAAAATTTACCTTTCCATTTGGGCGAATCACTGAAAATGAAAGTGATTACGTTTTTGATAAATAATGTGTAAATAAATTAAACTTACATTTGTTTTTATATCCATTCTGGTAAAACGTAGTTATTTCCCAAACACCCCCATATCTATCTATCTATCTATCTATCTATCTATCTATTTTCATATCTATCTATCTAGCTAGCTAGCCATCAGTCTATTTACTTGATTTGATTAAAGGAGACACCAGTGTTACACCCTGTAAAGATCAAACTCACTAACAAGTGTTTTTTCTTCTTGATTATCTATTATAACAAAACCAATGTAATTCTAACTGGTAATGAGAAGGAGAGGGAGTGAAAGAGAGTGTGTTAAGATTGTTTGATACATGCTTTTACCAGGTGAAATTAGCATCAATGGCGTCAAGTACAATGACAGAAAATAAAATTGCAATGCCCTGAACATGTATTTCAATTGACTCAAGACTAAACATACTGCTTGATTAGAGTAAATGATCATATATACATATCAATATCTGTCTATATTTCTGAGATGAAGTATTGTAACTATTTACTATTTATACTATTTACATTGTCTGGACTGTTGTCCTCACCTTCACTGCCACATTCAGAATGTTTCAGCTGTTGTATGTTTCCTCAGGTGATATTTGTGATACATTCACTATTCTGGGTTTGGTTCAACATTCGAACATATGATACCTGAGGAAGGCTGGAGCGTACAATGGCCGAAATGTTTTGAATGTGACAATAAAGATGAGGACAACACTCCAAACAATGTAAATAGTGTAAACAGATATTTATAGATTCAAAAATAAGGGATGCAATAACTCAGACTGCATCTAACCAGGGGTGTACCAAGGCAAAGTGCAGCCCTGGGCTTGTATTTATAATGGCACCCCAATTTTTTGAGGAAAAATATAAATGAAATACCCTTAATGGAGTTGATTAGTACTTGAAAAACAACAAATTAAAAAATTAGCTGTTCAAACGTTATCATATTTTAACCTTTCGAGCTTTTTCAGAAACAAATTTACTAATAACTTGTTCAAAGTCTATCTTCTCCACAGTTTCATGTTCAGTTGAAATGAGGAACAAATTGGATAAGCGATCTTGCGACATACTCGATCTCAAGTGACTTTTAATGAGCTTCAGTTTTGAGAAGCTTCTCTCTGCAGTAGCAGCAGAAACTGTGAATGTCAAAAACAGCCGTAGAGCAATCACGATATTTGGCACTGTTTCTTGAACTTGCCATCAATAAATCCATCTCAGCCATTCGATAGCCGATGATTTGGTCATCATGGTCATGTCACGTTCCATTTTGGAGGCTGCCACTAAAAAGTTCCGAAGTCGAAGAACTTCCAAAGGCAGCCTAGATACGCCTAAGTCAGCACCGTATTCGTTACCGAGAATTTTAAATTTTGGTTCCAACTCGCCTTCAACATCTTTCATGATTGCTTGCGATGATAATCAAGTGAAGACAGTTTGCAGATGAGACATGGAGTCAAATCGTGCTTCCAGTTCATTTACAAGTCGCTCATGACATTCGTAAAGATTTCTTTTTACTTCCTGCACAAGCGTTTGACAAAACATCATCTTCCATTTCCCCAGGTAGCTTTTTCTTTCTTCTAATCCGCTTTTCAACTGGAATTTCCATTTCCTCGCACTTTGCTTTACTTTGATTAACTGATTCAGACACCACCCTGTCCCTGTTTCGGTTGAAGAACATTTTGGTCGCATCCATGTGGGTTACTCACACATCCAAACCAATACCAGGTTCTTGAAGTTTATTTTGGATGAGATTTATTTGTCCCATAATTTCTTCCCAGTAAAACAAATGTGATATGAAGGAGAAGTTTTCATTGAAAGCAAAATCATTTGTGCATCTCCTCTCGTTTGAAGATTTTCTGAAGCTGAGGTTAATGAATCAAGTACCTGAATTACTCCTTGAAATCTTTGCACGAATAGCTTCATAACGTCCACTCCAACGAATGGTTACCAAACACTTCATCATGACCTTCACAGGCGAAGATTAAAACTTCTCACCAGTGATTGAAAGAGGAGGAAAATGTATAGGGTTTCTCAATCACACCGAAAAATGTAATGACACTTGCATTCACAGTTGAGGCATGAACACCGCACAAATTAAGACTATGATTAGAACATGGCACAAATTTAGCTTTCCAATTTATGTTTCGTAGGAACATTGAACACCACCATGAACTCCAGTCATACTAGCCGTATTGTCAAATTTTATCCCTCTACATTTTTTAAGATCAGTTTCTCTTTCTCCAGTCGATTCAAAACCATCTTCTTGATATCATAAGTTGTCTTCCCATGCTCATAAAACCAAGAAATGATTCCAGCACCTACACTTCTTTGTTTTCAACAATGACATATTGACAAATGGAACTTATCTGATCAGTATGAGAAATGCCCGGCGTGCTGTCTATTATGATAGCAAAATAATTGGCTTTTCGAATTCGATATATTTTCCTTTACGTGGTTTCCCAAGATATGAATGAATTCATTTTTGATTTTTGGTGGCAAGTACCGCCAGTTATCTATTACTTCTTTCAAGTAATACTTTCTAAGAACAGGATCATACTTGCTCATAAGTTTCATAAGTTCTATAAAGTTACCATTATTGGAACAATATACATCTTCTCGATGACCTCTAAAAGGCAGATTCTGTTTCGTCAGAAACTTCTTGACATCAAGTAACCTGTCTCCAAATCTGTCTTTCATAGTTTTATGGTGATGGGGTGTAGAGTTCTCGTTGTTAATTGTTGCTTGTATCAGAAGGTAGATAAATAGTAGCAGTCCTTCGGGACAGCAGCTAGTTTGGCCTAAAGGTTCAACAAGCGATCAAATTGAGGTCACCATAACATAAACAAAATAACATACGAAAGAGAAGGGTATATCAAAAACACTTTGTATTTAAATACAACATCAATGAATAGTACAATGTTTCTTGATTTACACGCACAAAGTCCGTTACAAAATGTTCATTCATAGAAGAGAAATCCGATTATTAAAAGAATATAAGTGTCTTTTGTTAATACTTAAGTTCATGACGTGCTGGTCACAGGAGATGAAAGGTGAGGTCAATGGGTTGGTAGGAGTCCTTTGATATCTCCGTTGGTGAAGGAAGGCTGAAGGCATCGGGTTTCACGGGTGAGAAAAGCGTAGCGACATTCACTGACGGTACTTCAAAGCTTTCTGTCTTAGAAGTGAATTTATCGCTCTATTTATGTGTGCCCTTCGGATCAGAGTCAGTCTGCTGAAACAAACTGTTGGGTATGGCGCGGAGCTGTTTAATTGGTGGAAAATTGCTTATCGTTCTTTTTATTTCTTTTTAGTTTTCCACCGGAAATTCTGCGTGGAGCCGGGTGCGCAGAGACCAGTATTGGTCATTTGCTGTCTAAACCTCTGAGGGTTAATATCCGGTCCTTCGCTTGCTCCGTGCCACCACATAACTTTCGCCCCAGTAAACGGAGTTGTTGTTGTTGTTTTTTTTTGTTTTTTTTTGTTTTTTTTTTTTTTTTTTAGTAATAAAAATATGTGTTTTCTTTCTTCCATTTAACCGTTCTACCGGACTTCGTTCTAGTTTCTGGTTTGTTATCATTAGTTTCTTCGGAACAAGATAGGGAGTTATCCAAATCCGGTCTTGATCCAATGAAATCTTTTGATTTTATATTTTCAGAAATATATGCAGGTTTTAGTCTATCTATTGAAACATTACTGTGTACGTCATCCGATCTTTTAATAGTAAAATATTTTTCATGACGACTTAATACTTGGAATGGACCTGTGTATGGAGCTTCCAATGGCTTTCTTACTCTGTCTGTTCTTAGCCAGATACTTTTACATGTTTGTAAATCTTTTGGAATGTAAGAATTAGGTATTGTATGCAGGTGTCCCCTGGATAATTTGTCCATGTCAAATTTTTGCATCTCGTCGGCTAGAATTTTAACGTGCGAGTTTGTCATTTCACTATTCTCGTTCTTGATAGAGTCAATTAACAATCGGGGGACTTGTGCATGACTCCCTGTTACTGCAGTAAATGAAGAATAGTTTGATTCGTTAGGTGTTATCCTCATTCCCAAAAGGACGATAGGAAGAGCTGACAACCACGATTCTTTCCTGGCTATAATAGCCGTTTTTAAAGTTCTGTGTGCTCGCTCAACTAATCCATTCGTTTGCGGATGGTACGCCGTTGTTCGTAATCTGTGGAAGCCTATTATTTTTGATAGTTCTGAGAATAATTCGGATTCAAATTGGCTTCCTCTGTCCGTAACGACATGAAGAGGAACCCCGAATCGGGAGATCCACAGATTGACAAAAGCCGTTGATATTGATTTTGCCGTAATTTCTGTTATTGGGCATGCTTCTATCCATCTCGTATTTCTATCAATGCATGTTAATAAATATCGATATGGTGAAAAATAAGGGTCAGTTTGGTTCTTTACTGGTAGTAAGGGACCGACAATATCCACATGCACCGTTTCAAAACGACTGGAAGGTAATTCAAATGGATTTACTTTGCTCTTTGTGTGTTTTATTATTTTTGCTTGTTGGCAGTGCTGGCATTCTGTGCACCAGGTTTTTATTGACTTGTCCATCTTCGGCCAATAGTATCTGGATTTTATTATTTTTCTTGAAGATGTTATTCCTGGATGTGATAGATTATGCAGACTGTCAAATACCGATTTTCTGAGCTTTTCAGTCACAAAAGGTCGTGGAAAAGGTAATGTCGTGTCACATAATATGGTTTCATTTTGATTTATTGTGTATGGTTTCAGTTGATCTTTGAATGCCTGAATTTCATTGTCAGTAGCTTGATGCTTCATTATTTCTTGTAAGTCACATATATCAATAGTGATCGCGTTGACAGGTCGTGATAAACAATCAGCTACTATATTTTGTGAACCTCTTATATGTGAAATGTCATTTACATATTCGCTGATAAAACAGAGGTGACGCTGTTGTCTATCTGATTTTAAGGAAGACTGGCTTTTAAAAGCACTGCAAAGTGGTTTGTGATCCGTCAGTAACATTACATTTCTGCCTTCTATTAAATGTTTAAAATGGAGTACTGCTAGATAGGCAGCTAGTAGTTCTCTGTCAAAAGTAGAATATTTTTGTTGGGTTTGGGATAATTTCTTTGAAAAGAAACCTATGGGGATGGGTTGATTATCAATCATTTGATGAAGTGCTGCACCCACCGCATAATTCGAACTGTCTGTTACAAGTTGATAGTTGTTAGCTTTCGAGCTGGGGAAAGCCAAAACAGTTACATTAGATAAAGACTTTTTCATATTTTCGAAAGATTCAATTTCTTCCTTTGTTAGGGTTAATGACTTGGAATTTTGGTTTAAACGTATTTTTTCCGTGAGAGGTAGTATGATATCGCTGAAATTTGGCACAAGTTTTCTGTAAAAATTTGCCATTCCGATGAATCGGCGTAGTGATTTGGAATCGTTTGGTTGAGGAAATTCACTTAATTCATTCAACTTTTTAGCACTGGGTTTGAGACCACTAGCAGAAATATGAAATCCTAAAAAGTCTAATTCATTAGCACTAAATATGCATTTGGAGAGACAAATTTTAAAATCGTACTCACTCAGTTTTTGTAGTACTAGGTCGATATGCTTGGAATGAGTTTCTTCATCTTCTGAGAATATAAGGATATCGTCGATATATACAAAGGTATAATCAGTATCACGAAAGATATTGTCCATCATTCTCTGAAAAGTACATGATGCGTTCCGTAGTCCGAAAGGCATATAGTTATATTCAAATAACCCAAAAGGGGTAGAGATGGCTGTCTTGCAAACATCCTCCGGATGTACAGGTATCTGATGATAAGCAGACGACAGGTCTATCTTTGAAAAGAACTTCTTATTATGAAGCTTCGAAGACAAGGAATTTATATTTGGGACTTGATATCGATCGGCTTTTGTTATGGTATTTAAATGTCTGTAATCGCCAACAGGTCTATATGTGCCGTCTGACTTCGGTACCATATGTAAGGCTGAACTCCATTCAGAGTTTGAAGGGGAAATTATTCCTGCCTTTAGGAGTTTCTTGAATTCCTCTTTTGCAATTTCACATCTCTGAGCTGATAATTGTCTGGCTCTGGAGAAAGTAGGAGGGTTGCTACCAGTTTCTATTCTATGGAATATCTTTGGTTTTGTTGCATTCGTGTCGCGATGAGGAGAAATTAAGTTTGGGTATTTCTCCAGAATTGCTCGTACCATTTTGTTAGCATCTTTATTCGGTACTAAATCTATATTCATGATAATAGACGATGGATGTGCATCGGATTGTCTATTAGTCATTTTATCAATCAGCTTATTGTTTGTGCAGTCCACCATTAGCCCGAAATGGTTTAGGAAATCGTATCCTAGGAGTGGCTGAGCAGTTTCGGCTATTATAAATGTCCAGGTAAATTCTCGTCTGAGGTTCCGTAGTGTTAGATTCAGTACTGCTTGTCCTGAGCATTCAATCTTTTGACCGTTGGCAGACACTAAAGAGATATTGGTTGGGTATGTTACAGCTCCGCTTAAATATCTCTTCGGAAGTATAGATACGGCAGCTCCTGTATCCACAATAAAATTTAAACTTTGAGCTCCTAACCGTGCGGCTACAATGAGAAGCGGCGAGGAAATGGAAGCTAACACCTCTCGCCTAGTTAGTTTTCCGAAATCTCACGAGGAACTGGTGAATTTGGGCGAGAGTTGGGTTGCATTTGAACATTCCGTTTATTTGGCCATCTGCACCACGGCTTACAAAATTTTGCACGTTCCGCAAAGTATAAATGCGCTCGGCAAATTAGAGGTTTTTGGTCCTTGTTAAAAGGGCGAACACTGGTAGGGAATTTATTTTCACTGTGGGAACAGCCATGTATCCTTTTAGTTTCATTTTTATTTTGCTGTTCATCCCTTTGCTTCCCCGAAATCTGTCGAATATGTGCGGTGTCTTGTTTGTTAAAATATAATAGTAAGTCATCCGCCATTCTTCCAAGGCGATCTGTGTCTAAATCGACTTGTGCCGCTACCACTGGTTTAATGGAGTGAGGTAGGGCTTGAATAAATTTGTGACGTACGATATCGTCCCCTACGCCAATTCGGCTTGCTAATGACATAAGTTCATTCAGGTATACTGAGGGACGACCTGTTACAGTCGATGACGACATTAATTTGTCCAGCATCTCTGGTTTTGTTTTCTCGTAAGCGCCCGTCACTGCTTCTCTTAGTGCGTCGTAATCTTTTGATTGCAGTATAGTTGGCTGTATATTTCCTACTATGTCCACAGGGAGAGCTGCCAAAGTGTTAAAAAATTTTTGACTGGTCTGTCTTATATTTGCAATATTAAATTGCGCCTCCATTATCGCAAACCAAGCTATTACGTTTGATTCAATGAAGTTTGGTGGTTTTATCGCAACAGCTTGGATTGGTTGGTTTTGATTAATTGTAGTTTCTTCAGCGTCATCTGCCATGTTTTTGGTTTGTGTTGAATAAAAATTCTAATTTTGTGACAGTTCAATTTTTTTTTTTTTTTTTGTGCGTGTATATATATGTGTTAAAATCACGTCTTGGTCACCACTTATGGTGATGGGGTGTAGAGTTCTCGTTGTTAATTGTTGCTTGTATCAGAAGGTAGATAAATAGTAGCAGTCCTTCGGGACAGCAGCTAGTTTGGCCTAAAGGTTCAACAAGCGATCAAATTGAGGTCACCATAACATAAACAAAATAACATACGAAAGAGAAGGGTATATCAAAAACACTTTGTATTTAAATACAACATCAATGAATAGTACAATGTTTCTTGATTTACACGCACAAAGTCCGTTACAAAATGTTCATTCATAGAAGAGAAATCCGATTATTAAAAGAATATAAGTGTCTTTTGTTAATACTTAAGTTCATGACGTGCTGGTCACAGGAGATGAAAGGTGAGGTCAATGGGTTGGTAGGAGTCCTTTGATATCTCCGTTGGTGAAGGAAGGCTGAAGGCATCGGGTTTCACGGGTGAGAAAAGCGTAGCGACATTCACTGACGGTACTTCAAAGCTTTCTGTCTTAGAAGTGAATTTATCGCTCTATTTATGTGTGCCCTTCGGATCAGAGTCAGTCTGCTGAAACAAACTGTTGGGTATGGCGCGGAGCTGTTTAATTGGTGGAAAATTGCTTATCGTTCTTTTTATTTCTTTTTAGTTTTCCACCGGAAATTCTGCGTGGAGCCGGGTGCGCAGAGACCAGTATTGGTCATTTGCTGTCTAAACCTCTGAGGGTTAATATCCGGTCCTTCGCTTGCTCCGTGCCACCACAGTTTCTTCTTGTATTTTACTATCAAGGCTTTTACCTTTATTAAGGCTCATTTCCAACATCTTCCATTCCTTGAAAGCTCTTTGGTGGTCAGAAGAGCTTTCATGTTCAGGCATTTTTTAATTAAGTTTCCAGAATTTTTGAAATTCTAGATTTCTTGCTAGACTTGATTTGCGTTGCTCTGTCTTCATGAACAGGCGACAGCAAAAACAATAAGGACATTGGTTCGTCTTTTTACAGCAACCATGATTTCAAAACAGTCCCTCCATTCTTCATAGTTTTTGTAAAACCAGTGTTATAGCATTACCCTCGTTCTATTTTTTCCTGGTCTTACAGTCGGAACAAACGCATCATCTTTGTTTTGAAACTTTTTAGGTCCCACTGTTACAAGATCAACAAGCAACTGCCCTGAGTAAGTTCATGGCCAAAATGCGAGGTCTTCATACACAGCAATCTCTGTGTTTGTCTGTTCTATTTCATTATTTCCAGTAACTTCACTCGTTCCTTCTTCATATTCACCCTTGTCCTTGTCGCATGAACTGGAACTCACTTCCTTTGACACATCATTGTTTCACCTTCAATTTCTTTAATTTTGATTTTTTTTTTAATGTTTAGTTTAAAAATCTCTACAAATTTAAAATTTAATGTAGAATGTTGTTATTTTCACATAATAATTCTAAAATAGTGACTTGTATGGAAAATCTTTTGAAATCTCTGAAGAGCGTGATATTTATACGGTTTTTGAGCTTTAAAAATTTCAAGTAAAAATTTTCAAAATGTAAACAAACATTAAAAATATATTTATGGTTCTAATGTTTTTCTTTATGTCAAAAAATCTCCAATCTTTTTCTATGAAAAGAACTAAAAGAAAAGAAAAAGTAACATTAATTTTTAACAAGTTTCAATGATCTACAGTTGATCAATCTGGGAGGAGATTCTACAGCTGAGTTAAGTTGGGGTGGAAATTTTACAGGGGGGGGATTCTTCAATTGATCCAATGTTTTATATCAGCATTTTCCAATAAAAAGCAAATAATTGTTTTTTCCAAATTGTTCAGCTTTTTTTAAGCAATTCCGCCTTCAAATTAGCAGCAGGAGTCAGCTTTTTGATCTGCTTTTTTTCGGGAAAATAAACTTGTTTTTCATTTAAATTCTTAAATAATTTTCTTTTACAATAAATTAATTTAGGCATTTTTAAATAAATATATATCAATGAATTTTTTTAATAATAAAATTCGAAAACATTTTTTTAACAATGAATTGAAAACAAATTAAACATTATTTCCTCCTGCTGCTACTACGAAGTGAGCATTCCTTAAAAAATAAGCTGAAAATTTTGAGATTACATATCTTGAAGATAACCAAATAAGTAACCTGTTTTTTTTGTTTTTTTTTTATGAATAAATAATTTAGACTTCTTTCATAACGTCATAGAAGCTATGTTGAAAAAATAACGAGGGTGTAGGTAAATTACATCAGAGGAAATTTATTTTTGGATCAACCCAAAGAAAAAAACATTGTTTTTAAAAATTCCACTAGAAAAAAAACACGGTATAAAAATTCTTTTTTGAGTTTTTTAAAAACAAAATTTAAAAATAACTTTTTCAGAGTGTTCACATCATAAATTTAATTCTCTTTTATGTGTTCTTCTCGTTTTTGATCTTTCTAGAAATATAAAAATTAGCGATTGGAATTTTTTTTTATTCAAATGACCAAACGTTGAAACCCTCCTGTTAAAAGTGATAAAAAATATTTTTTCAAGGTTTTTTTTTTAAATCAAAGAAGCTATTCATTATAAAATTAATTTATTAATGAATAAAATATAAAAAATTTCATTAAAATTTCAACATGTTCACAATTGATTTTGAAATTATTGAAAAAAAAACATCATCGAACATTTTATTTTTATTAAAAATAATTTAAAACGATCAAAAAATTTTTAAAATCGATTATTGCAATACAAAAACATATACATATTGATTGTACAAAATATACAATATAGTGGGGATGTCTCTTGGAATGTCCCGGTGTAGTCTTGTAATCGCAGCAAGAGGTCGTTCGCAGCAGAGCCAGATCAAAATACTGGCATTTCAGTCGCCCGAGCTTATGAAAAGCTTTGGTCACCAACAGGACAGCATGTCATGTGTTTGTGATCTTCCAAGATAAAAGGAATGAATGTGAAAAAAAAATTGAATTAAAAACAGAAAATATTAGATTTCTTTTTTGGAACACCATAACATAAAAATGAATGATCACGTCTTCAATTTTTTTACCTGCAAAATGCCGCCCCCATTAAGTGCCACTCGTGGACCCTGGCCCCTCCCTTGGTCTGCCACTGCATCTAACACATTGTATATTCTCCATGGGCATTAACACAGACCTGTACTCTCATGCAGATCGAAAATACCATCAATGAAGATAGTTCTGGTAATTATGCTATTCAGAGAATTTGCTAAATATCTTGTAGAGAATATTCAATAGTATCAGCATCATGTAGGTGAGCATCATCATTCTGTCTGCAGGAATGTCGGCAATATGAGTTGAATAATATATGTGTAATATTCCCTCCACAAACACCAAAGGCAATCGACAGTTGTAATTTATGGCACCCTCTACCATAATGCCAGGGGTTGACTCTCTTGCAATACTCCTGAATACATGTATGACATTGTTGCAGTGAAAGTGAAAATCTGGCTGGACATATATATGCTCATAGTTCTGCAGCAAGTAAACCAATGGCATGTGTTGACATTACTGGCACCACATTTGCTCCGATATCTGCTGTGGATGCTGTGTGGTCTGCTGCTGCTTTCCTAACAATGTATATATCTTACACAATTTTTCCCATTATCTTGCACATTTATAAATCTACCATTCATCCATACATTGAACACTGCTGCCAGATCAGGTCTGATACTCCTACTATATATCTTGAGATTCTTGACAAAATTCAAAGAAGGGTCTGTAGAGGACCGTGGGGGTGAAATGTGAAGAGATATCTCTGGGTTAAGATTTCCTGCTAGCCGGTCCAGCTACATGAGAATATCGGACATTAATTAAGTCCAAAGAAGACAAACAAGAGCGATATACATGGGTAAACAAATATATATTATGGGTAAACAAATATATTAATACACGAAGACATGAAAAGTTACATAGTGTTTGTATGGAGAAGTTATGTGTGTGTGTTGTATTGAGTGTCCGTATGTATGTGTATTGTCCTTAGCGTGTTCCCAGAATATGGGAAACGCTGTATCTGTGAGATGTCACATATTGGCCTAAGTGAAAAAGAGAAAGTTTTACCTCCTCTTTGCGCGAGGTTGCGGCCCAAGGCCTGAGTCGAAAAAGAGAGAGAGAGAGAAGGGTCAGCCAGTATTTATAGCCAGGGAAGAGAGACCCCTATTGAAGGATTAAGGAACTAAGGAGGAGCTAACTCTGACAGGTCTGTAATGCAATCGATCCTGACTTGGCATCTTCATTTCTGACTGATGTGATGTGATGTGACTTCCCTCTGTCTTTTCTACATATATTTTCATAGCAATTCTTCTGATGAGCTTTCCTCCTTGGTGCCTTGACTGCATGAATTCAAGACTGCTACTAGATTAGCAACTAGGTCTCACCATTTTACTGTTGGACTAGGTAGATACAACTAGACATTCTATTCTAATAGTTTCTTTTATTGCATTTCTTGCCTGTAGAACTCCGTTCTGATTTCTTGCTTCTCTGCCACCTACAATCTTCAAAAATTTAAATGCAATGACAAACACCATCTTGTCTTCCTTACCTCTATTCTTTTATTGTCCTTTCTCCTCACTTCTTACTAAAATCTCCTTGTCTTAGTGACATTATGACTTTGCTTGTGGTGAAATGTGTGTGTGTGTGCAAAACCTGCTGAAAAGTTTTCATCCTGAATTAATTCTGAAAATCTGATCAGTGTCTTCTTGGTTCTTTTCAGCACCTCCCTGTATGTATTAGGTTGCTTAGAAAGTACTATTATATTTAAAATATACAGATTTGAAATAAACTATTTTGATGTTAATGTCAAAGAGTAAACGAAGGAAACCCAGATTTAGTTTAACATCTGTTCAATCAGGCTGTTTATTGTCTATAGTTTATCCATGTGTTTAACCTTCATTAGAGTCAAATGCTTTAATGTGTGTCATGTTCAACATTGCATGATGAATGGATTTCATAATAGCAGTAATTTATCAGGTTGGAATGATTAAAAAAAGCATCTATACAAGATATCCATCCAGAATCTATAGCTATAGGAATATTTATTTGACCACTGTTACTAGCATTAAATGCACCACCAATATATTAATGCAATGTATCAATTCTTTAAAATGACTATCCAGCCTAAAGGTGGCCCACAATATGACCCACTCTCAAACAGCCCAAATTGAACAAAAGGAGCATTTGTTGTCTCTATTGCATGAAACCTTGCTTGTCATTCAAAAGACTGAAGTTATTTTCCAAAAAGAAGTGACAGCTAAATTGTGTGTGTGTGTGTGTGTGTGTGTGTGTGTGTGTGTGTGTGTGTGTGTGTGTGTGTTTGTGTGTGTGTGTGTGTGTGTGTGTGTGTGTGTGTGAGAAAGATTTAGAAACTTGCCAATGCTAAGCAGGTTATACCCATTAGGTAAAATTCATCTAAGGCAAGAAAAAAAATGATTTCTAAAGCAGGAGTTCTTTAGATAGTAATGCCTTTCAGCAAGCAGACATTGGTAAAATCACAACAGAAATGTGGTATGAATGGCTTCGGGGAAGATTGCAGCAGGGAAGAAAGTACATCCAAAGCAGAAGATTTTTACATTTCCAAAATGATGTGTGAGTGACATACACAGTTTTGTTAGCTTTCTCTTTCAGATCAAGTAACAATCCACTGTAGCTGCCAATGAGTTCAGCTTTTTCAATGTGCTTTTTACTTCAGGCAGTTGTTGTTTATCTTTTAAAAAACAAAACAAAAACAACTGCTTCTATCAGGTTCTTTTGGGAATGTGGTAAAATGTTTTGTAATTAATGCTGGCAATATTTTTTTTTTGAAAGTGGGAATATATGCAGTATGTGCATGTGCATGTGGTGTCACTACCAGAAAAGATGTGTACGTGTTTATATATACATACACAGTGTGTGTGTGTATGTGTGTATGCAATATAGAAAGATGGTGACTTTTTTATAACTAACTGCATATTTCCTTGTGTTTGTGTGTTTGAATACTTGTGTGTGCATACATAAAGTATATATGCATGTATGCATTTATGTGTGTATGCATATGTGTGTAGTGTATTTAAATATGTATGCAAATGATGAATGTAGGAAATTATCTACAAATGTTTTAGATAATTATTTTCCTATATATTAATATTATCTGACATACAAGTACATACATTAAATTTTATGTATATATTAATACATACATTTGTATTTACATAAACTAAAGTGCCAAAACATTTAAGTCTAATATCATGTAAATCCACTCTAGATAACGCTAGTTGTGTTACATGGCATATATCTATTCATTCATATTCTACATCTGCCTACAATTGAATTGTGTTTATTGAGTGAAGTTATAAAGAATTTAGTGAATTTTGCAACATACTCCATGTATTTTCAATAGAGGTTTAAATCTGGTACAAACAATGGACTACTTAAAAGTCAATTAAAGATTCCTGGAACCAGTTACATATACTTACCTGCATGTGATTGGGGTGTTATATTATGTTGGATCAAACAATCACCACCAAGAAACATGGTGAACATAAGATCTGTACATATCACACTTGTTAAACTAGACATCAGTTTCACTCATGGTCCTTGCAAATGCCAACAGAACTTACAGAGTTACTCCCAACTTGTACACCATCCTGGATTTATTGTCTCATGTGTTTATACAAATTCAATTTTCTGCCTTAAAGAGCTTTATATATATGACTCATCTGGCTAGAAGACATGTCACCAGTCTTCCACAGGCAAATGGTGATGTCCTCTAGAGACTGGCCTAGGTAAGGGGCAGTAACTGATGATAGAATGTCAATGACATTATTCTTAATGACTAAAGAATATTAATCCTTATAGAATGCAGTGTATACTGTACAGAGTGTTGACTGATGGGTGAGCATTTAATACAAACACCCTCTGAGAATGAAATAGTATTGATCTGATTCTATAACATTCTGAAAGGTAATGAAGAAGACAATATGTGAGTGCCATGTACTGTGATAACTCATTCTACAACCATGGCAAGGATGGCTGAACTTGACAAGAAGCTCCAAATGAAGATAGTTGATGCATACAAATAAGGTGATGGATGTGCAACACTTTACAAGCATTTAAATGCTTCTAGACTGACAATTTGTAGAATTATCAATGAGACTCATTATGTTGAGAATAAATTAAAGACTGGCGGAAAATTCCTGAGAGAATGGAAAGGAAAAATTTTTAGAGATGTCTTGAGGAATCCTCACTTAACAACAAAGAACATTGTCAATGATGTAAAGACATCAGGGTTGAATGTATCGATGAAGACAGTCACTAGATGCTTTCATCCAGCAACACTTTGATTTTGTCAGCCAAGGAAAACTGCCTTGTTTAAGGTTAAACCCCTAAAATGCAGATTAGCTTATGCTAGAAGCCATCTAGAACAGTGGAGTAAATATTGGAACTCTTTTTTATGGTCAGATGAAACCAAACTAAAATTATTTGGTCACATGAACTCCCATTATATATGGAGAAAAGTGAATGAAGCTCACAAATCAAAAAATACCTTCCCTAAAATTAAGCATGATGGTGGGAGCATTCTGCTCTGGGAATGTTTTGCTGCTTGTGGACCAGGAGAACTATTAAGTGTACAGAATATCATAGATAAAGAACAGTGTTTGGCTATTCTTAAAAATAAAAGTGCACAAAAACTGTCTTTGGGGCATCACGGGACATTCCGACATAACAATGACCTGAAACACACAGCACAAATTGTTACAAAATACTTAGACAACAACAAAATTAAGGTATTGGTATACCCTGCACAAAGCCTGACCTAGACCCTATGGGCCTATTTGAAGAAAAAAGTAAGAGAAAGAAGTCTTTCAAATTTAGAAGAATTAGAAGCTATTGCTAAGGAAGAATGGAGCAAAATGCCTATCAGTGTGTGTAGTGATCTTGTAAGGAACTATCAAAAATGGTTAAAGGCAATAATCAAGAATAAAGGCTACACAATTGATTATTGTGGCAAGAGAAATAATATATTTGTTATATGTTAAATGTTTTTTGGTGTTTTTTTGTATTACTGTTTGACATTAAAATAAAAATGTTGTTGTGATCATCACTGCACATTCTTTCAAATCCATTATTTCATCATTTGTGAAAAAATGCACATGAAGTTTCCAAGAGAATTTGAGGTATTGCAGCTTTATTTGAAATTATGAAAAGGTGGGTAGGGTTAATAATTATATCCACAACTCTGTGTTTGTGTGCGTATATATATATATATATATATATATATATATATATATATATATATATATATATATATATATATATATATATATATATATAAATATAAAAGTGAACATAGAAGTCAACACTTAGAGGCGACAGTCTGTTTCATGCTAGATGCAATCGTCAGGCGACCTTCATACTAGATTGCATCTAGCATGAAACAGACTGTCGCCGCTAAGTGTTGACTTCTATGTTCATTTTTATATTTACACATGCTCTATCTCTGATATTGAGCACTTTATCCCATAAATATAGCATACTTTAAGACTATATTTCTTCATATACATATATATATATATATATATATATATATATATATATATATATATATATATATGTGTATATACATATATATGTGTGTGTGTGTGTGTGTATATATATATATATATATATATATATATATATATATATATATATATATATATATTTAAGGCATTGTGATGTAGATGAGGTGTGATGTGTGTTTTTTATACATTTAAGGATGCAAGCTCTTAAGTTATAATTGTTTTTATTTATTGATGGTTATTTTTGTTGTATGAGCATTGCTTCAAGGATCAGAAGCCTGTTTTTACTATTTTTTTACTATTTTGCTAGAGATAGATAGATATATAGATACTGAAAAGTTCTTTGTCCAGCACACTGCCCAAAAGACCAAACCTCAGAGTTTTTTTAAAGGGCTTCTTGGTGTTAGGTCAAGATTTTTTCAACACCGCCATCATTTGTGATTATATATATGATTGTGTGTAGATGTGTATGTGTTATACAATAGTATTTATATATGTATATGCACATAATTACATATTTAGGAGTTCATTACCAAAGATTTCACAAAATGAATTTATAAGAAGTGATTTTAGAATAGAAATGCCTTTTATTGTTTTTAGAACAGAATTACTTGTGTTATATGTGGTATATTTTCTTTCTTCTCTTAATTCTTTTCTTACTGTTGTATAGCCCCCTCATGCTGGGGAGGTCTTGGGACAACAGTTTTGATTCATTCAAATGTTGCATTCTTCTCTCTGTTATATTCATCTGGGTGTCGAAATGTTTTTTGTTAGCAAAATGTTTTTGATTCAAAATTAAAAGAGAGACATAAATAAAGGGAATTTATTACTACTTTATCAAACACATCGACAGGTACATCTTCTAACTAGCCAGTGGGGTTGCTATCCCCACTGGGGAGCAGTTTCCAGACATGATATAACATGTCTACTTTCTTTGATGTGTAAAACTTAACTCTCTGAAATCCCTTTCTACATTCAACATTCACACACTAGTTTTAGCCAATCAAAAATGACTTCCTTTGTTTTCCTATATCTGACCTCAAAGGTCAAAATGAGGAAGTCACAGGAGAAATACAATTCTCTAAAAAATAATCGTCTGCTAGACTATTATTTAACATTACTGACCTGGGCACAATTAAAGCTCTGTGTAGTATGATCAGTTTTGATCACGTCCAACAGTGTGTGCTTCTGAAAGAGCTTTTAACAAAATTTATAGTGAATATTATTTCTGTTTTAGTAATTATATATTTATAAGTATATTACCCCCTCTGCCTAATGTAGGATGGTGGCCTTGTAAATAAAAATTTGGATTTAGTACATTGAGTTACTTGGTGGTTATGAGTTCAATCTCTAGAACAGGCAGTGAAAATAAGTAAAAGCAGCTTCACAGGGAAGAATGAATTGGTACGAAACCATCCCCTTTTCAATCTTCCACAATAGACTGAATGAAGTTTTGATATGAAAACTGTGAATACAACCTGTAGAAGGCTAGAGGGTGGTAGCACCTGTTATGGTCCTAGCTATGGGCAAATAGTGAACTCCCAAACAAAAACAAAACACTATAAAAAAATATAAAAATACATATTTATAACAAAATGACCAGCAATATTTATAGTAAAATGACCAGTTGAAGGCATGTAATTGCATTCAAAATATTTAGATTTCAGCATTAAATAGCCCATAGTGCTAAACAAAATCAACCCACCAACCAACTGATCAAAGATTAATGTAGAAATAATAATCACAGAAGAATATAACTCCAAGTTCTCTTGAATAAGCTCTAAACAGAAAGCACTCGCAAAGCTGCCATTATGAACATTTCATGGAATTTCTTAAAGTTTCTCCCAAATCTCCTACAAATAATCCCACATCCAAGGAGAATACTATCCTAAATTCCAACTGACATATGACCTATCTTTAAGGAGTGATAAAAACTGAAGAAAACATGCAAAAAAGAGAAAAACCATCCAAAACAAAAGTCAGCATTCATAAAAAGGAACTCTTTATAGACAACAAAATTAATATTTTTAAAGGTATGATGTAAATTTTTAAAAAGTTTTCTACTATGTTATAAATTTAAAATTGTTTTTTTACACTCCAAATAAAGACTCTACCATTTAAATAAGACTTTCATTTTTGGTTTAAGTCTTATATTGCTAGATGCATTAAGGCATACTTGTCAGAAAAAAAATAGAGAGATTCACAACAATTTTAAAGTAATTACAATTAATTAAGATGCTTAATTAATTAAAATGATAAATTCCCAAGATAATTTGTTTAATATATTAATAAATAAAAACAAAGATGATCTGATTATCTGCGTAAATATGAAACCTTCTGAATTGGCTTCTTCAGCCAAAATAAAAATATGGTAGCTGACATTTTAGTTTAATGAAATAATATTTATTTGTTTTTCAAGGCTAATATAACAATAAACTACATATATAAATGTGTGTGTGTGTGTGTGTGTGTGTGTGTGTGTGTGTGTGTGACAGAAAAAAGTGAGAGTGAGCCACTCACTCACTAAGTCACTCATTCTCCATACACTCCAACAGTGGAGTATGGAGCCACAGCTTCAACACACTGAGTGCTGCTGTTGTTTCCATAGCAAGTAAGCTTTTAAAGAGTGGAGAATGGAGTTGTTAGCCTCATACCCAATTGGTTTTGAATCCAATGTTGTCCCTCTTCTAGACTAGTTGTCAGCCAAGAGTGCTGGTCCCAGTCTACCCTGCTATTTAGCCCAAAGCTTGGGAGATAAAAGATAGATTTATACTGTTGTGGACCCAGAATAGGTCCGAAAGAAAACTTGAACTCAGCAATTTAGTGAAAACATATTATTATTAAACAAAAGAACGAATACAAAAGTGTTGCATGTCCAACTGATGGCAAAGTACAGTAGTCAACTCATCAACTATACTATAGACAGCGATATTTACTCCCCCCCCACGAGGGAAAAATGTGGCACAAGGCCGAGTTTTACGTGGGTATTCCGAGCCCATAGGCTTGGCCAAAAAATGTCCGTAGAAACTGTAAAAATAGAATCGGGTTTGTCAACCTCCCCGAATGAGACTCTGCCCTTCCGCGGAGCCTCGTCCAGGTTCCTCTCTGCTCAGAGGCAGAGAGTTTGACCGTCGTGCTGGAATAGGTCGCCGCAAGTCTTTCAACTGTAGACAGCAATATTTACTGTCCCCCCACGAGGGATAGATGTGGCACAAAGCCGAGTTTAACGTGGGTATTCCCGAGCCCGTAGGCTCGACCAAAAAATGCCCGTAGAAACTGTAAAAACAGAATTGGGATGGTCAACCTCCCCGAACGACACTCTGCTCTTCGGCGGAGCCTCGTCCGGGTTCCTCTCTGCTCAGAGACAGAGAGTTCGACCGACTTGCTGCAACACATCGCAGCAAGGCTGTCAATTGTAGACAGCTCTCCTGAGAGGCATAATCTCCCCGTATATATAGTAATAGGATGAGTCCATTTAGTCCATAAAGGTAGGTCCCATAACATATACCATTCACATATGTATTTACATAAAAGTTAATGTAACAAACTTGACTCTTACTTATATTCAACTTGCCTATTTCTCCTACTGAACCACTAATCATTAGACCATCTTGCCTATTTCTCCTACTGAACCACTAATCAGTAGGCCATCTTGCCTATTTCTCCTACTGAACCACTAATCAGTAGGCCATCTTGCCTATTTCTCCTACTGAACCACTAATCAGTAGGCCATCTTGCCTATTTCTCCTACTGAACCACTAATCAGTAGGCCATCTTGCCTATTTCTCCTACTGAACCACTAATCAGTAGGCCATCTTGCCTATTTCTCCTACTGAACCACTAATCAGTAGGCCATCTTGCCTATTTCTCCTACTGAACCACTAATCATTAGGCCATCTTGCCTATTTCTCCTACTGAACCACTAATCATTAGGCCATCTTGCCTATTTCTCCTACTGAACCACTAATCATTAGGCCATCTTGCATATTTCTCCTACTGAACCACAAATCATTAGGCCATCTTGCCTATTTCTCCTACTGAACCACTAATCAGTAGGCCATCTTGCCTATTTCTCCTACTGAACCACTAATCATTAGACCATCTTGCCTATTTCTCCTACTGAACCACTAATCATTAGGCCATCTTGCCTATTTCTCCTACTGAACCACTAATCAGTAGGCCATCTTGCCTATTTCTCCTACTGAACCACTAATCATTAGGCCATCTTGCCTATTTCTCCTACTGAACCACTAATCATTAGGCCATCTTGCCTATTTCTCCTACTGAACCACTAATCATTAGGCCATCTTGCATATTTCTCCTACTGAACCACAAATCATTAGGCCATCTTGCCTATTTCTCCTACTGAACCACTAATCAGTAGGCCATCTTGCCTATTTCTCCTACTGAACCACTAATCATTAGGCCATCTTGCCTATTTCTCCTACTGAACCACTAATCATTAGGCCATCTTGCCTATTTCTCCTACTGAACCACTAATCATTAGGCCATCTTGCCTATTTCTCCTACTGAACCACTAATCATTAGGCCATCTTGCCTATTTCTCCTACTGAACCACTAATCAGTAGGCCATCTTGCCTATTTCTTCTACTGAACCACTAATCAGTAGGCCATCTTGCTTATTTCTCCTACTGAACCACTAATCAGTAGGCCATCTTGCCTATTTCTCCTACTGAACCACTAATCAGTAGGCCATCTTGCCTATTTCTCCTACTGAACCACTAATCAGTAGGCCATCTTGCCTATTTCTCCTACTGAACCACTAATCATTAGGCCATCTTGCCTATTTCTCCTACTGAACCACTAATCATTAGGCCATCTTGCCTATTTCTCCTACTGAACCACTAATCAGTAGGCCATCTTGCCTCTACGCATCCAAAAGAGAACTACCCATGTAGACATATACTAAGAGAAAAGAAACATTTAGACATTTACAAAATCTTTATTTAATACGCTTCTGATGCTTACATTTACTTTAAATATACATCAGTGATGTATTTTGTTTTTTTAGATTTATTTTGAGCAAACTCAAACACTGTTAAATAATTTCTTCTATTCCTTTTTGTCTAAAGCCATTCAATGAAGATATCTGTATATAAATAGTTCATATTATATTTGTAAATGCTTTCATGTATGCTTATCATATTAACATTTATATATGCTTGCCAGACACTTAACCACTGTACTAACATTTCTACCACACAAATCTTACACAAAAATAAGTAGCAAGAGATGTACTTTGATGACCTTTTGGCCTGCAATTTTAGATGCACCCTAAGAGATTAAAAGTCCTTATTTTTTATATTCCAAATAAAGAACAATACTAGATGTGGAGGGATCAGGCTGCTTTTTCAAATCAATGCATTAGTTTCAATGTCACTGACTGCTTCCTGTTTAAGATGAAAATGTCATCGATTGGTCAAGAAGCTGTTGATTTCAAAGTTGAGAAAAGTGATACAGCCAGTTCTTTTCTAATGGTAGAGTTTGATCCTAGAAAATCTCAGCCATGTTGGATTTATTTTGGTAAGAAAGATGTTCAATATATTCTCTTTGATAATCAACCCATCTCAAGCCATATTCATAATACACTACTTATTCACTGGGACTGGTATTATCCCCATCTTGTAAACATGCAGAGTTACAAGTAATATGGCAATGAATTGCATTTGACCATATTGATTCAGATCTGAATATTTTTTATTATTAAATGAAAGGGAGAAATGAACTGCCAGTGTACATTTTTTCTTTATTTATTTTTTATCTGAGCCTTTATGATGTTAATAAAACTGGGATCATGGAAGAAAAGCACTGTATTTTTGAGTTCAAGAAAATGTCTTCAATTACTCCAAATCTGAAAATAGTAATATAACAAATATGACATTAGTGGAAGAACATGTTTGAAAACTGTCAGACATTTAGTTACCAACAGACATAAAACCTTTATATATGTGAAAAATAAAAATTGTTCTTGAAGATGAAATATAAACTTCATAAGGATTTTGAACAGCTAACATTACATGGTTAGAAACAGAAAATCTATTTTAAACAATATCAGTAAAAAACAAAAATATGTCAAATAGTATATGAAACCATGATATTAGAATACAAGTACAAGAAAATATTTTTTGAAGTAATAATTTCAGAAATTATTTACTATGACTTATTTAAACTTGTGGGTGCACTGAAAAGATTTCTGAAGGCCTACAAGGAAAAGGAAAGCAAGAATTTGAAAAAAGAGGTAAATGATAAAACTACAAAACTGAATACATCAAAAACGTTTGGAGAAATAAAAGGAATTTGTTATCACTTAACCTGCCAATGAGGCCACCAGAGAATTCTGACTAAATAAACTGTTATGACAATTAGGCTCTCTCTGTGCATTCATCCAAATCTTTGCCTTGCTATTAATCTATCTTTAGTATCTAACATAGTACAGAACAAGATGTCAAAGCTAAACACAGGTCCAATAAAAGAGGAAAGGATATGGAAGATAATCAAAACATTTCTCTATACCTACCTCAGTTGTTCTTGTTACATTCTTAACAGAAATTTACACTAATTGATGGTTTTCACTGTTTAGAGTTGTGTTATTTGTTTCAAGGTTGAAATGTTTCTACATAAGATTAATAAAAACAGAAACATTGTCATCAGTTCCCCTATGCTTATCTTTACCTTTCCTTCAAATGTCTTGAATGTTTATATTTCTAATAAAATTAAAAGGTTATACATTCTTCCAATACTTTTTCGTCTATTTTTCAATATAAAATGTCTCAGCTTTCTGCAGTTAGAGGTAATTTTGGGGCAAGCTGCAGTATTGGTCTTTCGTTGATGTTCTAAGATATTATGAAATATAAAGAAAATATACAAGAAAGTAGCGAAAAGTTCTTGGTCTTAGCAAGAAGACCTTCCCCTAAAAGTCTTGTTTGGTCATTCAGTCAGGTTTTAGGAGTTGATTAGGAGGCCAAGATCTCTTCAGTAAGCCCTTCCATTTCTCTGTTAATTAGAAACTAAAATTACATCACTAAAGAAGTGTGTACAGAATGACAGTAAGTAGCATTTATATATGAGATACCCAAGTTATATCACATCATTATTGACATTATTTACAAATGGATTAATGTCCTTGTCTTTGCCTGTGATGTCAAAGATCATTGTTTGTTTATTTGTAAGGTTTTATGTTATGCTAGAGATATAAACTGGTAAATACATTAAAAACATATGAGTACTCTCCAATTGCATCATCAGCAAATTGAAAAATAAAGTTTCTGAATTATTTTGATTTTTTTTTTATCTTTCTTGCATATATGGTAAAATTAAATTTTTAGTTTAAGGGTGACTTTCTTCAAGAACTAAAACAAATTAATGCCTTTTTCATTACATTTGAACAAAAGTTCATTGATTTATGACACAGGAAAATAGGGTTACAAAAATGTCATAACCCTAATATATATATATATATATATATATATATATATATATATATATATATATATGTTGAAACTTGACTAATGCATGGAATAATAATGCAACACAAAATCTACTTAGAACAAAATGTATTGAAACAAGAGACCCTCGGACTTTTTTTCGTTTTTGACTTCTGTTTACGTATTTTAATGACAACTTCTGATTTTATTATCAGAGGTAATTTGTCATTATATTGTTGAACAAACAAAAAAAATAATTTTTTAAAGTTTGTTACCTTTCAAAGTCGACACGGTGTATTTGTACGCCTTTTAAATCCATGCATGTTTTGTAGTCGGCCAATTTTTTTTTCTTTTCTTTTTAGCGGGTGTCTCGTTGTAGATAATGTTTTTCAATTTAAAATCACCGTTATTCGTTTACGACACCTTTCAAATTTTTCTGAGTGAACGTTCTGCTTAGTCGTCCTTTAACGAGTTCTACATATCCAGAAGTTCAGAATCCTTCGTCGTTACGTTAAATGTTGGACTTTTAATTAATAATTTTTTTTTTCAGCCTGGGTTCTTCAATGACTTGTCCCAATTGTTGAAAACTCTCAATTATTAATTCTTTTTTTTTTCGTATAGTTCTTTCTACTTTGTCGCCATTGTTGAAACTTGACTAATGCATGGAATAATAATGCAACACAAAATGTACTTAGAACAAAATGTATTGAAACAAGAAAGTGTACACAATATTTACATATAGTCTTTTGTATATTCCTGGGAAGACCGTTCCTGGAGAATGTGTTGACTAAGTCGCAGTCGGGCAGAGTCTCTAGTGAATCTCTTGATTCGCCTCCCCTGTCTTCACCCGGTACCAACCATATTTATATCGTCGGTACTCCACTATGCAAATTAGGTGGATCCTACCACAACAATATATATATATATATATATGAAGAAATATAGTTTTAAGGTGTGCTATATTTGTGGGATAAAGTGCTCAATATCAGAGATAGAGTGTGTGTAAATATAAAAGAGAACATTGAAGTCAACACTTAGAGGCGACAAGCTGTTTCATGCTAGATGCAATCATCAGGCCACGAGTTTTGTTTTTTTTCTTGGCTATTTATATATAAAGGTCAGTGGTGCATTGTGGGTAGTCTATTTTGGCGATTATTTTGCCGGAAGTTGTTTATTTGTTTATTTATTTATTTGGGTTAGATTATTTTGCTTGTTTCTATTTATTTTTTTTATTTTTTATTTCTTATCTTATATATTTATTTTTTATTTTTTATTTTAATCAGTGTTTTATAATATAGTAAAAATATGTTTATATCACTTATTTAGTAGTTTTGTTTTGATTTCGGAAGAAAATTAAAGCTATTTATTCAATTTTGGGGTTGATTGCTGTAGTTTATTCTACATATTATTTTGGTGGGAGCAGTTTTTAATTTGTTTATTACTTCATTTATTTATTTTGATTGATTATCATTATTTGTTTTTTCTAACGGTTAATTTATCAGGGTCGGTTGGTTTTTTTTTAATTTATTATTAATTTAGATTAATTTATTTTACTTGATTTTTATTATTTACTTATTATACTGTATATGTTTATTTACTCTTTTCAGTTTTCAATTTTTAAGTAACGTAGTACTTTTTTTATCGTTATATAGTAGTTATAGTTATGTTTTTCATAAGATTTTTGGTTTGATTTTTATAGTCTAACTAATATTTTGGTCATAATGGTTTGTTAATTTGTTTATTATTTACTTTATTTATTTGGGTTCATTGATTTTGTTTTTTATTTTTTATTTATATATTCTATTTCGTCTATCCTAATGGGTGTGATTTCGTAATTTGTTTGGGTTAATTTATTTTTCTTATTTTATTGTCATTTTGTTTATTTATTTATTTTATTTTATTTATTTTTATTTATTTACTTTTTTTTTCAGTTTTCAATTTTTAAGTAACATAGTAAAAATTTGTTTTCATGTCTGTATTTTGAGATGAGCTCGGATCGTTTGTTTAATAATCTATTTTGGTCTGGGAAGATAATTATAGCTATTTTTTCCTCCAAGAAAAGTTTGGAAGATTTGGATTGGTTGTTGTAGACTGATGATCTTTTCCTTATTTTCCAAGATATTTTTGGTGTGATGTGCATTTTGTTTTTAATTTCCCAGATATACTTAGAAAGCATTGTGCTGTTTGTGTATTTACTATTTGTGAAAGATGTTTTGTGTGCATAATTTCTTTGTTTCCAGGGTCCTTCAGTTACTCCTATGTATACTTTTTCTACATTATCTGGTGATTTTATTGTGGCTTGGTATATATATATATATATATATATATATATATATATATATATGTATATATTTTATATATATATATATATAATTTATTCAAAAATTATAACAAAAATATGTTACAAAATCACTACAAAAATAGCCATTTTGTTTCAACACTTCTAGTGTCTTATCAAGCGATGATGTTGAATGTAGAATAAATTTTTAAAAAAGTTAAAATCAACCAAATACCCCTAAATAGGGGAAACGCTGTTACATAAGCTACAATGACCAATCAAAATACAAAAGTAAAAAAAGTATATGAAAATTCAGAAAACTTGACAACAAACCTTGGTTATAATTATTAATGCCCTAATGTTTGGGTTAAACTAAAATAGAAATCAATCTAACTGATTAATATTAAATTTTACTATAAAATTGAAAATAAAAATTACCAATTTTAAATTTAATCTGTATTAAGTTTAAAATATTATAAAATTATTTAAAGAAGAAACTGAGGAAAAAATACATATATTCTATTACTTATTTTGTTTTAATTGAAAAGCCAAAATCTCCATTAGAATAAAGTTAATCTAATGGAGATGTAAAACATTGTAACAATTTAGATACATTTGAAGTGATGATATGGGCAGGGGAGGACAAAATATTGAAAATGACAATACATACACAATCAGATTATAATATACAAACGTGTAGACATATTTAAGATGAAACAGGAAATAGATGTCTACAACAAAAAAAATAATATCAGTGAAAGGCATATATAAGCAATCATATGCACATACAGTAATACAGACATAGACATATACACACCCACAAAGATTCAAGTTTGAAAGTGTTAGTAAACGAATGCAAACAGACTATTAAAATATTACTTAGCTGGGCAAAGATATAAAGATAAAAAGAGGGTTCAATAGATAAAATTTAAGAGGGGTAGAATAGGAAAACAAATATTTGGAAATGAACAACACAAAGAAAAAAGACAGTTAAATATATAGAAAGGGACAGAAAAAATAAATATATGCACATGCACACACATTTAAATGTCCAAGCAAAATGCAACACTTAAAATGAAATTATACCAGCTAATATATAGAAAAGAAAACACATTAACACACAAATATATACAAATACCTCATATATACTTATATACGTATGAGTACACAAAAATACATACATGGGTACAAACATATAACAATATGTATAAATACACATGTGTACACACATGCACCCATACAAATATATACATACATAAAAATACATACATACATACATACATACATACACACACATGCATGCACGCACGCACACACACACACATACATATACATATATATATATTTTAAATTTGTGTATTTAGGTAGAAAATTCTCTTTTAGGCATGTCTGAATAAATTATAGACATTATGTCCGCTAATTTTTAACAAAATCTGTTTATATTCACGAATAACCTTCCGTGTATTGATGTTATAGAATGAGAGAAATGTGCTATAGCCGTTTAAATTTCTTTTATTTTCATTTCCTATGTACTTTTGATCTTTTTCAAAGATCATCTTCAGGTGTGCAAGTAATACAAAACTATATATTGTTCATTAATATAAGTATTTAACAAAGTTGTGCATTGTTATCCATTACTGTAAATTTTCATTATGCTTTTAAATGCAAAACGGTTGACAATGTGCTGAGCATTCATTAGATTCAGAGCTCATACAAGATTAAAGTGTAACAAAACACAAGCAATTTTAAAATCACTATCAAACAAAAGTAGATTATAGTTAACATAGATAATCCATTTAAAAACACTATACACACATATACAGATATGTACACATAGATATATATACACATGTACATATATATATATATATATATATATATATATATATATATATATATATATATATATATATATACATACGCATACACACCCATACATATACAAGCACATAAATGTATAAACAAGCACATGTATAACCATAAATACAAATATATATATATACAAACATATAACTACAAGTACAGATATATTCATATATACATACCTGCAAATTCACACATATATCCATATCCATACATACATATATATAAATACATATAAATAAATGCATATACACACATATACATCTATACACAAAATATATAAAAAATACGCACAACATAGTAAATGTATACATACATATATGTACATAAATAGGAGGATTAGCAGATAATATAAGTAATAATATACTAAACTTACAGTAACCCTGCATTATCATCAAAAATATTACTACCCCTATAGTAAGTTAAATTTTGAGCTATGTTTACAGTTAACATTGAGTTCATTCCTTTGATTTAAGAGATGCACAAATTATTATTAGTGCATTAATACTTAGTTTTACACATTGCAACCTGGCAAGTAGTCAAGTTTTTTTAGTCTCTATACTTGTTGAAGACCTTGTTATTATGTTTCTTAATTATTTTTTCCAGGTTATCAACACAACTGTAGCTTAATTTAAGGGTATTATGATTGAATATTTTACTGAGTGGATTAGTTTCGGGGTCAGGGAAATGTTTTTGATAAGGTTTAGAAATTTATATCCTACTTAGGTTGAAAGGGGAGTAAACCAAATGATCTTCCTGGATCTTCTTTTCTTATTGTGGTATGTCAGACCATTCACTAATCAGTGTTCAGATTGATGCTAAATCTAAGGCATCCCCTGATGTACCATTCCATAGAATGACTTTGTGCTATGCAAAGGCAGACTGGGACAGCTTTCAATCCAACATGATGGAAATTCCCCTCCCAACTTTCTTCAAGCATTCTGCCTCAAAAACTGCTGCCCTTGTCATTGATTGCATCCTTTCTGGGATGGAGAGTTTTATACCCCAAAAGAAATTCCAGCAAAAAAGTCAAAAGAGTCAAACCTGGTTCACTCCTGAATATGCTACAGCCAAAACCACTACTTCAGTATCTGTTGCAAGAAGCAAAGTAGTTCAGTCCTCACTGCAGTCAGAACTGCCCACAATCACTGCAGAAAATTTCTAGAAAATGCCAAGTGCAGCTACACATGAGCAGTCCAGACCAAGGTTGAAAAGAAATAAATTGGATTCTATTAATACTGGAAGATCACCAACCAAATCATAAGCAGAGGTAAAAACAGCTGTGCCCACAATTATAAATGGGCCTGAGGTAATATCTTCCTTGACTGATAAGTCTCTAGACTTGACCTTAAGAAAGCCACTGGTCAGCCAAAATTCCAGTGGTTGTTCTTAAGAACATCAACCCAGAACTATCCCTAATCCTAGCAATTCAACTTCTGCTTGAAGGAGAAATCCTTTCCAAACCTGTGGAAAGTGTCAAGTGTATGTCCAGTTTTCAAGAATGCAGGCATGCAATCTTCTCCCTCCCAGTACAGATCCATCAGTCTCTTCAGTATTATCAGCAAGCTCTTTGAGGCCACAATCAATAAGAAAGTTGTTGATCACCTAGAAAAAAACAATCCCTTCAGTGACAAGCAGTATGAGTTTCAGTTGGCTCGATCCACTGCTGACATCCTAACTACCATCACTCACAGAATCAGTGAGGCTCTTGACAACAAACACCTCAAGGACCATAGAACTAGATATATCAAAAGCCTTCAATAAGGTATTGCACAAAGGCTTACTACACAAGCTCTCCAGTTATGGAATCACTGGAAGGGTTGTCTAGATCATAAAATCCTTCCTGACAGTAGTTATCAATGACCAGTTCTCTGGAGCCCTAGAGATCAATGCAGATGTCCCCCAAAGGTCACTCTTTAAACCAACCCTCTTTTAGATGATCATTTGTAAACACCTATGCCAGTGGTATGATTTTATACGGGTGCACTACTAAAACTCTCAATGTTCAGAGATTAGCAACCGCACTCTCTTCTGATCTTGCACAAAATAACCAATGGGGATAAAAACTGGCTGGTTACATTCAATTCCTTGAATACCAAACTAGTTCAATTCCATCTTTATCTAACAAGACAACAAACAAAATCCCTTGTGTATATGTGTTTTATTTTTTATCAATTGAAAATCCCAGGATTGTTAAAATATATATTGGTAGCACAAAGAATGCTTTTAAAATACATTTGTATAATCATCTTCCATCTTTTATTAATGCTGACAAATGAAATATAACTTCACTTTCTAAATATTTTTGGAAATTGAAAGAGGAAAACAAAACACCTAAAGTTAAATGGAAAATTCTCAAACAAGCTCAAATCTGTAGATCTGTGACAGAACTGTGTTTCCTTTGTCTACAGGAAAAAATGCAGATGTTTAAACTCTTGAACAGCAATCAATTATTAAATCAGAAATTTTAAAATATGGTAAGTTGCAGGTGTATTTAGGATTTAACCTTACAATCTTCCTAAACTTAATAACTCAATAAACACTCCTCTTATGTTATATTACCTTTATATAAACATTTTAATGATATCCTTAGTGGTTTATTCTAGATTAAGGTATTAAATAGGTTAGTATTCATAAATTACTGGTAGTTAGGTTAGCTGTGAATTGCCTTATAATTAATTTACTGGTGATGTTGTTTGATAATAGTTTTAATTTAAAATAAATATATAAGTCATAAATATTTAAAATTTATTTTGGATTCTAATTTATAATGTAAGGTTGGTATAGTTAAGTAGTTGTTTTGTTTGTATATTGCTTTTCTTCTTAAAGTGTCATTTATTTACGTACTATGTTTAATTTTGTTTAAATATGTGATTTCATTCAAAATGCCATAAAGTTTGAAAAGCTACAATGTATCTAAAATACATTCTATCCTATCACGCTATATTCCCGTTTAATTTGAATTCTCCATGTTAATATATCTTCATTGGCTAAACTGGTATCAACAACTCCTCATATCTTGTTTTCTTCTCTTTCCTTTTCCTTTGTATCTATAAAATTTGGATATACTCCACCCCTTCTTTTTCACTTTTTATTTTCTTTTCCATCTCTCTGTAGTAAGGTTGATTTCTTATGCCTTTCTTTTCTTACCTCTTTCTATTTCTTTTTATCGATTTCTTATTCTCTTTCTTTTTTTTTACTTGAATCTGCTTTTTTCTTTCTTTACCTTTTATGAAAAATTTTTTTATATATTTGTCTCTTTGCATTTTATGTAAAGTTTTCAAAAATGTAAATAGAAGTGATGTCTCATAAGTTGTATTTTTAAATAAAATTGTTTATAACCATCATTGTTAACCACCTGATGAGATGTCTAAATGAGACATTGGAACAAATATGCATTTTTGTCATAGTAACTTGCATGTTCCAAAGCGACAGTTTATAATAAATATCTGTTGCTATACTCTAGTATTGAGCCCTTTTTTAAATTAATATTATAAACGTTTGGATTTTTATTCGTTTTGTTCTTTTACATTTGGAGATATATATATATATATATATATTCAATAAACTTCAGTCAGCACCTGAAAATTGCATCATGCATGAAACTCATAGTTGTGCTATCTGTGAGGGAAAAATGTATATTTATTACTAATATGAATGAAAATGTATATATATATATATATATATATATATATATATATATATATATATATATATACATTTTCATTCATTTTGTCTCTTCTACATCTGAGAATATTTACACACACACGCAGACACACACATACACCTGCACACACACACACACACACACACACACACACACACACACACACACACACACACACACACACATATATATATATGTATATATATATATATGACTGATGTGAAATATACAAATAATATAAGATGGAATATATGAAAACCAGTTGGATGTTTAAATATTTCTATTCTTTTGCTACATGCTCATTTACATCATCAGAACAAGTGAAAAATTAAGAAAGAAGTCATTACCATACCACCTTTGCTGATGTTAATTTAAAAAGATTTGGGGGGAAAATTCAACAGTTATTAAAATCATAAATAAATATTTATCAATAAGATAAATATCTGTGAACTATCAATGTGATTTATACATAGGAAGATGTTTCATGTATATATATATATATATATATATATATATATGGTAAAATATAGTTTTTAAGGTATGCTATATTATGAAAAAGTGCTCAATATCAGGGATAGAGCCTATGTAAATATAAAAAATGTGACAGTCTGTGTCATGCTAATGGCCTGATAATTGTATTTAGTATGAAACAGACTGTCATCTCTGGGTGTTGACTTCAATGTCCACTTTTACATATATATATATGTGTGTGTGTGTATGTGTGTAGCCCTAAAACCAGAAGCAAAAATCAAATTAGGTACCTTTCACCAACAAAGTTGAGTAAATTCTCCTTCTGCCATGAAAGAATACATATAAAAAATTTACTTGCCTAGGAATAGGCCATTTTTTAATGACCCCCCCCCCTTGAGATCCACGCAGATACACACATTATACTTTATGATGGAAAGAAAGAGAGTCTTTGTACAAATTATGTGCTTATATATTTGTGTGTATATATGTCTGTGTCATTGAATAAATAAATTGAAGAGGATTAAAGCTATCCAATCAGATGTCTTCTAAAATCTGGTTTTGATCTTATGCATGGGTCTTCCTCCATGCAAATTTGCATATCAATCAGGAAGCATAAAATCAGGGCAGCAAATCTGGACTTAATCCCAAGAGCAACCCAAACCTTGAAAAATGCAGATAAACGATAAATGAACTCAGAAAAACAGAAAAATAACAAAAAATAAGAAGATAAAAATTTATTGAGAAAATTAAATGACAAAGAAATTGAAGATTAGAAAACTATAATTTTTTCTTGTTTTTACTTAATAAATTCCTTAACTATGTTTTTATATTTTTCTTTCATATTCTCTTTCTTTTCTTCTTTCTGTATCTTTTATTTATTTTCTTAATCTTTTCTTTCATTTCATGTTTTCATTCATTTTTCTCATTACTTCTTTTTTCTCTCTTTTTCTTTATTTTTCTTTTCATCTTTTTATATTTCTTTTTTGTGTTCCATTCTTTCTTTTCTTTCTATTTCTTTTATTTTCTTAACCTTTTCTGTCTTTTCATCTTTTTACATTTCTGTTTTTTTTCTTTTCATATTCTCTTTTCTTTTGCTCTTTTTCCTTTTATTTCTATTCTACTTTCTATTTTTTCCTTTTTTTTTATTTGCAATTTTTCTTTTTCTTTTTTTAATCTTTTTCTTTTCTTTTTTATTGATTTCTTTTCATTCCCTTTCTCTATTTTTTACTTATTTCTTACTTACTTTTATTTACTTTTTTCTTCCTATCTTAATTGCCTTTTCTACATATACTTATCCCATGTTTTCTCATCTTTCTCTCCTTTTCCTTTAGCCATTTCTAAAAATAATTATCAAATAAAAAAATTAGGTAAAATAATAGAATCAGACAAGAAGCCAAGCAAAATAAAAGCTTAATACATACAAAAATAATGTTCACAATGCAGCAAAGCCAATGAATATCAGTTGTTTCAGCCAAATAAGTTACTAATACAATCAAGTTGACCTTTTAGCTGCTTAACAACCACAATCACATCTGAAAAAATGTTGCTTGAAAGTATTGATTCAATGATTAATTTATCAGAACAGCACATTTTTTGTTCATTAATTCTTTATTAAAAAGTTTGATTACAGTAAAAATACACATTTTTAATAAAAAAAGGTAATGTGCTTCATCTTTTACACAGAAATAAATACATACTATGTAATCTCTATCAGATTTTATCATGCAAGATTTCACAATAAAATAAAGCAACCAATGTTGGTAAAGTTTTCAAGATATATTTGTATAAGTTTTAGTTTATATCAACCCTTATTAAAAAAAAATATTGATAAAAACTTGCTTGGGGATGTCTAACAAGTTAAGTGCAGCATAAATTTTTATTTATAAATAAATCTCAAAAGATTTCAGCCATATAAACATATACTTCATTAACATATACCTGAATAAATTATTTTGATATTATACAAGGGAATTGGCAAAAAATCCACTTTGCAAAAACAATATTCTTTGGTTTTCAGTATGTCCCAGCTTAGTTGTGTTTTTCCAGTTTGAGGGGTCACTCCAGTTTGAGGGGTCACTCCAGTTTGAGGGGTCACTCCAGTTTGAAGGATCTGTCTTGTTGATATGATCAGTATTCATTTTCTTTTGGTCAGATCTAAAGGTTAATGTGTGTTGGGCCATGAAAACTAAACTTATAATAAAAATGGAAAACTATCCTGGTTTGAGGCATGAAAATTATGGTAAGCACAACTATAAGTCACTGAAATACTCATTTTGGGAAGCGGGTTGGGCTGAAAACTTTTCAGCACTTCTTTGCATAACCTTCATCACTTTTTCATTCCCTGATTTTATTAACTTTTTGACTGTTTCAACTATAACATTACTTGTGGTAGGTTTTATTGCTTCCCAAAGTTATTTTATGCAGTAATATTGTTTTTCATTTTTGTGTACATCTTTGTAATACTGGACTACAAATTTCCTATCAGATTAACATTTGGAGAGGTTGAGAACCATTCCATTATTTTAGTGTCTATAAATCCTTTTTTTATTCCACTCCCACTGTTGTCTTCTAAAATTTATTAGTTGTTTATTTCCATAAAGGATTCAAATTCTAGCTTACTTCTAAGGTCATCCAATGTAGTTCTATATTCATGATTAAACCTTGCTGTTGAGAAATTAATTTCCATGTACTTCTTTACCCAAACTGCAACTTTCTCTTTTTTATACTTACTTACACATGATAGTTTTATTGCTTTCATATCTTTAGACAATGTTCTTAATATTCTGTTGTGGTAATAGAGAAATAAATAAATAAAAATTTCACCATCTCTAAAAATAGATGGATAATGAAAATCAACAGGCAAACAAAGCCATAGTTCTAGCAATCAAGCAGAAAGCTTTCACAACCAGGATGTAAGACAAGAAATAAGTAAATAATAACAAGGAGACCAAAATTTCCCTATCTGTAAAAATAGGTAGTTGAATAAACTAATCATAAAACTTTCACAAACAGAATATAAGGCCACAGGCCAATGAGAAGTTTGTGGCCTTTTCAAAGTAAATCTATAGATGTGCATATAAACAGATAGAAAATCAACCAAAAAAACAGAGTCGATAAATTAATTTTGTCCATTTTCCAATGCTGCATACACAGAGGAAAAATTCATTTGCACAACTAGCCAGTTAAACAGTCATTGATTCATTGAAAACAAACATACTTTCCTTCACCATGTGGTTAAGCAATAATTATATTTGGAGATATACTTACATACATACACATATACATGTATATATTTACTTTCTCCTGTACTCTTTCTATTTCCCTTAGGTACCAGGACTTTTACACTTGAACTCTTGAAACTTCAACTTTCACCTTAGCCTTCTGTATTATTATATTGTATTACATAAAGATTTATTTTGTATTTTTTAACACTTCATGCATTATCTTTTAATCATTACATAAGGCCAATATATACCCAAACTAAATATACCTTACTACCCTTTTAATTTTATATTTTTGTGATATTCTTAACCCATTACACTTACTATAAAATCTGATATTAATAAGAAAAAGAAAAAGAAAAATTCAATATTAATTATATATTTCTAAAAAAGCTGGTATTAATTATAGGTTAATAAAAAGAAAAAAATGGCATGATGAGCATTAGTGGGATAAAGACATTTTTTTTCTTATCTTGCCAATTACTTTCTTGATCATTCTATGATTTCTGTTCAACTCTTTTGTAATTTCCAATATTGTGTACCCATCACTTTACAATATCTTGCAATTTTTGAAGTTATATTTTTCTTACAACACAATGCAAAATAAATAAAAACAACATATATATATATATATATATATATATATATATATATATGAAGAAATATAGTCTTAAAGTGTGCTATATTTATGGGATAAAGTGCACAATATCAGAGATAGAGCATGTGTAAATATAAAAGTGAACATAGAAGTCAACACTTGGAGGCGACAGTCTGTTTCATGCTAGATGCAATCGTCAGGCCTGACGATTGCATCTAGCATGAAACAGACTGTCGCCTTTTATATGTATATGTATATATGTAGACATATATATATATATATATATATATATATATATATATATATATGTATATATGTAGACATATATATATATATATATATATATATATATATATATATATATATATATATAAAGACAAAAGAAAAACTTTTCTTTACCAATATGTTTCATCCCATGAGGGATTTTATCACGGTACATGCGATCCAAGGTGGAAGTTGGTTGGAGTAAATAAACAAATTAGACACTGGTTTTGAAAATGACCAAAGATTTATTTTCATTTACAAGATATGAAAATGTCTCTGCTAAATTGTATAGTCTAGTGTTTGAGTGTATGGTGTACGAAGTGTGAAACGAAAGTGTGATAAGGAGTATGCTTAAGCCAGCTCACTGCTTGTTGGCTATTGGTTTCGGCTTGTTACGTTGATAGTTGTGTCCATTCTCTTTCTGTGTTTACAGGAGATCATTTTCACAGCCTAATGGTTGGATGGGCAGTCAGCCATACTCTCAGGTAGCCTCCATGATTAATTAGCAGAGGTTCAAGTAGGCCCTGATACCCCATTTCGAAGAAAGATAAAATGGCCCCCAGCCAGTAATAAACACGACTGGCACGAATTCGACGTGGACATCAGCGAGATCCTTAAAATAACATCAAGAGGCTCGGTGGATAAACGACTAACGACAATGTCCAAAATCATCATTAGTTATGCAGCAGGAAAATTTGGATATGAGGATCGGAAACGATGCAACACTTAGGGAAGGGATTAAACTTAGGAATATTAAAGATTACCTCCTCGGTTATCCATTGAAGCTGCTATCCACCAAAAAAAAAAAAAAAAAAAAAAAGCTAGTCCCCACTGCGGGCCATTTAAAAATAGTTCGCGCAGCTGATTGGTTGTACAAACAGCCAATCGGATGTGCGGAATACGTGGTCTTTCTTCGTAGAACTCTTTAAAAAGGCCAGAGTAACTGTTAGTGTTTTAAAAGTGAGGGGGAATCAGGGTTAGATCTCCCCTGATTGGGTCGATTTGGTGATGGGGAGTATGATGTTGAAAGACCCGAAACTCCCTGATGAACCAAGTCAAAACATCACTGACAACCCCCTCGGGCGCCTACTTAAAAGCGTATTTTTGAATTATGTGTGTGAAGTCTCTCTCTCTCTCTCTCTCTCTCTCTCTCTCTCTCTCTCTCTCTCTCTCTCTCTCTCTCTCTCTCTCTCCCCCTCTCTCTCCCTCTCTCTCTCCCCTCTCCCCCTCTCTCTCCCTCACTCCCCCCCTCTCTCTCTCTGTCCTGTCTGTTTTTCTCTTATAGCCTATATAAGGGAAACTCATGGACATAGATGTAGACATCTGTGGCAAGTGAAAGTCGTGTCGATAATGGCAAGCACTCTGTTATAGTTGTATTTGTGTTAAAATTTCTTTTGAGTATAGTGCGTCATGTGTGAGACTTAGCTAGATGGAAATTGGTGTGTAGTTAGAGATATGTTTTCTAATAATTGTATAAATTTGGTTTTAATTTGTTATCCTTAACTATGCGTAAATTGTGTTTTTCTGCTATAAATGTAAGGATTTTATTTTGCAATTTGTATTTATAAACAGAAATATAGTGGAAGAAAAATATTGTTAAGTTTTCAAAATTTTTAAATTTAAGGATACTCTAAAATATTCTTAAAGCTAACAGCGTAAGTAAAGGTAAACTCTGGAGGGTGATAACTGTTGTAATTTAATGCCTAGGAAGCAAAAGTGAGTAAATGTTGTTGAATTTTTATCATCTTATTTCTTAACATAATTATTATTTTATTTTAATTTGATAAATTATGTAAGTATTTATTTATTTTAAATAATAGAAGATCTGAAATTAACTATTTTCTTTTAATTTAAAAAATTATTATCATGTATGTTGGCTTGGGAAAGGAGTATTTCCTTTAAAAAAGGAGATATCTAAGAAAATCCAGAGTGTACATTAACAAGTTAATATGGAAAGCAGTTTTTGTTATAATTCATATTATCTATATACAGATATATTTTATTTACATCTGAATTTACACACACACACACACACACACACACACACACACACACACACACACACACACACACACACACACACAGTGTATTTAGGCAACAATTTATACATGTTTCATTAAAGATGACAGACAAAGTACTGCGATTAAGCTTTTTATTTAATTTTTCTTGTGTTCAAACAAATGTTTTCTTTTCTGGACACAGAGTGTGTAGAAACTGTCCAAATGTTCTGTAATTCTGAATGCTCTCAGTTATACTTTTAGCCATTACCAATTATTTTTACTTTTTAATTGGGTGTATGGGTTGTGTGTATGTTTCTAGACATAGAGGGATGTTTCTTTTAACACAGCATGTTGTGGCCGTGTTTGTAGTTAATATTATTTAGTGTTGGCTTTTTCTTTTTTATTATTAAGCCTTCCATTATTTTTAATCTTTTTTACATGTGGATGAGGTTATTATGTTTTCTACTGGTATGTTTCAGATGGAGTCTGGTAAGTTTGCATTTTAAATGGGTTCTGATGGTTCATCCCACCTTCATCCATCAAACCAAATATCCTCAAAAAATTATTACATGCATGCACAACCAAAGTCCCCTTCTACAACCATAATGGCAACATCTACACACAAACTAATTGTGTTAGTATGGGAAATCCACTTGGCCTATGCTTCTCCAATTATTAATGTCCCATGTAGAAAATATGATATTTAAACAGGTGTGTAAACCTAAGATATATGATGAAACTCTTAATCTCTAAATCAATGCTGTCACCACTGAAACATCCTACAAAAAACCCCTAATAACCATCAGCGCTGTAACATTTACATGACATCTTCAAGAGTGCAACATCATCTTATGCAGTATTATATTGGAATCTAGAAGATAGATGCTTGAATTTCTATTCACTGTAAGCAGTCAGCTATTGAACCCCATGCCATATGACCTTTTATGTTTGTCTTAACCACTGAGGCACTAACAAATACATTTTCCTAAATAAAAAGAAAATCCAAGATGCCTATTATTTAAGTTGATAATGGAAATTTTTCACTCTTTTTTTTCTATTGGTAAAGTTAGAAGCCGCATCAATGATACTTGTTTTTCTGTTTTGTCTTTTTTTTTTGTAAATATCATTAAGTCTGTCAGCTCAGCATGTATTTAGCATCTATTTATCATATATTTTATTTGTCTTCTCTTTCTTTTTTTAATTTATGCTTGCTATGTATTTTATATTGTTTGTTTTCTGAGCTTATCAGGTGTGAGTTATTGTGCTTTGGTAGTCATCAGAACATGTCACTTAGGGCTTGAGGAAGCCTCAAAAGAAATTTAAAAGGAAACATGCACATATGATTATGTCACTGATGGGAGTATTTTGTAACAAAAGAATTAAAAATAAAGTTGATGTTTTCTTAAAATTAGACAAATGTTTTTGCTATTTTGCATTGACAGAATGAATGGCAGAAGAAGGAAAAATGGATAAGCAAATAGAAAAAAGAAAAAAATGAAAGGAAATTAAATGAATCTGCTTAAATGAGTGAATGTTGAGAATAAGAACAAGAGAAGACAAACTGAAAAGATTGAATGAATGATTAAAAGAAAGAAAGAAAGTAAGAAAGAAAGAAAGACAAATTAACAAAAAGTGATTAGAATAGAAAATAAGATGAAAGAAAGAAAAAAAAAAAGTAAAAACTGAAAGAAGAATTAAGAATGACATAAACAGAAAAGGAAAGAGAGAGTAAATGAAGAAAATAAAAATATTAGAAAAAGAAATAATTTTGAATAACTGAAAGATCTCTCTCACTCTCTCTCTCTCTTCATTTTATCTATCTATCTATCTATCTATCTATATATATATATATATATATATATATATATATATAGATAGATAGATAGATAAAATTATATATATATATATATATATATATATATATATATAAATGTGTGTGAGAGAGTATGTGCATGTATATGCATGTATATACTTTTAGTTGAACATGTGAATTTATAATTATTTATACACACACACACACACACACACACATATATATATATATTATATTATATTATATTATATTATATTATAGTAACCTTCATGACTGAAGTGACTGTAAATTTCATGGCATCTGGAAGACATGCACAATATCCATAGAAATGAATAAAAAATATATTTATATCAATATATCAAATCTAAGATACAATGTCTTTAGCAATGATCCACATAATATATTCTAATAAATATAAAATTAAAAAAACATGGCTTCATGAAAAGAAAATGGCATCTGGTCACAATTGTAGCTATTGTGGAATGTCTTGACTTTCTTTGTACAATAAAGAATTAGAGTCTGGTGGAAGAAGATATCTCCTTCATAAATATCCTTATAATCCCTGGTCAGAAATTGAAAGTCAGGAATTATTAAAGGTTAGAAAAAAAGGAAAGAATACAGAACTGAAGTAAGAAAAAATGTTGGGAAAAGGATAAATGAAAACAAAAATTAGTAGAAAACAAAGGGATCAAATAGAATAAGAAAAGTGAAACAATTCAGAATTCAAAGCAGATAAAGGATTTAAAAAATGATTGCAGAAAGAATTGAATGGATTCTGAATGTAAATGAAGAACAACTGCTACAGAAATCTTTTTTCTATTGCAATACTTTTGCAGGATTAGAGGGTTTTTTATGTAAGCAAAGGACAAAGACCTATGTACCAAGCTTGTGTCTACCCTTGGAAAATGTGAAGAGCAAAAATGGAGGAAATCAATGGCTAAAGAAAATGACAAGAAAAGAAATAAAATAAAGTCCAATGGATGGAAAGAAAAAAAGGGAAGGAAAAGAATAAAAGTTTTAAAAAGTGAAATAAAGAAAAAAAGAAAAATGATACAAAAGAATGATAAAATCTTAATCTATTCATAAAATAAAAACAGTATTTTATTTGCAAGCTTTTTTTTATGAGACAATGTATAAAGAATCAATGTTTTTAGTGTTTTTTATTGCTTTTGATTTTTTTATCATTTTAAATTTTGCAATTTTCATTTGTCTTTATTTTATCATCAGATTTGTTCTTTACTCATCAGTTCCTAAAGATGTTTTACATTATTTTACTTTTCACTCTTTTGAAAAACCTACAATACAGAATTCTATACATGCTTTTTTTTTGCCCCTTTATTTTTTTCTTCCTATTTATTTACTCCCTGTGGTTTCTTTTATTTTCTGATTTGTTTGGAATCATTTTCTTTTTTCCCCTTTTTTATTATGTTCTTTCTCATTCTTTACTTGTTTTTTTTTTATTTTTCCTTCCTTGATTATTTTCATTTGTTTTTTCTCTTTTCCCTATATCATTTTTATTTCTCTTTATCATTTCTTCCTTCTGTACCTTTCTATATTTCTTTTCTTTTTTCTCCCACTTTTCTCACTTTTCATCTCTTTCAACTCTCTTTTTCACTTATAAAGTCACTTTATTTTTTATCCTTTTCTCTTTATCGTTTTTTCTTCTGTACATTTCTATTTATCTTTATTTATTTATCTCTCTTTCACTCTCTTTCACTCTCTTTCACTCTCTTTTCACCTCTTTCTTTTTTTCACTTACAAAGTCACTTTCTTTCTGTTTTTTCTCTTTTGTTTCCTCCTTTACTCACTTAAGTCAATTCCTAATGTTTACAATGACATTTGCCACACTACTACCAGAAAACCATGCCACCCCAGACCTGCTGTCTCACCTCAGAGACACCACCACAAAAATTCAATTAAGAATTCAGATCAAATCAGCAGATGTTTATTGATATCAGACAAAATAAATGAAGGCTGTAGTGGAAAAATGGTAGATCTTCATTTTAATGTTTGTTTAAGATGGCAGAAGAAAGGATATGAAATTATTCTACAGAATAAAACTACAGATTTTAGTTAACAGTTATTTAATCAACTTAAAATGAATTACCCATCTAAATAATTGTGTCATTTTCTTATACATTTATAAGTCTACCATTTAATCATGCAATGAATATTGACATCACATCTGGTCTGGTGCTTCTAGCATGTATTTAGAAATTCTTGATAAAATACAAGAAGAATCTGCAATGTTATTGGTCCTGACCTGAAATCTTGGCTTTAGTCACTTTCCCATCACCATAATGTAGCTTCTCCATGCCTTTTCTATAAATATTTTCATGGTAATTGTTCTGATGAGCTTTCCTCTTGGGTATCTAGACTTTATGAATTCAAGCACTGTTAGATTTGTGACAAAGTCTCATCACCTTACAGTTGAAATAGTTTGATGTAACTGTAACCCATTCTTTTCTTGTATTTCTTGATTGTGGAACTCTCTTCTGGCTTCTTGCTTTCCAGTCAACTTTGATCTTCAAAAAATTTAAATGGTTATCTTCTGTCTTCTTAATTCCTGTTTTTTTATTGTTATTTCTCTTTAATAATGTTTTTCATTTTCTCATTTTCTTTCATGCTCAGTAACTTCTTATGTCTTAGTGGCTTTATTGTCTTAAACAAGACAACGATAAATGATAAAAAAATGTTTATACTAAAGATAGTAAAGATAAACTCATTAACTTATAAATACTAAAAGAAAATCAGAAAAAAATTAAATTTTATGGGCACTTAGTTTCCTGTACTTCACAATATCCATATTCCATTGTAATTTCAGTTATTTTGTAGACAGTATGTCGAATGGAATATGTCTTCAAGAATAATTCTTCTTCTTCTTCTACATGCTGCGTCTTTTCAGAACATAGGCAATCATGGTTCTCCACAACTTTTTTTATCTCATGTGGTTCTTACAGGTTTTTCTAATTGTGACCTTCCCCCTAGTTCTGCCATCCATTCACACAAGCTTGTCAGGTAAGTCAGCTTGCTGCCTTCCCCTATCACTATCTTGCCCTCAATATGTACTGCAAGGGTTATGTTTTCCACGTCCTTCTTCCTCATTATGTGTCCAAGGAATTTCAGCTGTCTCTTCCTGATTTTCAATATCAGTGTTCTTTCTCTTGCCATTTTTTTCTTGGTGCTTACTACTTCTGTCCATGGAATTCTCAGTATCCTTCTGTATAATCACATTTCAGCTGCTTCTAGTTTTTCAATGATTACTTTCTATAAAAATAAAGGATGTATGAACAAGCATTTATTTATTAACTTTACCCTTAGATTTCTTTTTAAACTGAAGAAGAGCTAGAGATTCCTTACAATAAGGAATAAAGATAAACTATATTTTTAATACAGAGAAAAATAAAAGAATACTTTTAATATAGGAAGAAACGGCTGTCCAGTGCTTTCTGCATTCTGTTGAGGTTTCTTCTAGACTCAATGAATTACTTAATTATGATTATCTCCAATCCTCCTAATAATTTCTATCACTTGTATATCCTTGCTTGAACCGGCTTCTAATGCTCTGGATGGATAGTAGTTGTGGCTTGTGGAGGCACAGTCCTATGGGTAAGGAAGACTTGGATGAGTTCCACCATAGAATATGCGATTGAGCAGTGCTATATCAAGTTTAATTCGCTAACTCTTTGTCACCAAGGCCCGTTGGTATGATGTTTGCCTGATAACGTAACTGTCTGGGTTTCAATTCTTGGTAGTGGATGCGCACTGCTGATGTGTCCCAAATATTGGACAAAATGGCCGCCCAGTGCTTTTTGCATTCTGTTGAGGTTTCTTCTAGACTCAATGAATTACTTAATTATAATATATATATATATATATATATATATATATATATATATATATATATATATATATATATATATATATTCACCCCATGCAAGGCAGTAAAGCCACTAAGACACAAGGGGTTACTGAATGTGAGAGAATATGAGAAAAAACATTATTAAGGAGAGAGAACAATAAAAGAACTGGTATAAAAAAGACAGAAAATAACAACTGACAATGCATTTACATTTTTGAAGATCAAAGTTGTCAAGAAAGCAAGAAGCCAGAAGTGAGTTCCACAATCAAGAAATGTGAGAGAAGAAACTGTTAGGATAGAACTTATGGTATATATATATATATATATATATATATATATATATATAGAGAGAGAGAGAGAGAGAGAGAGAGAGAGAGAGAGAGAAAGTACAACAAATAAAATTAAATATTAAACTTACTTGTACCAACTCTGAATTTTGTGGAGATATTATCCACTAATAATAAGCTTCTTAGCTGATGACAATCAAAACCCCATGAAATGCAGTGTACACTGTATGAGGGTGACTTCTTATTAATAACAGCGTGTTTCTTTCTAGGTAAATTGACATCTGTTCAAAGAAAACTGTTCATCTTGTTAAAAAAATGTCATCAACAGCAGATACTGTTTCCCAGTCAAGTGTTTTTTCATGTTGGGGAACAAATGATAGTAAAATCAGGATAATAGGGAGGTTGTTCACACAGAGCAGACATTAAAACCAAGGACTTGTGTGCTGGAACATTGACCTGATGAAACAAAAAACTTTTCATCAGTTTTCCTGGGCATTTGGTCTTGATAGACTTTCAAATCTACCTCAGCAAGTGATGGTGTGGCCCTTTTGAGGATAGTCAATGAAAACAATACCAAAAAACCGAGGCCATCATGCTCCCTAAAGATGAAATGAAATTAGTATTCTTTGGAGCAGGTGAAGAGAGGTGTTTCTACTGCATGGATTTTCTCTTTGTCTCTGGCTCAAAATGATGAACCCAACACTCATTCTGGGTTAGGAAACATTCAAAGAAACCATCTGAATCAACCTCAAACAATGTCAGATTTTCCTATGACATAATCAGCCTGTGCACTTTTGATCAGATGCCAGAAGACGCCATGCCAAGTTCATTGTGCAGAATATTCTCAGCTCTTTCACGTGATATGCTAATAGCATTGGCTATTTGATTTATAGTCAATTGCCTGTCATCTATCACCATGTAGTGAATATGATCAATGTTTTCCTTAGTGGTGAGAGTTGCAGGATGTCATACTCAAGACTCTCTCTTCCATACCTAAATTCAGCTGCACACCTCTGCACTGTTGATAAAACTGGAGCATCATCCTCCTAATGTAGCTACACTATCAGCATGAATTTCCTTGGGGGACAAACCTTTTTCTGCAGGTACTACATAACAACACAATGTCAAATATTGTCTATTTTCAAGAGAATTTGCTACTAGTTATTTTTAAGTCTTCTTTGAACAGTCAGATGTCAGTTTACCTTGAAAGAAACAATGCAGTTATTAATAAGAGCTGAAATTAATACATGCAAGATTTCACAGATCTAGCATCACTTCATAGTCAGCCTATGAACTTTTCATCTCACCTTTGTACATTGTGTCAACTGATAGATTAAGCAGCAGCAGTCGCAGCAGTTTTGAATTTGGATGTGATTTCCCCTTCATTTTTTTCTAATAGTTCCATCCCTGAAATAATTACTACTTTCCCAAGTTAACAAACATGACTATAAAAATGTTCAAAAAAGTTAAAGGAAAATGGTTAAATTCATAACTTCATGTTATTCAAAATATATAACATAAATTAATCCCAAACTAAAAAAATTTAATTACTAATTTGCATTAAAAAAAATTCAAGAACATCACTTACTCACATTAAATTGTGTCACTTCATGTCCTCCATCACTTGTTTGACTTTTCAACCAAATTGATGAATATTTATGAGCATTTTTAAATTTAAAAATTTTGAAAAACCAATAACATTTTTGCATTTGTATATAAATACTTGATACAAAATAAAATCCTTGCATTTGCCTTGATAAAGTCCCTCAGAGGATAAAACGTGTCAGCTAACATAAGGATTCCTTTTGTCTTTTTTCATATTGTCCTTTTACAGATATACTCTATCTGAAATTTTTACACACACACACTCGCGCATGCGCGCACGTGTGTGTGTGTGTGTGTGTGTGTGTGTGTGAGCAAGTTCTAATACTAAAAAATGGGAACTGGTATCATAATTGCAAAAAATGGGAAATGAGCTGCAAAGAAGCCTTTTAATTCCTAAAAGTCTTCTATCAAATAAAACCTAAGATGATGTAGCTTAGATCATTTATATAAATATTGCCTTGCTGAAAAATGCCTGCATTTCAAGTTAAAAATCAAGTGATAAACAACAGACTACATTCTCCTTAGCACATCATTTCAAGAATAAATAAAACACAGCTTAAACATGGTTCTAAAGCTTTTCTAGGATCCCTATTTATTATGAATATAGAAAGGCAAAATTATATTCTAAAATTGTAAGAATGCAAATTGAGATCATGAAGTACTAAAAATGCACCTAAAACTGTATTTATCTATTACAGATATTGCCTGATTTGCAAAATCAAAATATCTTTTTCACCTTGAAAGCACAAATGCATCCTAATTTTAGCTTAAGTTAATCCTGATTATATAAATTAAGTCTTCATCAAATCTTATCTATTACAGTGTAAAATCTTTAATTCTACCTAATCCTGTTGTATTAAGCTGATGCCAACTCTTGTAACATTTTTTGGCAAAATCTTTTATTTGCATAAATTTATGACATCACTATGTCATCATTGGATTATTTCCCTTGGTTTTCTATTACATTAGCTTTTGAATAGTATATTCCATTATAAAAGATCAATTCCATCTTTCATTATATGAATTATTGAAGGAATATTTTAATATCTTAAACTTGTGGAACCAGACAATGGGTGGTTTGCATGAAATATATCTTAATCTGAAGAGGACATGTTTCACAAATAGGCAGCATATGCAAGAAATTGCCATCTTAGTTTCAATATCATTTGCTTCATTGCATTTTCAATATGAGAATAAGCATTATCATGCAGCAAGATTACCACATGACTTCCTGGATCAAGAAAACATCTTTTCTCTTTCAATGCAGCATTCAAATAAGCCAGTTCCTTGCATTGTACAGTAATAGTTTCTCCAGGTCCCAGATCATATAATAATTCAGCTTGTTCCATCGTTATTTAGTAAGTTAGTATATACATTATGCTCTGTCATTACCTCAGATAAATAATGGACCATTCTATTCTGATTGCTAAGGAAAACAGAAGAAAATATATATCACAGATGCTGTTTGGTTTTAGTAATAAAAATAAAGCCTGCATAAGAAAGAAAGAAAGAAAAAAAGGTGATAATGCTCTCAGGCATTTAATGTCTGTTTAACTGAAATGGAAAACCTTGTCAATTTTGAATCTTTACATTTGTACACTCACTCTTATTTTTTAAAATAATGATTTACATTCATATTTATGGTGATTTTCTAAGTGTAGCTTAGATGATGCACAAGGCCGAAAGTATGGGGCATCCAGTGAGAATCGAACTCACTATTCAGTCGTAACTGATTTAACAAAATGGTGATTTTCTAAGCATAGATTAGATGTGGCACAAGGCTGAAAGTATAAGGCATCCAGTGAGGATCAGTCATAACTGATCTAGTGAGACAATCTTGCTAACCATTATCCACATTGAAGTGCCCCTTACATTCATATTTATGATTATTATTACAATATTTTATTAAAGATATTAAGTACAAATGTTTAACAATGGAAAAGGGGATTTCCACAGGTATTTTATGGTTGTGGAACTCACAAGGAGCTTATTCAATCATTAACTTGTGAATTATACTTCCTCAGAAAATTCAAATAGGAAAACCATGTAATTTTCATAAGATACTGCTAGTAAAGAATGCCCTTTGAATTCAGTCAAACACAGATTATATTGATGGCTCTCATGGATCAACCTAAGATTTTCCTCATTTTGGATTCTTGTAATACATTGATTTTTTTATTGCTAGTGACTATCCTGTCCTAAAATGACTTTTTCTATGTCAAAGAAGAAGATAAAGATAAATGTTTAAATCATGACAGATGCTCCATTGCATAGTTTTGTGTGGAACTCATATGACTGCTTGTTGTTATTGATAATCCCATCCCCCCAACTGGAACTGAAAACAGAGATACAGTTTGATTTCAGTGAGGAAAAGAAAGAAAGAATATTTCAAACTGGAAAGCCATGTCCCTTCCTTTCTTATTTGACACATATGTTACGCCTTGCAAATACCTCATAAATAATAGACTATTTCATTTTGATCACGAGAAAAGACATATCAGAGATGCTGCTTGGTTTCAGTGAGGAAAACAAAGAAAGAAAGAAAGAAGGGGAGATAGAAGAGGTGATAATGTGCTTAACGTCTTTTTTGGTGAAATGGAAAATGTTGTCAATTTCAAATCTTTTCAATGCCCTGCCAATAGCTTATAAATAATGGACTATTCTGTTTTGATTGCATGGAAAGATGGAAAAGACATATCAGAGATGCACCTTGATTTCAGTGAGAAAATGAAAGAAAGAAAGAAGGAAAATATAGAAAAGATGATAAACACTCTCATGTGATTGATGTCTGTTTCAGTGAAATTAAAAAGTTGTCAATTTCAAATTTTTCATTTGTACCCACTTCTTAAAATAACGACCATCATTCATATTTATGATTGTTATTGCAATATTTTGTTAAAGTTGTTAAACTCAAATATTTAACAATGCAATGGGGGAGGAATTCTACAGATGCTTTATTGCTCTAGAATTTTTACTGGAAATACAAATATTAACAATGAAAATGAAAAGAAAAACGCCCAATGTTTCATAATGTCTGTGGTATGGTAAATTCTGTTTCTTTTGTTTTACTAGAATTTTATTTAGGTGGGTAAATGTAATCTTCCATATCTCTGCTCCTTGCTGCTTTGTTGCTTCTGGCATTATCCAATCCCATGATGTTGCTTAGAATGTGTCACAACAAATTTGGATAAAAAATATTTTTATTTCATATATCTTCTAATCGACTTGTTTGTTCTAAATTGTGTCATATACTTTTTCTTGTTTGAAGTATCTTGAAATTATCTTTATTCAAACTGAAAAATCAATATTTTATTCCTAGTTTTGTTTATTTCTTTTGTAGTTGTTAAGTGCAACCAACCTTTTTATTCATTATAAAAATTTATATGCACATTATTTTATTCTTTTAAAGTCGGGAAGTGTATTGTGCAAAGAGTCTTTCTTGCTTGCACAGGACTTTATACATTAAAATTATTAAAAAACTATTGAAAGCAGACAATTTTTTAAAATCCTGTTCTATGAGTGTCATATACTTCAAACCCCCTTTCCTCCCAGAAATTGCAACTGTCTCTTTCTGATTCTAAGTAAAAGTGTCCTTTTTGTTTTCATTTTCCTTAAAACTTCCTCATTGCTCATATGTTCTGTCCATGTTATTCTCAGCATCCTTCTGTATAATCACAGTTGCCTTAAGTCTCATTTTCATCTGCAAAGAAATTGTCCAGCATTCACTGCCTTATAGGAGGATCGATATTAGATAGCAGTTCAGCACTCTTTTCTTTGATTCTAACACTAATTCTCTTTAAAAAAATTTAAGAAATCATAATATATTTTTTTCTTTTTTCAATGTTCTTATATTTATGTCAAATTTTTTAAATTTTATTTTCAGATTGAAGTTGTAAAAGTGTGCCAGTCAACCTGAGTAAATGTTTCTCATCATTTTCCACCTGTTCCTGCAGGCAACCTCAACAAGCAGTTCAAGTATTTTAAGCTCTTAATTTCCTTCTGGTATTTCTTCAATTCATTAGTCTCTTTTGTTATTTCTTTGTGCTCAATGGTTGATTTTAATTTGCTTTAGTTATTTATTTATTCATTGTTTAATTGCAAATCTTAATAGCAGCCGGTCCTCTGACAAGAGAACAAATGAGCATAATCAAATAGGGAAAAAAAAGAACAATAAAACTAAAGGTAGATATTTTTACCATACTTCATATTACAATCATACATTTCCTTAAAATTTAATGAGAACCTTTTGGGAGGTGTATTAAAATCTAGATTAGATACTGAAAAAACTCTTATTTCCATACAGAATTAAAAGTTGACATTTAATATTACCTTCCTTTTCTGACAGTGTGATAGGTTATTTTTTAGTGCAACCATGTCACTACTGAATGTGATACAAAGTCAAAGTTTAGAGTTGATTTACCAACAATACTAACCCTCCTCAGCACTTTCCCTTTTGGGATTCCTCAGGCACTGGGCAATAAACCCAGCTCCCTCCTGAAGGAGAGGTACTGCCTGGGGGAAAGGCCCTCTGGGGCTTGGGCTTAAGATTTTTTATCCTTCCTGATTCCTGAAAGTGCCAAGATAGTCTGTAAGTTATAAAAATAAGAACCATTGTGCATTTTACAAAGATAAGTGATAATGGAATTTTACTTATAATTGTAATGTTTAGCTTACGTTTATTGAGAGATATTTTGAAAAAAATGTTGTCAAGTGAAATATCTGCTTATTTGTATGTATAACCATTTTGTTTTGTACCTAGGATCAGAGTGTAGTATCTGCATGATCTTCAACCCTTCTGAGTTAGAATCAATTACACTTTTGGACTAAGAAACCAACATAATAATATTAAATAGGAAGGAATTTTGAAAAGTAAGAGAGAAGAGGAAAGGGGGAAAAGTAGGTGTAAGTGGAGAAAGGTAGGAGATAAGTTAATTAAAGAAAAATGGAGTGAAAACCAGGTGAAAGAAAAAAGTGTATGTAGAAACAAATATAGTGTGGGAGGGGATAGCAATGGAAGACAAGACTTGATATCAAGAGACAATGAGCCAAAGATTGACGCTCACATGATATATTCAAGGCTAGAGGGCCTGAGGCAAACAGTGAGTAACTTATCGAATAAGCTTGTGGAAATGAATGGCAGAACTGTGTGAGATAGTAAGTAGACAAACATTGTTTAGAACTACAAAGGATAGGAAGTTGTGAAGAGCCATGATTACCTACATCCTGAAAAGACCCAAAACATAAAAGAAGATGAGCAAAAGATTAAAAAATTGGGTTAGGATGGAAAGGTATAAAAATTTGTGATACATTCAAATTCTTTATGGAGGGAAAGACCAAAAGAAAGATAAAAGAGAGGATGTATTAGAAAATGTTCGTGCATTCATTATTCCTTTTTCACATATGAAACTAATCTATTTTTATGACATTTAGATAAAAAGCCTAGATGAGCACTGAACATTGGTAGGGATAAGGGAGAGAATGCGAAAATACAGGGAAAGAATAAGAGAAGAATAGATGCAGAGATAATGAGTAATCTTAGTTGACAACATCCATGGAATTTCATTTATGATTCATCTATAATGCATATTTCTTTATAATTTTATTTTTATTAGAAAGTATAAAAAAACATCATTTAAGGTGATTTTCTAAACATTACTTAAATGTATAGGACACCCAATGAAGATTGGACTCACTACTCTGTCATAATTGTTATAGCAAGACAAATTTGCTAAGCATTACACCACTTCAAGGTACCCATACACACCATTTATGTATATGTAATAATTTATCCCTCTATCTATCCATATGGCATAGTGGTTATTGGTGTAGTGAATTCCATAGAGTTTCATATAAGAAAACATAAACCATAAAGTTTCATATAAAAGACATAAAAAATAAAGTTTCATATAAAAGACATAAAAAATAAAGTTTCATATAAAAGACATAAAAAATAAAGTTTCATATAAAAGACATAAAGAATAAAGTTTCATATAAAAGACATAAAAAATAAAGTTTCATATAAAAGACATAAAAAATAAAGTTTCATATAAAAGACATAAAAAATAAAGTTTCATATAAAAAACCATAAATCATAAAATTTCATATAAAAAACATAAACTATAAAGTATTATATAAAAAGCCATAAATTTTTGCATAAAAACATAAACCATATATATTTCATATAAAACCATAATGTTTCATATAAAAAAATATAAAACAATAAAGTTGCATATAAAATACCATAAGCCATAAAGTTTCATATAAAAGACATACACCATAATGTTTCATATAAAAACACTGTAAAGCATAAAGTTTCACATAAAAACATAAACCATAAAGTTTCATATGAGAAAACATAAACCATAAAGTTTTATATAAAAAACAGAAACTATGATGTTTCATATAAGTGAGTACGTATTCAGGAAATTACTGATTTTCTATTTTTACAATTAAAATTGATTAATGATTTTTATATTTAACTTTATTTAACTTTTAACTTTATTATTTTATTTAGATTATTTTTAATTCTTTTGAAAATATTTAGTGTTTCTGAAAGATAAAAGTATTATTCAACATTTATTGTGTTTGTTTTTGTAACAATTTTTCCATTAAATATACTGATGACAAGCCAAGAAATTAGTTTTTCTGTTTTCTCTTATTTCAATAAAGATTTGCATCTTTTAGTTTTTTATGAATTTGAATTGATATTTGCAAAAATTGTAAGTCATAATTGCAATAGGAAACGGGGAAAAGATTGTAGTTTGTGACAATTTTATTCCTTGATTAAAACAAATAAGATTCACTTCCTTATTTACACACAACATATAAAATTAAGGGGAAAATTGCATAGCTAAAAAGAAGAAAAAGATTTTGAATAAATAATAATAGAATTTTAAACAAATAATAAAAACCTTAATTCTTCATTTCATTTGGTATGCGAGATAATGACAGTGGCTCATTGGAAAAGCATATTCTTTCAGAACATTCTTGAAATCACATATTTATACCATATGCCAACAGAATCATTCATATATGTCGCACTCACCAAATCTTCATTCTTCTATGTGTTGTGTCCCTTCAGTACATTAGCTCTCCATCCACAATTTCCTGTCCTTTGTCCCTCTTAATAAATTTTGTCCGTTTGTTATCTCTCCTAAAACTTGTTTCCCCATCCTCAAGGTCGTTATGTAAGTTATAAATTGTTTTCCTTTGTTCCTCTTGCCTTCTATATGTTCTGTGAGTATCAAATTTTCCAAGCCCTCTTCCTCATTGTGCCCCAGAAATTTAACTACCTCTTGCTGATGTTAAGTATAAGTGTCCTTTTTGCTTCCATTTTCTTTAAAACTTTGTCTTTTCATGGTATTCTCAGCATCCTTCTGCAGAACCACATTTCTGTTGCTTCAAGTCACTTTTTCTGTGAGATTGTCCAGCATTTACCACCATATAGGAGGACTGATATTACATAGCAGTTAAGTACTTTTTTCTTTGTTTCTAATGAAATTTTCCTGTTCCTTAATACTTTGCTTACCTTTTTGAAGGCATCATTTGCTATCCTAATACGCCTTCAGATTTCAGTGTTGCACTTTCCGTCCTCTTTTAAAACACTTCCCGGATATTTAAATTGTTGTACTTGTTTGATTTTGGTATCTCCAATTTGTAATTTGTATATTGGACTGTTCCTTGTGCTAACAATCATGCATTTTTTCTTCTTGCAATTAATGTTTAGTCCTTTCTTCTCCCTTTCCTTCACTAGCTTCTGTAAGATTTCTTGTAGTTTCTTTTCTGTGTCTGCTATATCTAATGTTGTTAAGGTTGTGGTTGTAAATAATTGTTGTGGTAGGATCCACCTAATTTGCATAGTGGAGTACCGACGATATAAATATGGTTAGTACTGGGAAGACATGAGAGGCGAATCAAGAGATTCAACTAGAGACTCTGCCCGACTGCGACTTAGTCAACACATTCTCCAGGAACGGTCTTCCCAGGAATATACAAAAGACTATATGTAAATATTGTGTACACTTTCTTGTTTCAATACATTTTGTTCTAAGTACATTTTGTGTTGCATTATTATTCCATGCATTAGTCAAGTTTCAACAATAATAAATCCTGGTAAGAATTCTAATTCTTTCAGAATCATCTCACTGTAAAGTCTAGTGAGAAGACACATCCTTCTTTTAAATTCTGCAAATGAATTTTAATTAAAATGCATTTGCATGTTATATTTATATATAAATTTAAAGATTTAAATTTTCTATCTTTGTAATTATTATCATTTTATAGATCTATTTAATTATACATGGAAGAATGATAGGATATATGTTTGTCAGGACAGAGGTGAGTCAAACTTTAAAAAGTCATTTTACATCAACTGAGTTTCCTTGAAATTACAAAGCCAAGCAAAGCTTGAATTATGATGCCATGGAAGAAAAAACAGTAGTTTAACTAATTAAAGCAAAAAAAAAAAAAATGACGAGAAGACATTTTTTAAAACAAGCAGAAATAAAAAGTTATTTCTGTTGGACCATACTATCAAGGATTTTTCTGAATTTCCCATCAGTACAATGTCATTTGTATAGTATATCTTAAGGTTATGTCAGCTGATAATAAATCTTGTTATATCTTCTTATTTTCTTAGAATTATCTCAATGTACAGATTAAATAAATCCAGTAGAAAATCACATCCTTGTTGTACTCCTGTTTTTATATCTATATCTTCACAAAATTCTTCTCTATTCACATACAGATTATTTATTCCCAGTATAGGTTACTGATTACTTGAATATCTTTTTGGTATAAATCAAGCACTCCTAATATTTCAAGCAGCACTTCATGCCATATCTTGTTAAATGTTTTTGTGTAATCTAAGAAAATGGGTATAGATTATTCTCCATTTGTATTTCTCACTCTGTGTGTACATATGTGTGTATGTGTGTATGTGAATTATTACATGAATATGTGATTATGATTCTCTGTGCCATTTCTATAAATATTTTCATCGTATTTGTCCTGATGAGCTTTCCTCTTTGGTACCTAGACTTTATGAATGTAAGCACTGTACTAGATAGCAAGGTTTCATCATTTTACAGTTAAAATGGCTGCTAGATGTAACCATAAATTCTATGCTTACAGTTTCTTCTCTCACACTTCTCATTTGTGGAACTCTCTTCTGGCTTCTTGCTTTCCTGTCAATTTTGATCTTCTGTAGAGTGAGTGGCCATGGTTAAATGTAAATAAATGGCAGAACTGCCCAACAAACAGAATTAACAAAATTTGTAATAAATAATTATTAGAAAAAGGAAAAAAAGGAACAAGATAAAAAAATAATATAAAGCAAGCAAACAATATATGCAAGGCAAATCAACAGTAATATGTCGAAAAAAGTTCACAAACTAAGAATTGAGGTTTATATACAAGAGCAAAGTTGATGAAACTGAGAACCAGTCTATTTTATTGGCTAGGAAGAAATTACAGCATGCATTTGGGTGATTTTGCTTATAAATTGGGGAGGGGGAAGTACCATTCCTAAAACAAGATTAGAACTTACATCTTCAAAAATTTAAATGCAATGCTGTAGTTTAAATTTGAGTGACTGGCCTAAATTCCTTAGTAGGCACTAATCCTGAGTGACAAAGTGTAGATGTTGTATTTGTCGTATTGTCTGGTCGTTTGTAGACTAACTTCCTGTTCTCACCCCACACACCGTCTTTTGTACACTGCATATTTATATTTTCTCAAATCTCGTGGTCGCCATGATTTTGCGTTAATTTGTCAGCATAAAAACAATATGGTTTCCCCATGAGATTCCTTTTACGTACGGACGTCCATGAGGTAAGTTTTTTTTAAAAAAATTACACACCCCCCCTGATCTCATGATCACATCTCATGTTACATAATCATCCATCCATCTTTGCAATCTCTGCAGTGTTTGGGGCTGAGCCTCATGAGAACTTCTCCCACTGTCTCCATCATTCTCTGAATCCTCCTGAATCACTCTAAGGTCAAGAACATGTCTTGGCATACCATCCACCTCAACATTGTTGCATGACTGCACCCCGGTAACCATTCCTCTTGTCCATTTTGTCATGCAGCAGGCTCCAGTTGGCTTGACCCAAACTTCCTCTCCAATCCGTATAGATTCAGGCCCGTCAGAGTGTGTTAAACATGATCTAACTCTAGGATGTCTCCATTGGTATGTGTAAATTGCTCTGTGTGGCACAGTGTCTTCACATTGGCCAGATTTAGGTGACATATTATACCAAAATACCGCTTCGGCAGGCGATATCCCTCGTCTCTCGGCAATGACTTTTATAGTTCAGTGGTTTCATTCTGTGATACCATTTCCGCTAGGCCTGTACGCTGCTCTATAATATTGCCTAGTGTTCCATCTGGCCAACATCTTCTGAAACACTTCTGAATGGAACGCTGCCCCATTGTCCATGAGTACAACCGGTCCACGCTCAAAAGAAATCTCCTCCAGCTCCTTCGCAATGATGTCTGTTGTTTCTTCTTGAATCTCCCTTCAAATGGCGAACCGGCTAGGGTCACAATCAACTATAGTCAGGTACGTTTCACCTCTATAATGAGTTACATCGATAGATAACCTGGTCCAGTTGGTGTCTACTTGGACCTCTCCTAATTCGTGAACATTTGGCAACGGTTCGATCGATTGACAACGATCGCAGCTTCTAACCACTTTCTGTACAGTATCTCTTGACACCTCCGGGTAGACTTTCTGTACCAGATATAGTGTTCTGTCCACTCTTACATGATGCAGTCTGTGCAACTCCTTGACCTCATCTCAGCCTGCATGGCACGTCGCCGTAATAGCTTTCTCTACTTTCAGCCAATTCCTTTTCACTCTTGTTAGAGCATCGGCCTTATTTCTGTCAGAGGCCATGAACATTACACTCAATTTTAAGTTAAATTCATCAATCATTTCCCTCAGAATCAAAAAAAATTGCATGATAAGTAGCTCTGCCACTCCTTTTGTATGGATCCTTTTTTCATCCGTTATCATTAGACTGATCCAATCTCTTTTAGACCCCATTTCAATGCGAGGTTTACACCCTTTATCGTAGCATCCAACTCAGCAACATTGATATGGTTGTATTCATGTTTCTTTCTTAACCACGCCGCATCTTTGACTATCCCACCATCAATCTCAATACATACACCAGTGGCCATACTGCTTGCATCGCACCATACAATGCCCTTTTCCAATTTGGGAACATGCCATCTCCCTCGAACTGGATCATGGTGTCAAACCTCTTCCACAAGTTTAAACAACAAAACTTCTTAAAAATACTGTGGTTAATTTGAAATATTTTTAACAATTCATAAAATTTTCATGAACAGTACAAATCAATTTCCAATGTACAAATCTCACTGATTTACTCATGGATATATTTTGAAATTTTATTGACTGTTAAAAATTTTCAAATTGACCATAGCTTTTTTAAGTATAGGGTTGCCATGATAATGACCTTAACTTAGATTTTTTTTTCAGTCATGATGATGGTAATTATAATATTAGCCATTTCCTTATAAGAAGGCATTCATTAACTAAATAACCAGTGCTACTATCAAGTTGACATTTATAAAATCTTTCTCTTAAAACAATTTTTTAGGAAAATAATTTTCTCAATTTTACTGGTATACTTCTTTCCGGTATTGATGTTTCCTTCCTAATATTTTCTTTGAAGGAGAGTGGAACAGCTACATCTTGATGATGTCATTATTTTCTCTTTGAGTTACATGTGATATCCATTTTAAAGTTGAAAGTCCTCAAGTAAAGTGATTTCTGTTATTTTATAGTTTTTTGTTTGTGATTCTGTAGCACCAGTCTACAAGGTTTGAAGAAAAATGATCTTCTCTAAGACCTACAGGGTTCATTTGTTGGAAGTGCTCTCATAAAAGGAGCAAAATATCAACAAGGAAATATAAATTTTAAACATCCAACTGGTTTTCATGTAATCCATCTTATATATTATGTGTCATAAAATATGGAATGTAAATTTGCTAATTGTCATGTTCACTGTTGTTAAGTTTCTAATGAATAGAAAATAATGAAAAAGTTTACAATTGCTTGTTAGGTTTTTCTTTATTTTTTAATCAAGCAAGGCAATAAAACCACTAAAATGCTGTGTAAGAAAATGAGAAAAAAAATGTCATTAAGGAAAGAGAACAATAAAAGAATATTTTTAAAAAGACAGAAAATAACAATTGATATTGCATTTACATTTTTGAAGATCAAAGTTGATTGGGAAGCAAGAAGCCAGAAGAGAGTTCCACAAGCAAGACATATGATAGAAGAAACTGTTAGCATAGAATTTACGGTTTCATCTTAGCCATTCCAACTGCAAAGACCTTGTTGCCAATCTACTATTTTGCTGAAATTCATAAAGTCTAGATATCAAGAAGAAAAGGTCATCAAAACAGAAGCTATGTTATTGTTGAAACTTGACTAATGCATGGAATAATAATGCAACACAAAATGTACTTAGAACAAAATGTATTGAAACAAGAAAGTGTACACAATATTTACATATAGTCTTTTGTATATTCCTGGGAAGACCGTTCCTGGAGAATGTGTTGACTAAGTCGCAGTCGGGCAGAGTCTCTAGTTGAATCTCTTGATTAGCCTCTCATGTCTTCCCGGTACCAACCCTATTTATATCGTCGGTACTCTACTATGCAAATTAGGTGGATCCTACCACAACAGTTATGGTGGTTGAAAAATGACTGAAGCCGAGATGCCAGGTTAGGACCAATAACATTGCAGATTCTTCTTTGTATTTTTATCAAGAATCACTAATTACATAGCACAAGCACCAGACAAGTTGTGATGGCAATAGTCAATGCATGGCTGAATGGTAGACTTATAAATGTGTAAGATAATACTTAACCTATAACAGTATAGACTACTCTCTTGTTTTCTAATGTAGAGGAAAAATTATTATAAAATACAACAGCTAAGTGACCTGTAAACAAGAAAGTGCATCTGCTTGTAAAGATATGTGGATAAAAGATTAAATAGAGAAGCAAAGAGCAGTTTGTGTGTGTGTGTGTGTGTGTGTGTGTGTGTGTGTGTGTGTGTGTGTGTGTGTGTGAAGTGCTGTCTAAAAGTGAAGGGAATTTGTACGGTGCATGTGAACTCTGTAGTAATGACTTGGTCAGCAGTATCCTTTGTGAACAAAGAGCACAAGGAGACTACTTCAAAGGAAACAGTGGAGACAAAGCTTTAGGGTAAATATATTTATCATGATCAACTTCCTAATACTTTTGAGGAGTGCTTTGTATTTTCCCAAAGTGAAGACCACCAGTTGAGAAAGAAAGAAGACAAAGATCAAATCTGATGTAGTTAATTTTATCTTGCAAATGTTTCAGAAGACTGTATATGAAATTATAACTAAAAAATAAAGAAAATTAAGAAAAAAGGCTCAGCATGAAAGAAAGAAGACTCAACAAAAAAGAAAGATTCAGCAAAAAAGAAAGAAAACTCAACAAGAAAGAAAGAAGATTTAACAAAAAAGAAAACTCAATAAGAAAATAAGAAAGCAAGAAAGAAAGAGTTTCAAAAAGAAAGAAAGAAGACTCAACAAAAAAGAAAGAAAATTCAAGAAGAAAGAAACAGTTTCAACAAGAAAGAAAGACCCAACAAGAAAGAATGAAAAAAGAAAAGGATGAATAAACAGTTGAAGAATCAAATCCATTTTAGTTAATCAGGTAAGGATATAATTCAACCCTACCTGCCCCTCAAAAGACATTACTACCACCACCACAGCTGTGAAGCAGCACTTCTAAAATGGCAGGTGTTGATACATCAAGTGCTGGGTATATTTGATGGCCTTTCTCTTTTTGCAATAGAGAGATGAAAAAGAGATTGAAACTGAGCCAATTTTAATGTGATAAGCAGCAATTAAGTTCAACAAGTGAAGAGGGAGGAAGTAGTAATAATCTGTTCATATGAAATGTGCCAACCACTGAGCATGAGGGAGATAAACTGGATTTTAACTCTGAGATCAAGATTAAAGGAATGTTGTCACGGAAGGAGAAATGGGTCTAAGAAGGGTATGCTTAAATTTAAACCACCTTACTATTTAATTTTTATTTGATTTTATTTTACTTTTACTTTTTTTATCAGATGAAAATATATGAAAATTAAATGTATTATATTGTATAAAAATCAGTACATATTGGGTAATGAAACAGATTATTTATTTCACTCTCTTTCAATATATATGTATATATATATATATATATATATGTAGGTTCTACTCTATTCAATCTATCAGTGATTTTGTTTAAATCATGTTTCTGTGGGTAATATTCATATATATATATATATATATATATATATATATATATATATATATATATATATATATATATGCACACACACACACAATTAGTGAGAGAGATGATGTATAGTGTAATCAAGTGAATACCACAAGGTTATTTTTCAGAGACTACTTTTGAAATGCATTATGATGGTGTTTGCTAATGTGCAGTTGCAAGCTATTATTTGACTCTCACCAAAAGTTGAAATCTTCTGAAGATAACTTTTAGCAAGCAAAGATATTTATTGATATCATCACATTGTGTGAAACTTGACATAAATTCTTTGTAGTGTTGATGCAGCAAAATACCTAAATAATAGAAGATACCATGAAATCCTTTTTTGTTTATGAAATGATTGAAGTAAACAAAAAGAAAAAAAAGAAAAAGGATAAACAGAGAAAAATACCGAAAAATAAAAAAAAAGAGATTAATTTCAGCTATTGTTCAGTAATGCAATGGAGCTGACAATATTCAGTGAACAAATTTTTTCTTTACTAAAATAGATTTTTTTAATCAGTATCACCTCTTGCAAGTCACTAAGATACAAGGAGTTACAGGGCGTGGAAGAATTAGGCACAAAACATTAATAATAAGCAGGAAGAGAAAAGAATAATCAAGATGACAGTAGATAGTAATTGACATTGCATTTAATTTTTTGCAGATTAAAGTTGTCAGGAAAGCATGGAGCCAGAAGGGAGTTCCTCAAGTGAGAAGTGCAAGAAAAAAAACTGTTAGGATAGAACTTACGGTTACATCAAGCAAGCTCATCTATAAATTGATGAAACCTCATTGCCAGTCTTATAGTGTGCTTAAATTCAAAAACTCTAGGTACTATAGTGAAGAGCTCATCCAAACAATTACCATGAAAGTATTTATAGAAAAAGATATAAAGAAGCAACCTTACAGCAGTGGGAAAGGTACTGAAGCTGATCTGCCAGATCATGACCAATAATATTGCTAATTCTTCTTTGGATTTTATCAAGGAGCTCATGGTAAATAGCAGGGGCACCAGACTATATGTGGCAGCTGTAAGGGGGCAAAACAATTTGTTTTGATTCCTTTCTCACATGCTTCTTGCTTTCCTTCATTCTTTCTCTTTTACTGTGCTTCATTCATCCTCTTTCTCTGTTCATTTGTCGAGTTGCTTGATACTTTGTCAAAGCTTTTTTGCCAACTCATTTCCCATTGACTCATATAGCCATTTTTCTACACACAATTCCCTGTTTTTTTCACCACCCATTATAATTATGGATAAAGCAGGTAGCATCCATTATGACACAATTCTTTTACAACAGCAATATTCTAATCATGGACGAATGGTAGACTTATAGATATGTAAGATAGATTCTGAAGACAAAAATTGTCTTGTACATCACAGTGAACCAACTTTCTTAGCAGCTGATCTAGCAATGGATTCAATATAGTTTTTCCACTTCATGTCAGCTGAGAACATTAACCTGAGTAGGCACAATGAGGTTAGCATCAGCCATTCTGATCAAAGGCAGAAAGGGGTCTCTCAGATGATTAATAGAGAGAAGTTTAGTTTTGGAGATGTTAAAATTAACAAGCCATCTTTTGTTCCTGTTAACAATTGTTTACTGTTGAATAAGGTAGAAGTAACAGGATGGTCTATTCTAATAGTTTCTTTTCTTGCACTACTTACCAATTTGTTAACAATTTTACTGACCTTAATAAAATTTTGCTTGATTTTGTTTAGCAGCATATCAACCTCTATGGGTTATTTAATACTGAGATCTAAATAATTTGGACACAATTTTATGGCTTCAACTAAATATATTTAGTATGCCTTCAACTACAGATAAAATGTATTGCTGGTCATTTTGCTTTAAAAATATACTGTTGGTAATTTTACTATAAATACTATTGGTATTGTTGGTCCTTTTTTATATAAAAATGTATTGCTGGTATTTTTATTATAAAAATGTATTTTTATACTTTCATAGTGTTTTTTTTGTTCAATATTTGGCCATATCTAGGACCCTATCAGGTGCTACCACTTTGGGTCCAGGTGGAACTGGGAACAACAGCAATTAATAGGTGGTTCCATGCTCCTCAAAACCTTCAAACTCCAGATCAGAGGCCTTGCTGCCAGATGTAGTTTATGTCATACCCAGGACTCATCTTAAAAAGATATTTTGTTAGTTTTTTAATGACTTACATACACCCTTTTGTTCATTTCCCCACTTTTTTTTTTACTAATGTTCATTGCATACAAAGTTCAAGAGCTACTCAATGTAGAAGGTTACTGAAGGAAATTGTTGTGTGATTGGTAAGAATAAGAGGTAAGAGGTATAGTTTATGAGGATATGTAGAAAGATAACAGTTACCTCTTGACTTAAACAGGCTAAGATTGTAATGGTTTGAAAAGCATCCTCTAGAGAGTTGGTTCCACAAAGCTACAGTTTGTGGGAAGCTGCTTGAGTGGGACTTACTAATGGAATAGCAAAAGAATGAGGGTGGTTTGCATCAGTGTACATGGGATGGCAGGTCTTAGCTGTGAGTTAGTGGAACTAATGAATGTAGCTAAGGAATGTAGTAACAAATGTTTTTTCTGTGAGGAAAGAGGTTGTAGGGTGGAAAATAATTTATCACCTACAAAGCCACATAGACACTAAATAATAATTTTCCGGAATGTGGCAGGCAAAACAAAGACCAGACTGAAAATGATGAATAACGTAACTTTCAGCTTATAAAATGTAGGGTAAATTTTCAAGACTTAAGAAAAAAATACCCACTTCATAAATAAATATTGCAATCAAACATCTGAAACGATGTATACACAAGAAGTTTTATTACCATATCTCTTCATGATGTAGATAATGATGATTCTAGTGTTTTTTCTTAACTATCTGTAATTTACCATAAATTATTGGGAAATATAGTGGAGTGGTTTCCCCTTGCACGAAGAGAAAGATTTTAAAGTTGGAATTTTCAGAACCTTTCTCTTCATGCTTCAGTTTAGTCAAAAGGTTTACCAATATATAATATATATATCATAAATATATATAATAAATATCATCAATCTGATTGCCAATATTGTCATCATTTCATTAACAGCCTATTAAATCTACATTACATAAGAAGCAGACATGGACCATCTTTTGTTTTAATCATATATATATATATATATATATATATATGTATGTATATATAAAAGATATGATATATATATATATATATATCTGTGTAATTTGGCAGCAATTTTTCTTTTAAACATGTTGTGTTGAATGATAAAGACAACATAGTCCTACATATTTTCTTTTGAATTTTCTCATATTTTCTAATGAGACTTTTTATTTGAAAATTATATTGAAATAAATACCGTCCATACGATAATGATGTTCGAAAGTACTAGGTTATCGTACGGACAATATTTGTTTCGATATAATTTTCAAATAAAAAGTCTCATTAGAAAATATGAGAAAATTCAAAAGAAAATATGCAGGACTATGTTGTCTTTAACATTCAACACAACATGTTTAAAATATATATATATATCTCTCTTTAACTCCTTGTAACCCCCTGCAGGATCCTAGTGGCATTATCATCTTGCTTGAGGGTGAAAAGATTAATATATATATATATATATATATATATATATATATATATATATATATATATATATATTAAACATGTTGTGTTGAATGTTAAAGACAATATAGTCCTGCATATTTTCTTTTGAATTTTCTCATATTTTCTAATGAAACTTTTTATTTGAAAAAGATTAATATATATATATATATATATATATATATATATATATATATATATATATATATATTAATCTTTTCACCCTCAAGCAACAAGATGATAATGCCACTAGGATCCTGCAGGGGGTTACAAGGAGTTAAAGAGAACAAGAAAACTTTAGTAAGGATTAGTGAAGAGAAAAGACAATAAATGAACAGAATTCAGGATGATACAAAATGGTGATTGGAGTTGCATTTAACTTTTTGAAACTTGTAGATTGCAGAGAATCAAGAATTCAGAAGGTAAGTAGTGCAAGAAAAGAAACTATTAGAACAGACCACCCTGTTACTTCTACCTTATTCAACAGTAAAATAGTGAGTCTGAGTTGCCAATCCAGTAGCACACTTAAATTCATGCAGTTGAGACACCAAGGAGGAAAACTCATTAGAACAATTGCCATGAAAATATTTATAGAAAAGACAGAGGGTGAGAAAGTGACTAAAGTCAATATGCCAGGTCAGGATCGATTACATTACAGATGCTTCTTTGAATTTTGTCAAGAATATTCAGATATATAGTAGGAACACCAGATTCATATGGCAGCAGTATTCAATGTATGAACAAATGGTAGATTTATAAATGTGTAATATGGATTCTGCTAAGAAAAATCTTTTGACACATCACAACGAACCAACTTTATATATCAGATTAATAGCAGCTAAGAGAATGACAAAAACCTTAACTTATAATGTTTAACTTATCAATCCTCATTCAGTTTTTTATTGCTTATATTTTCATTGATATTATTTTTAATTATACCATATTGTATTAGTAGCAATTTTGTTTGAAAGGGAAGTATATTGTAGAATCCTGGACATAAATTTACCATAGAGAATTTGTGGGGAAATTAAATAAAACCAATAAATAAAATAATAATAAAGAATAAAACAAATTCATTTTTCTCTGATGCATGTTATAAATAAACTGGAAAGGGCTTCTGGTCACATGTGATTTTATGACACCACTTCTGGAAAGGTCACAATCTTTCTATTTCTACTTTCTAAGGAGATCCTTCGGACATGCTTTCAGCAGCCCTACTCATAAAGTAGAGATTCGGCCATCCCAACTCAGCATGAGGCTGATGAGCTTGACGATCTCTACTTGTTCTTATTCTTAATTCCCATAAGTAATTTCTGTACCAAAAAGGAAAATAGACATACTCAAGAGACCTTTTAACATTATTTCAATACAGTCAACATAAAGGAATAAACGTCCATAGCAAAAACAAGTTTTTTGTATGCTTCTTCCATCTTTTTTATTTATTTATTGAACATTCATCTTCACCTAAAAATACACACAAAACCTACCACCTTGTTAACATCCACAAATTCCAGAATTAGTGTACTTTCAATACATTTTCAGCTTAATAATTTGCTTTCTTCTTTAATCAAAACTGTAATCTTTAAGTCAAAATTTTGGTCAAATGATGAATGACTAAAGCATTAAGTGTAATATATATATATATATATATATATATATATATATATATATATATATATATATATATATATATATGTATGTATGTATCACTTATAAAGAACTAATGTATTTATTTTTAATCTGACAGATTTTATTACTTCAAGTATTATTATATATATCTAAGATTAATACAAATATAAAATTTGTCACTTAGCTGATTCATGTTATATTCAGTACCTCTACTCCAGATTTTTCTACATGAACCTTTGTGTAATTGTTCAGTCCACTTGTCAGGAGGTATTAAGCAAATATAGATAGATAGATAGATAGATAGATAGATAGATACTGATTTATCTTGAGTTTCTTTTGTACAGTGTCACTGGTTTGGGTTACTGCTCTATCTTAGTTGATTTGATTTAAACTTTGGATTATTGCATTGGCACATATCTGCCTTTGATCTGTCTTTTCTATTTATGTTTCCTTTTTCTTTTTTCTTTTTTGGTTTCTTTGTTTATTGGTTCTTAGTTTTTTTTCCTTTTATTTTCTTTTATCGTGTTTTTGTTTGGCAGGCTTTGTGTTGACAGAGTTGCATTAGCAAGTTTTACCAATACTTTGGTTTGTTTTTGATGTAATGGAATAACTTATCACCACCATGAGTGACTACAGTATAGGTAGTAACTACCTATAAGTATTTATAAGTCAACGGACTACAGAGACTAGCTGGGATCTGTTGAGTATGAGTACTTATGCGAGAACTACCAACCTTCCAATAGTAGCACTCACTACTGGATTGACTTGCGACAACCTTTTGCATAACTGTTACCTTTATTCTTATCATACTGGTTCATTACAATAAACCTTTACTTATTTTATCTACCTTGTTTTTCAAGTATATATTCCTATTAGCACAGAATATAATAGTTTTATATCGATATATAGTTTTATGTCTATATATTAGGTGCATGGACAAATAATTAGAACATTAGCATTCTGACAGTGAGACCCTGGTTCAAATCTCACCATTACTGATTTGTTAAAAAAGGGACTTCTTAATGTTATGAGCCTGGAGAGATGATCCCAACATGCAGCGGCATTGGAAAATCCCTGAAAAACATACCACATGTTTACCCAAGACTTGGAAGTAAAATTGGATTAAAAAAAACTGTTCAGAAACTATCAATTAGTTGTGATAGTCACAAATCATCAACCTTAAGGGTTTCAGAATACTGACCACATTCAACAATTGATCACACCAGATTATGCAGTTTCTCCCAGAAACTGTAACTAATGTCTACTCAGCATGGTTGCAGTATAAACCACAGGTTGACTCTGTGGGCATTGAACAAACACAAATGAGCCTGAGCTAGATACTTTAGCAGACAGGTGTACTTGGAAACAGGCAACAAGTAATCAGTCAATATATATATATATATATAAAGAGAGAGAGAGATTTGTTATGTTATTGAGCATATAAATAAGCTTTTAGATCCATCAGTGAATTCACAAAATGATCAGTAATTAGATATATATATACATAAATAGGTATGGGAACTTAAAATTGATATGTTTGTGTGTGTGTGTATGCATATATATGTATTTATTCGTGTTTATGTACATACTTCTGAATGTATTATCTGTGGACTGTGTGGACTGATTTGAATACATGTGAACCCAGTAATCAGCAAAATTAAAAATTATAATTTTTATATTTTATTGAATAATCCTTATTCTAATTTGGAATCTAGATTGAAATTCTTCAGCATTCCAAATTCTAATTGAACTTTTGAAAATTAAAATGTTCAAATTACCAAAAACACTTAAAAATGACTCAATTCAATGGCTGACTTGTAAACCCACAGCAAAAATTTATATTTGATTTTTGACTTTTTTGTCTAGTTTTTTAGATTTTTAATTAAATCCATTTTTTTTACTTTTTTCTTTGTTACTTCTCTTCATATTTTACTATCACTTCCATTTCCTTTTTTTCCTCATTTTTCATATTTTCGTATTTTTTCTCTATCTTAGTTTTTCCTATCACATCAGTTTTCCCTCCATATTTGAGTGCAACTTTTCACTTTTTTCTTTACCTTATTTTTATACCATTCTCCTCTCTTCATATTTTTCCTATTGTCCTTCCCTCTTTTCACTTCCACTCAGCTTTATTTTTTCTTTTTTTCCCTCTTCACAGTCTTCATTTCTTTCACATTTTTCTCTCAATATGTAGCCTATTACTGTTTTCTTATTTTCTCTCATTTCACTCTACTTCATATCTGCCACTTTCTAATTCATCTAGTCATTATTACTCATCAATATTATTTTTTATTTCTTCACCTTCTCTTTCTTAGACTTTCCTCATTCTTTTTCTTCACCTTTTAACTGCTTCATTTTTCTTTTTCAGTTCTTTCTTTTTCCTTCTTTGTCATATTCTCCATCTGTTTCTCTTTTCTTTTGTATTCTTTCTTTCTTTCTTTCTTGTTCCCTGTTTCACTGTCTTCATGATTTTTTCTCTTGCCTATCTCATCCTTCTTATTTCTCTTTTCTTCATTTTGTTTACTCTTTCTTAATACTTGTCTTTTTTCATCTTAAGAATGAACTGTGCTGAACTCTATTCTCCCCATAAACCTAAAACTGTGAAATGTGATTCAAATGCAATGATGTAACCTTATCACTGCATAAGCACAACCAGTTTGAATTTGAAGTCTTTTCATTTACATTAGCAAATTTCTTTCCTTTTAAAAAATTACACTTTACAGGAAACATTGGATTCATTTATATACAAAATCAAACATATCAATAAATTATGATTTTCTAGTACATCAAAAGTTTTTTTGCTTTCAAATTATCTTTTCACATATTTCTGGGTGTTTTCTTTTCTTTTGATGAAATATTCTGTAGAGTGCATTATAGTGTTACAACTTTAATATGATGAGATTCTTCCTCTTTCTTTGCTAAAGCTGGATTTGATATGGCTGTGTTTTCATAAACTTCTATGAGTGGCTTGTTTGTTCTCTGTAATATCAGTAGGTTGGTGGGTACTCTTCTGTCAAACCCGTTTGTCAACACTTGAGGGACCAGGGCTCAAGGGTTTCTCATAATCTTCATAAGGAGGCCATATTTCTGTTTCTTTGTAGTCAATCAAAATGTCCAGAGGACAGCTCTCACTTAGGCTTGTGGGTCCCAATTCATCCCTTGCAGAAGCCAAGTCCTTCAGTGAGACTGTGTTTTCCCGTTCATCAGGTTAATGGAAACACACATACTAGGGGTTGGTGTCTAGAAGCTCCACTTGATCCACCAGTGGTTTGTTCTTACCTAGTCACATGTGTCTTTTTAGTAATATTATTCCCAGTTTTGAAAGCCAAGCTGGTAGGGATGCTCCATTTGAACTTCTTCTAGGAAATGCGAGGAATTGTTCATGGGGTGTTGCATTAGTGGTGGTGCAGAGCAGTGTTCTAATTGCATCCAGGGCCTCTGGGATAAGTTGTTTCCAATTCTCTAAAGCTATCTATTTATCAGCAGTTGCTAGTTGAATAGTTTTCCAAATTATTCTGTTATACCTCTCACACTGGCCAATGAGAGTTATATGGAGTTGTTCTACTTATGGCTACTCCTTGCTCTTGTAAGAACTGCCATTTGCATTTGGACATAAATAAAAAGCCCCTCTGTCTGAATGAATATATGCAGGTAGCCCAAAGATAGCAAAACATGAGCAAAGTGTTTTTATGACCATTGGGGCAGGGGATTGTGGAAGGAAACTGCAAATATTCATCAGTTATTGTCAGGATGTATTTCTTAGGAGTTTTTGACAGAAGTGGTCCTTTAAAATCCACTGCAATTCTTTCATAGGGCTGCATGGCTTGTATGACCTTGCTGGTATTAGGACAGTAAAACCTAGGTTTATTTTCAGCACAAGTCTGGTGGTTTTTTCACATCCTCTACTAAGTAGGGAAGGTTTTTGATTTTTGCCATGTGGACCATGTGTGTAACACCTGGGTGGCACAACTCTCTATGTAGTTTCTTTAACTCTTCTTTGCAACCAGCCAAGCTACATACATGAAAGAGGGCATCTTCTTTACTGGGGAAGTATGTTATGTTGAACGACTTAAACAAGAGTTTCATTCTCCACTTGGCTATCTTCTCATTTTTAATTTTGCTTGTTGTTTTCATGCTGAACATGAATGAGACTAATTTTCTCTTTTGAAGAATGCCTACTTTCTAATTTAGACAGGGTTCTGGAGAAAAAGACTATAGGCCTCCCTGACTGTCTTAAAGAGGTTGCTATGGCACATTCTGAGGTGTCTGTCTCTACTACCAGAGATAATGTAAGATTGGGCGTAGTAATGGCTTCTTTTGCTATGCCCCTCTTTAACTTGCTTTCTATGATATGGGAGATAACGGGATGTTTGATACTGTTGTTAGAGTGTGGATTCTTCTGAGAAAGATGAAATCCAATGTGCATAGTGTGTGAACATTCCTAATGAATGGCACAGGGTGGGTAAATCCTTTGGGGCTAGTAGGCTGAGTAATGGATTTAGATGTTTCAGATCGGGTTTTATGTTTTTATGTATAATGTACCCAAGTAATTTTATATTTTTATGTTTAAAGTAACATTTGTCTTGGTTAAGCATAAGCTTATACTTTTTGACAACTGCTATGAATAATTAAAATTTTTGTTATGTTCCACTCAATTTTTCCAGCAAATATTTACATTATTGATGTAAGCATAGATGCTTTGCAGGTTCTCTTTTGATGTTATCTGGCCTATCACTCTTTGAAAACTAACTCTCCTGTTAGTCACACCAAGCAGTATTCTACAAAATTCATAGAGTTTGCCACTGGCCTCGAAGACCATATAGGGCATTATAGTTACCATTTTTTGCTATTTTCTCCATAATATCATCTATTCTTGGCAGAGGGTAGGCATCCAGCAAAGTAAACTGGTTTATTGTTTGGGTGTAGTCAATTACCATTCACTATTTTCTGTTCTCAGAGGGGACTACAAAGGCTTTGGCTCTCCATGGCAAATGGCTGGGTTCAGTTATTCCTTCCTTCAACATACGAGTAACTTTGGTTTGGATAAATAATTTATTTTCCTCAGTGTTTCACCTAGATTTAGTAGCTACCAGTTTATAATCTGGTGTTAAATAGTTGAAGAGAGCTGGGTATGGCATTCTCATATTGCCAGACTGCAGACTGGGTGGCTTAGAGCTTCTGAAGGGTATTTCTACTAATGAATGTTGGCATAAGAAGTTGTACCTTAATATTAGGTTACAGCATAGACCTTTCATTAGTAGACATCTTACTCCTTGGTATAGAGTACCCCTTACTCGTAGATCAACTAAACAGTATCCAAATATTTGCATGGAAAGAGATGAGCTAGCGATCGCCACTTTGTTTAGACATGGGTAAATTTTCGACAAATTTAATTTCGCAATGCTTTTTTTTTTTTTTTAAGCATATCACCCCAAGCAAGATTGAAGCCACTAGCACGGAAGGGGTTACAGAAGGTTTGGAGGAAGAGCAGATAGGAGTGGTAAAGGAGAGGATGTGGAGAAAGATAGTGGATCGATCAAGGCAAGGGGGTTACAGAAGATTTGGAGCGAGAGCCAATAGGAATGAAAGGTGAAAGGATGTGGAGAAGGGAAGTGGATAGATCAAGGCAACTGGAGATGTCGATTGACATTACACTTAAATAGTTGGAGATTGTATTTGTCAGGGAAACAGGAATAAGGAAGGGAGTTCCACAGGCGAGATGTGCAAGACATGAAACTATTGGAGTAGAAGAAACGTCTACATCTAACAGTTTCAACGGTTAAGGAGTGGGAACGGGATGCCAGCCTCGTAGGACATTTAAATTCATGAGGCCTAGGAACCAGCGAAAGCAGCTCCTCGGAGCAATTACCGTGAAAGTATTTGTAAAAAAGACAGAGTGAGGCAACGTCGCGTCTGTGAGAGAGCGACTGCAGACGAAATGACAGATCAGGGCCAATTATATTGCATATCCATCTCTGGATCTTATCAAGAACCCTGAGGCAAACAGCAGGGGCTCCAGACCATATATGGCAGCAATACTCCATGCAAGGGTGAATGGTTGATTTATAGATTTGGAGGATCGATTCCCGGGGAGAAAAATTTCCTGGCTCGGCACAGGGAGCCAACTTTCCTTGCGGGGGATGATGCAATTGACTCGATGTATTTGTTCCATCTCAGATCAGCGGCCAGCATGAGACCGAGCAGCCGCAGAGAGGAGCTCTCGAGAAGTTGGTCTTCAGACATTCTAATGGGATGCAGGGATGGATCCTTGTGGTGGTTAATAGAGAGCAGTTTTGTTTTAGAGGCGTTAAAGTTAACCATCCATTTCTTGCCAAACTCTATCAAATGCTTTGGAGATGTCTAGGGCCATGGCACGAGCTTCACCATTATTATGAATAGCTTGGTAGACAAATTCAGAGAATCTGACAAACTGATCTTTGATATACTCAGTATTTACCCGAGCTCCCCACAAAGCAGGATATGGCATGAGGTCAGTTTAATATGGTTTTTTTTTGGCCTGTAGGCTCTGCCAAAAATTCCACATAGACCCCATATACATAGGGTTAGGTAGCTGTCTACTTCCCCAGATGTGACTCTGCCCTTTGGCATAGCCTGGTCTAGGTTCCTCTCTACTCTAAGGCAGAGATGTTGACAACCAGTGTATCTCAAACTCAGAGGTTTGATATACTCAGTATTTACCCAATCCTCCCCACAAGGTGGATGTGGCACAATGCCGTTTTTACGTGGAACGTTCTGAGCCTGTATGCTCAGCCAAAATTCCCTGTAGGGTTAGGGAGCTGACTACCTCCTCAGACAAGACTCTGCTCTTTGGCATAGCCCTCATCTTCAGGCAGAGAGGTTAACAAGAAGTGTATCTCAGACTCAGAGGTTTAGGAAACTGGTATTTACTCAATCATCCCGACAAGCAGGGATGTGACACAAGGTTGGTTTTTATGTGGGGTGATTCCAAGCCTGTAAGCTCAGGCAAAAATTTGCTGTAAACCCAGTAATAATGGGATCGAGTATCTCCCCAGACAAGACTCTGACCTTTGGCCTAGGAGGCAGCGAGGTTGACAAGCAGTGTATTGCCAAACACAGAGGTTTGGCAAACTCCATATTTACCTGATCTCCCTACAGTGTGGGATGTGGCACAAGGCCAGATTAACATGGGTCTTTTTGAGCCCATAGGATTGGGTAAAAAATCCCCATAGACCTCATATAAATGGAGTCAGGTAACTGTCTATCTCCCCACACAAGATTCTGCTCATTGGCATAGCCTCGTCTGGGTTCTTCCCTGCTCAAAGGCAGAGAGTTTGATAACCTGAGTACTGTCAAACCCAGAGGTTTGGCTGACTCGGTATTTACTCGAGTCTTCCCCATAAGAAGAGATACAGCACAAGACCATTTTTTTTAATGTGGGGCATTCCAAGCCCATAGGCTCAGGCAAAAATTCCTATAAACCATATAATAACAGGGTTGGGTTTGTCTACCTTCCCAAATGAGACTCTGCCCTTCAGCATAGCAAAATCTGGGTTCCTCCCTGCCTGAAGGTGGTGAGTTTGACAAGCTGTGTACTGTCAAACCCAGAGGTTTTGCTGACTTTTAGCAGATCCATTAATGGAGGAGATGGATCATACCACACTGATAACAATTAACGTATACATATTTCACTCAAAATCCTATTTGCAGTTTGTAAAGAAGCTAACAGTAATGCAAATATACTGGGCATGAAACGCAGAGCAAGGAAGCTATTTTTGATAGAGTGAACTATTTTCCACTCTGAAGGAGATTTTCAAGAATCAAAACTGAAATTTTGAATCCAACACAAAAACCTAAATACACCGTTTTTACAAAATCCCAAACACACATGTCTACAAAAACCCAAATATACCTGCATCTCAAATACCAAACATATATAAACTGATAAACATATATAAAACTGAATCCATTTCCTGTGCATATACATTTTACATGTGAGCTTTATAAATTCTTATGTTAGCATTAACTTCACCTCACACATGCTCTTATTTATATTTCTAAGTGCTAATCTTTTTCGATCATTTCAAGAAGTCTGCTTCATGTTAGCCTGTCTAACCTGTGAATTTCTGTTACAGTGGAAGGGGTCAGAATCAATTTCAACCAAATAATCATTGCAACATATTGTTATTTTTAATTTATCTTGTTCAAATGTTATTTTTGATGAATATTCATATTTGAGTAGAAGCTCTGTTTTTTAATTAAACAGTATTTTTTATCCAACTACATCTACTGGCCTGAATATCTGAGAAATCTTGTCAGAAAAGTATGCATATTTTATGACAAAAATAATGTTCAAACAACAACGGGATGCTGGAAAATGACAAAACGTACTTTTTAGTGATGAATGCAATATAGATTTATATCCTAATGCAAGAGAATATGTAAGATGACCAGTGGAAGAAAGAAATAATGCAAGATACACCAAAAATATGGTAAAATTTGATGGTGTATACATAATGCTGTGGGATTTGATTAAAAATGATGGTAGAAGAAAACTGGTTAAATTTGATGGAGCCCTAAACAGCAAAAAATATTTTAGTTTACTACAGTCTTATCTTCTACCAGACTATGAAGATGAATAAATTTTTTGATGGTGCATCCTGCTACACATTGTGTACAAGAAGAAAGTTTCTTCTAGATGAAGAGGTTCAACTTTTCAAAGACTGGTCAATACAACATCCTGATTTCAAGATAATTGAACCATTGTAGTGGGAACTGAAGAAACAACTGCTTCAACAAAAACGGCACAATCTCCAAGAGCTTTGGGATTAATGTGAAGAAGAATTGATAAAAAAATTCCCAATGAGAATGTCTAGTTCTTGTTCCATTCAATGGCTCATCAAATTGAGGCAATTATTCAAGGCAAAGGCAGCTGCACTAATTACTAACTCCATACTTTGATGTTTGGTACTTTCTGTAAAAATAAAGATCACTTTTTTTCAAGAATTAAGATTCCTTTTTAACTTAAGGTAAGATCTGAATGGCAAATTTTTTACTGGTAGCACACTCATTGCATGGCCTTTGTTCACCATCGTAGCATTAACAAAAATGCAGTAACTTGTTTTCTGGCCATCAAATATCATAAAATATACTGAGTAAATCATACTGCTAGTGACTCTTTTGATTTGGAGGTAAAATTAACAAAAATAATTAATTTTAAGAATGTTTTGCATGCCAGTATATATATATATATATATATATATATATATATATATATATATATATATATATATATATATATGCTGTTATCTACATTTATGCATAGATAGATAATATATACATCTACCCTTATATATATATATATATATATATATATATATAAAGTTAGACCTAGAGAACCAGACCAACCTACCACAGTTTCACCTAAACAGATTGTCAGGGAATATATATATATATATATATATATATATATATATATATATATGTATAAATTTTATTCAAAAATTCATATACAAATATAAATATGAATACATGCACATACATAAATTTACATAAAATCACATGCAAGCATGCATACAAATATGCATACATATACAGTTATGAATATTTATATGCATATATACATATTTGTATAGATGTAAGAATGCATAAATGTAATAAGTATTTTTATTTTGAATCAAAAGTATTTAATGGTACGTTTTATACATTCCTTTGAAGATGAAAGCAAAAATTGCAGAATTTAGCTTTCAAAGATCAACCAGAGAATTCACCTTTCCAGTAAGATTTACAAAAAATTCTTCTTTCCTTTAGATTTCAAGATGAATCAGCAGAAATATGCCACTCTTTGGGGAGGTATGGCTACAACAAACTGCATTTTGAACTGTGTGTACCTTTGTGTCTGTTGATTTATTTTCTTTTTTATTCTTTGTTATTTTTTAGGCAACCAGTGACAATTCTTATGGCCTATTGATCAGAAACTACTATGCTTTTCTTTGTTTTTCTTTTTGTATCTCCCCTTTATGCTCATCATGTATTGGGCTCTATGTAGGGAAGAGTGGAAAAGGGGTACATGAAATTTTACAGCTGTCCAACTTAAAACCAGAAGCAGAAAGAAAAAAATCTTATGTATATGAAGAGATCTGTAGATGTAAAGCAAAACTCCCAATATTTTCCTGCAGAAGAAGAAAAGAGTAAAAGAGGAAAGAAGAACAGAAATGAAGCTAAAAGAGAAAAGTGAAAGAAACTAGAAATAAGAGATGAATATATGATGGAATTAATGAGAAAAAGTAGAAGGAAAAAGTAAGCCAAGTGAATTATTCTAGAAGAAAGGGAAAAATGTTAGAAAACATGAAATAAAGAAAAGAAAGAATAAGAAAGGAAAAAGCAATTAAATAATTTTTTAAATATAAAGGAAAAATAGAAAAATATGAAAAGACAAAAGAAATAGCAAGAAAAAGAAAAGCAAGCAGAGAACAATTTTTCAATTCTTTTCTGAATTCTCATCATTGTATCTGGTTAACAATCAACTGCCTAAATGCTGTATTCTCTTTCTTTTTCCATGTATTTCTATGAACACTAAAAACTTAGAAATGGCACAGCTATTTTTCCAGTAATTTTACATGAAAATTAATAAAGCATTTTGATAAAAAATCTCTATTACTTTAATATATAAACATTCTAAAGTCAAAGATGAAAAGCATTGTATATGGAAAAGAATAGAAAGAAATTTAGCCTTCTACAAAAACATTTTGTGCTGCATCATTAAAATGATTGATTGACATGAACAAGTTCTGCTTGTCTGTTTTCTTTTACTTTTTTTATAAATGCAAATTTGTTTGTGACAAAAAAGTATCTCTACTCAAAGAAAATTTTCCCAATACATAGATCAAGAGTAATTTTGAAGCAATTTTAATTTGGCTAATTCCAAACAAACTTCTACATAGAAAACGAATGTTATTAACAACATTTTTATAACATTGCAGTGAATTCCTCAAGTTACTTAGATTTGTATAAAAGTTATTTATCTGTTGGGATTTCTAGGGTGAGGTGTGATCATTATTTACATTCAGACTAATATTCTCATCTTCATTGTTATCACAATATTTTGCCTGTTCTTCCCTTCAATTTTCTTCAGATATTGATCTATGTAAACTTCAGGGAGCTTCAAACTGAACCCTTTATTTAATCTATGGTGGTAGATTTTTTTTTCACATTCTTCTGTTCACATCTAGAGACATTTGTCCTTGTTCTTATTCACTACTGCTTAGTTACTATTAGCCCTGTTTCCACTAAAGCTTGAACTTGCAATTGCTATGCCACTAAATTCCTAAATCGACACTTTAATCTGCTAGCCTAATGTAAATAAAAGTTATTTTTCTTAAATGTGGAAAACATTTATTGAATAATGTCAATAATGCCAACATTTAATTTGCACTCAGCAACTAAATTTATAAAATAAATATACTGTATATGTCAGCATGCAAGGAATTCTTTTAACCTTAAAAATACCCTCCAAAATAGGGGGCCATCTTATACTCCAGGTATAAAATCTGAACTTTAAATCCTGTGGTTTATGATAAGTTGTTGGCATAGGAGATGTCTGTTTAAAGATCATATTCAAGAATAGTGGAACAAGTGGATGATTAATGGGGGGAAATAATTCAGGCTACCATAATAGCCTACTCAAAACATAGCATCCACTCATGAGGTATTGTAGATTGTGGTAGTTAATTGACAATATCTCCCCACTGTTTTTTCATTAGAATTTGAATGAAAAGAAAGTATATGTTTACTGAATTTATTTAATAAAGTTAATACAATACATTTTAAAATATGATTTAGTTGGGGGGGGGGGGTCATCTTGTATGACGAATATACCCTGAAATGTACATTTTAACTTGAAAATTTGGGGGGCATCTTATACACAAAATTGCCTTGTATACTAGCATATATGGTAACCTTTTTATATCAAGAAATCTTCTTTTTAAATAAATAATTATTATTTCTATTAAATTGTTATGGAATATTTTCAAATTCAAACATTATATTTCTTTTAAGCCTGCTGAAAGCAATTTAACCTTTTAACATTTTCACTGCTATTTTGTTGTAATTTAATTAGCCATATTGTTCTAGTCCCCAAAACACTGTAATTGACTTGAATTTTGAGGACTAAGTTTTTCTTACATTTTATTTTATGTTGCTTTTGTACTCAAAGGCTCCATTGCTCATGTTTTTTTAACATTCTGCAACTGTTAAACAAATAACATGAGATTGAAACCTCCATTGAAATTTGAATTAGCATTTCTATCCTACAATGCCTTACTGATTAGGCTACAAAAGCTAACCAACAGACATCATTCAAATTTAATTATATTGCTACACTCTTCAATATCTGATTTTTAATCAACACAATGTTGTTTGTTTACATCAAGTAGTAGTAGTAGTCTTAAGTTGTCTGAGATAAAACATTGTCCTTATTAATTAAAAAAATAAAAGAAAAAGAAAATTAATAAAATTAATGAACTGTTTAATTTATGAAATTTGAACAAGTTACAATGATAACATAAACACTATTCAAAAACTAAATATGAATTTTACACCTACAATAATTTTAGGACAGGAATAGATTTAATAAAAAAATTAAACTTTAAAAGGCAACCTGGCAATTCAACTAAAGCTTTACATGGTAGTAAAAGAATTAAATAAAACTTCCTAAAAATAAAAGTATACCTTTGTCTTTTTGTTCATTTTATGACCTGCAAAATCAAGATATCATCTCCTGAAACTTCACTCTGAGTCTGTGCAAAAAAATTAATTTAAAGAACTGAAGCCATATTCGAAAGATATACAAACAAGATTCATGATGAATACAAATAGGCAGCTATTTTATAGACAGTTTATTGATCATAAGATCATTTCAAACATAATTATGTAATTTCAAACCTAATTAAAAATTATACATATACAAAACTACTGCCCCTTATATAACAGTATTTTACTGTTGGGAATATGCTTACTATTGTGGATAATATCAACTTTTGTCATTTTTGATCATCCATAATTTGGCTATCCCATGAGACATTTGTAAAACTGAGTTTTCATCACATATGGCTAAGAAAGGCTGACTCAGTACCCACATGCTCTTTGACCTGAACTGACATATAATAGACACAAACTAAACAAAATGTTTTCTTTTGATTATATTTTAAGTAACAAAATATTTTTTAAAACCCAGTTAAGTAATCATCAAATTAACTAATCTTCATCGAATCCTCTATTTCTATAATGGCTACTTTATTTTTGAAAGATTTTCAATTACAGATTTTAATATTTTCTGCTGACAACCATCAGTTGAAGTTCATTCTGGATGACTAAAATTGACATTAAAACAATCTAATACATTTTTAAGTATACAAGAATATTTTTTTTATTTTTTATGATTAATTTTATATTATTATCTCGCAATTAAAACTGAAATTAAACCTCAAAGAAGATATTAAATTGCTGCAAAACATTTTTAAAAATTTTTATAACTTTTTAATTGTTACAATTTGTAATGGTTTTGGTACCTATCTGGATGAGAAAAATATAAATTAAACAGTTTTATGTGGACATGATTAGGAATTATATATGCAAAATACAAAAGATGTACCTGGTTTACACCAAAAATGAACAAAAAGTAACATGACATGTTTTGTGCATTATAAAATAATGGACACTGATTTTTATATGTATCATAAATATTTCATAGATATGTAGATTTCAGGCTTTCCTTTCCTTAAGTGACAATTAAAATTTCTAGGGCACATAATGAGGAAAGAGGGCTTGGAAAATTTAATGGTCACAGGACATATTGAAAGCAAAATGGACAGAGGAAAACAGTGAATAGCCCCTGTCTAACAAGCTTGTGTAAGTGGTTGGCAGAACAGGGATTAAAAGAGACAACAAAAAGACAGACATTGCAAAGAGCTAAAAGGGACAGGAAGTTGTGGAGAACCATGATCGTCCACGTCCTGAAAGGACATGGCATATAGAAAAAGAAGTTTTCAGTCATCAGATTTATAAAGTTTATATATTGACAGCAGATGACATAATACACAGGGATATTAGTGAAATATTTGCCTTAAAATCCTATCGCTGATTGCTTAAAAAACAAAAGAGAATTATCTAAAATGTTAGTATTCATAGCAATTCTGGATATCAATCTTCAAAACATAATAAGTAAAAAATCTCATAAACCTGTTGAAAAGATTAAAAAACTTAAATTCAGAGCACAGATTAATTTTGCCTTTCAGATGAATAAAAATAGAACTCAAAGATTTCAATGTTCCTCAAAAGGATTCTTTAATTAACTTAAAGAATGAATTGAGTTGATCCCACCTTTGATTACAGAAAAAATTGAAAGGCATTTGCTGGGCATTATATCTCAGCCATTGATTAAATATTTTTAGAGCATAAAATTTCTAAAGATTGGTTGGGCTATAAATGTGGGTCAGTTTTTCATCTAAATAATTTTGTGCAGATTCATATTAATCTACTTACCAATCAATAACTCATAGTCTATTCACATTTACCTACCAATATATATATATGAGTTTATATAAGCACCAGTATTGATTAAATGGTTAAAGAATTTGTTTTGAAAATGTTTCATAGTGAGTTTAATCATCACTGAATATATGGCATTTATGAGGCTTATTGGTTAGAGATGAGCTGTTTCTTATGATAACCTCTGTTCCCACCAAATATTGCTTTACCTGATTTGGGTGTATAATGGCCTTGTGTAATGATTAAAAGAAAATGCACAGAAATGTGTTGATAAATACAAAGATCTTTATACACACAATATAATACAGAAGGAAGAGGTGAAAGTTGAAGTTTAAAGATTTCAAGTGTAAAAGTCCTGGTGCATACAAGAGATAGAGAGACAAATAAAGAATTCATGAGGAAGTATATATATATATATATATATATATATATGTATGTATGTATGTATGTATGTATGTATGTATGTGCGTGTGTGTATGTATTATATGTATGTATCCAAATGTAGTAGCCACCACTTGACTACATGTTGGAGGAAGATGTTTGTTTCAATGTAGTGAGGACAATTTAACTGTCTAAGTTCAACAGTTAGTAATGCAAATATCTGTGTATGTTATGAAGACTGCACGATCAAAGAATGGACAAAATTAATTTATCAAATTGGTATTTACCTGAGATCTCCCCACAAGGCAGGATGTGGCATAAAGTCATTTTTTAATGTGGAACTTTCTGAGTGTGTATGCTCAGGCAAAGATTCCCGGTACATATGTTGTTGGGTTGGCCGTCTGCCTCCCCCAAACGGGACTCTGCCCATAGGCATAGACTTGTCTGAGTTTTTGGTTTGATTTTTCATCTGTTTATATACATGTCTATAGCTCCACTTTGAAAAGGCTGCTTGTTTCTCATTGGCTCATGGCCTTATATCTTGATTGTGAAAGTGTTCTGATTCATTGATCAAACTATTTCTAGAAACGGTGAAATTTTGGTCTTCTTGTTATTTCTTTTTATCTATTTATTTCTCTGTCACCACAAATACACCAGATTTATGGACTTATGTCAAAGCCCAGTTTATACAAATGAAGTATGTTCAATCCTCAAAGGAAATGGAAAAATATATTCAACATCAATTTTATGTATTAATTTGATATTTACTTTATATTACTTTTATTGCTTTTTATTACAATAGACTGGATATATTTTAATTGCTAAAGCAAAAGGCATAAAAATAAAAACAAGAAGTTAATTTTATTGAGAATTGAACTTGTACCCAACACCTTAGGATGTGAGCGCAAATCTTCCTATTAAAACATCATTATCTTTTTTTACTACATAGAAATTAGTAGAGTTATTTTAAAATGGAAACTGTAGCAGAATGACAACATATTGCTAATTCACTTCCCAAAATCCAAACAAATTGTCCAAAATCAGAATTTTTTTAGGTGTCTTCGTTGTGGGTCCCTGAACTTTTCACCTTTCCCTGAACTTTTCAGCACATTTTTATATAAATTTGCATTAAATTTATCTTCATTAAGATATATATTTATATATTACATTTATTTACCTATATAGTGGTATACTAGTATTAGAGATATAGAGGTATAGATGTATATTTTTATTATATAAATATATATATATATATATATATATATATATATATATATACATACATCACATATATATCATATGCATATCTTTAATGTATTAATCCCTAGATATGTCTGTGTTTATATATATATATATATATGTGAGTGTGTGTGTGTGTGTGTGTGTGTGTGTGTGTGTGTGTGTGTGTGAAGAAGCACTGAGCTTCACATGCAACTCCCAAAACAAATCCCCTGAAAAAAGTACAAGATATAATATCAAAGGAGTCAATCATGAACATTGTTGCCAAAGAAAAACGATAAGTCATGATCCATCTCATATTCTTTTAAGAATGCCGCCACTGACACTGTAAGAAAGTTGGGCCAAATGGGCAAGCTGTCAATGTCAGTGACCGCAGTCAACTGATATGACACATGCTTCAACTACCAACATGACTCTTCCTTCAAGTTGCTTCCCTTACCCACAAAGTGACTTTTCACTCACATCCTCTGTTTCAGAATTACAAAGAATTTTATATTAACGATACTTGACTGCTTTTCTTTTCATGTCACCAGCCATTTTTATTTTGTTCTATTCAACCAGAATTGGAATATATATATATATATATATATATATATATATATATATATATATATATATATATATATATATATATATATATATATATATAATGGGTGTGTCACCAAGTAGTTAGCATGCTATTATTCCAAAAATGAAACCCAAGTTCAAATCTCACCATGGTTGATTTGTCAAAGAGGTGACTATTTGATAATATTGAACTTGACAGGTGACACAGCAACATTGAGAAGAGCCTGTTAAACTGAGTACACAAAACTGTTTGAAAACTATTGATATAGCATAAAGTCAAAAGTCATTGTTCCTTGACTGATCATGCCAGATTGTGCAGTCTCCCTGAAACTATAACACAAGTCAGCCTCAGCATTGTTGTAGCATTAAACATTTAAATTTTTTATAAAATATCTGTGATGTCTGCAACAGAGATTAACTAGCCATCCTAGTTGACAAGTGTATTCAGAATTGAGTAGCTAGCCAGTATATATATATATATATATATATATATATATATATATATATATATATATATATATATATATATATATATATATGTCATTCACAGACAGTACTGTTTCACTGTATCACAGCTCCTCAGTGCAACTAAACTTCCGAATGCCTCAAGCCAGGATTGAAACATATATATATATATATATATATTGTGTATTTTGGCAGTAATCCCTCTTTTATACATGTTTTGTTAAAGATGAGTGACAAGGTACAGTGATTAAGCTTTTTATTTAATATTTCTTGTGTTTGTACAAACGGTTTCATTTCTGGACACGAAGTGTGGAAAAACTGTCCATAATATAATTAATATAAGTAAAAGGTTTGTCACTGAGCTGACTGATATTACATTCAGCATCCTGGCTCCAGATTTTCATAGATGAACTTATCTGTCCACTTGTCAGCGGGTATCAGCAATTGACAGCTTATACTTCTTGATTTTTCTTTTTTATATGCACTTAATTGTTGAAACCTCCTGACAAGTAGACAAAATGATTACAAAAACGTTTGTCAATGAAACTCTTGAGTTGGGGTACTGAATATAATATCAATCAGCTAAGTGACAAATTTCATAATTGTATTAATCTTTATATATATATATATATATATATATATATATATATATATGTATGAAGAAATATAATCTTAAAGTGTGCTATATTTATGGGATAAAGTGCTCAATATCAGAGATAGAGCGTGTGTAAATATAAAAGTGGACATGGAAGTCAGCACTTAGAGGCGACAGTCTGTTTCATGCTAGTGCAATCGTCAGGCATGAGCATTACACTAGCATGAAACAGACTGTCGCCTCTAAGTGCTGACTTCTATGTCCACTTTTATATTTATATATATATATATATATATATATATATATATATATATATTATAAATTTACTAATTTAAAAATATGGTTCCTTTGCTACACAGGAATTACCATGTTTCAAAAACAAAAACTAAAACTTCAAATTCAATTATAGAATTAAATTAAAGACCCTAGTCATGTTTCATTTTCAAGCAAGTTTTGGAATAACTTATTTTGAAATTTACTGAAATTTACTGTTCTTTCTCTTTATTATAATATATATATATATATATATATATATATATATATATATATATATATATATATGTATGTATGTATGTATGTATGTGTGTATGTGTGTGTGTGTTAATTATTACATATATGCATACCTACGTTTTTGGTGTGCAACTATAGTTTTGCTGGATGATGTTCCCTGGTGGTGAACTGGGGACACCACCCAGCAAAACTATAGTCACATGCCAAAAACGTATGTATGTGTATATGTACTAATTAACACATATCTTTGCTCTGCATTGAGCACTATTACGTTTACTCCTCATGCATAAATTTAACAATTATTTGCTCGCGTATGCACGCCAGCACATGCGTACACACCTGCTTATATTTGGCCGTTTCATTTATCCACTCTACAACTATATAAATATATATATATATATATATATATATATATATATATATAAACGACAATAAGAAAACAGTAACTGTTTTCTTATTGTCATTTATTTATAAATATTGTCTTCTCTAAAAGTTAACTTTGAGAAATTTTCATATATATATATATATATATATATATATATATGGTTTTAAAATGGATTCTTTTAATGGAATCATTTTCATCCAACATTTCTTCAGAAAGATTTGTTGGAGCAATAGTGAAACTGAAAAATGTGAAAACTGGTGAGTAAATAAGGAGCCATGACTAAAATAAATTTATTATTAAAAACAACAAATTGGTGTAAATAAGATTATTGTTGTTCCAACAAAATTTTATGAAGAAGTGTTGGACAAAAAAGTTTACTTTAAATGAATGTACTCTGTCATTTTTAAAACCATATATAAATTCTGTGGTTTAAAACTTTTATATGTATATATATATATATATATATATATATATATATATATATATATATATATATGAAGAAATATACTCTTAAGGTGTACTTTATTTATGGGGAAAAGTGGTCAATAACAGAGATAGAGCATGTGTAAATATAATATACTAGCAGCATGGCCAGGCGTTGCCCGTGCTTGATTCAAAAATCGTACGTCTCATACAGCAATCACTATCACTTGACTTAAAATAACAATGTTAATGTTTAGTATAGAGCTTAGAAAAATTCGCAGTGTGAGATAGGCAAGAAGTTTGGGTTACACGTGAAATAGGCAGTGAAGTACTGATGTGTACTGGGCCGCGTAGTAAACGCAGTACACTTCAACTTACAGTGAAAACTGTAACGTGGAGGTAAAATAGGTTGGGCAAACGATTGAGTAAATAAGTAACTTGTGACAGCAGTTAACTGTCTAATAGCAAAACTGAACCACGCAAAGGTAAAAATAAGTATGGAACGCTAAGATGGACTGGGCTGCGCAGTAAAGGAAGCACGCGAAGATAAAATGGGTAATGCAAACGTTTAAGCAAATAGGTAACTTGCGGTAGCAGGAAGCTGTCAATTAATCCAAGGACAGATGTGTTAATGGCGATCAAATCAAGACGTGAGTGCGGATGCAGCCGCGCTGAAGGTATTTAAAGGGAGCGTGACTTGTCATTGATTGGTGTAGCCTGGACAATGGCCATGACTTAGACCAATGAATGAGCTCACGCAAAATGGAAGATAAATTGAAACTTCACATGGTGACTCTCAATGGCCTTCTCATAAACCCGGTCGGTTTTCGCTAAAAACCGACATGCGGTTCAGACGCAATCTGGGCGGATCGGTTTTTGGGTTTTATCGATTTTCCGCGCTATTTAAGGGTCCGTACTCATGAAACTTCTGGACAACACTTCTAATGGTAGACTCTAAGAGGGTGTCAAATTTGGTTGAAATGCGATCATTCCTTCTGTAAGCAGATTTTTTCGATTATCGATTTTTTCGAAACCTGAGTCCGAAATCAAAAATCGGGCTCCGTCATGTCCTTACGGCAGCCATTTGCAAACTTGGGGTGAAAACCACATCGAAATCCGAGAGAAATGCGGCCTGGGCGAGGTAACAACGCCCACGACAGACACACAGACAGACAACATGAGAAATATAGATAGTAGATATAATATACTCTTATGTATACATTTTATTCATTATCTGGTGATTTTATCGTGGCTTGGTATATTACGTTGTTTTGTAATCAATTACCATTTAAGGGACATTCGTTATTTTGCAGTTACATGTGGGTTTAATTTATTCATGTGGTTTGTTGATAGTTTTCCTGTTGTGCTTTTTTATTATTTGTGCAATGTTCTCGGTGCAACTGTAGCTGATTTCTACTGTGTTTTTGTTGAATATTTTGTGTAGGGTGCTTGATTCCGGGAAGTGTTTGTTTAAGAGTTTAAAGAATATTTTTCCTACATTTGTTTTTACGTTTTTACTGTACGGTGGGTTAAAACATATGATATTTCTTTACCTGCAAAATAAAGAACGAATGTCCCCTAAACGGCAATACATAGGAGTAACTGAAGGACCCTGGAAACAAAGAAATTATGCACACAAAACATCTTTCACAAATAGTAAATATGTGAACAGTACAATGATTTCTAAGTATATCTGGGAAATAAAAAACAAAACACACATTATGCCAAAAATATCTTGAAAAATAAGGAAAAGATCATCAGCGTACAACAACCAATCCAAAACTGGCAAACTTTGCTTGGAGGCAAAAAATAGCTATAATTACCTTCCCAGACCAAAATAAATTATTAAATATACAATCCGAGCTCATCTCAAAATGCTGACATGAAAACAAATTTTTACTACATTATTTAAAAATCGAAAACTGAGAAGAAAAAAAAATAAAATAAAATAAAATAAATAAATAAACAAACAAAATGACAATAAAATAAATTAACCCAAACAAATTACCAAATCATGCCCGTTAGAATAGATGAAATAGAATAAATAAATAAAAAATAAAAAACAAAATCAATGAACCCAAATAAATAAAGTAAATAATAAACAAATTAACAAACCATTATCACCAAAATATTAGTTAGACTATAAAAATCAAACCAAAAATCAGAAAAAAAACATAGCTATAACTGTTATATAACGATAAAAAGAAAATACTACGTTACTTAAAAATCAAAAACTGAAAAGAGTAAATAAAAATATGCAGTATAATAAATAAATAATAAAAAACATGTAAAATAAATTAATCTAAATTAATCCAAATAAATAAACAAACTAACAAACTGATCCCAATAAATTAACCGTTAGAAAAAACAAGTAAAGATAATCAATCCAAATAAATAAATGAAGTAATAAACAAATTAAAAAAATAATAGTTAGATTAAACTACAGAATCAACCCCAAAATTGAATAAATAGCTTTATCTTCACAAACCAAAACAAAACTATTAAATAAGCGATATAAACTAATTTTTACTACGTTAATAAAACACTGATTAAAATTAAAATAAATCAATAAATGTATACGATAAGAAATAAAAATAAAAAATAAAAATAAATAAAAACAAGCAAAATAATTTAACCCAAATAAATAAACAAATAAACAACATCTGGCGAAATAACCGCCAAAATAGACTACCCACAATGCACCACTGACCCGTATATATAAATAGCAGAGAAAAAAAAGAACACTCGTGGCCTGATGATTGTGTCTAGCATGAAACAGCCTGTCGCCTCTAAGTGTTAACTTCAATGTTCACTTTTATATTTATATATATATATATATATATATATATATATAAATATAAAAGTGAACATTTATATATATATATATATATATATATATATATATAAATATAAAAGTGAACATTGAAGTTAACACTTAGAGGCGACAGGCTGTTTCATGCTAGACACAATCATCAGGCCACGAGTGTTCTTTTTTTTCTCTGCTATATATATATATATATATATATATATATATATATATATACAAACTCAATTGTATGCAAATTATTTAACCACCTAGATAATTCTTTCTGATAAATCTTTCAAAATGTGACTTGATGATTTAATGCCATTAAAAATGTTCAATAAATGAACTGCTAATAAATAAGAGAAAATTAATCTTATTTTATTTCCACAATTAGCAATAATTTTTTCATAAGTATTTGACTTTTAATGGAGATATTAATTTGGCAGAAAATGTGGTTAAAATTCATCCATTCTTATATGTCCCCAACCCCACTCAGCATTATTTTAGAATTTTACAAATTAAACATTCATTCATTCAACAGAAGATCACCGGAAAAACCTGAGAAATAAATTAATTGTTAAGTTGTTGCTATTAGGTTAAAGAGCATTGGCTGAAGTTGAGAAGGTGTCATGTGTTGATAAACAAAAACTAAAAGTGTTGAATTGATTGAGAAAACAGACAAGCAAAAGACGGAAACAAAATGAGATAGAAATTTTTATTTTATTGAAAACATTTCCATGAAGAAAAAATTTCAAGAAATATTCCTGAAAGAAAGTGCAAATCCCAAGAATGTTCTTGAGAGTGTCTCTGTAAAAAGGATAAAGAAAAAGTTGAACTTACTCTGAATTAAAGAGTGAGTATGGTGTATTGTCTATGTCATGTGTATTTATTGCATTGTGCACTAATTTTAGTGTCCTATCCTAATATTACCCAAACGAAAAGGGAGCTAGCCTCTTCTGGTTCACAGCACACATGCTCCCAGTTTTTTCTTTTCATGCATATCCAAAAGGTGAAAAGGAATTACTGCTGCTGGTAGGGTTTATGAACAACTGTATGGCCCATGAAAAAATTTAAGTCTGCTACAAAGTTTATCAATCTAGAGAAAACTATAAGAAAATTTGCAAGACATTTTCTCAATCCATTATATTATTACTCATTCGTAAAGAGAAAAAATTGGTACTGTATCAATATTTGGAAGTTTGGGTCATTCAAGGAATATTTCAAACATAATGGAAATTTCAGTCAACCCAAAATCAAGTATAAAGAGTATCAAGATCTGAAGAACAGTGGATAAATGTATATGTCTCAACAATGTGTAAAGCATTAAACTGACAAAGATTTCATGAACAGGTTGCACAAAAAGCTACAATTGAAGAAAACATATAAAAATGAGTATTCCCTAAAAACTTAAATTGTTATTGGAAAACACTTATTTCATAGGATGAAACAAAATTTGAAATTTTACTATATAATCAGCAATATTACATTTAAAAAAAAAATAAAGCAGACACAGCATGCAATGTAAAAATACCATCCCAGCAGTGAAACAAGATGGCAGACACAGAATTTTGTGGTATTGCTTTAGCTCAGCATGTACTAGAAAACACATCAGGATTGATGAGAGAATGGCTTCACTAAAATATCAGTCGATTCTTTCAACAAATCTTCTAATCTCTGTTATTCAGCTTTGATTTGATAAGCAATTCAACTTCCAACAAAGTAACAACCCAGAACATGTCAAAAATCATCTCAGAATAGATTAAGAAAAATAAATTCAGTATAATGGAATGAATTTTGAAATAACTTAACCAAAATCCAATTATGAATTTGTTGTATGATTTGAATATTGCTGTCTCTAAATGAAAGTCATCAAATCTGAATGATTTTATAGGATTCCATGTGAAAGCATTAAAATACCAAATGAAAAATGTGGAAACGTTTTCAAAAGATATTGAAAATGTCTATTAGCAGTGACCAGTGCTGAAAAAATCTCAACTAAATATTGGTTAAGGGGATCAAATACTTATGTAGAAGCCATTATAATAAAGTATTGATAAATAAAGAAATAAAATAATAATATTCTCTCTTATTTAGTACCAATTTGTGTATTACACTGTTTTACTAACATCAATTGAATAGTGAAATTCCATCAAATCAAATTCAGAATAATTAATCAGAAATTTTGGGTGTTGAAAATTTCTTGGCCCAACCAAAAACAGATTCCTCCATAAAATTTGATATTTGATCATTTGCCTAAAAATTTGTGAAGTGGGTTGACCCAAGAACTTTTCAGCACCCTGTCATATATATATATATATATATATATGTATATATATATATATATATATATATATATATATGTATATATATATATGTATACTTTTGTATTTACATATATATATATATATATATATATATATATATATATATATATTTGTCATCCACAGACAGACTGTTTCGCTGTTTCACAGCTCATCAGTGTGGCTAGACATCCGGTTGCCTCTAGCTAGGATCAAAACCCAACTGAATTTGCGTCAGTCGGAACTTCTACCACTAAGCCATCAGCGCACGGCAGGAACGAATGTGAATTTTAGCGTGTTTAATTTTTAGATTTAGATAAACACACAGTGACTGACAGTGACTCAATTCTGCCGAAGAGTCGTGCAATATTAGCTTAAATCGTCACTGTTTACAAACCCACACCTCAAACCACAGAGCTCAACCGAAATTAATTTTTCAATTCACATATATACTTCAACATACACATACACACACACACGCACATATAAATACAGTAGAGTCCCTGACAACCTGACTAAGAAGGCCTTCAGGATATGAGTAATTGATTACAAAGTCTGGATATAATGGGTTATATTTAGATCAAAATAAAAGAACTGAAATCAGGTTTAACATTTATTTTCAATGTTTTAGAGTAAACAAAATAAGCTAATAGTGAGTGAAATATAACAGAAGTGATTTTAAGGAAAAAGAAATAAATTATGTAATGTTAATGGAAATTCATTAAATTATGTATGCCACGTATGCAAAACAAATAATGTAACGAGGATTATTTAATCACTGTTGCATGATGATTCTTTCTCCTCTAATGTCCTTCTCAACTTTTTCCGCATTTCATTTTGCTTTTGTTCTTGAAATTTTTAAAATGAAAGACACTTTTTAACTCTGTGTGAGTTATTGCAATGATCATAGCTGAATGCTGGCTTTCTTTCTATAAAACTGACAACCTTTTCAATAGCTTTTTTAATTTCAGTCCAGGTCCAGTTATGTTTTTTATTTCCTTCTTCATTGTGACAGTGTGAACACTGGAGAATAGTTTCTTTGGAAGATTTTATATCATAATAATGTTGACTTTCCTATGCTGAACTCAGCCATTAGTTACAATGAACTTTCGTCAGTGTTGAGTCTGTTTAAAATTTCCACATTTTGTGTTAACTCCAAGGTTGTTCTTTTCCTCTTATTCCCATCATCTTTTGCACCAATACAAGCCATTATGGTGAAATAAGCATAAGCAATTATCCAAAGTAAATTTCCTGAAAAACAGAAATTCCAAATCAGTTACATATCACTCAAATAGTTCAAATATACACATTAAAATCATGTCTGGATATGCGGGATTCCGGATATGAGACACTCTAGATATGAGGGATTCCAGATATGAGGGAATCTACTGTATATATACAGATACACACATAAACACACACAAAGATGCACATACATACAAACACACATATTCAAGTACATGCATATATCATCATGTCAATAAAATCTTATGCTAGGAAAATAGATAATAATTATGCAAAATAAATAAAAATTGATTTTTCCACAAAAGCAAAAGTCCAAACATAAAAGACTCACATTCCAGAAAGGCAGCCATGTTGCTTTTTACTCTTTAGCATCAGAAGGAGACAAATCTCTGCAGGAGACAACAATCATTTTATCAGAAAGAAAATGTTTACCAGCTATTTATATTCAACCTAACACACTTCTTTTGGATTCGACTTTCCTTATAAATATTTCTTATGCTACAAACCTTTTTGATAACTTGGTAAGATAGTTTGGCATTGATAGTCACATAGATAGATAGATAGATAGATAGATAGATAGATAGATATGAACAAACTGACTTAGATAATGTCTATCTAGCTAGCTTGTTTATATTTATCTGTCTCAGTCTTGTCCTATCTATTTTTATTCATATCTGTTTATATATCTCAACACTGTCATTCTGTCTATCTCTTTCTGTTCATATCTATCTATCTCAGTCTTTTCATATCTATCTTTTAACTTTTTCATTCTATTTATCATACCCTGTTCATTATTTACCTATCTATATCAGTTTGTTCATATCTGTCTATCTATCTCAGTCATATTTATCTATCATAATTAAATGGTAATGATTTAAGCGATTAAAGATAAATGCAAAATACTTGTTATTTCATTTATTGTTTTATTTCCAATTTGAATTTAGGATCAAGCAAAGATAGTAAAATCAATTCAAAGAAAGAAAAACAAATAAATCTTAGTTTCAAAAATGAAAGAAGATGAAAATAAGGAGTAAAGATAGATATATTGATAAGTACAAGCAGGTAAAACCAGACATAGCAAGTAAATTATATTATCTATCTATCTGGTTTTACCTGCTTGTACTTATCAATATAACTATCTATCTATCTATCTATCTATCTATCTAGATAGATAGATAGATAGATAGATAGATAGATAGATAATATATATTGATAATACAAAAGGGACAGTCCACAAACCAGACAGAAAAGGAGAATCTTATAATAAAAATGACATAAAATGAAGTAAAAAAGAGTAACAGATGGACTGAGCCTCAAAGAAAAGAAACATACTCTGAGAGATAAGTAAATTTTTAGTGTCTCTATAACATCTCTGGAAGCATAAAAATGGCTTCTCAAAGATGAACATCAAATAAGAATAAGAGTTCTTTTAAGATAATGCAAACCTTGAGGGAAAATCTATATTTTTTCTTTTTTCTTTACCTATTTTTCAATCAGACAAACATTTTGATTTTCCACTCCAAGTATTAGTGATAGACTGAACTAAGTGAACACATTAGGCTAAACTAAGTGATGTTATGGGAAATTTTAGTTTAACAAAGATTAAATTTTTACCGTTATTTCTTTAATGATAAAAAAGGAAAATAAAATCCAGTTCTAACAATATATTTACTCTTTATTTATTTTGATCAGAAGATGCACATGTACATACACACATGTGCACACAAACACACACGCACACACACATACATATACATGTAGATGTACATGTGTGTGTGTGTGTGTGTGTGTGTGTGCAAATGAAAATGATATGATTAATGTATATTTTACTAGTATATAAATACATTGTCTGGGCAGCAGGATTTGAAATGAATATAGTACTAATCTCCAATGGCCAAACTTGGATAGTAATGACTAATACCAGAGAAAAACACACTGTCAAATTATCCAGTCTATGGAGGAATATATAAATGGAATGGAACAGTGAGAGAGAGAGGGAGGGGCTTGTAAACTTGAAAAGAAAATATATTGATTGATTGATTTAGAGATGAACTAGAATCAAATATTATTGGCTCTACTTGGCTATTGCATATTTTACATGCACATAAATCTACCGATGGTAAATAGTAGAAAGATTGGGAAGTGTAGACCTACCTTGCTGAAAAAAATTAGCATGGGAAAATTTGCTTTATTATGTGGTCTCACTTACCAGCTATTGGTACTACTGTGTAAGTCACCAAGCAAATCAGATAGATTGAAACTGGAACTGTTAACTAAAGAGATCAGTTAATAATAATAATAATAATAATAATAATAATAATAATATACTAGGTGCTATGCCAGGGCTACATACAGTTTTTAATTCAGAGTTGTCTTTCTCCTAAACTAGTTGCCAACTATGTCTAGAAAACCCAGTTTGCCCTGCTATTTAATTCATAGCTCTGGGGAGAAGAGATGGCTTCATACCTTTCCCAAGGATATTTGCATGAAAGTGAATCCAACAAACTCAACTGGAATTTGAACTCAGCTCACCAATTTCTCATTCTGACTCACTAAACACTATACTACCTGTACATCCCAGTTAACAGAAATGAAAAAAAAATTTATTAATGAAACATGCATTGATTAATAAAAAATAGAGACAGATTCAACTCTATTTATATGAGTTTGTTTACCTTGGTGTTCCAGTTTCAGTCTCTTATGACCTATGAGATCATTGAGGTATCATATCAAGTAATTACTCTTCATGGCACTTCTTAGAGAAATAGAAATTACTTGGCAGTGGCTATCTCCTCTCTAAGCAACATGTGACAAATTAGCAGTGTGTTACACAGTAGCAGCAGCAAGGTGTAATTCTTGACCTGAAAGTAGGAAAGATAATGGTGTGTCTTAGAAAAGATAATGGTGTGGATTCCTTTTGCCTTTTTTACATTTTTTTTAATCAATTTCACCCCAAGCAAGTCAGTAAAGCCACTAAGACACAAAGTGTTACTGGGTGTGGAAGAATTAGAAAACAGAAATTTTACTAAGGAGTAAGAAAGAAAAAGTGTAATCAGGAGGAGGACAGTAGATAGTGATTGACATTGCATTTAAATTTTTTGAAGATTAAAGTTGGCTGGAAAGCATGGAGCTGGAAGAGAGTTCTACAAGTGAGAAGTACAAGAAAAGAAATTGTTAGCATAGAACTTACGGTTACATCTAGCCAACACAACTGCAAATTGGTGAGACCTTGTCACCAGTCTAGAACGCCACTTAAATTCATAAAGTCTAGGTACAATGGTGAAGAGCTCATCTGAACAGTTGCCATGAATGTATTTATAGAAAAGGCACAGAGCAGCAAGTTTACGGCGATGGGAAAGTGACTGAAGCCAAAACACCAGACCAGAACCAATAATATTGCTGATTCTTCTTTGGATTTTATCAAAGATATCTAGATATATAGCGGGAACACCAAATCATATGTGGCAGCAATACTCTAATCATGGATAAATGGTAGACTTACAGATATGTAAGATACATTCATAAGGGAAAAGTTGTCTAGCATGACACAGTAAAAAAAAACTTTCTTTGCAGCTGACCGAACAATGGATTCAGTATAGTCTTCTCACTTCATGTCAGCTGAGAACATTAGACTAAGAAGCTGCAGACCAATCTTACACAACCATTTAACCCATATCTGGGAGGGAAGAGATGAATTCATGCTTTTCCCAAGAGGACGTAACAAAGTTAGTCAGAATTTGAAATCAGCTCGCTGATAACATTTACTCCCCCATCAGATACCAACTGGGAGAAGAAAATTCCTAAACTTTAATAAATGTGAATTTTAAAATGATCAATCATGTACTAATAAAATCTATGATACTCCAATAAAAGAAATATTTACATAGACTTGTGGATTCAGCTCAATTGATAAAAAATAAAGTTATGGTTAAAGAAATCAATAAGTAGATAGCTTGATGATAAATAATCTGAACAAGATAAGGTATTTGTTTAGCTGCATTTCAACTTCTTATGAGTCATTTAATGCCAAAATTTTATTTTCTTGGGAGTATTAGTAATTTCTTTTAAAAAATGTATTGTTGGCAATATATATATATATATATATATATATATATATATCAATTATGTGGTGCGTGTTCAATTTATATAATGTAAATCATTCATACTAAAAACAAATAATGAAGTTAATTATATGGCAAGAATCACTCTCGCAAACAATATTTAATAATAAAATACAATCAACCTCGAATCCGTTAATGAATGGTATGATCCTTGCTTATAAATTCCGGTTTTATCAGGTCTTATTTTTGCTACTAGCTCGGCTTTCAATCGTTTCATACGGTTTTATCAGGTCTTATTTTTGCTACTAGCTCTTTCTATGTCTCGTTATTACCTGGATTTAAAAAACTTACCTAATTTCCTACCTGATGATGGTCGTATGAAACGATTGAAAGCCGAGCTAGTAGCAAAAATAAGACCTGATAAAACCGTATGAAACGATTGAAAGCCGAGCTAGTAGCAAAAATAAGACCTGATAAAACCGGAATTTATAAGCAAGGATCATACCATTCATTAACGGATTCGAGGTTAATGTATTTTATTATTAAATATTGTTTGCGAGAGTGATTCTTGCCATATAATTAACTTCATTATTTGTTTTTAGTATGAATGATTTACGTTATATATATATATATATATATATATATATATATATATATATGTGTGTATATGTATATATATATATGTATATATATATATATATATATATATATATATATATATATATATATATATATATATATATATTGTGTATTTAGGCAGCAATCCTTCTTTCATGCACATTTCATTGAATATGACAGACAAGGTGCTTTGATTTAGTTTTTTATACAATTTCTCATGGGATCTATTAAATTTTTTTCTTTTCAGATGATAAATTATATCAAAATTGTCCAAATGTTATTTTTTTCCGAGTGCTTTTGGCTATACATTTAGCCATTTTCAAGGTTGAAATATATTAACTGTTAACAAGAAATAGTTTGTTGCATGTATGTATTTATATAATGTTTTCATCTTCAAAACATGGTCAAGATATTGTGTCCATGTTCATAGTTGATATTACTGAGTTGTTTTTTGTTTTTATTAATAAGACTTCCATTATTTTTAGCCTTTTTTTGCATGTAGATGATGCTATTATATTAGTGTTGTCAACAAGTATGTTACAAATAGGGTCTGGTAGGTCTCCATGAATATTTAAATGAGATCTAATTGAGCTATGATCAGAAAGGTGTAGAGTGAGTCTTCATGCCAAACATGTTGTAGTATGCCCTATATAATTATTTACGAATTTTGATTGATCAGGAATACAATTCCTTAATGGGCATAAATTGTATAAAATACTAAATCAAAGCACCTTGTCTGTCATGTTCAATAAAATATGCATACATACATGCATATATACATATATATATATATATATATATATATTACATAAATGTATTGCTGGTAATTTTTTTACTCTGAAAATGTGTGGCTGCTATTTTTACAATAAAAATGTATTTTTATACTTTCATAGTGTTTTGACCCCAGCTTGGAGGTTTAACTATTTGCCCATAATTGGGACCCTAACAGGTGCTGCCACTCTGAATCAGGGTGGGTCTGGGAACAAGAGTAATTAAGAGGTCATTCCACACTTCTCAAAACCTCCTGATCAGTTTATTGTCATACTCAGGACACACAAGATAGGTAAGCTAGTGATTAGGTATATAGGTAGTAAGATAATATATGTAAATTTAGGAATCAATAACTTTTAATGTCTCAAAGGTTGGCAAGTTCTGAACCACTTTTAGTTTTCACTTTGATATTTTGGCAAGAATTCAGATATTTTATCTTTTCTTCAAACAATTTCACACAGAGAATGAAAATTGACAACCAAAATAAATGCTTGACAACAGTTGACTTTATGATGTAAAGTTCTTGACAAGAATTGCAACCAAGCAAGAAGGTCAGCCCCAGAATACTAACAGCCTTTGTAATATTTAGACAGCAAAAGGTATGGAATCTTTTTAAACTAGATAGAAAGCACAGTGATGAGACCTTTAGATTTGGAGGAGGACGTCTCATATACAAATTACAATACTAAAATGTTCAATAACATAAAATATAGTGTCTTCAAATCAAAAATATTTTTTTCTTTTTTTGCATGCCAGTGACAAAAGTGAATCATGAGAAACTCATGGCTTTCTGACAGAATGATTAGAGATTACTAAACAAATATGATTAGTACAGAGTTATTTATAAATATTTATTGTATGTTTGTAAATATCTGTTAAACTATATAGAAATATTCTCTCACTTTTTCAGTCTTTTGTGTGTGTGTGTGTGTGTGTGTGTGTGTGTGTGTGTGTGTGTGTGTGTGTGCCTGCATGAAAACTTATAATGTGTAGATAGATAGATAGATAGAGAAGTATGTCTGCCATTTTTAATTCTTGTCTGAATTGGTCATTTGATATTTTTTAACTTTCTTTGTCTCTTATGAGAAGTAACTATCGTATCTGATCTTCATTTTGAATTTTTCTTTTTCTAATTGATGTTCTCCATGATATTTGTGTGTTTAAATTTGAGTTTAAATTTCACGTTTGAATTGTTAATCATTTGGATTACAATTAATCTTAATATTTAACAGCCATCGTGTTTTAGATTTTTGTTTTTCTTACCTTTTTTAACTTGCTGCTATCAAGTTGGCCAACTGGCACTTCACTCATGATTCTAGGGACAGACTCCTACTACCTACTACCTCCTTCCCCCTTAATATACTAGAATGTCAGTTAAACACAGCATGGTCAAAATGTTCTGTGAGCTAGAGATTGACTCTCTAAATAATTTATATGAAGGTACATTCTTTGAAATAACTTCAAAACCCCTCAGCCTTTCTTTCTCCAAAATTCATGGTATTCTTACCAACTTCTGCAGTGTGGAATTGGTCCTCTTTAAAAAGTCTCTGGACATCTTTGCTCTCTGTGAAACTAACCTTAACTCTGCAACCCTCTCCTCTGATTTCTTAATTCCTGGCTATCTTCCTCTCCTTAGGAAGGACACTAATGTCCACATGTATGACCTGGGGGTTTATGTCCACAAATATTTCCCACTGGCTAGGGAACTTTCACTTTATTACATATGTTTCTGTCTTTTCTTTATTAAACTCAGTCAGCTATCTCTTCTTTCTCTATCATTCCCTTCCCTCTCATTGCTGTTACATGCTAGATAGTATTACTGATAATATAGACAAAACCATCTTCCTACACCCGTTTGCAAATATATTTGTGCTTAGTGAATTTAATGCCCATCATGCCAGGTGGCTTAAACATTCTGTCACTGACCTTGCTGGCATCCAAACTGTGAACTTCTCAATCACTCAATCTCTCACACAAGTGGTAGACTTCCCCATGCATTTCCCCAGTAGCCCTAATGGACATGCTTCTTTTCTAGATCACTTTTTTACCTCTATCCCTGACTCATGTCATACTGTTGCACTGCCCTCTTGACAACTCTGATCATGTGGTAGTGTTTGTAAACATCTCTTTCCACTCCCTAAACTCCCAAGAACCTCCTACCAACAGAATATCTTTCTGTTATCACTGAGTGAATTGGGATTTATTCCGTGATTTCCTTTGTGGTGTCCTTGGAATGAAGTTTTTAATCATACGTGTCTGAGGCTTCCTCCTTTTGATGCTTTCATTCCAGCAAGCATATACCAAGTTAAATCACATTCATCTCCTTGCTTCTCACCTGCCTGCTCAACCAATATAGCCAACAGGAATCACTTCTTCCAGCTGTACCAGAGCAATACATCTGATTGCAACAGATATCTCTGCTCATAATGAGTGCAAGCGTGTCCTCAAAGAAGTGAAGTTACTGTTTGCTGATAGAATGAAATAACATTCAGTTCTAGAGATTATTCGTGGCTCTGCAAGAATGTGCTGAACAACAGCAAACCCTCAACCCCTCTCTTATTCAATCAGTTTGAAGTCCTGACATCTACAGCAGATAAGGTTGAATGCTTTGCTCAAAAATTCTCTTCCAACTCAACACTCAACTCATTTGGAGTACCCACACCTGATTTTTCCTCTTAGAACAGAGTCTGTACTGAGTGATATGTACATAACCCTGTCACTGGTCATTTCTAAATTAAACCCCTGAAAGCAAGTGATGGGATCCCAACTGTCATCCTAAAGAAATAAGCTCCCAAGCTAGTTCCAGTTCTCTCCAAATTCTACAACTATTGGCTTGCTGCTCCTGCTTTCCTACTTGTTGGAATCCTGCTTCTGAACTCAGGAGAACCTTCTGACCCCTGTCGCCCTATTAGTCTCCTATCATTTTCAACAAAGTATTTGAAGCTTTAATCAATGCTGAAATGTTTAAGCATCTTACTTCTCACAACCTACTCTCTGACAATATGGCTTCCATTTTGCCAGGTCTACCACTGATATGTTAACAGTCATCACTGAATATCTATATCAAGCTCTTGATAATAACAGTGTGGCTCTAGATATCTCAAAAGCATTTGACATTTAAATTTTAATGCTTCCAAAATGAAACTGCTCTCATTTAACCTCCATGCTACACTCCTGGAGAGCAACACACTGTGCCTTTTTGGTCTCACTTTTTTAACTGATTTGAAGTAGAATGATTATATCAAATCAATAGCTGCAAGGAATGTTGTGTCACTGTGTTGTTCCAGAAAGTGTTTCTCATCAGAGTCGCAAGGGAAGAATGGCAGACGTATTGTAAATATAACAGTGGTGTTTTAAATTACATTTTTTTAAATCCGGGTTCATATTCACTTTTTTGATATGAAGGCAAAGACTTAAAATTTCAGATTTCTTGCGTAAAAGGTTTTTTGGGCCCAGAAATGTCATAATCGCTAATTTCTCATGTTGACATAGGTTGCAAATGCAGTTATGATTGTTGTATGGTCTTGCCTTTTTTAAAATTTTCCACCTTATGAACAGATCCCTGTTGTTTTTTCTTTTAAATTCCACATATACCTAGCAAGTTTGGTGGAGTATCTAAGATTTGCTAGCTTAAATGATTATCTATGCTTAAAAGAACCTTCTGTACATTCTATATATGTTTTATTTTGACCATTAATATCTGTTACTTCTGCTTTATAAATTATAGATTCTGTTTTACAAGCTCCATTTAATGGGCAACTATACTTGTTTCTGCAGTTGCATAAATTGCTTGTTATATTTTGCTGCGCATTAGTTTTGAGATTTCTGGTATTTTAGCCATTTATTATAGCTTCTAAATTACTAGCGCAATTGTAACTTAATTTATTGTTTAGTAACTCTTCTAGTAGAATAATTTTTGAGGAAAAAAAGAAAGAATATGAGAAGAACTTAAAGGTAGAGGGTCACAAAACCAAACTAGAATTTAAACCTCAACATTATTATCATTATTTGGTTTAACCCTCACCTTTAACTTTTAAGTTAAAATGTAAAATAGGTAAATTATTTTTCAAGTTGCTTACTAAACACTTCCCCAAAAGAATTAGAATTACATAAGATATTCAATTAAATTAAAGTTAAATTAAGCTACAGTTGCTCTAGTTAGTACTAGTAGATGGTCAGTTGATAAAAAATCAAGGTCACCAAGGTCACGTATTCAACTGACCTCCTGATTTTTAAAGTATATATATATATATATATATATATACTTTAAAAATCAGGAGGTCAGTTGAATACGTGATATATATATATATTAAAGTATATATATATATATATATATATATATATATACTTTAAAAATCAGGAGGTCAGTTGAATACGTGATACATATATATATATATATATATATATATATATATGGAGAGAGAGAGAGAGAGAGAGAGAGAGAGAGAGAGAGAGAGAGAGAGAGACCAAGAAAGGATTCCTCCTAAAATCTAATGTTCGATTATTTGGTCACATTTTTGGAAAAAGGGTTGTCTGAGAATTTTTCAACATCTCTCTCTCTCTCTCTCTCTCTCTCTCTATATATATATATATATATATATATATATATATATTCCATGAATCTCTCACGTACATTCATATCTGCTCAAAGCATATCCAAATGTAAACAAATGATGTCGCACATTATGAAATGGACAAAGTCCGACATTTATTTTAAAGGCACATCAAGCTATACATATATATATATATATATATATATATATATATATATATATATATATATATATATATATATATATATATATATCCTGATAAAATGAGAACAAATGGAGTATAATTCCACTGTCCATAACATTTAATTTAAACAAGGGCTCAATACAGAGTAGAACTAAATATTATTTATTTTAGGATATTAAAACAAAAACATGTTAAAATCGCTTCACAATGTCAGGGTAAAATATTGACAAGTTAATGATTAATTTAATTTACAAGCCAGAATACTTTATCTTTTTCGAGAAAAAAAAAACAGAAATATAAATATGTTTGTGGGGTTTACTATGATTAACCAATCAAATGTGATCTACACTAAATTCAGACTCAACGAAAAAAAATCTTTTAATATATGTCATGACATGAAGTAGTCTGCATATAAATCCTAGACCATTTTATTATGGACAGATACAAATGGTTACATTATTTCATAAAATGTATAGAAGTGTGGCATTCAACTTCCTTAAGAAGTAAAGTGAAAGAGGTAGGGAAGTAATTTAACATACGGGTAAGTAATTATATGCTTGGTCAGCTTCCTACATAAAAGTTTGTAGTTGTTAAATAAAAGCCCCCTTTAAGAAACTGGTAAATAACTTAACCGTTTGAAAAAAAAAACAGATTGTAAATACATGACTATTTGGACAAATTAATATGCAATCGTTAAGTAAAGAGCATCCATGTAAGATGTTAATAATACTAACTAAACACCTGTACATCCATATAAGATGTTAACTAAACATCAATACAGAGCTATATTAAATCAAAATGAATTACACAAATAGAATATTAAGTAATATAAGGTGCACCACAGTTCATCTATTGATTATTTTTATAAGAAAAAATATTATCAAATTCAAAGTTTAAACATATTGCAAGGTAAAGGTAGACTATGCCTACAATTTACAGCTAATTCTCTTCTTTGGCTTAATAAGGAGTTTTTACCAGAAAATCTGATAATTTCTAATTTTTCATGTAAGCATAGAAAACAGGGTTCATTTAAAGAACTACATGCTCTAGCTTTTTTTTTTAAATTTTGCATTTTACCTTAAGAGTTTTATTAGCTTCTTTTAAATTCCAAAAATATTTAGAAAGAGATGTACTATTTTATAACTACTATTGGTGAAGGATAAGATATACTGGTATCTCCTAGTCTTAAAAGTATTCTTAGTACTACCAAAATAAAATTTTTCAACAGTTGAATTCTCTATTGTAGAAATAGTACTTAGATAAACAAGAGAGTTGGTTGAACATTTGTTTTGTAATGGGTATTCATTAGAATTCTTGCAATTACATTGGTTAATATTATCAACAGTATTTATCTTGGAATGTGCAAATAATACCAAATTGTAACTGGTAGTGATTATTCCAAAGAGGACTTTTCAGTCCATATGATACAGAACAAATTACAAGAATAATTAGGAAAAAACCTTAAAAATCCATAATCAGTAATAAATTTTATTTTCATAAAATGTAGACAGTCTGATGAGATGAATATGCTTATATTCATCAAAATAAATTTATTAATAACAGGCCTAAAGTGAGAAGTCCTACTAAAGAAAAATTGAATTGAATTTGCATCCCTTTTTTCTATCAGAGAAAGAGAGAAAATGTATGGCTTAGTGACTGTCATTTTCATGCCTCAATGTAATTTTCAGATATTGATGTATGAAACTGTCACCATACTTTGTTGATGCCTATTTGCTCTCTGTTCATATCAGTACACACTTTATAATTGATATTGAACACTCATTTCATATAAAAAAGGAAACAATATATATATATATATATATATATATATATATATATATATATATATATATATATATATGTGAAATACATAAAAAGAAACCCATAAGTATCTCATATAGATGGCTATTTCACTCCTCGAGAGATTTCTCTACTCGAGAAATTCCCTGGAGCTTGCCAGTACTAAAACGTTTTTGTTTTTTTTGTCAGTACTAAAACGTTGATAAAAACATTTTAGTACTGACAAGCTCCAGGGAATTTCTCGAATAGAGAAATATCTCGAGGAGCAAAATGGTCATCTATATCGGGTACTATTGGGTTTCTTTTTATGTAATTCATTTATATACTCTATAATAAATATATTGAGCTCTCTTTTGTGGATCAGTTATAATATTTTATATTATTAGGATTCACTTGGATTACTTACCTACAGATTTTTACCTATATATATATATATATATATATGTGTGTGTGTGTGTGTGTGTGTATGTGTGTGTGTGAACAGACTGAATGGCTTCAGTAGCCATTGTCATTCATATGAGAACCAAAAGCATTGATCAAACCTGTCAGTGATGGCCATACTCATTTAATGAGTTGACTGCCATCATGTATGTATGTATATTATTGCTGCTGTTGTTTTTGTTATTATTTATGCAAAATGTACTGCTGAATATTTTCCAATAGTTGTTCCAACTCTACCACTAATGTTTTACCTATTTTGCACTTCCAAAATAATATAGTGTAATTATTCATCCTAATAAATGCTATAATACCTTTTTTGGCATTTGTGTACATTTTTGGTTGATTCTTGCTTGTAAACATCTCCTTGCTCACAACATAATTACAAGTTTTTGAGAGCTAATCAACTTAATTTTCTAAGGTTTGTCTATCTCAAAAAGCCAGCCTGAAGCAATCAACACCAGAATATCAAAAGAAATTAGGATCAGAGTGCCTAGATTTTCAGCTCCCTCTATAATTTCCAAGTTTCTCCCTAACCCATGTTTTTCCCAGCTATGTCCTTTTGGGATGAACAGATTGTGCCAAAAGACAGGATTCTATCTGGAATATCTTTGTCAGGTTGATTAGCCCTGGTTATGGCTGAAGGAAAATGGATTGTCACATTGTTAGCATCAGATAATCAATTACAAAGAAGAGCCGAGATCTGCTTTCACATTTGTACACATGCACACATAAATATGCACACACACACACGCACATACATACACGCACACATAACCATGCACTTCTTTTTAATGCATTCTTATTTCTTGCACATGTGTCTGTGCAAGTATTTAGAATGCAGTAAAAATAAATATTTGTATAAAAACTTAAATACTTCTCTTTTATTAATATTCACACATATATATTTATCAATATCCTTATTACTATATCAATACACTTCTATAAAGATCTATGTAGGCTTTATATATAAATATACCCTGAAGATGATTTAAGAAAGTTGAAAGCTTGGACCATATTTCTTGTGTTTTCCATCCAAAATGAACTTTGGACAATTTTTGACAAAATTGCCTCCTAGTTTAAGAAGTATTATTTGTAATTTTTTTAATTTTTTACATTAATTGTCAGAAAATATCTGCCATTTTTAATAGTATTTGTCTTAAAGTATGTATGAGATGTATGTCTACCAGAATGCTTACAAAAATAAACAGTAAAACCCCTGTTCATCTTTTTATTGCACCATAAATATAAAAACACTATCAGGTTCTCTATCAATTAATGAGCACTTACTGCATCTGAGTGGTTGATCTCAGAAGTCATTAATATTGAAGTTAATCATTATTCAGCATTATTAGATGAAGTGTTATGAACCATTACTAATTATTTCACTCATATTGCAATGAAATGCAATTGAAATTAAAATGAAAGAAAAACTAATCTAAAATTAGCAATTTATTATTCGTAATTGATCTTTACTGAATGATTCATAAAAATTGCAACATACTATGTCAGATTTTATTATGCAAGTTAATGTTTTCTCAATAAAATTGGAATTAACCAAATTTTATTGGTAAGCGTTTCAAGATATATTTGCATTAAATATTAATGAAAATTTCTACTGTACATAGAGAGGGGGCTTGTTTATCTATTGTTATTAGTTATAAATTTATCCATAAAGAATTATTATACTGTCAGATTTTATTATGTAAGTCAATGTTTTCACATAAAAATTGCAATCAATCAACTGGTGTTGGTAAAATCTTCAGGATACACTTATATTAAAATATTATGTCTATTTCAACATATAATATCTCTACTTATTAAAAATATAGATAATAACTTGTTTTGGGGGTTTCAAAATTTGTTCACATAAACAAAGTGCAATACCATATTTTTTACTTACAAATAAATAAAAAAGATATAGTCCATAGAAACATACGAGGTGCGTTCAAAAAGTATCTGATTTTATTTTTTCCCGCCAAAACTAATATTGTGTGGGTAAAATCCTTTGGGTGGGAGGTGACACCAACCTTCTTGTGCATTTCACACTGGTAAGCCACGTCAATTCCTGGCTGTTGTGCTTAGAGTATGTGCTTGTGAGATTTTCGTTTTCACACAAGATGACTGAATGCACCTTGTATATTTAATAACACAGTACACCATATACCCAATTAAATTATGTTGACATGTAAAATGGGTTTGTTGACATTCTATATCCTTCATCAGTTTTTCAACCAATGATTTTGTTATATTTTCTACTGTTTTGAATGTAATACTTGCAGCAGTTTTTATTACTTCCCAGAGATTTTATCTGTTTTAATATTTTTTCATTCTCAATTTTCTTTAATTACTTTCTATTCTTATATACATTTCTCTTAATGATGGAACACAAGTTTTCTAATGGATAGGATGGCTGTCATTTCATTAATTTTGTCTCTTTAAAATCTTTTTGGCAAGGTGAGCTATAGCTTGGTGGAATACAGAGGAACCATGTCTTGCAAGAATATACTCTTTAGTTTAAAGCTTCTTGGTTATGACCTGAACCACTGAAAAAATGTCTTGTCCAAAAACTTACAATAATCCTCTGCATTTACCTTGATACCTTCATCAACTTTGCTGAGATCTGTAATTTTCCAGCCTATAATACTACCTTATTACATTATTCCACCTCCTCACTGTTTTGTTTTTGAAGTTATGTTAGTTAAATATTTCCGTGAAGGATCCACTCTGTAGCTTAGCCAACTGACCTATCCACTATAGTTCTATATTAGGTACTAAATATTACTTTTGAAAATTACTTTTCATCTATTCCTTCACCCAATTTACGCATTTCTCTTTGAGATGAAAGTCATAGTTAGGTTGCCTTCATCTAAATATTCTTAATATTCTGCATCTTTTCTTTCTCTTTACATTGAAATAACAACTTCTTCAAATATTTTCATATTGGTCAATCAACTTTTCTTGCTTATTACTATTTTAATTGTTCTCTGATATCTTTTTTCAACATTCTTAGTCACTTTTTTCTTGTTCTTATTTTGTTTGTGTTTTTAATTTCAGTCTTGATTGTTCTACGATGTCTATTTGTTGTGGGGCTCTCCCACTTTTACACAAGATAGACTCGTCTAAAGTATACTTATTCTGACAAAGTGGAGATACGTTGAGTACACAGGGTATTCACAAATAGATACGTTGAAGGTTGAGATACGTAGAGTCCACACAGAGAGAGATAATTACGGTTCCACTTACAGAGACTTGTACATATACTTTCTACTAACCCGTATTCCTGGACTACTAATCTTCATTTCAAGTTTGTATTCTTATGTTCAATACACTTATTTTCTTATTTCAATTACGGGCGTTATTTATTTATTTATTTGTGCAAGATTCCATCCCCGGAATCCACAACAACATGGCGACGAGGATTTCGGACCCACACGAGAAAAGAAAAAAAAAATTTTTCTCTCGTCACCACAACAACTTGGCGACGAGGACTTCGGACCCACACGGACAGAAAAAAAATTCTCTCTCGTCACCACAACAACTTGGCGACGAGGATTTCGGACCCACACGAGAAAAAAAATTCTCTCTCGTCTCCGCAACAACTTGCCGACAAGGATTTGCACTCAGAAAAAAAAATGCCGTTGCCAGCGTCCACAATTACTGGGCGACAAAGATTTACGAGGATTTTGCGTGACCACCGTGATTAAAAGGTACTTCCTCAAAATACGGAAAATCGAGGTTTTCATAAGACTCTTATCATGGAGGATTTTAAAAGTATTTTGGTAGAACTTGTAAAATAGCAAAATGAACAGCATCTACAACTACAAAAAAAACAGCTCGAATTTCAGAAAGAAAATTAAGAAAGACTGCTTGAATTTCAGAAGGAAAATCAAGAAAGACAAATGCAACTCCAGGAATTAATATTAAAAGTAACGGGTAACACACAACAAAAGAATACCGAAAAAGAGGCGATTTTTTCTCAAGACGCAGTTTGGAACACAATAGAAACATTTAAATACTCTCTAGAAGATGATAAAAATTTCGGGGACTATTACAGACGTCATGAAGACATTTTCAACATTGATTGCCAAAATTGGACGGAAGCTACGTTTATTACTCAGGAAATTGGGAACAGAGGAGTACACAAAATTTGTGGACTATATTCTACCGAAAATGACAAACGATTTGCCGTTTGACGAGGCAGTTACATGCCTTACGGAGCTCTTCAGTCCAAAGACTTCACTTTTTCACAAAAGGTGGAAATGTCTCAACCTCGTAAAAAGCGAAAATGAGGACTACTCCACGTTCGCCGCAATCGTGAACAAACATTGCAATGACTTTAAGTTGGCAGAATTGACTCCGGACAATTTTAAGTGTCTAATTTTCGTACAGGGATTAGTCTCAGCCAAAGACAGTGAAATGCGCAAAAGAAAAAAGAATGCCCTCGAAGCTTCAAAACGAGTCTGGATTAACGCTACAAAAATTGCCAGAAGACTGCCAAAAATGCTTGAGCATAAAAAAAGACTCTAAGGATATCGAGGAATCGAGAGTAGCACACATACGTAAGTTGAACAAATGTTTACCCCCGGAAGAAAAACAAAAATTTCATGATAAACGAAAAATTACAAGGTATAAGACGATTCATGACAGAGATCAAAGCAAATATAAGCCCCCCCCCCATCTGCATGTTACAGATGGGGTGAATTACACTGGAATAAAGACTGTCGATCCAAATACAAGAACTGTTTAGCTTGTGAAAAAATGGGACATAATGCATCTCAATGCAGAAACAAAAGGCACACTAGTAGGGTAAGAACTACTAGAATGGACTACGAAGACAAACTAAACACAAGAAAATACGTGGAACTCGATATTTTAAATAAAAAGGTAAAATTACAGATAGACTCAGGTTCGGATCTAATTATAATTAATCTACAAACATGGAGGAAGCTAAATAGACCGACCATGATGCATACACAGAAAATCGTTAAGTCTGTTACAGGGAAGCGTATCAAATTTGAAGAAGTAATTCTAAACGTAAAATTCCATGGAAAAACGAACAAATTGAAGATATTTGTAATGAGAGATACAGAAAATTTGGTGGGTACAGACTGGATGAAAAATTTGACGTATGGGGTTTACCTATTAGCTCATTTTGTAAGAAAATAGAGTGCGAGCCGCCAGAAGCTACAAAATTAAAAGAAGAACTACACAGTCAATTCCCCGAAGTATTCTCGAGCGGTTTAGGACGATGTAATAAGTTTGCAGCTAAAATTGAACTAAAGGAAAATGTTCAGCCAATATTCAAGAAAAAGCGAAACGTGCCTTTCGCAACCATGGAAAAATTTGACAAGGAGTTAGATAGATTGGTACAAACTGGAATCCTTTCACAAATCGAATTCAGTGAATGGGCAGCAATAGTGGTCTACGTAAAGAAAAAATCCGGAGAAACCCGTGTTTGCGCAGATTTCTCGACTGGGTTAAACAAGGCTATCAAGGATTATCACTACCCATTGCCAAGCCCGGAGGAAATATTTACCAAGCTTAACGGTGGTAAGGTATTTTCTAAGATTGATCTAAGTGAAGCTTATCTTCAGATTCCAGTAGAAGAAGAAAGTACAAAGATTTTATGTATCAATACTCACAAAGGACTTTACAAATTTAACAGATTGCCATTTGGGATAAAAGTAGCACCGTCAATCTTCCAACAGACTATGGACACCATGCTCATGGGACAGAACTTTGCTACTGCTTACTTAGACGACATTTTGATCAAAAGCAATAATGTAGAAGAACATGCAACACATATTAAAGAAGTCTTTAAAAGAATTCAGGATTTTGGTTTTAAAGTGGAGAAAAAATGCGATTTTTTAATAAAAGAAATCAAGTATCTAGGCCATATAATCAATGAAAGTGGCAGAAAACCAGATCCAGATAGGGCATCTGCAATAAAAAATATGCCTGAGCCGAAAAATGTCGCTGAGTTGCAAAGCTTTCTTGGTCTAGCGAACTATTACGGTGAATTCATTGAAAACAGGCACAAATTGAGAGCTCCCCTCAATGAATTATTGAAAAAAGAGAACAAATGGAACTGGACGGAAGATTGTCAGAAAGCCTTTAAGGAGATCATAAAGAAATTAACGTTTGATCTAGCACTGACGCATTTTGATCCCAAACTGGAAATTATCATTGCTAGCGACGCAAGCTCACACGGAGTGGGAGCTTGTATATTACACAAGATGCAGGATGGCACAAGGAAACCTATAGCTCACGCATCTAGATCGTTGTTACCAGCAAAGAGGAATTATTCGCAAATTGAGAAAGAAGCGTTAGGCATAATATTCGCCATAACTCACTTCCACAGATACATATATGGAAGAGAGTTTACTCTTCAAACTGACCATAAACCTCTTCTCACTATATTCGGATCGAAAAAAGGACTACCAATTTACACAGCCAATAGACTTCTGAGATGGGAAACTATATTATTGAATTATAATTTCAAACTAGAGTTCCTACCGTCAAAGAAAATTGGTCATGCGGATGGATTATCTAGATTGGTACCTGCGAAATGCGAACCATGGAAGACTCTTTAATAGCGGCTTTGCGAGCCGAAGACGAAATTAGTAAAGTGCTAAACAATACAGTAAATGAATTACCTTGTTAGAAATCAGAAGAGAAGCTGAAAGGGATGAATTCATACAAAGTACAAAGAGAAAAATAGAAAAAAAAAGAAAGAAATATAGCGGACAGTTTTTCAATTTGTGATCACATATTACTTTACAATGAGAGAGTGTTATCATACCCAAATCTTTACAAAGACGAATTCTGAAGGACTTTCATCTAGGACACCCAGGGAAAAATCGGATGAAAGCGTTAATGAGAAGTTACGTGTACTGGCCTAATATGGATAACGACATTACTCAAATGGTAGGAAAATGTAGAGGCTGTGCTGCGGTAGCAAAGGCACCACCTATTATACAAACAACATGGCCTAAGGTGAACAGACCTTGGTCTAGAATCCATGCAGACTATGCAGGACCTATAGATGGATATTACTACTTGATAACGGTAGATAGCTTTAGCAAGTGGCCAGAAGTTTTCAGATACAAAAACCCTACGACGGAAAACACTATTAATTGTCTACACGAGTTATTCGCAAGATTCGGCATGGTAGATTGCCTTGTAACGGATAATGGTACCCAATTCACCCCGAGCGACTTTCAAGAACTATGTGCGACTTATCAAGTCAAACATATTAAAATAGCACCGAAAGGTTTGTGGACACGCTTAAGAGAGCCTTGAAAAAAGCAGAGGACGTACCAACAGAAAGAGCCATACAACAGTTCCTACAAGTCTACAGAATCACCCCAAACGGAAATACACCATCTGGCCTTTCGCCAGATGAAGTGATGTTTGTCCGCAAAATACGGTCTGTCTTTGATAAACTATTACCCAGCAAAAATAAAAACTGGCATATACCGATAGTGTCTATAAGATCCTTCAAACCAGGTGAACGGGTCTATTTCAGAATGTTTAAGAATAACATAGCATACTGGGAACCAGGTACGATAATAAGCAGACTGGGGAATGTTCTGTACACGATTCAAGGCGAAAAATTCACTCACAGGCGACATATCAATCAGATACAAAAAAAGACGGGTAGAGGAGCCAAGCTCGCCACCTTCGGAAAATGAAGACTCAGTGGAGGCGATTTGTGAAGCATTTGAAATTCAAAGACCACAAGTAGCCACGGAGATTAGAAGAACAAGCAGTGAAAGAAAATCACAGAACCGCTAATAATAGACCATAAGCGAAAAAAATATTAAACTCCCACCCCCAAAAGAAGCTAGGGAGGAGGGTGTTGTGGGGCTCTCCCACTTTTACACAAGATGGACTCATCTAAAGTATACTTATTCTGACAGAGTGGAGATATGTTGAGTACACAGGGTGTTCACAAAGAGATACGTTGAGATAAGGTTGAGATACGTAGAGTCCACAGAGAGAGAGATAATTACGGTTCCACTTACAGAGACTTATACATATACTTTCTACTAACCCGTATTCCTGGACTACTAATCTTCATTTCAAGTTTGTATTCTTATGTTCAATACACTTATTTTCTTATTTCAATTACTGGCGTTATTTATTTATTTATTTGTGCAAGATTCCATCCCCGGAATCCAGAACACTATTCATTATTTTTGCAATTTTATTTCAGTCACTCAATAATTTGTTTCACTTTTAGGATTATATCTTCCTCATGGCACATGGCAAACTTTATATATCAGTAATTCGAAAAAATTGGTACCAATAACTATACAATTATGTCTATTTATTTACAATATGATGAACAAACTTCAAGTTGCATAATAAAATCTCACACCACTAAATATTGCAAATATTTCTAGTAAAAAGAGATATAATCTGAAATTCACATGACATATTTATCATATAACAATAAGTGTATCCTGAAAATGTTAACAATATTAGTTGGTTAATAGAATATTTATTGTGAAAGCATTGACTTTTATAATAAAATCTGACCTAGGTTATTAAGCTAAAGTTAAATATTTGTTTGATAATGCATGTGTGTGTGTGTGTGTGTGTGTGTGTGTGTGTGTGTGTGTGCAAAACCTGCTGAAAAGTTTTCATCCTGAATTAATTCTGAAAATCTGATCAGTGTCTTCTTGGTTCTTTTCAGCACCTCCCTGTATGTATTAGGTTGCTTAGAAAGTACTATTATATTTAAAATATACAGATTTGAAATAAACTATTTTGATGTTAATGTCAAAGAGTAAACGAAGGAAACCCAGATTTAGTTTAACATCTGTTCAATCAGGCTGTTTATTGTCTATAGTTTATCCATATGTTTAACCCTCATTAGAGTCAAATGCTTTAATGTGTGTCATGTTCAACATTGCATGATGAATGGATTTCATAAGAGCAGTAATTTATCAGGTTGGAATGAAAGTTCTGTTCAGTTTTTGAAGTGAAAATGTTGAACAAATTTTAATAAAGTATTGCCTCTTTATGTTGTTCAATAATGCTACTATGAGTAATTTATATCTTTTCGTTACAGACTATAAGAATATTATTCATAATATAGTTTGGACCTTTTTTTATCGTAAGGTTCACCCTGTACAAGGCCTGGAGGCCACTCATGGTAGAGGGTTATGTTAAAAAGCAGTTTATGCAGATAGGAAGTGAAGATAATGGTTAACCCTAGACTTGAACAGGTTAAGATTGTAGCGACCAGGAAAACATCCTCTTGGGAGTCAGTTCCACAGAACAGTGGTTCACAGGAAGAAGCTGTCCGAATGAAACTGACTTCTCACTGATGGAATACAGTGGGAATGTGGGTGGTTTGTTACAATGTAAGTGGCATTGCGGTTCCTTGCCATGAATTTTAAAACTAGTGGAACCAAGGAATGTAGTTCACCCAAGTGCTTTCCATAGTAATAGCGATAGAACAGCGGGAGGTTCACTACATCCAATCTGTGAGAGAAAGGTTGGAGGGTGAAAAGTAATTTGTCACCCAAAAGGAGACACTTTTGAACTCTCTTGAGACTGGAAATTGAGGATTGAGCAGTTCCTGCTCAAATATGAAAACAGTACTCGATTTTCAGCCTGAGCTGGCTCTTGTAAAAGTAGAGGATAGCATGAGGGGTCAAGTACTTATTGGAGTGTTGCTGACCATTTCTCCTGCATCTTTGGTGATGGATCATATGTACGAGTTCCATTTGAGGTCAGGGGTGAGTTTAAGGCCTAATAGTCTCTCAAGACATGGAACCTCCCTGAGAGGACATCTGTTCATCCTAACTGGCAGTAATGCAGGTTCCAATTGGCAATGATGAAATATAACTAGTTTATTTTTCGAGGTATTGAATGTGACCAGCCAGTTTTTCCTCCACTGCTGCCAAACTCTGATCATCAAGTGTTTTAATGGTGGTTTAGAAATGTTTTACTTTATGAGTTTCATAAATGTGTCAATGCAAGTGTAGCATTAAAATCCATCCAGCTTATAGAATCAATGCAATGAAAGTAGTTGCAGGAGGTGACTTTCCAATTTCAAAACTAGGAATTTTAGTCTAGAGAACAAGCCAAGGGAGATAGATGTTATGTTGACCTTACAGACTTCCCTGTGGAGTATAGAGTCAGAGCCACACACTAGGGTGGAGTTTCTATCCCTATAACCAAACAGTTTTGAATTCAGAGTTGTTCTTCTTCTAGACTGGTTGCTTGAGAGCCTAGTCTGCACTGAAAGGAAGAAGATTCATAGTAAAGTTTGAACAGAAGCCTTCCTGTCATGTTAAAGACACTGTTCAAAACACCGCTTGATTTGCTCTATAGCTGAGTCAGTTAAAGCATGTCAGTTCTAATGACGGTTTCCCTCTGCCCAGAGGGATGCAGGTTTGCCAGAGAGAATGTATTTTTCTTTACAAATAAGATTTCTTGAATATTCAGGCTGGTAGAGGAGAATAAATAAATATACTGTTTAATAAATAATCAGAGTGTCTACTCAAATATGAGCATCCACTAAAACTAAAGTGATAAAAAATCTGTTGGATTGATAAATAAAAATCAATTACTTTAGAAAAAAAAATATATATATAATAAAATAATTTCCAGACTCTGAGTTTCATAGATACCTTTCTATGGTCAATCTTCAGTGAATTTCTGTGTAAATTAAAAATATTTTTGTATTTTATTTAAATACAGATCATAATTGTGTATTTGAGCAGCAACCCATCTTTTATACAAGTCTCTCTAAAAACAACTGACAAGGTATTGCAGTTAAGTTTTGTACATAATATTTGAGCTTTATTTTACTGAGCCCTCATTTGTCATCCACGACAAGAGAGTTCACTATATATATCATTATCTCATATATATATATATATATATATATATATATATATATATATATATATATATATATATATATAATAGATATTGAATTCTATTTATTGGCTGGTACAGTTTTATCATACCTGAAGCCAAACACCACTTTGAAATACATAAATAGAGTCTAAACACCTGGCAAATGTAATTAACACATCCCAAGTGGAGTCAAATGCAAGTTTTCAAGGAATTTCTTGTCTAAGGGAATTTTTTAAGAAAAGAAGAGTGTATATATAGTAGCATTAAAGGAGGAGGGGCACAATGCCAACCTGAATTTCAAACCTCAGGTAAAGGCACAAGATGGGAACAACAGGTAGAGAACCAGAAAAAACAATTAGCTTCAGCTCACCCCACTACTGCTTAAATATGCAGGTGAAAACCAATATTGGAAAGTTATTTTTTGGCCTGTTGAGAAAGTATTTTCCTAAGTCATCTGAATTGTCAAAAGTTTTAAACAAAAACACTATAAAATAAAGTTATAGTTATACTGTCGATTTAAATAATATAGTAAAGAAGCAAAATGTGATGAATCTAAACACAATCAAAAAATAGTGAAAAAAATATATTATGTACCTGCAGTATTGAAAGTAATTACTCTTTGAATGGGGTGTGCTGCACAGAAGGTGTGGTCTACCAGTCTGAATTTAATGATGACAGTGGACAAAGGCAGATCTACATAGGATGTATCAAGGTCCCCTTTAAAAAATGCTGCTATAACCATACATCCTTTTTAGGCTGGAAAAGTGCAAGTTCAACACAAAACTGGTGAAACATGTCTGGAAATTGAAAGAAGAATATGTGGATAAAGTGGAGCATTTTGAGAAGAGCAAAATCTGGCAAAATAATCGGTAGCAGTTGTAGGTTGTGTCAGAAGGAGAAATTGGCAATAGCTACTTATAAAGACAGTGTGGTGTTATTAAATGGGAGAACAAAAATAATGTTTAAATGCAGCCATGTAAGAAAGAATGTTCTTGGCCTGTATGACACTAGATGAAGAGAAATAAATTTTTTGTTTTTCCTCTCTTTGCTCGCACCTCCTTCCTTTCTTGACTTCTGGTGCCATAGCATGATAATAGTAGTGTGGTGAAGTTTGAGAGACGTTGTTTACCCAGCCACCTGATGAGACCTAGCAATTGAAACCACAGTAGTGTGCAGTAGTATACAATGTTTTACCTCTTTTTATTATATTAGCTTGTTCTGCAAGTCTGTTTTTCTAAGCTGCTGGATTGAGCACTTTTTATATGTCCATTTTTGGTACAATAATTTTCTATCCATTTAAGATATTTTGGCTATTTTTGTAGTGATTTTATAACATGTTTATGTTATAACTTTTAACTAAATAATATTTGCTCTACTCTGTATTGAGCACTCTTTTAAGAATAGTGTTTTTGGTTATTAGAATTTTATTCCATTAACACCAATCCTATACTTGGATATATATATATATATATATATATATATATATATATATATATATATATATATATCATTATCTCATATATATATATATATATATATCATTAACTCATATATATATATATATATATATATATATATATATATATCATTATCTCATATATATATATATATATATCATTAACTCATATATATATATATATATATATATATCATTATCTCATATATATATATATATCCTTAACTCATATATATATATATATATATATATATATATATATCATTATCTCATATATATACATATATATATGTATATATATATATAACATAAACATTAAAAAATTTAACATATTTTGTGTTTTTAACTGAATACATGGGTTTGTGTGCATGTATGTTGGTTTTATACATTTTAGAATTTGGAGGAATTCATGGATGGATGGATGTGTTGCAATGCAAAACAGACACTAGTTAACAATGGTTTTCCTAACTACCTTGTCAACCACCAGATTAGACTATTTCTTTCCAAAGTAAATAATAATGATACTGAACGCACAGACAAAAACAATAGCATAAATATTTTCTACAAAAGCCAAATGCACATCAGCTATAAGCAAGATGGATCTTCACTTAGAAATATTATAAAGAAATACACTACCTCAGTTGACACAAACAAAACAATTAAATTAATTATCTATTACAAAAAATTTAAAACAGCTAACCTTAACCTCAAAAATAGCAACACACCTGCAAAATCAAAACTACAAAGAACCAACATTATTTAAGAGTTCAAATGCCTCTTAAGGAACTGTGTTCCTGAACATACCAAACTCATAAGTAATTACATCAGTCACAATACTACATGCCTATCCAGACAACTTATGTTATACCTACTTGACCATAGCTCCATTGGGACTCATTTAAACACACACAAAAACCTACCAGACTCCATCTGAAACATACTAGTAAGAAATACAAACATAATAACCTTATCCACATATGAAATAAAATTAAAAATAATGGAAGCCCTAATAATAAAAAAGAAAAAGCCAACATTCAGTAACATTAACTATGAACACAGGCACAATTTGCTGGCAGTGTTTGGAAAATAAAACATTCCTATAACTCTAGAAACATACACACAACCCATACATTCAGTTAAAAAATAAAATAAAATCGTTCTTGATAATGGCTAAAAGTATAGCTAAGTGCTCAGATAGCTTCTACACACTTTGTGTCCACAAAATAAAACACTTGTATGAACATAGGAAAAATTAAATAAAAAGCTTAATCAAGTACCTTGCCAGTTGTCTTTAATGAAACATGTATATATATATATATATATATATATATATATATATATATATGCAAGACAACACATGCATTGCATTAGTCACTGACCATAATGAGTCTGACCATAATTTTGATTTAAAAAATGCTGCTTTAATTAAATAATTAAATGAGAAAGCAATTTATGAAGGCAAAATGTGTACAGCATTTTATCTTTCTTGGCAGATATTCTGTTCTTACAATGTGGGATATTTAAAAACAACAATGATCAAAACAAAAACATAGGGAGACTGAATGAGATTGGCTTAGCTGTGCATTCAAATACATCAGATGCCCAAAATTTTTAAATAAAAATAATTATATATATATATATATATGCTTAGGCATGTGTGTGTTTGATTATGGAAAGAGACCAAGAGACAGAGATAAAGAGATCTCTATAACTTGATTGCATACATGGAAATAATCTTGCATATATAAATAAATTTGCATTTTTTTGTTTTCCTATTTTATTTCCAACCGGAGGAGCTTACTTCAGTTTATCATAAAAATACTGAAATCCCAAAGAAATGAATGACATGTAGACTACATCCCAAAGGAAGGCGACATGCTTCTTCAAATGTGTTGTCTTCCCTCATCACTTTCCATTTATTTCTCACCCAGCCCAATTTCTAGAAGACAGAGAGGTCAGTGTGAACAATCCAAGAACTATTAATAATTGTCAATAGCATGCACACACACACACACACACACACACACACACACACACACACACACACACACACACACGTATGTATGTATGCACACATACCTGTAAAGGGAGAGAGAATTGGCTCAGGTGCCATTACAACATACTAAAGAGTGGAGTAATACATCCAGAAGATTGAAGAAGCATCTTGGCAAACAAAATTTTACAAATGTGCTTCTTTTCCTTTTCCCTATTCTGCCACTACTATCACCACTACTATCACTTCATGCGTCAATTTTCTACTTTCTTCCTGGTTCTTCTTTCTCTTTTTCCTCTTTATCCATCTCTCTATCTTTTTCTCATTTTTCTTTCATTTTCTTCTCTTTTTCACTCTAACTCTCCTTTGCCTTGTTTCATGTCTCTCTTTTGCTTTTTAACTCTCACTCTCTCTTTGTTACTTCTTACTTGTTTTCTCTTTCTTACTCTTTGTTTTTCTGCTTTCTCTTTGTCTTTGACACTTTAATTTCTCTTTTTCTTTCTTCTCTCTCTATCTTTTTCTTTTCCCTTTCTTTATTCCTAATTTCACCTTCTTGCTTCCATTTTGACTGTTTCTATCATGCTATCTCTCTCACTCTCTCTCTTCCTCCCTTTCTTTCACTTCCTTTATCTCTTCCCATTACAGTCAATACTTTCCCTTTTTCTCTCACTTTTTATGCTACTCATCCTTTTACATATACTTTTATTTGCCCATTTCTTTATCTCCCTATCTATTTACTGTCTCACTTTTTAACTTGTTTTTCTTTGCATTCATTTTCTTCCTATGTATGCTTACTTTTACTTTTTACCTAGATCTCTTTTTTCTCTATGTTTTCCTCTTTTTTCAATTTCTCTATCTCCACTATATTTCGTCCTCAACTCTCTCTCTCTCTCTTCTTTTTCCTCTCTTTTTGCATCTTTTGATTCCTTATCATGGCTTCCTTTCAATGTGTGATTATTTAGTTTTGATTTTTTTTTGTTTTTGGCAGAGAAAATCCATCCATCCTAATTAATTTCATCATCTAAAGGTGGAAATATATTTTACATTAGTATTGTTCAAGAAAGAAATACAAAATTGCATATATACTAGTGCACTTCAAGTTGTCATAAGAGCAACGACAATGATGGCAACACTAGTTGACTTTGGTTAGCATTGACTTTGTTAGACACAAAAAGAAACCTTTTATATAAATTACCAACAACTGTTTTTCCAATTGTACTTTACATTAAGTTTAGTTTCAGCTTGACTCAAATATAAATAGCTTATAGCTGCAACAAACCATCAATATCTATTCATGGAAAACTATTGATATTTATTCTAGGAAATTTTGGTACAAAACCATACTTACTTAAAATGTTAAACATCACTCTTTAATGGAGCTGAAGTAATGGGTGCATCAGAAAATACTTCAATTAATATATCACACCTCGCAGATGATGGACACTCCAAAAGTAATGCCTCCAATTTATTTTTATGGAAACTACAACAGATACAGGGAGCATAATAATACCATTGGATTGCAAGTTTTCAACTACAAAACACTATTTTTTCACATGATCACCACCAGAAACCCAATCCTAAACAGGAAACAAGGGATAAATTTACACTTATGGAGGAGAAAAAAATAATTAGTAAAAACAATTTTAGAGTTCAAGTGGAGTGTTTCTCAACCTTTTTAAGCAACAGTAGACCAAGGAACAAATGAAAATATTATGGCATATTTAGCAAAATTTTTAAAGGGTATAAATTTTTAAATGTTATGAAATAAAACCATAGATTTTTAAAAAATACTGAAGTATTAACTTACTTTATTTCAATATTTCTATGCAGCTCATTTAGTGTGAAATAGTGCCTGGTGTTTTTTGCGATTTCTTCAATCTTTGGTCGAATGTGAAATAAGCTCTCATTTCTTCTTCAGTTGAGCATAGTCTTTCTCGCTTCTTATTTTTGTTGTTATTTAGGGTTGAGAAGCCTAATTCACATAAATAAGAATTAGAAAATTGCAATAAAACTGATAAAACTGTTTTAGCTAATGTGGGATAAAAAGTTTAATACTTATTCATTTATTTAAAGACTAATTCTAAACCATTACTAATTCCACACATATATATGAATGCCATGAAAATATTTTGTGGCACACTTAAGAAGATCACACAGCACACTAATGTGCTGTGGCATGGATTACTGCATTAAAAGTATAGAGTTGAAGTAGGCTTTGGAAGTAACCAGAAACCCAATCCTAAACCAGAAACAAGGGATAAACTTCTACTCCTGTTCAAAAGAGTATGGAGGATATGTGAACCTATCTACTCCTAATGATGAAAAAATAAATAAACACGAAATAAAATTACAAAGTTCAAGCAGTGACATTAAAATACTTGATCAACAGAGACCACTTAATTTTCTTTTCTCAGGTTCTATTTTATAAAAAAAAAAGAATCCAGCAACAAAGACAAATTATGGAGTTCATGAATAAATAAAATTAATTTAAAGAAATATGAACAAAAATATTCAAAATAAACAATGACAAAAATAAAAACATTTTACTGCAAACAACCATGAAGAATATAATATATAAGTACATATCATCTAATGTTGTAATAAATATATAAAATTAACCATCTAATGCTAGCAATAAACATATAATTAAGCATCTATAATAAAAAACCAGAAACTTCTTACCTTATAGTTACATATAATAAAGACCATGAAAATTATACAAGATGAAACAATCATGAAGAATATAGTTTGTAGGCACACATGATCTAATTCTAACAAGAAAGATATAAAATTAACCATCTATAAAAAATTATATGTCTAACTATGTAGCTACAAATAATATTGACTGCCCAAAACACCAGTTGAATAAAACCAATGTAATATATGCATTTTCTTGTTCATTAAGAAATTTTACTTTTTTTAATAAAAAAACAAATGATATATATATTGGTCAAACTAAAAGCACTGTTACATTCACTAATATGCCATTTATCAGACAATATTGTCATAAAAGCTTATATTAATCAACATTACCCAAGGTTATCATATTCTTATCAATATTAGAAATACTTGGAAGTAGCATATATTACACAACATAAACTATAAAATATAGGTCCTTGAAGCACAGGTCCTTGTACCTACATAAAACTTGTATGAAACAAGAGAAAAATCAATAAAAATTTAAAAAATTATCAGTGTTCTTAAATCACACCTTCTTAAATCATATATATGTGTGTGTGTGTGTGTGTGTGTGTGTGTGTGTGTGTGTGTGTGTGTGTGTGTGAAAAATTTCAGATACAGTTTATCTGTGAAAGGACAATATGAATAAAGACAAAAGGAAAACTTATATTAGCTGATGCATTTCCTCCTCAGAGGATGAAACGCATCAACTAAGAACATTTTTCCTTTAGTCTTTATTCATATCTATCTATCTATCTATCTATATATATATATATATATATATATATATATATATATATATATATATATAGATAGAAAGAGAGAGAGAGATAGATAGATAGATAGATAGATAGATAGATAGATCCTCAGCTAAGATAAGTTTTCCTTTAATCTTTATTCATAATCTTTAGAACATGTGTCACTACTTTCACTGACTCTATATAGAGGCTACTATTAAGAATAAAGGGAGAGTAAGAAAACTGGTCCTTCCCAGCTGTTGCTTTAGTTTGTTTAATGTCATGTCTTTTAGTTTTCTTATTTTCTTTGTTTATTTCAATATTTTAAATTTATTATTTTATTTGTTTATTTTGTATATTTTCTTTGATTCTAATTGTTGATATTTGCAATAAATTTTATTTGATTTGGATTATAGCATTTTATTTAGTCTTTTGCACTATGATGTGGTTCTGGGTAGCATGGTAAGAATTTGTTTTCATGTCTGTATTTGAAAATGAGCCCTGATCTGTTGTTTAGGGTTTTTTTTTGTTCTAGAAAATTACTATTTTCTCCTCTAGGCAAAGGTTACATGTTTTGAGGTATTGTTGTCAGCTGGTTCTCTTTTCTTATTTTTCATGTAACACATCAAAATTAACATGGAAACTAAGAAAAACAAAAACAATAACAAAAACTGATAATTGTGACAATTGTGATGATGATGATGTGGTGGTGGTGGAAGAGGTGGTTGAATTACTGATAATAAAGGCAGTAATAACATAATAATAATGTTGATTGTCTACTGATTATAAATGCTGCACTAACCTAAATGATGATGATGATGATATTTGTGGTGATGATGACTGCAGTACTGATAATAATGTCTTTAATAACAAATGATACTAGTGGATAAATAAGGGTAGCAATTACAAATGATGATATTGATGATCATCATCATCATCATGTTACTTATATAGACAGCAGTAATATAAATGATGATGATGACTAGGGTACTTATAATAAAGGATACAATAATAGAGATGATGATGATGATGATGATAACTGAAATACTGGTGATGATGCTGATGGGGGAAGTGCTACTGATAATAAGGGCCACAATAACAAAGATTATGGTGATGAAGATGTTTGTGATAATAAAGACCACAATAACATAAATAATACTGGTGATGATTATGTTACTGATAACAAATTATGATGGTGATATGATGATTGTAGTACTGATAATAATAATATCAATAACATAAATGTTGATGGTGATGATGATGATGACTATGGTAGTGATAAGGACAAGAAGTCAGCAAAAGAATGTTCATGGTGATGATGATGGTCATGACACTGATAATAAGGGTTATAATAACAAATCTTAATAGGGACAGGGGATAAATAATAGTGATTATGGCATTGACTAAAATGATATTGTGTTAACTCTGAAGATGTTGAGAATAATAATCATGATACTAGTAGTTTTAACGCCTGTAATAAAACTAGCAGAAATTATCACCATCGTACCAATATTAATGCCAATGGTGCTGATGTTGGTGAAGTCACTGGTATCTTGCGATAGCAGCATTGGTAAGCAGCTATGTAATACCACAGTACTAGTAATGGTAGTGATGGATATTTGGCAGTTGCAAATAATGCTAGAAATAACGATGGTGTTAGTAATGGTACACAGGAAGATCAGCTTCTTTCCTACCCCCCACACTGTTCATTTCCCTCTTGTCCTACCCATTCCCATCTTTATCGGTCTCCTTTACATCACTCCATTGGTAGTACTAATACTTATTTGGTTTTTCAGCTTCTATCTCATTGAAATTGGTTGTGCCCAATCACAACCACAAAAACCAGTCTCAGGGGAGAACTCAACAGCTTTCTTGCCAGATCAACCCAATCCCCTATCTTTCTCTTTTCACTTTCCACTTTAATCCTTTTCTTTTCTTTCTATTTCAGGCCACCTTTCTCTTTCATTCTCTCTCTTCATTTCTCCTCATTCCTTCTCTTTTCTTCTCTTCATTTCTTTAAACCACATTTTTTCCTTCTGCTTTACATTCTTAATTTGTCCCTTTCTTTCTCTTCAATCCTTTTTCTTTTCTCCTTCTATTTATCTCTTATAATTTCTTTCTCTCTTTGCCTCTTCTACCTCACTCTCTTATTCTATCTCTTTCTTTATTTCACCATCCTTTTTCTCCCCATTTATCAAATTTCTTTTTCTTCTACCTTCTTTTTTATTTGTTTCCTCTCAGTTCCTCTTTCCCTCATTCTTTTGTTGCCTCAGCTCTTTTTCTTCTTTCTTTCCTAATCCTTGAAATCACATTTTTGCCTTTTTCTTTTTTCTTTTCTTCTTCAACTGTCTAGCCTCCCTCACTTCACCCACCCATCTAGTCCTGAATCATATACTGACTCATAATAGTGAGCCAACACTTCCTTGATACATTCACTCAACCAATACAAAACAGGAATCCACCAGTGACCTAGGGCAACAACAGCCAATAGCATAACTGGCCTTTCTGCTTACATGCTATGATTGGCCAAACATTTTGTTTATTCTTTATGACAGCAACCAATCAAAATGAATCAGCAATCAACAAATAGGTTTTCACTAATATGACTTCTTGACTAAACATGATTCTCATCTTGTTTTATTGAATTTTTAAGAAATTATTTTAATGTTAACTATGAAAACATAAACTGCAGTCATTGATATTTGCTTTTAATTCTTTTTAGGAATCTATCTTCAAAAATCTATAATCCTATACATACATTCATTATGCATACCTTCATATACATATGTACACACACGTACACACACACACACACATTATGAAATGGACTAAGTCCGACAATTATTTTAATATATTTTCTGTTTATATATTATTTTTATAGATACAAATATATAAGTAAATGCTCTGTTTATAATAAACAATATTAACAACATTTATTGGTTTGAATGTCCTAAAAATTTCATCAAAAATATGTGTCCTCCAGCAGGAATTGAACCTGTATCCTACATGGTATAGCACATCAGGCCATATGGCAGTTCTGATTAGGATACAGGTTCAATTCCTGTCAGAGGACACATATTTTCTATGAAATTTCTTGAACACTGAGGCCGGTAAATGTAGTTAATACTCTTTATTATAAACAGAGCATTTACTTAAATATCTGTATCTGTAAAAATAACATAAAAACAGAATATATATATATATATACAGTATTTACATTAGTCGGACTATTGTCCTCATCTTTGTCGCCATATTTGTCAGAACGTTTCAGCCGTTGTACGCTCCGGCCTTCTTCAGGTGGTTGGAATTTCGAACTGAACCCTTTATTTCGATCACTGGGGTAGACTGTTCTAGTTCCACATGCCATGTTTGATGGATGTCAGTTATCAGTTATCTCCTGCAAATTTTCCCTCTGAAAGTTCTCCACTGCCTTAACTGGGTATTGAACTCACACTCTTTGGGTCGGTCACTGGATCTAACCAATGACTTTATCCACTGTGCCATATGTCCTTGAGGACATCTGTGTATGAATTTCTGGGTATTATAAACCTAATGTTTTCAGCAACCTTTTTTTACCAGTGCTCATATTGCAATTTTTGCTGTTATCATTGCATGTTTTTTACCAGAGCTCATATTGCAACTTTGTTATCATTGCTTCTCTCTGGCACTCCTTATTACTGGTTCCCATATTGTATTTATTTCTATACTTGGTTGGCTCAGGAAATTTTTGTGGCCTAGCATATGTGCTGATTCCTTAAGTTTACGAATTTTCCAATGGTGTTCCCTGTCTATGATCTCAACATGATCCCACAGGGGACGGTGATCTCCCTTCTCTCTCCATATATATATATATATATATATATATATATATATATATATATATACCTTAAAATGTGACAGATTAATAGATGAATGTAATTATACAAAACATTTGTCAGTAATTAATATTTTATTAGAAAACAAGTAGAGTCAAATTTATTAATATTTCAATACTCTTATCATCCCCAAAATATTGTGTGTGTGTGTGTGTGTGTGTGTGTGTGTGTGTGTGTGCACGCATGCATGTGTGTGTGTATGTGTCATCAGCAGCAGCCATTACAAGTTCATTACTTGACAAAAGCCTTCCTCAAATCTTTCTCAGCCACAGTCCTCACTGGTATTCTCTGCTATGTCTTACCAGCAAATTAGTCTATCTCAGTATTTACATTAGTCGGACTATTGTCCTCATCTTTGTCGCCATTTTTGTCACAACGTTTCGGCCGTTGTACGCTCCGGCCTTCTTCAGGTGGTTGAAATTTCAAACCGAACCCTTTATTTCGATCACTGGGGTAGACTGTTCTAGTTCCATGAGCTATGTTTGATGGATGTCAGTTATCAGTTATCTCCTGCTAATTTTCCTTCTGAAAGTTCTCCACTGCCTGAACCGGGTATTGAACTCAAGGCCACATGGCACAGTGGATAAAGTCGTTGGTTAGATCCAGTGACAGACCCAAAGAGTGTGAGTTCAATACCCGGTTCAGGCAGTGGAGAACTTTCAGAGGGAAAATTAGCAGGAGATAACTGATAACTGACATCCATCAAACATGGCTTGTGGAACTAGAACAGTCTACCCGAGTGATCGAAATAAAGGGTTCAGTTCGAAATTCCAACCACCTGAAGAAGGCCGGAGCGTACAACGGCCAAAACGTTGTGACAAAAATGGCGACAAAGATGAGGACAATAGTCCGACTAATGTAAATACTGTACATAATACCTCATCTCAGAAATATAGACAGACTCTAGTCTATCTCATTTTTCCATTTTCTGTCTAGTATTTTCTTTCATTCGTTCTTTATTGGCCACTAATCAACCAACCTTTTGCTTCATCTGTTATTCTTTATTCTTGTTATTTGCTCTGCCCACCTTCCTTTTTCCCATCTAATCATTTTTATGATATATCTGATATCAGTTACTTCTCAGATCCATAACTTCTTTGAAGCTCTTACAGTTATTTCTCACTATGCTCATTCCAATTTCTTTTCTCGTAATATATAAATATATGCGTGTGTCATTTTATAAGTCAAGCAAGAGTTATACTAGAGAAAATACCACCTCATTAAACAAGAAGGCTACTCATTGTAGTAATGCAGAGAATGTCTTCCCTAGTACGAAGTGTGTTTGAGTTGTTGCAGCTGTAGCAGGAAATCTGCTTCGACGGCCTACGGGCACATGTGCAACAACCGTAATTTTATGAAATGGAAACCTGCTGCTTACTATATATAAGCAGCTACATTGCTTGCTAGTAAGCAGAGGGAACTCTGAAGATGGCACTAGCAGTAGGTAGTAGAGTTAAGAAAGCAGTAAAGAAGACATAGGCAGAAGACTCTTCACAAGTTATTTTGACATTTAAGATGAACAGTGGTTTCAATCTGAGGTTGATACCCTGTTTGACAGTACTGGATTGGTAGTTGAATGGATGGAAAAGGCGGAACTTGTCTGCAGACTGTGCAGTGTGAAGCAGTTAGAACATGTCATTCCCTTGAGACTCACAGGGGTGCATTTGTCATCTACCAGCAATTGAAGGACGAGGAGAAGGCAAGTGCAGACAAAATAAAGACTGCTTTATATGCAGCCTTTGCAACAGATGAGTTCACAGCATATGAGCAATTCATAGCACATTGGATGCAACATGATGAATCTGTAAACATTTATCTGGCAAAACTACAGAAGCTTGCAGTGTTGTTAGGATTGATGAGCAACTGCACACTCAGGTGCACATTTGCGTGTCATCAAGAATGGACATGCTGACCATTGACCAGATGCTGGCACATTACTGGGTGATCCTAAAGGATGACACACTGGAACCGACAGCAGTAGTGGCAGCAGCAACACAGATGACACGGGCTAAGAGTCTTGACATTCCCATTGGTCCTCATACCGACATTACATGCTACACCTGTAATGAACCAAACTCCTTGGCACGAGACTGCCTCAGCCATCAAATGGCTACCACATCCAAGGAAGGCAGCAGGACATGTGAGCAAGGACCATGTCGAGAGATGCATTGTTTTTAGCCCCACCCTATGGGTCTCCTGGCATGTAGCAGTCTGGGGAAACAAGACTGGAGAATAGACGATAATGTCAGTCTCTTCCCTGGAGCAGATAAAAACTTGACACTAGTGGTAATCATGGTCCAAATTGAAGGGAAGCAGAGCACAGCGCTCATTGACTCTGGTTTCTCCCGATCATTAGCCAGCAAAGACGTGTGCCAATCATGGACAAGAAGGTTTGTGCATGTGATGACTATCAACAGTGTGACTAACACCTGCAGGGTCAGTGTCATCAACATGATCCCAAATGGTGGCAATCCCATCAAGGTTGACATCGTGACTCATGAGAAGCCCCTTGAATATGAACACAATAAAAAAGATGGGTGGGGTATAAATCACTCCATCAGGCACAGTAGTTCTGTCACTGTAAACCACTCCTATGTGTGGTGATAAACATTGACAAACAAGACTTCAGCAACGAATTTGACTAGGCAGCGAAGGTTTGGACTGCAACATGGAAGTAGATGGGAGGTCAAGCCCCAACAGTGCTGCATAACATGATGGTAGAATATCCCGTGTCCAACTTGATGCAACAAGAGTACAAGCATGAGCTACATGTTTGGTTGGATAATGGCTGGCTGACACCATATTCTGAGAAGGAGCCTTTAGGATTGCTATTATTGATCTATCTCTTTACTTACATTAAGTGCAGCTTTTCCATAAACATTTCTGAATATCTTGTAAATTTTTGCAGCAGATTCTCCTTCCAAAATTCAAATTTCTATGCCAGCTCTTTGCTTTCAACTCATGTCCAGAGAGACAGCCATTTTAAAATTTGAAAATTGAGAATTCATTTTACCCTTCTCCTTTTCTTTTATTCCAGAATCTCACTGATAAATATTTTGAAAGCAACATTTAGATTGACCATGGACTCTTTGCTAGAATTTTCATTGACCATTTCAACAATTACAAGCACTTATCTTCTTAAAGTTAAAATTTGCTTCTCAGCATGTTTGTTTGGCAACATTTTTATTAATCTATCTTTAGTACATTTTGAACACTTAACTTTTATTACTTTAAACTTTATATCTTAGTGGATATACATGTTTAAGTAGATGCCCAGGTTTTGGAGTTTCTTTAAATTCATCTACTGGCCTGTGCATTTGAGAGCCTTAATAAAGAAAATATACCCTTTATCAAGGTTCAAACTTGTGTCTCTCGTTGAAGGGGAAATCACCATCTGACCTGACATGTTTTAGACGAGTCAGCCACAGAGAGCCTCACCCTTATAGAAATGCACATTTTCTTGTTTAGATCTTCTGAAAACCCTTTATCTTCTCAAAACCTATATCTGCTAAAAAGCCCATATGTCCTCAAAAGCCCAGATCTGCTCAAAATGCTATATATCCTCAAAAGTCTACATCTTCACAAAAAGTCCACATCTGCCAACTTTATTTTTGTATCCAAACAAATAAATTTTTATGAAGTAATAAATTTTTATTTTTAATTTAGCATTATTTTTTATTATTTTAAATATTATATTTTAGTGAATACACATGTTTGAGTAGACTCCTTGATTTTTTTCTTTTTGACAAGCTACATCTACTACATTCAAGATTCTTAATAAAGAAAATATGCCCTCCAGTAAAAAGTTTAAAGTAATAAGAAATAATTCCGGATTAAAAATAAAAGTCCATCAATTCCTTAGAATTTACACTTAAAAATATTTCATGTAATGCACCATTTCTTTTCTAAGGACAAAGTTTTAATTTGAATGTCTGTAGTAATAACAATAACAAAGATTATTGTAACTTGTTTCTGCTTTCTTCAATTCTAGTGAATTTGCAAATTTGCAGAAGGAATTTTCTGTTTTTCCAAACAATAGCTGTTGAACTTCCTCAATGCCCAGAACAATGAATTTGAATGTTTTAGCTTTTCATAAATACTTAATTAAAACCAGAATCTGAATAGCTTGAGAAGAGAAATTGTGTAATGATCTCTCATCCAAATACTTTTATTATCAAAATAGGAAAATTCTGTACTTTCAATGAACAAGTAATCAAAATTTAGACAAGCAATTATATAGCTACATTTGACATTCCCAAAAAACACCAACATTTCTAATGAGAATAATAAAGCAGAAAGCATAAAATAGTTGGTGTTTCTTTCTAAACCTCAATGTGTAGAATAAAATCCACCAGAATACCATCTTTATTTAAATAAAAGTATGGCTCACTTCCAATACATATAACAATATATTAATTAATTTTATAATTTAAAATAATGTGTCATGAAAGTGTTTTCCTATATTTAAAATCATCCAAAAATAAAATAAATACTAAATTATTTTATTGATTTTTTTTTCTGTGATTTATGATTTAATCCCTTCCATTGGTGGTCACCAATTTATAGGAAATCTATTCCTACTTATTTTAGGAATACTTCAGAATTAAACACATTGGGTGTCACCAATTTATAAAAGTTATTTATCTAAACTGATTTTAATTGAAAGCTGATTTAATAAAAACTGAAGAAGACATTTGTCACAGGACTAACAACGAATTTATTTGATAAACATTAAATCTGTTAGCAGAAATTCAAAGGATAAAAAGTGCCTGTAATTATTAAAATCACAAGTGAACTTGACATGAACTAAGTTCACAGGTTAATGTGAAATAAATGTTAATTAGCTAATGATAAAGTAGTCACTCAAAAATGAACAAGTGATGTATATGTAACATTACTATTTATGCATGCATTTGTAAAATCATAGCAATAGCTGGAAAAACTGACCTTGTATGAAATAAGGTTCTGAATAAAATGCATCTCTTTAATTTGTATAAGTTAAGCAATGTCAGGCCTGGTCAGTACCTAGATGGGTGACCACTTGGGTATATCAGGTGCTGTAAGCTTGAATGTATGGCTGGAGTAATGGATAACAGCTCAGAATTGGGAAGTGGAGAGCTGAGTTCCAATTCCTGTTGGGTTTTTTATACTCACTTATGTGCAAATACTCTTGAGAAAGGTATGAATCCAGCTCTTCCCCATCAGTAAATCATTATTATCTTAAAAAATTCTTATAATCTAAAATAAAAACCAAATCAATCTCTTTAATTTGAAGTTTGTTATCAGTAGGAAGGGTTGAAAACATAATTCTTGTAATCAGGAATAGGATGAAATATTTAAATAGATTAATGCACAAAATATAGTTTCATCTCAGCAATAAATATGAAGAGCATGAAAGGTGAATGATTTAAAATAGAAGCTGGGGAGACAAGCAACTCACTCAAAATTTTAGCACTGATACGAATATGAATTTATACATACATACATATATATATATATATATATATATATATATATATATATATATATATATATATATATAGCAAAAACACTCACAGAAGAAGGTTCTTTTATCTGTTTGCTGATTGGTTAATCATAGTTATTTTTGCTTGGTTAAAAAAGATGAATATCAAAATTTAAATGTTTGTTGTTTTGTGATAAACTTTTTGCACAGAGATTTTATTTAAAATAAAGTAGATATATTGCTTATTTTTATTCTTTAGTGTTTACTAAAGTATAGTATTACAACTTTAATTGTCTATATTTCTGAGATGACATATTGCATCTATTTACAGGAAGATGTCCAGCTACTACTGGAACATGTGAACTCAATAAGACCATCAATACAATTCACAATGAAGAAAGGAAACAACAATAAATAATATTGCTGGCTGTACTAATATCTCAAACAGAGCATGGGTTCAAGACTTGTGTATACTACAAGCCAATATTCACTGGACAATACCTCAACCTTGATTCTCACCACCCATGCAGTGTAAGGAAAGGAATCATCCACTGCTTATAACATCAAGCAAAAGTCATAACTGGTGACCCAGTAACATATGAACAAGAAATGGTCAGTATAGTCAGTATTCTATACAATGTAACAACTACCCTGGGTACATGACAGCAGCTCGCACAAACTGGGGTAGAAGAGTACAAGAAGATAACAAAAAAGCCTCAGTCTGCATATCCTATATGAAGGGATTATTGGAAAAAATACAGATTTGTAGTCCAGATAACATAAAGACACCCTTCAAAAGTGATTCAACACTTCACAGACAGCTCTTCCGAATAAGACCTCCCATAGAGGAGAACATGATTAAAGACTATGTGTATACCATCCCATGCAGTGGTGGCAAGTAATATAAAGGAGAAACAGGCTGGCTCCTTAAGATAAGACAGCAGTAACTCTGTAAGGCCATAACATGAGGAGAAATAGAAAAATCAGGCATGGCTGACCATATATGGAGAGAAAAGGGAGATCACTGCCTTCTGTTGGATGAAGATGAAATAATTGACAGAACATCACTGGAAAATACAAAACCTTAAGGAATCAGTGCATATGCTAGGCTACAAAAATATCCTAAGCCAGCCAAGCAAAGACATGAATACAATATGGGAACCAGTAATACAGATAGCAAGAGAAAAATGACAATAATAAAAAAAATGTAATATGAGCTCTGGTAAAATATGGTTACTGAGACATTAGGTTTATAAGTCCCAAAGTTTCACTCACTGGTGTCTCCAAGGACACATGGCTCAGTGGATAAAATTGTTGTTTGTTTGACCCAAAAGTAACTTAACCCAAAGAGTTCTGAGTTCAAACAAAACTTGGAAAATTGAGTTGTCAAAAGGAATTAAGTGAAACTGAGATATCCAAAGGCATGGCACATGGAACTGAAACAATCTACCCCCATGGAGTAAATAAAGGGTTTGGTTCAAAATTCCAACAAGTATCACCGGAAGAAGGTCAGCGCATACAACAGTCAAAACATCATGAATATGGCAATAAAGATGAGGGCAACAGTCCCAACAATGTAAATAGTTACAACTTTATTATTAAAATAAATATAATATTATTGGTTTCTTTAGGACTTAACAAACTAAGTTCAAAATATCGCAATCAAAAAACTTTTTAAAATTTCATGTGTTTTACAAGGATTTCTTTCTTTTTTATGAAAATTATACCTTATCTTTCAAGTCCTGGGTATTTGACAGAAGAAAACCAGAAAAAACAAAATAAAGTACATCTTCATTTCAAGTTTAATAATGAAGATAGATTTCATAGATCAACAAACAAAAACATCTTACGTTTATGTATATGTGGACATGCATCCAAGCAAATGATTTTTTTAAATCAAAGAAATAAACATTTATAAGAAAAGTTGTTAGTACACAGAGCTTGAATTTCATTCTTTCTTCCATCCCCAATTTTCTTTGCTTATCAAACCAGTTATTTTATATAAAGTAAAAATCAAAATCAAGTAAAACTTATGAAGACATGTATATGAACTCTTTCACATTTCTATTGCCCTAATTACATTTTTGTTATTTTTCTATAGTCTGCATAGTCCATACTCTTAGGTAGGTTTTTTAATAGTTTTTGTGGGGTGGGCATCACAATTTTTCTTAATAGGTTGTCTTAATAAAAAGATATATATATATATAAAGGGTGAAATTTTTTCTTTAAAAACATTAAGTTCTCAAAGAATGGAATGTGGTAATTCCATAAAAAATATAAAGAACAATAGAACACTATTTTTTAAACAATGCAACTATAAAAGCATGCAAATAAAAACTTGAAACTGCTATAATAATTACTTCTTTCTGTTTGAGCTTTGTAAAAAAGTGCTAAATTAATAAATGAAGCTTATTATAAGATTTCCCCAAAAATATAAACTATGCCCTCACTTATATTCAGAACGTAAGTACAGTTTTCTGTTTATATTTAAAGTTCAATAGAACAATAAGAAATAAATTTGACAGAATTAGAATATTGTTTAGAGAAAATGTTTCATTAGGGGAGAAACATGAAAAAAGCCATTTTTAAATATATATATATATATATATATATATATATATATATATATGTTTATATATATATATATATATATATATATATATATATATATATATATAAATAAAAAGAAAGAACAGTAAGATATATAATCCGGTGTTCTTATTGATATTTTTTATTTTTACAAATTAGTGCTTAATGTAAATTTACAGAGCATTAATATTATAAATTAACTGATTTAAAATATGTTTTTTTTTTGCTACACAGTAATAACCATGTTTCAAAAATGGAAGCTAAAAACTTCAAATTTAATTTTGTAATTAAATTAGAAACATTCGTTCCATTTCATCTTCAAGCGAATTTTGGAGTAACTTATTTTTTAAATTTACTGAGTTTTAAACACACACAAAAATTAAAAATTCACTGTTTCCAAGGATACAGAGAAATCCAATCATTCAGACAAGGGGTGGTAGCATGTTCATTTTTATTAACTTTTGTTGCATCAGTTATTAGTTACTACTAATACTATTTAATAAATAATAAATAATAATATTTAATAAATATTTTATATTTTCTTGTATCAGTTATTAGTACGATAATAAGATTCAACATGAATAGCGACAGACTCCTGCACTAAATCCATTACAGTGAAATCAGCATTGGCTAAAGACCCTATGGCTGCCCAATGCTATAACAGATCAAACAGACAAAAATTGAAAAAGGACAAAATATCTACCTGCAAAATTGAGGTGAACTAGCAACAAATCATCCACTCTGACATCAGACTACTTTGAATGCTCAAAATCTCTTTGAACAAAAATGATGTAGAAACATAGAGGACAAGCAGCAATAGCTGATGAGTTATACCCCTTGATTGAAAAAATTGCAGATTTGTAACCACCTTTCTTGAATTTACATGCAATAAAGATCAGTCAGCCTCAATACTCTTCTTGTTATTTCTAAACTCCATCCTTATAAGAATATTACACCTACAGAAAGTCCATGAACTGTACATTGATATGTCGAGAGTTACAGTCAAAGATGGGCAGAGGAATTTTCTTGCTGGCCAAAAAGAAACTCTAGTTTGTTAGTTCGTCATGAGAGAAGAAAGAAGTAGCAGGTTTGACTTAAAGATTGGCTCATAAGTAAAAAACCTTGTATATTTTCTCACTATGGTGATATTTCATCTTCTGTTCACTTGTTGGCCTTTTCCAACTTTTGTTGACACTGATATAACCAGGAATCAAAACACCATGTGGGGTGAAACTGAAAAATTGACCAGGGACCGCAAATGCATATTTACAAAAATATTATTTAAACGTATAAGAAATATGTTATTTTTTCTGTATTATTAAAATATATGATTTATTTTATATTTCATTCTTAAATCGAAAAGATTGCCATCAAATTTAAAATGTCTTGCAAATAATAAAATATGATCTGCTTTAATTCTTTATGTCTGTGCTTGATAACGTCTTCTCTTGAGTTGAATTTGAACAAGCAGACAGTTGCTCTATCAATAACTCTTGTACTATTTAGTGCATCAGGTCTACTTGACACAACATCTTACTCTTGCAAAATAATTTACTTAGTGCAAGTGATTAAATGGTTTGAGTTACTCAGTTCTGACTGATACAGATCTGAAGATTTAATACTGATGTTGATTAATTTGAATAATACGATACTAGGAAATGTATTTGAATGCACATGATATTTTAATATGCAGAGACATGCCTCAGCAGAGATTGTCAAATTTTGGAGTATGGGAATTAAAAACAGAGTGTGATGCATTAATTTGTTAAATAACTCAAATATATATTTACTACACAGCACAAGTATCAAACTGATAGCCTCCAGCTAACATAAACTTGTGCTTTAATAAGTTGACTTGTTCCATTGAGTTCTGTATAAACTTATGTTTTTCCACTAGAGAGATAAAATCCATTTACCTTTGGCTGGGATTTATATTTTAAACCAAGCTCCAGGGGGCCATACCCCTGGGCTGTACCTCTCCCTCATAAGGGGGCTGAGTTTATTGGCCAGCACTTGAGGCATCCCCAAAAGAGGAAGTGCTGAGGAGGTTTTTGAATTTTTCCATGGTACTGCTGATGAACCCACCTTAAATTGACCTTGTGTTGCATCTATTCCGTGGTGGGGCACTGGTAAATTTCTAAAATCCATTCACCTTTGTCTGGGATTTATATTTTAACCCATGCCCTAGGATGCCATCTCCTCAGGCTGTACTTCTCCTTTGGAAGGGAGCTGAGTTTATCGATCAGTGCCTGAGGCATCCCCAAAAGGGAAGTGCTGAGGGGGATTAGGAATTTTCCCATGCTACTGCCAATAAACCCGCCTTAAACTGACCTTGTGGGATCACAGGTAAATATCTAAAATCCATTCACTTTTGCTGGGATTTATATTTTAATCCAGGCCCCAGGGTGCCATCCCCCATGCTTGCCACTCCCTCAAGAGGGAGCTGAGTTTATTGCCTGGCATCTACGGCATACCAGAAAATACCTAAAATTCATTTGCTTTTGGCTGGGTTTTATATTTTAACCCTAAAAGAGGAAGTGCCAATAGGGTTAAGGAATTTTTCCATGGTACTGCCAATAAACCCGCCTTAAACTGACTTTGTGTTGCATCTGTTGCATGGTGGGATCACCGGTAAGTATCCATAAAATCTATTTGGGGAACTTCAACATGGTTAGCTTGTTTTACTAGATCATTTATGACTGGGTAGTGAGTTTGATCCTCACTGTGTGCTTCATACCTTCACTCTTGTGTCACATCTAAGCTAAGCTTAGAAAATCACCATAAGATTTATTTGTGGCACTTCAACATGGTGTATTGGTTTGCAAGTTTGTCTTTCTAGATTAATTATAACTGAGTAGTAAGTTTGATCCTCACTGGGTGCCTTGTACCTTCATGATAGAGTTGACTAGACCCAACCTCAATGTTGATGACAACCACCCACCGACAATACCAGACAGTACACCACACTCGCCAAACATCAAGATGAAAACAGCACAAAACACCCAGCTGTCACTGCAAACAAAACCAAATAACCATCCCCAGTCAAGCACTGCACTATTTTGTTCAGACAGGACAATCAAAACACCACAGTGACTCAACCTCCTCTGAAACATTAAAAAAAAAAAACGTCTTTCTTTCAGGTATTACATTGCCACACAGGCTGAATTAAGGACTATAAACATCACATATGAAGTACTAAACAATTCGTTTTGAATAGAGAAAGTGAGATGTTATATTGCCTAGTATCTCCGGAAGTAAGGAACAATTAACTCTCTTAGTTATTAATAATAACTAACCCTCTTCCACTGCTAGCCATCATGGAATAAATACATGTCTAGCTTTGCTCATTGTCTTGTCTCAATGCTTAAGGCAACTAGAAAACAAAACATCTATATCAATATCTGTGACGGATTGGTTCCAGAAAGCTGCAGATGTCCAAATTTGTGAATGCTCCAATTCCTCGTATAATATGCTATAATATTTGCATCTAACCTACATTCATTCTCATATATTTTAAATTATATCTAGTTTACTTATATACCTAATATAATTTTAATGATATGTAAATATTTCTTATACTGCATAAACAAAAGATTTTAAAGGGAAAATCAACACCGGAGATAAAAAAAAGAAAACTTCTATAAAAATAAGTTTTCCTTTATAAAGAAAAAGCATCATAATAATTTGTATTAGAAAGTTTTTAGGTGAAAACACCTCAATTTTAAAAATATACCGAACCAATTATTAGGCTTTAATAAAGTGTTTCATACTTACAAAGTTTGACAAAAAATGACTGCAGCATGTCCTTTGAATAAACGAGCCAGGAAAACATTTCTACCCAAGTACATCCAAACAACTGATAGCAGAAGAGCTGCATATGAACAGGGAAACATCAAATCAGATTCCAACAGAGGATTTGAGAATGTGGTGCAATAGGTAAATTGTCGCCATTTTATATTTTTAAATTCACGCATACACGTTGTTTACTTTTGATTTTGTTGGCTGCACTGTATAGTAGGGTCAGTTGGGCACCATGTGTGAGAAAAAAAGCACCATGATGCAATTCACTTCACCAGAAATTTGGAAACAGCATACTGTACTTCTGGGCATTTACTCAGAAGCTCCGATATGAACATTTCAGAGTGTTTGGGTGTCAATCTGAGGCAGAGGATTTGGAAAGAGTTGGATGAATCTAATGGTGATTATAAAGGTATGCCAGCTTGGAAAACTCACTCTGATCATTCCAAATTTGTTGGTGAGGGTCTCAGACTCAAAATGTAGGCCTACACCAAGTGCCTTGAGGAGGTAATGCTGCCTTGGGTCAAGAGTGTGGCTGCTGGAAGACTTTATGTCTGGCAACAAGACTGCACCATGCCACACAAGCAGGAGAATCCAGTCATGGTTGTCAGACAATTTCTATGACCATATCACCCCTTAAATCTAGCCACCTAACTACCCAGACTGCAACCCCCTTCATTATTATATGTGGGGTGCAGTTGGTCAAGAGACCAACAAAACAAAAAGATGAACTAAAAACAAGGATTATGGCAGCATTCACCAACTTAAACATGACGACCATTCAGAAAATTTTCAGAAGATTCCAAACTTGTCTGGAGGCCATGGTTGAAGCCAATGGCGATTTTATTGAATAAATTTACTCTTTAGTATTTCAAGATATTTTTGTGTAATTTTGGTAGACATATCTGTTAAAATGAGATGTCAGTGCTATTTTCATTTTTGTGTAATTTAGATGACAATATATCCATCATACCCTATATATATATATATATATATATATATATATATATATAATAATATTGTGTCTATTTATTTTTATACTAATCCTTTCTCAGTTCTCTAATCAGTTTCTTGATGTTAAGATGAAATTCATCAAGGAAGGTGCCTTAGTTTTTTCTAACCCAAGTACTTTCAATCTTTTCCAAGATCATCTTCAGAGGTAAATTACAAAGACAAACTTATTGTAACTGTGATAAAATGCATTCCATTGTGATAGTGATTTTTGGGGGAAAATATCAAAAATAGTTGGGTTAGAAAAAATCTCCCTTGCTGAATTTCATCTTAACAATCAGAAACTTATTAGAGAACGGGAAAGGATCAGTATAAAAATAAATATACACAATATGTCTATATTATTCAATGAAACATGTTTGAATATATATATATATATATATATATATATATGAATAAAAAAGAGACAAAAAGAAAAATTGTACTTAGCCGACATGTTTTGTCCCCTGAGGTACTCTATCAAGGTAATTTAAGAATATTTACATATATATATATATATATATATATATATATAATGTATGAAATAATTTAGAAATACATCTGAGGTCATCATTATCAAAGGATATCAGCTTTACTGTAAATATCGGTTATCTATTTCTGATAATGAAGCCCTATTGTTCAGTGAAGAAAAAATTTGATCTTGATTCCATTGACTGATTCTATTCAAGTTTTGTTTTAAGTATGCCAGCATATATATGCTTGTTTATTAAGTTTATCTCAGTCTGGTACAAGGCCACAAATGTAGAGCATGAAGTAAGGAATTGTTTTGTGAGATGAGCTTGTTAATCATTTGGCTACAGTAAGCACCTATGCCAGTACAGGTTATCAACTGGGTTCTCTAAATTTGATGATATTCCCACTTCTTATATTTTCTCTATTTGAAAATCTGAATTTAAAATCTTCTAGGTGAAGGCTATAATGAATTAATTTTAATAATTCACTACGCATTTTATTGTGTTAAAGAAAAGGTTTTTGGAGGTTTTGAATTCAGAGTTGTCCTTCTCCTACACTGGTTGCCACCCCGGTCTTGCTATTTACCTATAGCTGTGGGGAGAGATCGATTCATACTTTTGCCATGTAAATGAATGCAACAAACTCAACTGGAATTCAAACTTAGCTCTCCGATTCCTAAATCCAAACTGCTATCCATTACTCCATCATACCTCCAATTTAATTACCTGAAATTTACCCATGAGCATTTTTATTGATCTCAGTGTTTGCCTTGTTAGTGTATTTTACAATTTTAAAATGAGTGCTCATTGAATTTTTGTCAAAAGTAACAAATCCTATTACAAATCCATTGTTCCTCATTGAAAATTCACCTTACAAATGCTAAAGGAAAGTCAGCAATTCATACCCAGAAAAAAAGCAGTCTGTCAAAAAGATGGTTATTCCCTTAAGATATCTGCTGAAAACACCAGCCACCTTTATCTGACAAATTCTAATTCAACCTCAAGTATGACAAATACTTTATCTAAAAATTTTTGTTCTTGAGTAATAACTTCAATTTTTTATAACATATATATATATATATATATATATATATATATATATATATATATATATATATATATACTAGCAGCATGGCCCGGCATTGCCCGTGCTTGATTAAAAAATCATACGACTCATACTGCAATCGCTATCACTTGACTTAAAATATTTTTGCCCTTCCTTGCCTTTAAAGGAATGCCCTTTGCCATGCTGATGTTGCTACATGCCTTACTTCTTGCCTATCTCAGACTGCAAATTTTTTCTAAGCTCTATACTAAACATTAAATCTGTTACGAAAAAAGAACTAAACAAAATGAACACAAAACGATCAGCTTTAAAAAAGGACTCGTAACTGGAAAAACCGAATGAAAAAAAAAATGTTAACAACAAATACTTTTTCACATCGAACCCAGTTCTGTGGAATCAGAATCAACGTTGAGTTTAAGCAAGCGAATGAGCCAATTGGAGTAAAGTGCCATGCAGATTTAAATTTTTTCCCCCTTGCGACGAATGCAGCTATCGATTTTTTTTGCATGCTATCATGCTAGTTAACAATAATGTCAGTCAGCTGTTGGCTCTCACGCTGGCCAATAGAATCTTTCTGCCTATTCATGGCAGCCAACTATAGGGTCTCACTCTGGCCAGTAGAAAATGGCCGCAAACTACATGAAAACTGCCATAGAAGCATGAAAAAATCGATTATTTCCACTATCGATGGGAGTTGGGAAATGCAAAGTCAGTCTTGGCCTTCCTGCTAACTTGGAGCATGTGCATGTAAATTTTAGTGCAAATCCGTCAAAAATTGCGGCCATGTATTCGTTACACACACAAACACATCCTTCTTTTTTATATATATATATATATATATATATATATATATAGAGGAATATAACAGCACATATATCAGTAGTTATATATATATAATTTATTCGAAAATTATTACATAAATATATTATAAAATCACTACGAAAATAGCCATTTTGTTTCAACACTTCTGGTGTCTTATCAAGTAATATATCTATATAATTATTTAGGCATACTTATGTAGTATCATTTTATTCCTACAGATTTTCATATTTATATATACAAATTCATATAAGAAATTATATATACATGCATACAAATATATATGCACACATAAATATATACCTTGTATATGTGTGTGTGTGTGTGTGTAAATAGTTTCTGTTACTTTTAAAAAGTATATTCAAAGATATATGTCCATATATATGCGTGCATACATCTGTGTGTGTGTTTATTATTTGATTGGGTCATTCAAAATAGTTTTTTTCATTTGTTTTATCTTCCTTCTTTTCATATCAATAATTTTAAAAAAATGTCCCAAAAATGGTCTAGACAAAAAGTCCCCAAAACACTCTCCACAGAATGTCTAAAATATCACAATTCACAGTGTTAAAGATAATTGAACAAGAAGCAGAGAAAATGGAAAATAAAAATGAAAGAAAACAAAATAGCACCATCCTTTAGTGATGGAAGTTGCTTTTTAAGAAAACAGCAAAAGAAATGCTGATCACTGTTCAGAAAATACCAATGCACCACGAATAGCTTTCTTTTTATTTGTCAAGCTGAACTCTATTTCAGCAGACACATTTCTTTCAGATTTGTTTCTTTCACATTTACTTGTATTTTCTCTTTTTGCATCTTTTCTATTTGAGAAAAAATATAAGAGAATCCCCAAAACTAATGACATTCTTCTAAACTTCTAGATGAAAAAGAAAATTAGCAATATAAGGATTTTGTTGCTTAGATCTTCTTTAATGCAGATATAGAGTTAGTTCCAGGTTTAAAGCTTTGACTTGGAACTACAAGCTTGCAGATGGCAACTAATTCTTATAATTTAATTTTCACATAAAGAAATTTGTGTTTAGCATACACTGCATCTATTTTTCAAATTAATTTATGATATACAAAAATGACTTATGATTTCATTTATAGCATTGAATTCGAACCAATTCTTTTGTAATAAAAATAGTCTATGGTTCAAAAGTAATGGTGAGTAGTTCAAATCCAAGTATTCAAGTCAAGTCAATAGTCTGGTTCAAATTAACACACTTTTATTCCAATTAATGAGTAATATTGTTTTGTCATTCAAGCAACAAAAAGTCTCCAAGGTCAAAACCCTGATATAAGGTTTAGTATGTTTTATTCTGTTTCTTTCTCTTTTTCTCTTTGCAATGTCTATTTTTCTTTGTTTTTTTTCTTATTCTTGTTAATTCACCAATCAGTGTCTCTTTTTCTTTTGTTTATTTTTCTTTCTCCTCTTTTCAATTTCATTTCTCTTTTTGGTTTGTTTTTCTTTTTTTCTCTCCTTTCATTGCCTCTTTTTTTTTTTCCTATTTATAATTTAATTCTTTTCCACTTTATTTTTCTTTCCTTCTCTCTTCTTTGTTTACATTTTTGTTGCTGTGAAATATTTCCCAGAATCTTTCTTTCACTTCCCATCTTTACGTTTTATCTCTCTCCCCATTACTTTATACCTCTCCCTCTCTCTCTCTCTCTGTTTCCCCTTCTTTTCTTCCTCTTTTCATTCTTTCATCTTATTTTTTTTAATTTTACCTCTTTCTCTCTTGTTCTCTCTTCCCTCATTCCATTTGACCATTTACTTCCATATTTCCTTTCTTTAATTCCTCAACTCTCTTTTACTCTTTTTCTATTTCTCCAAACTTTTTTCTTTCATTGATTTGTCTTTCTTATTGTGGAAAAGTAAATATGTTAATATTAGATAAAATAGCCATTACCTCATATATCATATTCATATTAATATTTCTTAGAAAGTTATTCTTCATTTCTTTGTGTATGTTCACGGTTCATGACTCTTCCTCATGTTGCCAATTTCATTAAGGGAAATGTAAATATTTCGGTTGGTTAACATTAATCACACACACAGACACACACACACAGACACGCACGCATGCATGCACTAAAAGAAAAATAAATGCCATCATGCAAAAATCATTAAATAAAACAAAACCAAGAAAGCTTCAAATCAGCTGATACCTAATGCCACAACTTCCGGGGGGTAAAAGGGGCTAGTTTGCTCTGTTCACTAACTAGGTTCAGAGTAAGACATGAGCTTTGGCATCTCCACAAAGCCAGGATAACAAACACAAACCCAACCCAAATTCTGTACTCTTTCATTGCATGCTCAACAACTCAAGGTCAATCATTTCTTCTCAGATTCTTCATTAGTTCCACTGGTTTATTTCTTCTATCAATAAATGTTGTTGTTTTTTTTTTTATTCTTGTTGAATGAAGACCTCTTTTCTCATTTCATTCATTCATCTAAAACAACTTACAAAAAATATCACTTAGTGGCTAAACACATAGCAAACTGGATGCAAAGTGAACTCATAATTGAATTTTTGGCATTAAAAATACATTATTCTTTTTCTTTAATGTTCTAAATAGATCCTAAAAATTAATAATTAACACTGACTAAACATGTTAAATTCTGTGGATGTTGACAACTAAGGTTATTCCTTATCTCACACCTTTGCTTTTCTCCTACAATTTACTTGTATCTTCTCATTCTCTACCTTATTCTTTTTAATACAACTAAGATTATCCATTATCTCACACCTTTGCTTTTCTTTTACCATTTTCCTGGTTTTTCTCATTCTTACCCTTATTCCTTCCAATCTTTGTTACCAAAATATTTTTATCTAAATGTTATACAAATATGAATTACTTTCATATGCAAATAAAATAAATAAAAAATAAAGAATGCAAAAATATATTTTACTGCATCCCCACTTTTCCTTTTCTTTTGCTTTATGTTGTCATGAAAAATTAATCTCTTGCAATTTTATGCTTTTCTATCGCAACCTGCCTTTCAATCTTTTGCTGATTGTCCCTTGATATCCAGCCATCAAGTCTCTCTCTTTGTGTCTCTCTTTTTTATCCATCCTTTCGCCCCTCTGTCTATACATACAGTGCTGTTCAAAAGTAAGTGCACCCCTAAGATAATATTTTTTAAAAATTGTCTCTTTTTTTCAGATAATTGACAAATCTTAATTAAACTATATATTCATTAAGAAAAACCTTTATTAAATGAATTACAGCCACTTTCAATTTTGTATCAAGCTGGAATAAGAATATTACTTAAAACTTAAAAGTTTACTCATATCTTGTTAGTAAGTCAGATAAGGTCAAATTGGCAGCTGATGTCTGCTGGTAACTGGGGCAAAGGATGGCTCCAAAACCAAACTGGCTTCTATTAATAACTTGAGAGATCCCTTTCTGCCTTCCATCAGCATAACTGTGATTCTAACCTCCATGAGAGTGGCATCTTCTCAGGTTAACGTTCTTGGCGGACATGAAGTGAAAAGACTATATTGAATGCATTGCTAAACCAACTGCTAAGAAAGTTGATTCACTGTGTGGTGCTAGACAGTTTTTCTCACCAGAATTTATCTTACATATCTATAAGTCTACTAGTCATCCATGCTTAGAATATTGCTGCCACATATGATCTGGTGCTCCTGCTACATATCTAGAGATCCTTGATAAAATCCAAAGAAGAATCAGCAATATTATTGGTTCTGATCTGGCATCTCAGCTTCAGTCACTTTCCCTGTAAAGTTGTCTCTTTGTGCCTTTTCTATAAATACATTCATGGCAACTGGTCAGATGAATTCTCTGCCAGGGTACCTAGACTTTATGAATTTAAGTGCACCACTAGACTCTCAATGAGGTTTCACCAATTTACAGTTGAGCTGGCTAGATGTAAGTTCTATGCTAACAGTTTCTTTTCTTGTACTTCTCACTTATGGAACTCCCTTCTGACTCCATGATTTCCAGCCAACTTTAATGTTCAAAAATTTAAATGCTATCTACTGTCCTCTTGATTAATCATCTTTTGTTCTCACTCTTTAGTAAAGTTTCTGTTTTCTAATTCTTCCACACCCAGTAAGCCCTTGTGCCTTAGTCATTTTAGTGTTTTGCTTGGGGTGAACTTGGTTAAGAAAAACATATCTCAAACCTTTCAAAACACTTTGCACAGTTCGCATCTGTTATTTACATTTTCAAAACTTCATCAAGAGCCTATTCTCATTATTGTTTTTCTATTTTAAATCTACATTTAGGTTTGAGCTTCTCTCAACTTTGTTACAGTGCCATTTGCAGATTCATTATATATATATATATATATATATATATATATATATATATATATACATACACACACACACACATATATATACACACACATATATACACACACACACATATATATATACACACACACACATACACACACACATACATATATATATATATATATATATATATATATATATATATATATGCCAGCTATGTCATGATGTAGCACCCAAGACAAACAAATAGCTATACAGAACTTTATCATTATTCCATTGGGTCAATACATTTAGCATGTGAATAAAAATATTATTTTATAGGCAGTCCTCAAGATTTTAATAAGGCTCCAAGTAAGCCACAGCCAAAGACTTTTTCTTAGATAAAAAGCTGACTGTGAAATCAAACAATTAATGGATAATAAAATGGAAAAATATGCTTCTGATATTTATGCTGTAATGTGCATTGCGTTATGTTGCAAAGTGTCAGCAAAGAAAGAGATAAAATAATGATTGTGGGTGGCAGCCATAGCACAGTTTCCTAAATACACATGTGCATACATGTGCACATGTGGTATGTGTAGATATATGAATGTGTGTGTATGTGTATGGTGGCTCCAAAATTATTTCTGGCATAGGGACTGGCCATGTTACAGAATAATCATATTTGAGCTTGCAAAGGATTTCCACCAACTTTTCAATAATTATAATAACCAGTGATTCTGAGGAAAAGTAGTGCAGTGTGCAGTAGAAATAACTCTGATATATACATCCCCGGAAATACCCCCCACATAATGGTAAGACATTAGCTAGATGAAGACACCATTGCCACTAATGTCTTACCATTATGTGAGAGGTATTTCTGCTGCACCCTGTAAAATCATCCTTTTATGCATATTTCAATCTGTTTTTCTTTGCCTCTCTCCACTTATCTATGCTCAGTGATTTATATCTGGCTGTCTCTTTCAACAATCATTTCATATTTATCTTTTGACACATAAATTCATACATTTTTCTATTTATTCATTTTGTTTACCTATGCAAATGTGCATACATTTGCATACAAACCAAACAATCAACTACATCACAACTACAATTTCTTCAAAATTATCTAAACTCAACATGAAATTTGTTACACGTACGTCTAAAACAATAAAAGGCTTAATTAATACAACAATAATAATTAACAAAATAATAAGCCAAAACTTGAAGGAGCAATTTACTCTGTCGCCTTGTGATGGGGTTGCTATTAAGGACAGAAATCAAAATGCATAAAACATACAATAAAATCTTGAGACACGTGTTGACATAAATAACAAGAATTTGTATTTTCTTTCTGTGATATGAATACAGAATATTGGTATAGTGTGTGTAAAAATGTCCTCACTGTCTCTTTTTGTTTAAAAATCAGTGCTTACTTGGTTTGTTTCCGAGAATTTCCTTTGTGAGGATGGTGTGTGGATATTGTGTCTGTTTTTGATCTTCACAGAGCACTGGCTAGACATATTTCTCTACTGCTACTGCTACTTGTCTACTTGTCCCTTAATGGTCCATCCAAAATCATAAAGAACGAAATGCATCATGCAAAATCATAAAGAACGAAATGCATCATGCAAAAACTTTTTATCATACTTCTTTTCCCTTGTGTGTGTGTGTGTGTGTGTGTGTGTGTGTGTGTGTGTGTAAGAAAAGACAATAGGAATATTCTAACGTGTTTTGTTCATTGACAAACTTTACTGGTTACTTAAGTACATGAAAACAAATACTTTTATGCAAATTTCTAATCAACCAATGATGTTGGAGCAGTTTAATGCATATAAGCATTTATGGTCATGGTGATCTGCTGAATTTTATTTCATGCATTTTTATAAGAAAGAAATGTGTTTGACTTTGAATGTGGGATGATCGTTGGTGCCAGACAAGTGGGTTATAAGTATTTAAAAAACTGCTGCTCTGCTAGGATTTTCAGATGCAAGCATCACTGAGGTTTCCAGAGAATGGTCAGAAAGAAAAAATTCCAGCAAGAGTCAATTCCGTGGGTGGAAATCTCTTGTTGATGAAGCAGACTGGTTCAAGGAGAAAGCAGCAGTAGCTCAAATAACCACTCTTTTCATCAGCATCTCTGAATGCACAATACGTCAAAATCTGAAACAGCAGGAGACCATTCTGAGTGTCATCCCTGTGTGAGATTCACTAAGGATAACAAAAATTGGACAATAGAAAATTGGTAAATCATTACCTGGTCTGATAAGTTTCGATTTTTACTGCGACATTTGGCAGAAGCAATATAAAAGTATAAAACCATCTTGCTGAGTATCAACGTTCAGACTGCTGCTGGTGGTGGTGGTGGTGGTGGTGGTGGTGGTGGTGTAATGGTATATAGAATATATTTTTGGCATACTTGGTTCCAATAAAAAATTGTTTAAATACTGCGGCCAACCTAGGTATTGTGGCTGTCCACGTGACTCCATTTAGTGTACCCATCCTCTGGTGGTCCTTTCCAGCAGGACAATTAACCATGTCACAAATTAAAAAGAAAGTTAATAGTGGCAGATTGGTTCATGGAACACAGTAATGAGTTTTCTATGTGGTGCCCACAATCACCGGATAGTCCTATGGAGCACCTTTGGGATGTGGTGAAGATAGAGATTTGAATCCTAAATATGCAGCCAATGAATATAAAAGAATTCTGGGATAACAGCATAAACCCACATTTTGAAAGAGTCTTCTAGATCTTTGTTGAATCAAGAACAGAGATAATTAAGGCAAAAAGTGCCCCAACCAGATACTAGAAGAGTACACATTATAAATGTGTTGATGGTTATTTAAATTATTGGGTCAAAAGATATATCAGAAGGCTAAAGTTTTGGTGAACAAAAAAATCTCCACAAACAATTTTAAATTTTCTTTTCAGCACAACGTTGACACAATGACAAATCTCTTTCAACAATAAAACTACTTATATGACGGTTTATATAAAAAAGTTGAATGATGTGTAATTCAGTGAATTAATATTTGGTTGAAGAGTTTAAATTTGCTTTTTAAGTCACTTGAAAGTTTTTCTTTTAGCAGGTGAAATGTATCCCTATGAAGAATGTTCAAAGTGTGTGAAATTAATATTGAAGTTGTAATTAATAAACCTGTTTGAAATGAATTAAACAGTTTTTAACAATTTTATAATTGGAAATTGCAATGTTTAAAATGTATCAGGAGTTACCTGCCTTTGACTGTAAAATCATACTGGTCAAAGTTTGTAAGGTAAAATGTTTTTACTGAATTCGAGGAAATAGTTTCAGTTCATGAAATGATAATTAATTCCAATGAAATAAATGTTCTTCAATAATTGTAGTATTGTAGATTCAGATAAATTGTAGTATTGTAGATTCAGATAAATTTGGCATAAGATGAATTTAGAAGAACTTGATGAGTAAAAGTTGAATTGTAATTTTAGCTTGATGATCAAAAAGTAGTATCTAATATTAAAAATGTAATTTTTAATTTAACAATTTGAAAATATCTTGCTGCTCAAATTTGTTCACTGTTGAAGGTTGACATTGGTTGAGATGTAATTGAGTGAGTGTGCGTTGACAGTGGATTTCAGAGATGAAATTTGGTTGGTCAAATTTCTCACTGTTGAAAGTTGATTTCAGTCAGAGTTATTGAGTGTGTCGAAAGTTGTATGCTCTCAGACGGTATGCTTGTTGCTGGTAAAAATCTCACTGATGAGATTCACTCATGTTATTGTATTTATTTAGTTGTAGGTCATGTGACCGGCTCATGAACATGTTTAGTTCTATTCAGAAACTTTTTGGCGGTAAATTAATTGTGAACAGAACTGCGTAGGCATTGTAACAATTTTCACATATATTAGCCAATCAGAAGTCGGAATTTTAGTCGAAGCTTCTGTCATCCACTTGGCGTTTAGTTTGCACAAAGTTTGTTGTCAAGAGAAATATTACATGAAAAATGAATTGAAGTATTTTACAACCAATAGAATTCACTGAGTCAAAATAATATTATAATTAGGTAGTAGTTGAATGCTAAAAGTGTTTGTATACATACATCAATAACAAGCATATATATATATATGTGTGTGTGTGTGTGTGTTTCTTTAAATATACAAATTGTGTCATATTCTTAGATGGCTTACTATAGCTTTAATTCAGAGTTGTTTAAAAAGTAAAATGTTTGTCAGATTCTACAAACGTCATTAGGATTTGTTGTGTGCCATATCAAGCGTGTGAGCACGCACGTGTGCATGTGTGCGTGTTCGCGTGATAATTAACTCACAAAAATCGAATAATAAGCAAAAAAAGGATATGTTGATATCATAAAACATTGTTTTCCTCTTTAACAAATTATATACCTAATTAATAGTTTTAAAATAAATAGTAACAAACAATTTGTAGTGTGTCCCGATTAAAATAAAATAAAATATATAAATAAAAATTTAAAAGATTCAAATTAACGCTTCCTTTAAAACCCTTGTCTCTTTCTTTCTTTCTTTCTCTCTAAACTTCTTTCAACTGGTGAGAAGGTAACCCTCATATAAAAAGAGGAAGATGAGGAAAAGTCTGAACCCAGTCGAAAAACGCCGGAAGTCTTCAGGAACAGAGCCTACTAACTTATGACTGAAGTGAAAACCAACAAAAATCAGAGAGGCTCCACGAATACTTCCGTTATAAAAAATAAAAAAATGAAAAAGAAAGGAACGCCGGAAAAATAATTTTGGCCAATCAAAAAAATTGACACAAAGACTTTTGATGTTAGCTACAACCAATGTTCGTGCCAGAGTCTCGGAACCTGGCCAAAAGGTTATAAGCTGATACGTCTGAGCTAAACGAGAAGGGACGGCGAGAGTGATAACAAAAGGAGCTACCACGGAGAAACCAGCCATGCGTGACGCATGAAGAAGTAGTTAAAGAGGTCATCTGCTAATAATATTTCTGCACTGCTTAAAGTCGAGAAATACACATTTAACTATTTCTAACGCCAAACTACTACCAATATCTGCCTTATAAACGAACATTTGAACATTTTGATACCTTGTATACGAAAGGACTAAGAAAATAAATAAAAATATATTATTTATTTTATACCTTTGAGTCAGTTCATTTTATACCAAAGTTCCCAGTAAAGAAAATTCAACTACCCTACAATACTGTGTATATCCATAGACACATGGAGTTACTTTACGGAACTTGAACTAGGTTTATTTTCTAACTGCAAAATTATCGTCCCACAAAGCAATAAAGGTCTTCTTATGTAAAGTCAATGTAAAAAAAAGTTATACTAAAAAGTATGACATGAACAATATCAGCAATAAATATTGAGAGCCAGTCAACACGTACAAGTCAGTGAAAATAAAAGAAACATACCAAGGATGAAAATACATTTAAATGATATTAAATATTTTATACTTTTATACATGTTAAATTTTAACATGTATAAAAGTATAAATTATTTAATATCATTTAATTTTTACTTTACAGAAGTTATTTTTGTGGCTTTGTTTCCATAATAAAAAAATTAAAAAACACTTAAATATACAAAGGATTTCATTGTTCGAAGTCGTTACATATTTATGTAAAGTTCACAGTTACGTTATTATAACTTGCTTTAAAAAGTTAATATATTCACAGTTGGAGTAAACATTCTTTCTTCTGACGTGGCCTCTCGTGGATCTAAAATTGCGACTGTCTGCTGGACCAAGATCGCGTGCTTTTGATTTGCGCGGGAACGCTTCCGACTGACTTAAAAAATGTGTGTGTGTGTTTTTTTTTTTGTTTTTTTTTTAGCTATTTATATTTCTCTGTATCTGCAACCGGAAACGATGAACAGAACCTCATGTGCCAACATCAGATTTGGTTATTATGTTCCTGTCTGCCGAAGTATGCATATCCGGTACGCATCTACAATACCCATTCCGATTGATCGCAAACATTAGTAATGTTAGTAATGAACATTACTAATTTTTGCCTCAATGTTTTCACCAAGCAAGCCGTTTTCCATACTTGGTAGTCATGAGTTCATCAGACTGCTGTGTCTGTTGAGTTGAACTTTTAACAGGTAACTTTTGATTAGATTCCTGTTGATAGTATCAATGAAGTGAAGTAGGTTTAAGTCTGTTAATATCGCTTTTGCCATCAGGTAACTTGGTGGAATATTTGTTCGTTCTGATATAAACTTTTTGAGGTTCAGCGTAAATAGGAGTCATTGATAGCGAAAACATACCTCGCATAGGAATGTAAATTTGCGTAAGAACAATCCTAGTGGAGTTGGAATTATAAACTTGTCGCAGTTAGCTCCTCCTCGTTTCCTTAATCCTTCAACAGGGGTCTCTCTCTCCCACGAGTATAAATACTGGCTGACCTTTCGCCTCTTCCTCTTTTTACGGCTTACGCACACGTGCGGCCAGCTGCCTCACCTCAGGCCGCAACCTCGCGCGTGAGGCGAGGTAAAACAAAAAAAAAAACTTTCTCTTTTTCACTTACACCACTATGTGACCTCTCACACAAACTGCGTTTCCCATATTCTGGGAATACGCTAAAAACAATACACGCGTTCGTACGGACACTCAACACACACACACAATAACTTCTCCATACAAATACTCTGCAACTTTCCAAGTCTTCAATGTATTTGTAATTCGTGTATTAATCTATTTGTTATTAATATATATTTGTTTGCATACATGTATATCGGTCTTGTTTGTTTCTTTATCTTCTTTGGACTCCATTATAGTCCAACATTCTTATGTAGCTGGACCGGCCAGCGGAAGTCTTAACCCAGAGATAACTCATCATCTCCTCACATTCACACACCCCGCACGGTCCACTACAAACTCAATTATAAACTCAACATTTTATTATTTAACTTCTGAATGATGAATGTGTAGTCAGTTGAGCATATGTATGATCTTCAAAGCGTCAATCCCTGTAGCGTCAATATAGTCCCGTGCGCCATTTCTGCTGGAGTATATTTAAGATCTTCTTTGGTTGTATTCTGGATTGACAAAGTATCAAAGACAAGTTATCTTTTTATACGGAAGAAACGCTATTTCCAACAAAATTACACACTCACATAAATACGATATTAAAACACGCCCAAACTTTATTTTCTTTCGGGAAAAAAATTCTTATAAATATCCACAAATTTCGACTTTCAGAGAGCAGAGATGCGACTGTCGCGAAGCCTTTCAAACACAAGAGAAGACGTGGTTGCATAGCTTCTCCCTCCCACCAGTGCGTGCTGAAAGAAACATGTTTTGGCGACTTCAAGCAAATCAGCTGCAGCAATAACGGCTTGAAAAATCAGGGAATCTTTGCTGATGATCATATGTCGGCAACTTCAAACAAATCATCTTCCAACAACAGAGTTGTTCAGTGAATCTTTGCTGACGATCAAAACCCTTTATCAACGACAGCTTTTTTTCTGTGAACCGACAATTTAAAAGTTTTTTCTCAATCGCCGCTTTGACCATGGACCACTTACTAAATGTCTTTTCTGTGGACCAACTAGCCAAAGATTTTAACTCAATTAAAAACTATTTTTATTCCTTTTTTTATTCTTTTGAATTCATATACATATGTTTGTAAATATAAATTACTTATTTAACAGACATACATATGTTTTCTTTATGTTTATTTTATTATTGTTTGAAATTCAGACGTTCGGATTTTTAATATAAAAAAAACATCAACAACTGAATTTCCTACATGTTCATGTTACATAACCAACTAATATTATACGGTCCACATATCACATGAATTCTGAATTCTGACCGGCCGATGTAATGTAAAAAAGGGTGAATGGCCACCTAGAAAACTGCTAATATAAAAGGGAGGTAACTGTAAAAATTGAATTCTTAGAATGTAAATTAACAACGTACAATTACGTAGAATTTATCAGACGTTATTTCGATTCTCTAGACATGTTTTTAACACTAAAATGCATATTTACACCTTTTTTTTTTTTTTACTAATCAACGAATTATATAATTATGATTTTCACTTGCGTATACGGTGCGTTTTGCAAATGAACGCTATTAGGTAAATTTTATACCTTATAGTCCATTGCATTTAAAGATTAAATTATAAAGTTTGTTCTGATATTTTGTTTAACAAAAATGGTTAACAAATGTGTTGCATTTGGCTGTTCTAGTGGATATGTTACTTACAGTGAAAAAGTATCGGCATTTTCCTTTACTTTTGGAAAATCCACCCTCGTAGAAAAATAGCTAAAATTCGTTAATTGTTTTGATTGGTTTCCTACGAAAAATTCACTTCTCTGTATGAAACATTTTGAAGAGAAATTTATTTTGAAAGGAAAACGAAACGAACTGAATTGGGATTTACATCCAATACCAATAATACATTCAGAAAAAAAACAAAAAAACTCTCTTTGCTGAATACAAGAGAATTCAGAAAGCTTCCAATACAACGACTGGTCCAAACTGAAATGATTTTACTCAAATAGAAGAAAAGTGTTGTTCTAACGGTTTTGAATTTTAAAAAAAAAGGAAGATTATATTCTAATTTATAGAATAATCTTTGACCCTGAAACACATTTTTCATCTATAAAACAATGTATTCGCATTGACCAAAACCTTCACGCCCAGCTCCAGTGCGATGGAACCCCTATACCGTTACCACACTAGTTTATACATGGACGTAATGAAACTCACAAGATTTAGAATGTTAGAAAATTTTCCAAATTACATACAAATTATAGTGATGATGCTACAGAGAAGTGGTACTTTGACTTACTTTCTCAATGAAGTCTTACGGTTCCATACAAATCTGTTTTGTAATGAGGTAATCTAAATCTCTTGTGCAAAAATATAAAAATGTCAGAATACTGTTCAAGAGACAACGGAATGTAAATTCTGGAATGTTTTAAAGATGTGTCGTGAAAAAGGGATTTAATTACTAAAAGGGGAGATTTGATCTATAATTTTAAGTGCTGTTCCTGATATGGCCTGTTGTGTCATCTTTCGTCTTCTTTTCCAATACAATATTCTTATGGTTCAGACAACTTTCAATACTGGATAATTGACTCCAAGATAAAATTATCCGGTGCGATATTATGTGAAGTTATTTAGCCCTAATATAACTTTATTCCACAAAAGATGGAAGTGTTTTAACTTGTCAAAACGGGATGACGAGGATTATCTTACATTTGCGTCCATTGTTAATAAGCACTGTGATGATTTTCGTTTGGCTGGACTGACAGCTGACGATTTCAAATGTTTAATATTTGCACATGGTTTAGTCTCTGCAAAAAACTCGGAGATTAGACGGAGAGTTCTATCAAGACTAGAAAGCGAACCAGGTCTCACATTACAAAAACTAGCGGAAGATTGCCAGCGAGTAAACAGTGTGAAAAGCGATTCCAAAAACATCGAGGAATCAGGCATATTGTATGTTAGGAGAATGAAGTACAAGCCAAAAAATTACTCCCCTAAAAAAAGTAAAGAAAGCAAAGAGTACGCCCATTCACAATTTAAATATAGACGACCCTGTGAAAAACAAAAATTACCCCCTAGTCCATGCGGACGTTGTGGTGGACAACATTGGGAGACGGACTGTTTTTACCGAAACAAGACATGTGATAATTGTGGTAAAATTGGCCACAAAGGGGCGCACTGTAGAAATAAAAGGAATAACAGAAACAGAGTCAGACAAACTATATCAAACGAAAAAGTAGATAAGAATAGGTATGTCCAATATTTCGCTAAAAAGTGGTATACCTTGACGACAAAAGGTCCCCAAATTGATAAAACAATTTTTAAGGTTTAAATATTTATGTTGTTATTAAAGAGGAAAGACCAAAGTATTTTCTGAATATTTTTTCAGATTTTTTAATCCTTCCTATAAATGTTAAAAATTTTATTAAAAATCTTGTTTTTTTTCGAGTCAAAAAATTTCGTAAAATCGAACTTATCGACATTTCTGTCGGAAAGATCATAGTTTGTTAGTTAAAAAATCATGAAAAATAAATTACACCTTTTTCTTTTGTTATCTTAGGAAATTTAGAATGATTAAAGTATACTTAATGTAATTTGAAAGAAACATTACTTACATTTTTAGCAGAAAATTTTTTAAGAGAGATATTTCCCACCAGTGTAGTCTATTTTGACAGGCGTTGATTGATGTACGTCAATATATTCACAACTTACGGTACTGAAATTTATTGTACGGTACCGCCAAAGTGATATAATTCGTTCTAATTTTAAGTGAATCTGGTTAGTAGATTTTTTTTTTAAAAATTCACTTTCAAATTTTTTTTTTTTTTTTTTTACCTTACGTTTGAGGAAGAATTCTGCACTGAAAATAACATTTAAATTATGAAAGAAAATCAAATTTTACAAGTAAAAATAAAACAGTAAAAAAAATACATTTTTTTAAATTGAGGTTTATTATTTCAGTCATGAAATATTTTTCTGAGAATATAAAAATTACATGAAACACCATTAATTGAAACGGGTTAACTTAATGAAATGAGATTTTATTTCTTTTTTATTAAGGCAGATTTTTTTCTATTTATTAATAATTATATGGCAGTAATATGAGTTTTATTTTATTTATTAATAAAATTAACATGCTAATAGCAGCTATGTTGGTTTTGTTTTGACTCGACAAGTATTTTTTAGATTGAGTAGTAGCGAGCTAACTCCAGAAAATTTAAACTCCAAAAATCGTTTTAATTGATAATTTGTCGTGTGGATAATAATTCCAAAGTAATGTACAATGAATTTATGCATTCGATTTCAAACTTGAAAATTTGGGTGGACTTCCAAGGGCGTTTTTTTTTTTTGTAATTGTAAATAGTCGATATTTTCTTTTATCCCACTATTCGATTATATTTGAATAGAAAAAGAAAAAAATTGAAAATAATACGACGATATTCAGAAAACTTGACAAGCGTTGTTTTCTTGTTACAAAGCCATTTCTGAAGTAAAAAAAAAACTTGCTTCTATCAAAGGAAACTACTCATGTGACATTATTTCAACAATGTGCATCCGTACTTTCGTTGTAGACGATTTTAAATACAATTTTGGAATATTAAAAATTATTTTTAAAATAATTATGGTTGTCAGATTTTAATAAGCTTTCAAATTTATGATCTTTAAAAAGTAGGGAACATAATATATCATTTCCATAAGGTTGCAGAAAGAACTTAATGTATAAATATATAACAACCTTTTGTCATATTGTGTATTTAAAATTGAAAAAAAAAAGAAAATTAATGTAAAAATTTATTGTTCATCAAAAAATTTTTTTTCTTTCAGATAATAATTACCTTCGTATATATTATTCAGAAAAGCCATTAAAAACTTTCTTAATTAAATATTGTCTTAGTTTTATTGGGTTTTGTATTTTTACAATTGAGGTAAAAGTTTGGACAATTTCGGACATTTTTTTAACAAAAAAATCCATGATTTAGATTTTTCAGAGTTTTGTGCATTTAATTAAAAAAAAAAATTGAGGTTGCAAATAAATTTTTTTTTGTGTTTTCATAAAATTAAGTTCGAGGGGGGTAACAGATATAAAAAAAAATATTTATACCATGACTTTCAAAGAGACAAACATTTCTAAAATAAGTTCATTCATTTCTGAATAAGTTCTGAAGTTTTCATTAAAATCCAACAAGTAGTTAATTTTTACAAGAATTTCGAAATTAATGTGTCTTTCAACTGACAAAAAAACAACTAAAAAAAAACGCTAAAAAGGTCAAAATTGGACATACCTAGATAAGAATCTACGAAAATACGTTGTAGTTAACATTCTAAACAAAACAGTTAAGCTGCAACTAGATTCTGGCTCGGATCTCTCAATCATTAATCTTCAGACTTGGAGGAAATTTAAAAAAAACAACAATGAAAAAGGCAAACAAAACAGCACGTGCAGTAACTGGTGACAAAATCAAATTTGAAGGTGAGCTAACGCTACCTGTAACACTGAATGGCATTACAAAGAAACTAAAAGTTTTCGTTCATAAAAATTCTGAGAATTTGTTTTGGAACGGATTGGATGGAACGGTTTAAGTTGTGGGATCAACCAATCAACAATTTTTGCCAAAAAGTGGAAAATATGACAACAGATGCCCAAGACCTGAAAGAAGAATTAAAAGAAAAATTTCCCGAAGTATTCTCGGCGGGACTAGGAAAATGTAATAAAACAAAAGCCAAATTTGAGCTGAAAGAAAACGTTCAACCCGTTTTCAAAAGTAAAAGAAATGTCCCATTTGCATCAGTTGGAAAAATCAACGAAGAATTAAAGCGACTAGAAAATGCCGGTATACTATCCAAAGTGAGTTTTAACGAATGGGCTGCCCCCGCTGTATACGTAAGAAAAAAGTCCAACCAAATTCGTGTTTGTGCGGATTTTTCAACGGGCCTCAATGCGGCTCTAAAAGATTACCATTACCCTCTCCCCACACCAGAGGAGGTATTTAATAAACTAAATGGTGGGAAAATATTCTCCAAATTGGACTTAAGCGATGCATACCTTCAAATCCCTGTTGAGGAGAAGTGCGCAAAACTTCTATGTATCAACACCCACAAGTTTGACAGATTAGCTTTCGGAGTCAAAGTTGCACCCGCTATATTTCAGCAGGTTATGGATACCATGCTGGACGGCTTGGACTTTGCGTGTGCTTATCTAGATGACATTGTTATAGCAAGCAAATCTACCGAGGAACATCGCCAACATATCTACAAGGATTTTGAAAGAATTCAGGATTTCGGTTTCAAAGTAAAAGAATCGAAATGCAATTTTTATATGAATGAAATAACGTATCTCGAGCATGTCATTGATAAGAATAGAAGACGACCTGACCCAAGGCGAACAGAAGCTATCAAAAATATGCCTGCCCCAAAAAACGTCAACGAGCTCCAAAGTTTTCTGGGACTTGCCAACTATTATCAAGTATTCATAAATAATATGCACCAGTTACGAGCTCCTCTGAATGAATTGTTAAAAAAGGGAAAAAGTTGGAACTGGACAACGGAGTGCCAGTCAGTTTTCGAAAGAATAAAAAATATTTTAACAGTCAAAAATATGTAACACCGAAAAAGGAACAAAAAAACGATATCTTCCAGGTCAGAAATTTTTTTTTTAAGTTTTCAGAAAAATATACCGTACTGGGAGGAGGGCACGATCACTAGAAGGATTGGAGAAGTGGTGTATATTATACATGGACCAAGACATACACATAAAAGACATATAAATCAAATTAAAAAACGGCATGAAATAGATTCTAACAGCACACAGGATGAAGTGGAAGAACCCATCGAGATCATTTACGACACATTTGACCTCGAACCCACGCCGGAACAACGAAGGTCGAGGAGAAAAAGGAAATTCACCGAACCTTTGACAATTAACCCAACGAAGAAAAGGTATTAACCCTTTTTACCAAGTAAAAGGCTAGGAAGGGGGGTATTGTGAGAACCTGACATACCTACAAATGGACTTTTCCACACTTATATAATGTGGCCGCCAATTTCTAGTAAAGAGGAAGTCACCAGGTGTGAGTCACCAAGAGTGTATCACCGAGTGAGTGTATGAATGAGTGAGTGAGGACACCAGTGAGAGAAGTACTCTCCAGTCCACATACTTTGCACTACGTTTCCGTGAATAATATACCGTTTAACTTTATATCCGAGTCTGTGTTATTTTTCTATGCTTTCAACACCAGAACACATACATAAATGCTTTTCGTAATGTGCAAGCTGCACTTGTGAGTACAATTCTTTGTATGGCTACCAGGAATCCCTTCAATGAGTTTATCGGAACCTTTTTCAATCAATCCGAAGGTTCCAATTACAACTGGAAATTATCGATCTCCTCGTGTGCCACATTCTTGTGATTTCCACTTCAAACTCCTTGTATTTTGATAGTTTTTTGAAGATCTTCAAAGATACATTACAATCTGCAGGAACTGTTTTTACGATCCTTGATCTCAATGTCTGGGTGATTAGCTTTGATGGTCCTATCTGTGTGTATTGTCAAATGCCATAAAATTCTTTAACTGGATCTGGGTAAAGTTCATGCCAGTTTTTTGCAGTTTTATCACAACGTTTCAGTACCGAGTAATAAATTCTCTTCATGAGAATCCATCGCAAAAAGAAGAGATCAAGCTATTTTCAGACCTTTCACTGACCTGATCAAACAACCTGCATATTTGCATCGCCAGACAAATGTAACCAGTGTAGACTAGCCATACAACTAGCCATGACAGCAATGTCGCCTTTTTATTTGGCAGCATTACAAAGTAAAATTTAATTTTTACTTAGCACGTCAGTATTTTTCCTCTTATTCTATTCAGAAATTAAAAGCAGACAAATTACAAACTACGAGCTACAGTTACAGAAACCTTCAGTGAAAAAATGATTACACTCGAGATTTCTATAACACATTCCATGGACATTCATCACAGCAAATGTTTTTAAAAGAAAGTCATAGGGGTTGATTTACAATCCAATTTTAATCTGTCGGTCAATATAGCAACAAAGACAGTGGTTGACAACAATATACATCTTCAGGTCATTCTAATACTCTTATTTCACAGTTATTAACACGTCACAAACACAAGTGAATGTACCAGCATCTTGTGGTAATAATAGCAGAGTCATTGAACAGGAAACGAAACAGCACGTTCAAGCTGCGGGTCGCCCAATTTACTCTCACCAAGAAAGTTGCGACCTGATAAATGCGAATTCGTCAAAAAAGAATTTAGCAATGATGCAATTGAGGTCATTCGTCATTCTAAAAGTGTTTGGCCATTACCAATTCATTTAATTCCGAAGTATAACTCCATCAGACGTGTTAACGGTAGCCTCAGACGACAACATAGTTGGACTCTTTGATTTTTCACTGTTGATTTACCTCAGAGGGCTTGTCGCGGCCGCCATTAGCCGCTCCTTAGATAAACAACCTTGACCTTTCACAACCCCTGATCTCGCATATTTAAGTCAGGCAGCATGCGAGAAACTGGACAACTGGCCAATATAGTTGAGTCCAAACCGTACCTCGTGAGCATCGGATTAGGCAGCGCTTTTCAAACATCGAACAACAATGGGATTAATTTTATATCTACAGTTTTCTACTCCCTCTAGCCATGGAATACTTGAACAAATCGTTTCAGATATTGTTAGCCCCTTTTTTTTTCGTCTAAACCGAGGCCCGGGGGCTAGGATCAAAGTGTAGTAAGCTACCTTTGTGATCTCCCGGTGCCTTCGTCGAAAGAATACACTTCGACGCGATCTTGTTTCCGCGGTTGATCCGCCCTGGAAGGCGTAACGCTATTCTGACTCGGCGCTGTTTAGGGACTCGTCCTAACCAATCCAACGAACTTTCGTGCGACTTCGGCCAACCACCTACTGCCAACTCTCCGATCCGGCAGTCGACCAGCTACAGCCGCCGACCAACTCTACACTCGTTTCGCCGATACAACGGAATCAACTTCCCCTGAAGGAAACCAGTCATACCGGACCCGACACCGATACAAACACACTTCTCCAGAGTACACTCTTGTACACTTTGGATAAATAAATTCGACCTTTATTGTTTCATAAACCTCCGCCTTTGTCCTCTCATTGTCTTTGCTGTTTCTCACCTTTCTTCAATAAGCTTGCGGGGGTGACATCCTTATCGGCCTGCAACAGGCTAAAGGAAGTAGTTATTTCGCTTAGACAAATTTGCATTCTTAGTTGTGGTGACTTGATGTCAGTTCAGACTGGCTTCAGACTGGCTTCAGACAGACTCGGCCTGGCACACATTATATTTATTAAAAGACTTTTAAAAAATGAACAGAACAGAATACAAGATTTATAAAACAAGCTTGCATAATGTTGTCTTGTGGGGCGTTAATGGTGTTGGTAAGAAATTATCAGAAGGTTTTTGTCAAAGGTTGCGTTTTTATCATTAACACTCCTCATTAAATTTGCAAATAAAACACAGAAAAGAACAACAAGAGATGATTGAAAGATCAAGTAAAATGTATATTGAAACAAATGCATATACAATGACAATAAAGATTAAGTCGTAAAAAGTGATTTCCCTTGGACCGTGTGGAAAATACAAGTGTATGTTGTAAGGAGTTTCTTTGTTAATATTTGTTTAGTGTTTAAGAATGTTTGAATTTTGAATTTGAAAGTTCTTTATTTGTGCAGAAGAATGTTAAAGTTCTGAATAGTTCGCTTGGCTTTGATAACAGACAGTTCACTGTGTGTGTGAATGTAGTTAATGTCTGTGTGTTTGTGAGTAGAAAATTGCGAGAATACACGTACGCGGTTTTGGTTGTGGAATTTAATATTCTACTGAAGTTTCTTCCTTAAACTTCTGCTTTTATACAGTAAAGTAGACTCCCAGAACGAACGCGGGAAAAATATTGAAGAAAGTGTCAATTATTATGATTGGCCTAAAATCGACCAATTGTTGATTTTTTACTATAGCTAGTTTGGTTGAAACAAAACACGAGAAATTTTTATGCGATGTGTAAATTGTCTTAACGAAAAGTACTGTTTATTTATTGTCCAATTGCTGTTGAGTAATTTGTGGGCGTGGTGTGTGTAGGCGCCACTACAGTCTTTTACGATCCTAACGCTTAGGTAAGATAACAAATTTTAATTACAATTCCGTTGGGCTCATAAAAGCAATTATAATTATTATCGACAAAATATTCACTTCGATTCATTCGACTGTCGAAAGGAGTTGACAAAGTTGACGATTCACAGTTGTTGCTAGGATTTTGGTTTCTTTAGACAATAGCTCAGTTTTATATAATGAGATGAGATAAATCTTGAGTTTTCATAAAAAGTTATAATTTTGTGAAAAAATAATTGTATATCTCTGTAAATTTGTAGAAATTTCTCCTTTCTGCTTCTTCCCGTTCTTTTTCCTTTTCGTCGTAACGTTCATTCGACCATGAAAGCCCATCTGCTTTCTACTTTCTTTTTCTTCTTTTTCATTTAAGTTCGGATCCCTGAACCAACCGATGTCTTCCTTGTGAATGCTAAAATCCTTCTGCTTGTCTAACAAGCCAATCTTCTTAAATCATTAAGAATCGTCTCTGAATTTGAATCAAAAATTTAATTTATGGGTTGGTTATATACTTTCCCCATTGGTTAAAAAATCTCAAAATGTATCTCACCCGTTTACAAACTTTATTTTGGCAGGTCTCAAAGAATTTAGCCTTTTTTTGTTTTACAAATTTTTGAAAACCAAATTTTATACATGTATAATTTTTAAAAACCTTCAGGATTCATTTTAGTGGTTCTTTTACATCATTTTGAGCCTCACATATATAAAGTTTTATACATCAAATTATATTCACACCATTTTGCTAGTTTTTTGTTTAAATAATACATATAGTAACTTTCTTTTTTTATTAAAGGTTTTTTTTAAACATTCTCTTGAACAGAAAGTAATAAACAAACTTAGCCTATTATATTGTCTTTTTTCATTTAATTATATCTTTTATTTTTATATAATTTTACATTTCCTTTGTATCATATAAATCTTCATACACTGGCGAGAGACCTGAGTCTAGATTCTAGCTGGTGTTTCCTAGTCGACTGACCGACGAGCGAAGAAACTTTTTAAAATATTTATTAGTTTTTATTTTTTGTTTTTCTAAATTACTTCAAATCAACTGTGATTTTTTTATATATATATATTATGCTGGATCTCTCTATATTTCGTGCCGATTTCTATTTTTAACAGCCTCCTCTTGAGACTGCTGAACTGCTTGATTTTATATCGAACCAACTGTCACGGTTGTCTTGTAGTGAACAAAACAAGATCTAGATTTAAAATTTAAATGCTAAGCACTGACGCATTGATTTTGTTAGAAATTAAAAAGACTCGAATTTACAAACTTTACTTAACACACATGCAAAAGCGAATCCAAAACAAAACTCGTGAAATTTCACACCTTGATGCGAAATGTTTTTCGGCCAATAGAAAACCAGGAAACATTTAAAACAAAATTCAAATAATCTTCAATTCTCAGAAACAAATTCTTTTACTGACCTTTTCGCGAGCCGACGCAAAGTTTGTTCATCGTCCAATGGAAAGCCCTGAATCATATTCGGGAGTGAATTCCCAAATGACCTTTTCAAGCCCCACAAACAAAATAAAAGACTGGCAAGTTTGCCTGTCACCAGAGAGAAGGAAACCAGCGTATTAACACGTCCCTTGACAAACGTCAAGCGATCGTTATTATTATCTCTACTTTTCTCCCTCACGTCTTTTATAAACGAATGGAACATTTTAAGACTGAGTGATTACTTCAAAGACATTCCTACCCTACGATAATGCTCATACATACATACATACAAACATACGTTCCTGCCTACGTACACATAAACTCATTCCTGCAGGGACTACTACGAACATTTTAGCGACCTTGTATCAACCAAAATACATTAATTTTATTTGTAGAGACCTTAAATGATTTATATGTATATAAATTTGTTGTTTCACTTTACAATTTGATTTTCTTGTTTTATACCCCTCTTATGGTGGGCTATCTAACTAACAAGGCCAAATCAAACTAATCTGTTTCAACACTCATACACTTTACTATAACTGATAACCGACTATAAATTGGTGAACCCCGACGTCCAAAAAATTTTCAACCACAGGAACAAAGGCAGAAAAAGGAAACGATACAGAACAAATGGTTATCAACCAGGATCCATCCATACAAGCTGTGACCATCAAAACACCTGTATTTATTGAATCCAATGTAATCGCCTGGTTTGCTATAATGGAAGCACAGTTCAGCATAAAAACATAAAACAAGCAAGACAAAAATTCTACTACGCTTTGGCTGCTCTCCCTCCAGAAATATTAAGAAGAATAACGACAAATATATTACACTCAAAAGACTACGATACCTTGAAGGAAGCCGTAATCAATGCGTATGAAAAGTCGAAACCAGAGATGCTCGACAAACTGATGTCATCTTCAGTAATATCAGAATGACCTTCGACTTAAACGAATTGATGCCGTTAGCCAGTCGCATAGGAGTAAATGAAGATATTGTCCGACATAAATTTATACAAGCGCTGCCGCCTTCTATAAAACCAGTGATAGCCGCGCAAACAAATCTGGAAATAGATCGGTTAGGAAAGATGTCCGATGATCTTCTTCTGTACATTAACAGACAAGAAACAACACATATCCAGCAAGTGTCTAGAGAAAGCCATCGACAACCGCAAAGATACCAGAATACAACGAAGGAAAATTTACTTGGTATCTCTCCGTTTCACAGAGATCAGAAGCCCAAAACCTGTCGAGCACACATTTACTTTGCTGAACGTGCAAAATTCTGCAAACCCTGGTGCAAATGGCCTAATAAGAAAAACGTGCAAATACAACCCAGTTCAAGACCCAATTCACCTGTATCAGATATAAATCCGGAAAACTAGTTCGGCGTAATATCATAGTGCTATGGTCCAAGGTTAGGACCAAGGAAGAACAACACGAACACAAGAGTAGAAATAACAAAGATATATTACACAGAATAATAATACAAGGAGTGGAAGGTGTTAGTATGAATGTCAGTCTGGTTTGGAGTGAACTACTATTGGCTTGACTCGATTCCCTCTCGTCCCTCTCGTCTTGAGAGGCGTAGTATACATAGAGTTAGGAAGAGTTCACTCTGTAGTTATAGGTAAGGACCCATAACCCCCCACTCCCAAGCTTTTACCTCGCAGGGGTCTTTAATATTTTTTCCTCTTCGGATCAAAGGCTCTGTAAATTTTCTTTTTCGGCTTGATTTCCGTGGGTCTGAAATTGCTTGAGGCCTTTGCATATTGAATGTGTCAAATATTGTGTCCATTACTTCCTCCTCTTCCTGAGGTAGACCGTTAGAATCCTCTAACAGCCTCTTTCTGATCTGATTTAAGTACTTTTTATGCGAGAACTTCGGACCCTGAATTATGTAAATCACGTTCCCGATTCGTTTCTCTATTGTACCTGGCTCCCAATAGGATGTATTGTTTTTGAACATTTAAAAAAAAACTTTCTCCCCTGGGTTAAATTTTCTTTTTGGTACAAACGACGTTGGTGCTTGCTTTGTCTGTTTTGGCAGTAATTTGTCGAATACCGATCTAATTTTTCAGGCGAACATTACTTCCGCCGGTCGGTGTAATTCTATACACTTGCAAGAATTGTCGTAAAGCGTTTTCTGTTGGTACGTCATAAGCTTTCCTTAGTGCTCTTTTTAATGTATCTACAAACCTCTCCGCTTGCCCGTTTGATCTTGGGTGATGTGGCGGGGATTTGATGTGTTTCACCTGAAAAGTTTCACAAAATTCTTGAAAATCCACGGATGTAAATTGTGTCTCATTATCTGTGACTAGACAATCAACCACTCCGAAACGAGCAAACAGCTCGTGAAGGCAATTTATTGTAGTCTCAGACGTAGGTTTTCTACAACGAAATACTTCTGGCCATTTGCTGTAACTGTCTACTACAATCAAGTAGTAAAAACCATCTAATGGACCTGCGAAATCTACATGGATTCTCGACCACGGTCGATCTGTCTTAGGCCATGGCTTATGGATGATCGGTGATGCTTTGGCTGCTAAGGAACAGCCCTTGCATTTGTCCACCATATGTATAATATCTTGATCCATGTTTGGCCAGTACACATAACTTCGCATTAAGGATTTCATCCTGTTCTTTCCTGGGTGGCCGATGTGAAAATCCTTGAGGATTCGCCTTTGTGGCGTTTTGGGGGTTACTACTCTTTCATTATATAGCAGAACATTATCACATAACGAAAAACTGTCTGATATATGCGTATCTTTTCCTGCAATTTTTGTTTTCATTTCCTTTATAAATTCGTCATTCATTGCTTCGTTTCTTATTTCCTGCAATGTGACGGGGAGGTTTCAAATTGTACTACATAATGATGTTCTAATATCTTCCTCATATCGTAGAGCTGCAATTACGGAATCTTCTAATGGCTCCGTTTTCTTTGGTATTAGTCTCGAAAGACCATCTGCATGCCCGATTTTGTTTGATGGAAGATACTCCAATTTAAAGTTATAGTTTAATAAAAATAGTACCCAATCTTAGCAAACTATTAGCAGTGTAGACAGGTAGACCTTTCTTTGATCCAAATATTGTCAATAACGGCTTGTGGTTCGTCTGTAAGGTGAAAAATCTACCGTAAATATATCTGTGGAATCTCATAACCGCAAAAATAATCCCCAGTATTTCTTTTTCGATTTGCGAGTAATTTTGTTCGGCTGGTAGTAACGTTCTTGACACATGTGCGATGGGTTTTAGTGTCCCATCTGGCATTTTATGAAGTATACATGCCCCAACACCATAGGCACTCGCGTCACTCGCGACTATTATTTCCAATTTTGGGTCATAATGCGCTAAAAATAAATCTGCTGTTAGAGTCTTATTGATTTTGTCGAAAGTTTTCTGACATTCATATGACCATTCCCAAACTTTTTCCTTCTTCAACAGTTCGTTTAGGGGTGCGCGTAATTTGTTCATGTTAGGAATAAATTCTTGATAATAATTTACTAAGCCCAAGAAGCTTTGTAATTCGGCTAAATTTTTTGGAGCCGTCATTTTTTTATTGCCGTGGCCCTTTCTGGATCTGGTCTTCTTCCTTCTTCGTCAATAATATGGCCCAGATATTTTATCTCCTTCATAAAGAAGTCACATTTATTTTCCTTTACCTTAAAACCGTAGTTTTGTATCTGCCTGAAAACCTCTTAAACGTGTTCCCAGTGTTGTTCATATTTTTGCTATTCATCAGGATGTCATCAAGGTATGCGATCGTGAAATCCAGTCCGCCTAGCATAGTGTCCATTATTTGCTGAAATATCGCCGGCACGACCTTGATCCCGAATGGTAATCTCTGGAACTTATATAACCCTTTATGTGTGTTTATGCACAACAACCTCGAGCCTTCCTCATCTCCTGGTACTTGTATGTATGCTTTGCTCAAGTCTATCCTTGAAAAAAATTTTCCTCCGTTCAACTTTGTGAAAACTTCCTCTGGACTAGGGAGAGGATAGTGATAATCACTGCATTCAATCCCGTCGAGAAATCAGCGCATACTCGTATCTCACCCGATTTCTTTTTCACGTAAACTGTAGGTGCGGTCCATTGACTATATTCCACCTTTGTCAATATACCGGTTTTCACGAGTCTATCCAACTCTTGGTCTATTTTTTCTAATGATGCGAAAGGTACATTTCTTTTCTTCTTGAAAATGGGTTGTAAATTTTCTTTTAGTTCGATTTTGGCCGCCATTTCTTTTACACCTCCTGAGGCCGACTGAAAATACGTCGGGGAAACTCTCCTTTAATTTCTCCTTCAATTTCTCTGCCTCGGTTGATAACCTTTCCACTTTTTGGCAGAACGTATTATCGGTAAATCCCAGAGGTCAATTTTCTGCATCCAGTCTGTTCCAAATAAATTTTCCGTATTTTTTAGAACATACATCTTTAATTTCTTGGTCATACCGATGAACGTCACATTTGTGGTAATTTCCCCCTCAAATTTGATTTTTCTTTCTGTTACCGACCTGGCTATTTTATCTGTTCTCAACATGGTCGGTTTGTTTAATTTCTTCCACGTCTGTAAGTTAATAATGGTTAAATCTGATCCGGAATCTAACTGTAATCTGATTTTTTTGTTTAACATTTCTTACTTGGACGTATTTTCGTATATTTATCCCGTCCGCTTGGTCAGTTCTAGGGATTCTTACTCGGCTTTTGCTTTCTTTTTTAGTTCTACTATGCGAACTTTTATGTCCCACTTCATTGCACGACAGACAAGTCTTATAGCGGTATGGACAATCTTTGTACGACAGCAATAGCATGGACTGGGTGGTAGTTTCTTCTGAGTTTTCATTTGACTTTTTGTAGTAAAATAATTTGTTTGGTTTGTTTTCGAGGAGGGAGAAAAACGTGTTTGTCGTTGTACTTTTCGTATGTCAGACTCTTCGATATCTTTCGAGTCCTTTTTTACGTTTATACATCTCTGACAGTCCTCAGCCAATTTTTTTTAGCGTCAATTCTGGTTCACTCTCAAGTTTTGTTAGAATTCCGCGTCTGATCTCCGCATCTTTAGTCGAAACCAGGCCTTGGACGAATATCAAACATTTAAAATTGTCCGGGCTGAGTTCAGATAACTTAAAGTCATCGCAGTGTTTGTTTACTACGGAAGCGAATGTTATATAGTCTTCGCTATCCTTTTTTGTTAAATTTAAACATTTCCACCTTTTGTTAAAAGTTTCACGGCTTCCTTGAGAGTCAACTCATTCGTTTTCCTCGATAGAACTTGTTTTCTTTTCTCAATACCTCCGTCGCCTCTGTTATGGACGACCGATAGCAAAAAGGTTTTTTATTTTATTTTTTTAGATTCTTCTCGTAGAACTTCGTTTCTTCAATATCCTTGTCGCCATTGTTATGGACAACCGATAGTAAAAAGGTTTTTTGTTTTTTTTTAGATTCTCCGCGTAGAACTTCGTTTCTTCAATATCCTCGTCGCCACTGTTATGGACGACCGATAGCAAAAATTTTTTTTTCTTAGAATCTCCGCGTAGAACTTCGTTTCTTCAATATCCTTGTCGCCACTGTTATGGTCCAAGGTTAAGACCAAGAGAAAGAAGAAATTCGGAAACTTCAGAAAACTGGAATAATTTCCCTTCAAAATCAGAATGGAGTGCAACCCTATATATGGTACCTAAACCCGACGGTACTTACAGACCCGTTGGTGACTACAGGTTACTAAATGCAATAACAAAACCTGATCGCTACCCGATACCAAAAATAAATTCTTTGTCATCTAAATTGCACAACAAAAAGGTTTTCTCGAAAATCGACCTGTTATCAGTATATCACCAAATACCAGTACACCCTGATGACATATGTAAAACAGCGATAACCACACCTTTCGCATTATACGAGTACAATTATATGCCTTTCGGTTTGCGAAACGCATCTAGTACCTTCCAATGGATGATGGATAGTATTTTTCGTGACCTAAAATGTACATTCACTTACATTGACGATATTCTTATCTTCTCGGATGACGAAGATAGTCATTATAAACATCTTGAGGAAGTACGACAGAAACTCAGTGAGTATGATTTTAAAATCTCTCTTTCAAAATGTACATTTGTTGTTACCAAGCTTGAATTTCTATGATTTCATATCTCAGCTGATGCACTTAAACCCAGTACAAAGAAACTAAATGAACTTACGCAATTTCTTCAACCAAATGATTCTAAATTCCTTACGCAGATTTATCGGAATGGCGAATTCTTATAGACAGCTTGTACCAAATTTCAGCAACATAATATTACCGCTGAGAGAGCGAATTCGTCTCGAACAAAAATCTAAGACAATAACGCTTACTAAGGAAGAGACTGCATCTTTTAAAAAATATAAAGAACTGTTTAACAAATGTAAACGCTCTAGCTTTTCTCGACTCGAAGGCTATTAATTATCAGCTAGTGACAGATAGTTCGAATTATGCCGTAGGAGCAGCTCTTCATCAAATGATTGATAACCAACCCATCCCTATTGGGTTCTTTTCAACAACAAAAATTTGTCACAAACACAACAGAAATATTCCACGTTTGATAGGGATCTATTAGCTGCGTACCTAGCAGTATTACATTTTGAGAAGGAAGCAGTGTGTTATTAATGACTGACTATAAACCACTTTGCAGTGCTTTTAAAAGCCAGTCTCCATTAAAGTCAGATAGACAACAACGACACCTCAGTTTCATTAGTGAATACGTTAACGATATATCCTACATAAAAGGCTCACAAAATATTGTAGCCGATTGTTTATCACGACCAGCAAATGCTATCAATATTGATGTTTGCGACCTACAAGAAATAGTGGCACACAAAAATACTGACGATGAAATCGAAACTTTCCGTGATCGTCTGAAACTATATACTGTAAACAAAAACGAAGTAGTGCTATGTGATGACCTTTTGTCACGTAAAAGCTAAGAAAATCGGTATTTGGCAGTCTACATAATTTATCACATCCTGGTACATCAGCCTCTATAAAACTCATAAAAGCAAGATATTACTGGCGTGAAATGGCCAAGTCGATAAAAACTTGGTGTAAGGAATGCCAGCAGTGCCAGCAAGCGAAAATAACAGCACATACAAAAAGTAAAGTTCAACCGTTCGAATTACCCTCCGGTCGCTTTCAGACGGTGCATATTGATATTGCTGGGCCCTTAACGCCAGTAAAGAACCCTACTGATCCTTATTTTTCACCCTATTTTTTATATTTTTACATGTATTGATAGGAAAAAAAAAGGAACACAGGATGTATTGAAGCATGCCCAATATCGGAGATCACAGCGAAATCAGTATCAATAGCTTTCGTAGACTTATGGATCTGTAGATTCAGTGTTCCACTCCACGTTGTAACAGACAGACGAAGCCAATTCGAATCTGAATTGTTCACAGAATTATCCAAAATAATTAGTTTTCACTGACTGAGAACAACAGGATACCACCCGCAAACAAACAGTTTGGTAAAAAGAGCACATAGAACTCTGAAGACAGCAATAATAGCAAGAAAAGAATCCTGGCTGTCAGCTCTTCCCATTGTGCTTCTTGGAATCAAGATAACACCTAATGAATCCAACTATTCCCCGTTTACTGCATTAACGGGAAGTCAAGCTCAAGTTCCCAATTGTTAATCGATCCTGCTAAAGTTGAAGACATAGAACTAACAAACTCTCACATCAAGACTTTAGCTGAAGAGATGCAAAAATTTGACATGGAAAATTTTTCCAGCGGATATTTACACTCTACACCTAAGTCATATATTCCTAAAGATTTACAAATCTGTGAATATATTTGGCTGAGAACGGACAGAGTACGAAAACCTTTAGAAGCGCCATACACAGGCCCATTCCAAGTAATAAGCCGACATGACAAATATTTTACGATCAAAATATCTGAAAATGTGCATAATAATATTTCCATTAACAGACTAAAACTAGCATATACTTCTAAAAATACAAAGTCAAGAGATCTTGTCGAAAGAAATCCAGAATTGAACGATTCCTAATCTCACATCGATGGAGATCATGATGAAAAACAAATAACTAAAACAAAAACCGGTAGAACCATTAAATGGAAAAAAACACAACACTTATTTTTACTAGTGAAACAAAAAAAAATGAATTCCTGTCTCTTATGGTGGGCTATCTAACTAACAAGGCCAAATCAAATTAATCTGTTTCAACACTCATAACACTATAACTGAGCACTTTGCATATCATCACATGGACTTATCTGGTTTTCCGGTATGTTTTAATATAACTGTCCATAGGCAAATAGGAGTCATCTTGAACATTTTCCAAAATATCATATAATTCGATCGCTATGATAGAAGGTTTACGATCACTTGCCAAAATTTTGTTTTTCTCTTATGTAATGTCTCAGATTCTGCTTGTACTTGTAAGAACTAAGAAGCTGGAGACTGGTTGTCGTCTATGTCAGACTTTCAGAAAATGGAACTGCCATGTTGGATTAAGTATAGTGTCTGTGTTCACTTCTTATTTAAATATGATATAAAAGATTGGCTCAGTTGTATGTGTGTTCATGACCGTTGCCAGGAGGTATTGTCCATTCAGAAAATTATTAGGCTCCTCCATGAAAATGATAATTTTAGTGTGCAATTTCTTACTCGTCACCGACCAAGATTAACAAGCCTCTCCCAAACTCAAAACATTCTGGCGATAGAACTGTGTTTGTTTTATTTGTTTGTTTTTTAAATTTTTTCACCCCCAGATAAGGCGGGAATGACACTAGTATGAAGAGGGTTACAGAGAGTGAAGGAGAGAGAAAAGACTGGGTATGGAGGGGACTAGGGAAAGGATAAAAATTGAACGTGGTTCAAGAAGATAAAGAGATGGCAATTGATGTTACATTAAATTCTTTGAAGATTGCAGTTATCAGGGAAACAAGGAAACGGAAGGGAGTTTCACAGGCGGGAAGTTTAAATGCAGCATCAATTGCCATCTTTTATCTTCTTGAACCACTTTCGGCTTTTATCCTTTCCTAGATACACCCTATATCCAGTCTTTTCTCTCTCCTTTACTCTCTGTAACCCCTGCGTACTAGTGGCATCCCCGTCTTGCTTGGGGTGAAATTATTTTAAAAATTTCGCACTCATTACATTACTTCCCTTCCCACATTTGATGGATTCGTCTAGTTCATTAATAGTAATGGCATGTATTGTCTCTTTTCCAAGTAACCGATCTGCCAGGTTATTGCGGCTAATTACTTTATATGGATTTGTGTACGCTGCATCCATATTTTTCCGACCTTGGTCAGTCCTAAGCCATACAAATTTACTGGTGTTTAGGTCCTTCGTGATGTAGGGTTTTGGTGATGAATATAAGTGTCTGGTGAACTGATTCTCCATGTCAAATTTTCGCATTTCACTCATCAGGTCTCCTCTTATCAAGCCTAACCCTTGTCACATGGGTCTATTAATAGTCTCGGAACTTGCGCACTTCGCCCTTTCACTGCTGTATATAGTGAGTAAGTTAATTCGTTTGGTGTAATTCTGATACCTAAGAGTACAATAGGTAGGGCTGATAGCCAAGATTCCTTCCTTGCAATTATCGCTGTTTTAGCGTCCTGTGTGCGCGTTCGATCAATCTGTTTGTCTAATGGTAGTTGTTCTTAGTCTATGAATGCCTATGATCTTTGATAGCTCTAAAACAAATCTATCTCTATCAGTGATAATGTGTAAGGGTACTCCGAATCTGGCTACCCATGTGTTAATGAAATCAATAGAGATGTTCTGTGCAGTTATTTCAGTTAGAGAGGCTACCTCTATCCATCTAGTAGTCCTGCTAATCATGGTTAATAGATACCAATATGGCAAAAAATAGGGATCTATTGGGTTTTTTTACTGGTTGGTGGTAGTGGACCCACAATGTCCATATGCACCCTCTGAAAGTGATTAGAAGGTAGTTCGAAAGTTCTACGTCACCCTTTGCTGAACTCATTGTCCATCCATGGCTAGTAATACCTAGATTTTAATAAAAATAAGGTGATGACTGATATTCTTGGGTGTGATAATGTGTGCAGACTATCAAATAGATTTCTTTAGCTTCTATGGCACAAAAGGTCTGTAAAACAGTAGTGTCATTATAACTTATTTTTTACTTGTGTAATAAAGTTTCAAACAGTCTTTCAAGCGTTTAAGTTCTTTCATTGGAATGCTGATGATTGATAATTTCCTGTAAATCACAAAGATCTATTATTACAACATTAGCTGGCCTTGATAAACAGTCCGCAACAATATTTTCATGCTCTCTTATACGAAAAATGTCTAATATATTTCACTGATAAAGCTCGAATGACGCTGTTGTCTGTCCAACTTCAACGGCAAATGCCTAGTAAAGGCACTACGCAGATCGGTTAACAAAAGTGTACCCCTATTTCCTTTGAGATGTTTAAAGTGCAACACTGCTAGATATGCTGCTAGCAACTCCCAATCACTGTTGGGTCTGTGATAACTTTCTAGAGAAGAAGCCAATGGGAGCAGGTTAGCCGTGTATCATTTGATGTAAAGCGAACTATCCGTGACAAATTGATAATTTCTAACGTTCGAATCTGGGAAAGCTAATGTCATTACACTCAATAATGACTTCTTCACAGTTTGTAAAGAATCTAATTCTTCCACGGTTAAAGTCAGTGGTTTTACATTAGAATGCAAACGGATACATTTTGTGAGTGGGAAAAATTAAGTCACTAAACTTTGATAATTTTCTGCCACAATTGACCATTCCAATAAATCGTTACAATGTTTTTGAACCATTGGGAGGAGGAAAATTGTTCAGTTCCTGAAGCTTATTGGTGCTTGCTTTAAATCCTTCCTTAACTACAAAGAAGTCAAATTCTGTAACAGCGAAATTACATTTTAAAATCATACTCGGCTTTCAAAATACTTGGGCCAGGTGTTTAGAATGAGAATCCTGATCATCAGAGTATATAAGAATATTATCGATGTCATCGATGTACACGAATGTACACTAAAAGTCTTGGAAAATGTCATCCATCATCCTTTGACAGTTACTTGCGGCAATCCGCAGCCCAAAAGGCATGTAATTACATTCAAATATAATGACAAATGTTCTCTTAAGATAGCAGTTCCACATACAATATCAGAATGAAGTAGTATCTGGTGATATGCCGAGAACAGATCAATTTTTGAAAATATTTTATCCATGTAATTTGGTCGCTGTTGGGTAGCGATCCAGTTTCGTGATGCTCTTTAATTGTATGTATTCACCGATTTCGTTTCCATGTGGAATGCCGAACTTCACTCTGGCTTGGAAGGGGACATTATGCCAGCTTGTCGAAGCTTTTTAACTCTTTCTTGGCTTCGACAGTTGTCGCACTTTTATAAATACAGGAGGATTACTCCCTGTTTCAATTCTGTGAAATACTTTTGATTTTTCTGGCGTTAGGGTCCCGATAGTGGCGGGGGGTATCAGATTAGGATAGCTTTCCACAATTCTTTTGTAAGTTTCCCTTTGCATTTTCATCCTCATGAAAAACACAACTTTACAGCTTGACGTCGCTTTGCCTATTGGTAATTGTGTCGATCAACTTGTTAATTCTACAATCCGTATTGGAAGTTATATCCCAAAAGTAGCTTCGCAGTGTTAGCTACAATAGATGTCCACGTGAAATTTCTTCTAAGGTTTTTTTATTGCCAAGGTTTTTCACAGTTTGTTCGGAGCACTCTATTTTTACATTGCAGAAACCAATGAGATTCATAGGATACAGGACTGTGTTTGTCAGATACTCTTTTGGAATAATTGATATAGCATCTCTTATTTCCACAATGAATTTAATTTTCTGAGTGACTTAATTGTGTGGTTACTGCCAAAAGTGCTGGAGGAGATGATTGTGAAGACAGTTCTAGTTTAATATTCCCTTTATTTGGCCACATACATCATGGTTTACAATATTTCATACAATGTGCATAATAGATGTGCGCCCTACATGTTTTTGGTTTCTGGTCATGATGATGCAGGTTTACAGTAGATTGAAATTTGTAACAGTCTGTTTGTAATGACAGTCTTTTTTGTTCTCTGATTCTACCTGCTGAATGGGAATGGGGTCTTGCTTATTAAAATACAGCAGTAGGTCATCAGCCATCTTCCGAAGTCTTTCCGTTTTTTAAATCCGTTTTTGCTGTCAGCACTGGTCATATGTTGACTGGCATTGCTTGTATGAACTTGTCATACGATGTAGCTGCTCACTTCAATTTTTGTTGCTAATGCCATCAGTTCATTAAATAAATGGATAGTCTGCCTGTAAGAGTGGAAGTGGCTTTGATTTCTCATGCAACGTTACAACTGCTTCTATAAGTCTGCTATAATCTTCCGACAGTAAAATGGTAGGTTGTAGCTTGCATACTATCTCTGGTGGTAATGCAGCCAACACGTGATGAAATTGCTGTATGGTTGTCCTTATCCCCATAATGTTGATCTTCACCTCCATAATTGAGAACCATGCAATCACGTTCGATTCAATGAACACTGGTGGTTTAATGGATACTGTATCGATTCGCTGACCTCTGTGGATGCTTGATTCATCTCCTGTTTGTTGTCAGATATTTTCACTTGTGATGAATGCAGTAAGAATAGGTATGTGTTTCCTCGTGCATCAATGGTCACCAGATTACAGTGGTGTGGGTGTTAGGGGCTAAAATGAATGGTTGATCCACTCACACCAAGAAGATTAATAAAAGGTAATAATGACGAGGAAATACACGGGTAATTTTAACGAAACAAGCTAAGGAATTTATTCATGAATTTACACACTTGAAGTTGTGTCAGTAGCCCTTTCCAGGAAAATAAATCAGAATTCTTAAGTTCGTAGTTTTAATGTATTGTCATGAAGATTGTTCATACCAACAGATTAAATGATCGGACACAAAATAATATTAAAAATGTTTAAGACAAAGGTAAGAGAGTTCGTTGCACACCGAAAGGATATATAATTTGCATACATTCAAAGATAGACAAAGAGAGATAGTTTGAAATACATAGTTTCCTTGGATTGTTGAGAGAAAATTCTTTGAAGTATCGCATGATGGTTAGAGGTCGATAATATAATTTGCGAGTAATTTTACACCGGCGAGAACTTCAACGCTGGTCGCGAGAAACTGAAACTAAATTTTTCACATGATTTCAGACACTCTTCTTTCGGCTGACCGGCTAATTTCTGTGAAGGCAAGGTTTTCATTGGTCCAAAACACTTTCACATAGGCTCGCGAATTCCTTTCCTTCTTCTCAGCTCACCAGTCAATTTCTGCGAAGGCAATGATTTCATTGGTTCAAAGAAAATTTCACATAAGCTTGCGAATTCCTTTCCTCCTTCTTTCCCAGTCCTCCGAATTTAATTGGAAATGGATGAAGGGAGTTATTATTATTTCGCACTCGCTGTAGATACTTGTATAATTTCATAAAATATATTATTTTCATTTGTATTTGGCAGAGAAAAAAATCTACAATTAATATTTATTTTTAAAAAAATTGCTTATATTCTTTCAGCGCGATTTTGAAATTCTTCCATTTGCTGATGACAAAAGAGGTCTCTTTTTTATTAAAGATCTTCTTAAAGAATAGGAAAATGTAATGTTCGATGCCATTTTCACATCAGAAATATTTTTAAACGAATTTTATTTATTTATTGTTTTCATAACTGTTTTTGTATGGAAGGACAAATAGGAAAAAAGTTCTGAATGATCTTCCCGAGTGATTAATATCTTAGTATTGAGATTTATCACTTCCCCACCGATTAGAAGCCACTTGGCTTCTAACAAGTACATTTTTGTCGGCATGTTAATCACTCACATCTCAACTACACCATTGAAATCTTTTTCAGCCTACAAAGGACAAAACTGAACAATCTCGAACTTTCTGAACGCCCATTAGGTGGCGCTGTTTAAGTCTCTGAGAAAAAAAAACATTTTCTCCCTTTTCCTCTTGCTTCAAGATGTATCAGAACTTAGGTAAAGACAACCCCGCTGGGGGCGTACTTTCTTTCTCTCGGTCCACTGACGACTGAACCTTCACACACACGCACATACACATACGTGCGTATCACACGCGCAAATAAGCACATTCTTAATAGCTAAGTTTTTTTTTAAATGTCTTTTCCTTTATTTCAACTGTGTACACATTAATTTCTTTTTATTAATGCAATACATGATTCATTGTTTGTTTAAAAATCCATGTTGTTTTGGTGGGAGGGGTAATTATTTTTATCCGGACTCAAATCAGCTAGATATTGTCTGCGGACCAAATATTCCTGGAGCCATTAAATATTTACTAAAAAACGTTCACTTCTCGCAACAAAAAGCTGAATCCCGCAACAAAGTGCGCTTTTAATGTTTTTTAGCTCAAATTTTGGCGGTACCTAAATTTTGCAGCCATTATTTTTTTTAAATGGCAGAAACTATAAAGTGGTGGAATTATTGCTAGTGGCTTCAACGTCTAGTCGGCCATATGTGACCTCGAGATTAATATTTGTTGATGACTAGAATAGTTGTTATGGAAAATGTGCTTATACGTAATACCCACCTGTGGGTTATTAAAACTTCGCTAGATTCGACAAGAAGTCATTAGAGACGCGGTGAAGCAGCTAAAAACGGGGGACTTTATATATTCTCTCTCTTCTCTCTTGTTTTTTCTCCCAGCATGCTTTAGTGACAACACCACCACCAGCTTTTCCTGGGCATGGGATATCTTCTTCTAGTGACTGAACTTTCACACACACGTGTATCACCAATACAATTCATATCTTTTAATATTATCCATAACTATTTAATATCTTTTGCATGCATACTGTGTATTTTCTCTCTTTTTACTCAGTTACATAAAAAAATATATAAAATATCACCTTATTGAATTTCCTCACATATGCAAAATATTATTTCCACTGTTTTAGTCTAACAGGAGGCTGTTTCGCAACACATCTTTAAATTAAAAGTGTTGGGTTGTAACCATTTGTTACGGAAAGGGATAAAGGTTTATTTTCTGGCTCCCCAAATTATCGTCCCGCAAAGCAATATTAAAGGTTTGATGCGAATCAAGGTAAAAAGTTATGTAAGAAGACAGAATGAAATGAACAATATCAGTAATAATTTTCGAGAACAAATCCAAATCAGCACAGAAATTATAAGGTTGCGTGTTTGTGGATATTTTAGGTGAAGGTGTAGTGGTTTGTTAGTTGGTGAGACCTATCGAATTTATATTTACGCAAAATACTACAAAATATAAAGCAATAAGAAGGAACAGAAAAAACTGTTTTTATAACAAGAACAAACAACATTTATATTTATGTATGTCAATGATATACAAGCATAATTAATAGGAATTACTTCCCTTTGTCTGGAATTAAAGTCTTTACTAAGGAAATATTTTTTATCTGAGGTCATAGAAAGTTGAATGAACTTGCCGCTCAAAATGTTCACCGTGAGAGAATTGAAAGAATTCTAGAACTTGTAGTTGAAAGTGAATGTTCATAATGTTGGTAGATGTGCGTTGGTTGTAGAAATTGTTGAATGTAAGCTTAAGTGAATTCGTATATGTGAATGTTCCGTACGTACGTATATGTGTGTGTGTGTGTGTGTGTGATGGCGTTTGCCCGTAAAGGACGAAACGTGAGTTCTTTAGTTACTACATCTTATATGTCCGACAAGGCAAGAGAGGCCAAAAGAGGAAGAACGAACTTGTGTCAGAGTATTTATAACCAACGTGGTCACGTGATAGGCATAGACAGATTTTGGTGGAATTGTATTTTTGTTCAGGTCAGGAACTAAGTCGATGTTATTCGGACGTAGTTGAGAACATGATTTTAATATTAATTGACCAATGAGAAATATCAAGGCTCTGTGATCCACTTTTTGCACAGATTTGCACAAAAACTGATATTGAAAGAAAGTGGTAGTAGAATGCTAAAAAAGGTACGTGTTCAATGTAAGATAGAAGCACACAAAAACTTGAGTTCTACTACGGACATTTATTCTTTTTTATGGTGACTGTAGTGGAACAAAGTTCTCAGTGTCTCTTTGGCATGTCCGTTCTATTTTTGGTTTCAGAAGTTAGAGTTGGTAAGTGTAAGTATTGTCTTCATAGTCGAGCTCAAGTCAGCCTTGTGCTGAGTTGAGACAACCAAAGGAAAGTTTCTACTTACTTTATCGTTGGAAGGTCATGGGATGTCTGTTTTTTCTTGGTGCAGAAGTTAATGTAATTCAGTACAAGCATCGTTACTATGGTCACGCTCAAGTCATCCTTGCACTAAGTTAGAACAACCTAGAGAGAAAGCTTGACCTACTTCATAGGTTGGAGTTTTTGGAAGATACGTGCGAGTGGAAAGTGGGGAGAGAGTTCAGTTCGGAGAAACTAACGTTCTTCAGTATGAACACAATTATCACGTGGTTCTACATCTTGGTGCAAACAGGAGAAAGAGGATGTGACAGAAATGTTTGTTCTCTATATAAGCTTTAACGGCGCCACCTAACGGTGTTTCCGAAGCCAAGTGTGGTAATCATATTTCCAATTCCTCTATTCTTAGCATCATGGGAAAATGTATTTCTTTTTCTTTATTTATTATTCATTATTATTATTTTATTTATCGATTTTATTGAATTTTCCCACGGATGAAATTAAAAGAAAACAAGCTACAAATTAAAACACGTTTAACATGCATTTATGTTTAACATTAAATTTACACCTACAGCAATTATTTTTGTGGCTTTGTTTCCAAAATTAAAGGATTTAATTGAACATGTTGGAATACAAAAAACTTCGTTGTTCGAACTCGTTACATAGCCATATAAAATTCATGGTTAAATTATTGTAACTGTTCACAGTTGGAGTAAGATTCTTTTCTAGCGACAAGGTCACGTGTGAATCTTGAATTGCGACTGTCTACTGGGCCAAGATCGCGTGCTTTTATTTACAATGCTAGGATCGAAAGACTCATTTTCTGATTTGTACGGGTGCACTTCCAACAGACTGAAAATACGTTCTTTCAGATATTCATATTTTTGTATCTGCAAACGGAAGCGATGCGTGGAACTTAGAAATCGGATTTTGTTTATTATGTGCCTGTCCAATGAGGCATGTTTATCCATCTTCTTGAAAATAAAAAATAAGAAAGAAAGCAAAACTATGCTATACTGGATATTAATTCAGATCTAAAAACATGCTTCTAATTTAGGACTATTTTATTTGATGGGGTGAGCTAACTTTGACACGAGGTTGTATTAATGGAGCACGAAAGATGCAATAAACTACAAAGCCATATCCGAAGCAAAGTTAATACATTTACACTTACAGAAATCATTCATATACTTTAATTAATTTATAATGTATCATTGTAAAAAAAAATAATTCGGGATTAGTATTTTTGGCACACTCCCTCAGAAATTGTATATTGTCCAGTTCACACTCCTCCGCGCCCTTTTAAACAGGAGTACAATTTTATTCTTTAATTCCTGTTTAGAATTGGGATTCTGTTTCTTCTAAAATCTTCTTATTCTCTTTCATTCCCAGTGACCCTTTGCGTTTTAGTGGCATTAAGTGTCCGATCACTACTGGAGGTTTCATACTTTTACGAAATCGTCAGGCGGTCGGCAGCTGTATTGCGAAAATGGGCAACTTTATTCCCCCAGGCAAGACTGAAATGAAAAAAAAAAGAACATGGTCGGTGTGTGCACATCATACACACACCAACCAAGCACATCTAAGCCACTAATTTTTATGGTTACTTCCAAAAATGGCGAGTTTCCTGCTTTCTCACAACGTGCTGGTGAAGATGGTTGTGAGGACGTTTCTAGTTTAATATTCCCTTTATTCGATCACATAAACCATGATTTACAGGACCTCGCATCAGGTGTGCATGCGCATATGTGCGTACGTGTAGAATGTGTTTATTTCTCCTTTTCAGTGTTTTTATTGTCGCTTTGTACTTTCTCCTCATTGATTTTATACCATTTTCTCTCTTTCGACTTTGAGTGTCAGAGACAAATGTAGCAATCCAATATCTGGCTTTTCAGTCAGTCACTGCTCTTATTAATTCCTGAGCGTTCTAGGGCTTTCTTGAGTTTGAAAATTTCATTTTTTTACTTAAATAATTTTTATTAATGCTTATGTTAAGGTAAATATTTATATATGTCTTCACTTGCCCATTATTTCATTTTTCTTATTTAATTTGGTGGTAACTTAAGTATTAGAGTATTACTTATAGGAGGTTGTGTTTATAATTAAATTTTATTTATAGTTGTTTGAATTTGTATGCATATACTTACATTCATACACACACACACACACACACACATACATATATTCAAACCGGTTTGGTTAAATAATCTAGACATACTATGTCTGTTTATTTTTATTTCAATTCTTTTGAATTCATGAATCAATTTCTAGAAAATTGATTAAGAAAAATTCCAAAAGTTTTTCAAATAAAGAAAATTTTGTTATTTTTCTTAATCAATTTTCTACGGCTACCAAGAAATTGATTCATAAAAGTGAAAGAATTAAAACAAAAATAAACATAGTATGTCTAGATTATTTAGCCAAACCTGTGTGAATTAAAATATACTGCTTAAACACACACATACACACACACGTGTATGTGTGTGTGTGTGTGTGTGTGTGTGTATAACACACATATGTGCACACAAACACATGCTCACATGTATCTGTGTTTTATACCAATATTCTTTTTAGGTTTTATTTTAATAGGGTTGCGTCGTTTGTGAATCTTTTTCTCTCAAAAGACATTTTGTAGTGCAATATCTTTCATTTAGGGTTTTTTTTTCTGTAGAACTTATATAATTTTTTCATCTGTATTAATGTTATCAGTTATGATAGTTTTGTATATTATGTCATTGGTTAAACATTTATTGTTGAGTGGGCAATTTTCGTTGTTTCTACAATTATATTAGATGGTGTTAAATTTGTTATTGTTGTTGTAATAGTTATCGGTTTTGTTGACTATTTTTTTTATTGTGCTTTGTTATTATTTTCTCCATGCAGTTGTAACTAATTTTGGTTGTATTTTTATTGATAATTTGAGGTTTTTAGTCAATTAGTTTGAAGAATATTTCACCTATCTTTGTTTTTATTATGTTGTTGTAAGGAAGGTTGAATCAAATTATATTTCCTTCTCCGTTGTTTTTGTTTGTATTGTTTTCCTTTTTATATTCTAGTTTGTTTGAATATCCACATTTTTTTAGAGTTGATTCATATGGTTTTTGTTGAATATTTTTAAGTTGCTAGAATTTGTTGAAAGTCTTTTATTTATAGATTTGGGTCTTTGTTTGAATACAGTAAGGGAATGCTTGCAATTTTTGCTAATATATATTTGGTTATTTGGTTTTCTGTATGCTATGTTCCATCGTTTAGGTTGAAGGTTATGTCAAGGAAATTTACTATTTTTTGGTTGGATTTTATATCAATTATGAATCCTAGATTTTGGAAATTTTTTTATTATTTCTTTTCTTATTCTGGCTGTTGTTCTGCCATTACAATTTCTTAATATTAATAGTCTATTGTCTCTGTATAGACACATTTTTTGCTAATAATATTTGCTAATTTGTTGAATATGTATATATCTATGAGCTTGCATACTTCTGCACCATTATAATTTTAGTTAAGAATTTCATGGAGCAAATGAGTATTATGGTGACTGCAATATGTCAGATAAGCATAAATGTGATGTTATGATGAAAGGAATGTTTGTACAGATTAATCAATGATTGCTAGGTTAAAGGTAGGACAAGTGAAGACCAATCCCCATCTTAGCCCATTGTCACATTTGTAATAAATAATTATTCATATACTTGCATTTTAAAATGGCTTAACATCAGTTACTTAAGTATCTCTTTTGCTTTTTTGCATGTCTTTGTGTTCAAATCAAAATTTTCCTGGTAAGTTAAATGCACCTAATTAACTGATCATAATTATTATAGGCAATTAAAAATCCATTGTCCTTGTAATCTGATTAATGAATATAGGTTCATTAACAAAGCTAATTGAGTTATTTTGTAAATTTTTCACATTTTAAATACAGATCACCATACCTTCTAAACCATACTGAAATTTCTTTTTTTAAAATCTTTATTCTATCAATTTTTCAATAAACTGATAGAAATTGATGTCTAATTTCTGGGACGAGGAGTTATCACAATTTACATTTTTTAACATTTCTCATACTCACAATGAATAAATATCTATCATTTTGCTAGGGAATGAATATCCATGACTCTTAAAATCCCAGTTAATCTTGGACAAGATATGTCTCTACTGTTATACAAAGATGTTCAAGTTGAAAACATTGGCTGTTGGTAAAAACTGGGATGTTTAAATCTAAAAAAAAAACAAATTTGCTTGTCATGACATGGCCACCATAGAAAAAACATGTCATATGTGATAAAAGCTCCATTAGTCATTTTTTCTTTTCTCTAACTGTTCATCTTGCTATCATTCACATTCTGTTTAATCAGCTATCCTAGAGTGGTGAACTATCTTAGAGGTCATTGAAAGTTAATTTCATTATCACTGGATTCTTTAAAAAAAATGTGTTGGACAAAGTTAAACTAGTAAAAATCTGCTTATTTCAATCAGTTATTTTTCATAGTCTTTTCTAATGAGAATCATTTATTTCCACATGCTTATTTTTATTTAGTCTTACTCTATTCATATCACATTTTGTCACTACAAATGTGCATTCATGTTTCATTGTGTTGGCATGACCCCCACCCCCACAAAAAAATTTTACTGCTCATCAGTGAGCTTCTTGCTACATTTAGAGACTCTTTCATTCCTTAAAAGGCAAAAAATCATTCTTCAAGTGGATTCTTTGTTCATCAGTATTGTAACACAATCTTTCACTTTTCCTCTCTTTTTCCTTTTACTTAAAAAAGCTGACAGGTAATATAAGTAATTCACTTGAGTTCATAAACCAGCCATTTTAAAAAAAAAGTGGAAACTAAATGAACTGAGAGATTATCAGGAAAGAATGCCAAAATGCCAAAATTACAAAGAATCATTTTTTATTCTAAAGTGCCTAATATTCTGGTGCATAGACTTGATTGGTCAGAATTGCTTTTTGGTCAAAAAGACCTTTTAGGAGCTTAATAACAATGAGATGTAAGATTTGAAAAAATGATGAATGAGAAAAAAAGGGAAATGAATAATAAAGTTCCTTTTGGATTAATTTCCAAGAATATAGACATAATGCATAGAAATATTTCTGGGTGAAAAATGTATCCTAATGAATGCCATTGGAATGAAATGTCAATACTATTGATGCAAGCAGACTCCATGTAAAGATGTACAGTAAGGCACTGAAAAGAGGTACTGAAACACAATTAGTTAACAAGATAAGAAGATGTAAGCAAAGAAAGGTAAGTAGCTGGCTAGTTAGACTGATAAATATAATATGTGTGTGTGTGTGTAGAAATTATTTTCAAATAGAGTTTATCAATAAAGGAACAAAGTGAATAAAAAAAAACAAGTGGAAAAACTATTCTTAGCCAATGCATTTCGTCCTCTGAGGGACTTTATCAAGGCAAATGTAGGATTTATTTTATTGCACATGTTTATATACAAAAGCATGGATGTCATTGGTTTATCAAGGCTTTTAAATTTGAGAATGCTCATGAATATTCATCAGATGGTTGAAAATCAGTCAAAACATGTAGGACACAAAGCGCTATAATTTAAGGTCTTATGAGGCAAAAGTAAGCAAGTAATATTCAAGAAACATTTTTTAATAAATGAATATTGTTTAAATTGTGATCAGGCTATGGTCTGGGATGGATATATATTCTGTACATATATATGAAGAGAGAGAGATAATAGTTTGAGATAATCAGATTGACACACATGAATAGAATGAATTAGATAAACATTGATAGGTGCTTATAGTGATTACTGAATTATTCACTGAAAAGTAGTTAAATATGTGACTATCAATTATGTAGATATGTATATATGAATAGTAAATATTTACCATAAATATTAAGTGATATAGTTAGTGGCAGCAAGAGGGGGGAACAGCTGGGAAAAATGTGCCATGTCTTGAAACCCAAGGGACCTCAAGAAAATATCTTTAGGGGTTTAGCGGGGGCTTCTTTACAAAAAGTAGTGAGCAAAATTACAAATCAGTATTTTATTGAAAAAAATACAAAGACTAAAACCAGTTCCAAAGCAGCTCAAAAGTGCATTTTTTGAACTTTCATTGAAGCAAAATGTGTGAGGAGTTCCTCAAAGTCTAATTCTCATGCCAAATCACACTCAATTGCGAGGGTTGCCAAGTAAGACACATTCTTTAAAAAGTCTTGTAAGACATGCTAGATCGAACTTGCTTGTCCCAACATCTCCTTTTCCAACTGGTGGGGGGTGGGGCTTAAAATAATCTGATAATAATTTAAAATAATTTCCTCAGAAATTCTCTTCCTGGTACTGGACATAGTGTCATTTTCCTTGAGCACTGTTAGGATTAAATTCACTGTCCACAGCTTGATAATGAAAATCCCAAAAATGACTCAAAATTAAATGGATGGTTATAAATAGATGGAATAGCTTTGTTGGAATTTTTGAGAGGAGGAATTAGCATCATTATATGCTTTGCTGTTTGAACTAGCATGCGCATCTTGAGTGTTATAGTCACAATGTTTCAACTGTTTTACCATCCATCCTTCTTCAGCCAAATGTTTATACTTGGTGCACTTCTTAGAATTTCAAATTGAACCCTAAACACAGAATGTGGAATAAGAACAATCAAACCCTATGGACTATGGAGGGTTCCGTTCTAAATTCCAGTATGGTTACTATATGCAACAGACACCTGCAGATGGCTGGAAAGTACAACAGCTAAAACATTGTGAGTTGAGTTGACACAGTTCTAAATTAGAAGATGGTGAGATTTGAACCTGGAATTTGGGCTTAATGGTCAGAAAGTGAACATTTTAACCTCTTGGTTACACACCCATATATATATATATATATATATATATATATATATATATATTCTGTTTATATGTTATTTTTATAAATACAAATGTTAAAGCAAATGCTCTGTTTATAATAAACAGTATTAACTACATTTACCAGCCTGAATATCTAAGAAATATCATAGAAAATATGTGTCCTACTGTGCTATACCATTTAGCTACAGAGGAAGCATCTGGTTAGCAAAGTCAAATTACTGTTTTTAAACAACAAAAATTTGTTGTGTAAAAACAGTAATTTGACTTTGATTTTTCTCGAACAATCATATCTGCTCGAGGCATAGCTTAACAAAAACATTAAAGATACACCTCGAGCAGATATGTTCATTCAAGAAAAGTCATTTGGAAATGGCATGCTGTACTGCTTGGCATTCATGCTGGAAGCCCCATTATGAACATTTCAGACTGTTTGGATGTAAATCTGTGGTCATTGCAGAGGATTCAGGAAGCATTGAATGAATCTAATGGTGACTATGAAGATACAGCAGTTCAGAAAACACACTCTGACTGCCTTGAGGAGGTAGTGCTGCCCTCGATCATGAGGATGGCAGGACTCTACACCAGGCCGCACAAGCAGGAAAACCCAGTCATGGCTGTCATAATTTTTGCAACATCATCACCCCTTACATCTAACCACCAAATTCCCCAGCCTGCAACCCTTTTGATTATTATGATGAACTGAAGACAAGGATTATGACAGCACCCACCAAATTAAACAAGGAGACTGTCTAGATGAGTTCCAGGAGATTTCAAAGGCGTCTGGAGGGTGTTGTTGAAGCCAATGGTGATTTTATTGAATAAATTTACTCTTTAGTATTTCAAGATATTTTTGTGTAATTTTGGTAAATATATCTGTTAAAATAAGATGTCTGTTATTTTCATTTTTGCCTAATTTAAATAACAATTTATCCATCGCACCCTGTTTATATATATATATATATATATATATATATATATATATGGAGGTGCTGAAAATCTTTTGGCCTGACCACTTCATAAAATCTTGTCAAAGGACCAAACAAATTTTTAATCCTTTTATGTGCAGGCTAAAAAAATTTTATGATATATATACATATATATATATGTGTGTGTCTGTGTGTGTACAGGCACATGTATAGATAGGTACAGATATATAAGAGAAAGTGAGAGGGTGATATTTGAATGAAATCTGAAAGACACATATTTGTAAAGTGAAAAAGTTACACAGCTGTAAAAATAGATTAAAAGCATTTTTATCTGCTTGATATTTTCATATTCCATACGATTGATACTTCTTGCTAATATTCGTCTTTTTTCCTTTTCCCTTCCATAATGATTCATTTAAATCAACGGCTGATAAAACATTGATGCTGCAATAAATGGGCAAGAATCTTGGCAGGCAATATTCTGAAGAAAGTAGAAAAAACTTTTTTTTTCTCTTACACAATTTGTACAGAAGCAGCAGTGCACTGGGATGTTCACTAATGCAGAAAATTACAAATATGTTTTTATTCTTTAAAACATAGATGGACATGTAGATATATATGAACAGACCAAAATAGATTTAAAAAATAAAAAGCACAAGATAGTAACAACAGAGAGAGAGAGAAATTCATAAAATGTACAATGCATTCACTGAACAATATCAGTGTGAATTTGGCATAAAGCTAATTGGAGATTCAGAGGAAATGTGGACATGATTAATTCTTTGATATTTAATCATTATTCTTGCTCGGCACATTCAAAGCAATCATCTATAAACATGACAACAACCAAAATAACACTCTCTTTACAACCACCAATATCCTACAGGTTTTTGATATTTACTATGCATAGCTTTGTACAGCATGTTCAGGGCACCTAGTGAGGATCAGAGTCACATTAGTATTAATAGTCTAACCAATCAGTTAGTTATGTGCCATACATGATACATGCTTGAGTGATCATGAGTGACTAGGCAGAAGATTTTCCCACAGATTTTCCAACCAAGGCTATAGAGCCAAGACCAAATCTGTCTTACTTTTCAACCCATAGATGGAGGGACAAGAGATGAATTCATGCTTTTCCCAATGGATATTTGCACATAAGTGAATATAACGGATCTGACTGGAATTCAAACTCAGCTCTCTGATTCTCATTTTGAGCCATTATCCATTACACCATACAGCACTCCCAATACTAATCAATACTCTCTCTATAACCTATTTTCTATGAAAAAAAAATGACCCTGAGAAAGTAAAAGATATTCTGCAAGATAGAATGAGATATTGATATTTTTCTTCTGCTTATTAATTGTATGATGAGGCTGGTGTTCCTGTCATTACACCCTTCTATCATAGGAACCCGGTTTGACCATTTTGCTAATTTCCATGTTTCATAACTATGCCATAGCTGGAATTATGGATTCATTACGCAATTTATAATTTAATCATATGACAAGCCACTTTTATTATATCTCTATTTTGATTAAATACTTTCTAACTTTTCTTTATATGTTGTTTTATTTCATTTCATCATCCTTTAATGTTTTTATTTATCCTGAGTTGATGTATTCCTGGACTTCTTCCAGTTTTTCACAGTGACTGTCAATGGTATTTTTATTTTTAAAAAGTTATTTTTATTAAGTTATACTTAATATCTTGTTCTTACATTTGGAAACTTCCTTGTTTTTGTCTTTAATCATTTTTTTTAATCAAGTAAAGTAATAATGCCTGTAAGACACAAGAGGCTACTGGGAAGGAAAGAGAATGAATGCAAGTATTTGTGGTTTATTTATGTGGGCTGTGGACCAAGTATATTTCAGGCCCTAATTATCAGGCCTAGTAGCTTCTTCTACTTTTTCTATGGTCATCTAACTTTTCAATTTTATCTTTCTTATCCATATTTCTCCTCTTTTTTATCAGTTCTAGTGTTGACTTTGAGTTATCTACCTTTGTTATTGCTATTTCCATTTTGTTTTGTTTCATTAATTATAGTTGAGTTTTGCAATTCTGTGTTATTTTTTATATTTCACAGAAGTTGGAATATGTTTATCATTTCTACCTGATCTTATTAAGATGTGTTTTCTGTTTCAGAATCATTTTGTTTCTCTCAATTTTAAAGTTAAATCTGCATACAATCATTTTATGGAATTTTAAAGGTTGTCTATTGGATGTATTGTAGGTAGGTGTGTGTTCACATGTACAGGGTGGGATGGGTAAATTGTCGCCATTTTATATTTTTAATTAGGCAGATGTAAATTGTATGTTTTTGATTTTGTCAACTGCACAGAATGGCAGAATCAGTCGGGCACCATCTGTGAGAAAAACAGCACTATGACGCAATTCTCTCTGCCAGAAATTTGGAAACAGAATACTGTACTGTTTGGCATTATTGCCGGAAGCTCCAATACAAATATTTCAGAGTGTTTGTGTGTCAATATGAGGACAGTTCAGGGGATTTGGAAAGATTTGGTTGAGTCTAATGGTGATTATGAAGGTACAGCAGCTAGGAAAACCCACTCTGATTGTTCTGATAAGAAAAGAACTAAATTTGTTGGTCAGGGCCTCAGACTCAACACAGAGGCCTACATCAAGTGCCTTGAGAGGGTATTGCTGCCCTGGGTCAAGAGAGTGGTTCCTGAAAGACTCTATGTTTGCACCATGCCACACAAGCAGGAGAACCCAGTCATGGTTGTCAGACAATTACTGCGACCACATCACCCCTTACATCTGGCCACCCAAGTCCTCGGACTGCAACCTCCATGAACATTATGTGTGGGGCACCGTTGAGCAAGAGACCAAAAAATAACTTGTAACACAAAGATGAACTGAAGGCAAAGATTATGGCAGCATTCACCAACTTAAACAAGGAGACTGTCCAGAAGAGACGCAGGAGATTCCCAAGTCGTCTGGAGGCCCTGATTGAAGCCAATGATGATTTTATTGAATAAACTTATTCTTTCATATTTCAAGATATTTTTGTGTAATTTTGGTAAATATATCTGTTAAAATGAGATGTCAGTGTTATTTTCATTTTTGCGTAATTTAGACAACAATTTATTCATCGCATCCTGTATAAGAAGAAGCATACAAAAGCTTGGGTTTCTATTATGGACTGTTTATTCTCTTTTTTATATAAACTGTAGTAAAATAAAGTTCACAATATCTCTTGGGTAAGTCCATTTCCTTTTTTGGTTCAGAAGTTAGGGTAAGTAAGGATAAGCTTTGGTTGAGCTCAATCGGCCTTCTGCAGAATTGGAACAACCAAAGAAAAACTGGTATTTACTTTATCATTGGAGGGTTTAAGCATGGTTATAATGTTTGAGATCAAGTCAGCTTTGTTCCAAGTTGGAACACCCAAAGAAAAGGTTGATTTACTTCATAGATGATGTTTTTGGAAGACATGTGTGAATGCCAGGAGTTAGAAGATGGAAAGAAAGTTCAGTTTTCAGTGGGCCAGGAAAACTAATGTTCACCAGCAGGGATGTCCTTTTTCTATGTTCTACTACATTTTGGATTGAAAGGGGGAAAGATAAACAAGAAAGAAAATGTTTGTCTTTTTATAGACTTATACAGCACCACCTAATGGGTGTTTGACAAAGCCAAGTGGGCTAACAAAATTTCCTGTTCTTTTATTACTATCATGTATTTCTTTTTCTTTTTTTATTATTCATTATTATTTTTTATTTATTGATTTTATTGCATTTTCCCACAGTTTCTTATATGACAGTTACATCTTTAACAATAACCATTTGTCAGCAATTATGAAGTTAATTTCATTCTCTTGTTTTCATTTTCTTGTTTTGTCAAATCCATGGATCCTTCTTAGAAAAATTATATTCCTAATAGTCATTTTTTATCCCTTAGAAAAATTTGCCTCTTCCCTTTTCCAAATTTTCCAACACAAGATTCTTGACCTTTCCTGCAGTTCAAGTGTAATTACAATTCTTGAACTGCAGTTACCCATCAAAATGTTATAATACTTTTCTTTCATTATCACCATATTGATGTTATAAAATGCTTCAGTTTCCTCATCTGAACTTTTGAAGTTAGTACCTGCATTTGAATTACTTTCAGAGTATATCTTTGATATAATCTAATTACTAAACAAACTATTCTGTCTGGTATATTGTTGATAGAAGTGAACAACATCACCTAGAATAATGGTAGACATTAATGAGATTCACAGACAAGAAGAGAATCTCTTACAATTAAAGAATTATTTTTCTTGGGCAGGAATGGTAGAATAGAGAACATCACCTCTCTTATACTGATAACAGAACAAAATTAACATTTACAATACAATTCTTCAGATCATGAAAAAAACCTTGAGAAGATGATATGAATACTGTAAAAATACCCTTTGGAAAAAGGTTCACCTATCTAATAAAGAAATGAAAAAACCTACTTTGGCTTATCACATAAGTGTCTCTGGGACCTTTAACAATATTTTGAAATGTCTTTCAGTTTTCTTGACGCTTTCTTTGAGTTTCCTTTTCATTGTCAGCTGTGACATGATCAGTTTTTAGTTTTTCTTTGTAAAAGTTGTCAGTGTCGTCCTTGAGAAGGCTGAAACCTTTTAACCTTTCGCTCTCCTATCAGAAACTTTCACAAACTCTCTGCCTCCCTGCAGCCAGCTAGCTTCCTTTACATCTAAGTCCCTTCTGCTGTTCATCTGCTGACCTGTCTTAAATATCCTTGAGAGAAGATAAAACAGATTTCAACTTTAAATTTATGAGGGCAGAAGCCACCCTTTTCATTGAACAATAAATACAAGGAGCATATGATTTTTTTTTAAAGATGAAAAAAATTAATCACTAACAGTCTGCTATGACAGCTATTTCTGGTAATCTTTTTTGAGCCAATTCTAAACAAAGAAACTTTCACAAAAATGTAACAATTTTTCACAAACTGCCTGGTTCTCTCCCAAAAGTAAATGTATAAAACAAACTTAGATTATTTAATGTTTATTTACTTATTTTATTTACATTTTTTAATTATTTTGTATAACTAACTAATAATTTTTTTATAACAGCTTAAATTTAGCAACCATCTATTTTCTCAAAAGAGTAAGTACCAAGGCATATGATATATATTTTAAGCAAGATATTTAAGCAGCAATCCTTTGTTTAAACATTTAATATTGAATGCAATGAATAAGGAATGTCTTCTTAGCCTTTTGGGGATTTTCTCCTTGTGTCTAATACGTTGCTAGATATCAAGTGGAAACTTCCTGAAATTATGTGTTTCCTTCTGAGTACTCTCAACCATCAGTTGACATTTTCAAGGAAAGAAGGTAGAAAGTCGAGAGATAGCAAGCTGAGGCCCTAAGCAATATGGAATTTGAGGCCTTTCGCTAACAAAATTGGGGTAAATATTTTAATGTAATTATACATGATTATTATTTATTAATGATTCACAATTAAATTAGTTACAATATGTTCAATTTTAAATAATTAATTGATTTATTCCATTTGTTACAGAGAAAATAATTGCTGCCCTTAACAATTAGCAAATATTCAGTACAAATATTTAAACAAAACTAAATTTAAGAATTATCCCTTTTTTATTTAAAACATTCTTTTCTGTGATTTTTCTCTGGCAAAATCATCAATGATTTCATTGAAAGGAGAGCAGTGTATGTTGTCACTTTCTATACACAGCCAGTTTATCTTGTGACATGTTTGTTCAAAGTTCATTTTCATACTCTTTTTAGCTGTGAAAAAGATCTTTCTCCTGAGCAGTTTTTAGCCATCAAGCAGGGGAATAATCATAAAACACCTTCTCCATTTGGAAAAGCTTGATGAATTTTGTCTTTGTAGATTATTTTATAGAAACTTGTGGCTGATATGCTTTTCATTTAGATAATTTTGCTTCACATAAACATGAAAATATTACAATTCATTTAACAGTTTCCTATCAACATCATCAGGATATTCTTGAATAATTGCTGTTACTGCATCTCACCTAGTTGCTTTGACTCTGAATTTATTTCTTGGAGATAAGTTCTCCATTTGCATTTGAATCAATTTGTTTCTTTTCAGAAGAAAGTCTTTAAAATTTAATGTACCATGCAGTTGTCAAATATTTTACAATTGTCATTATTACTACAATTATTATTTTTTATATTAATGTTAATGATAAAGAATAAATAATATATATATATATATATGTAATTTTTGACAATTTAGTGTTAAAGAATAAAAACTAATAATAAAATAAAAATATATTTTTAAAAAATGAGGTCCTAGAAAGTGCGTGGCCCTAAGATATAGTTTATTTAGCTGATAAGTCAGTCCAGTGCTGGAGATAGCCAGTTTAGCATTTATGTTGTTACAAAAATGACTTTAAATTTCAAAGGCATTTAATTATTATGTGTATACCTAGATTAAAACAGCTGTTATACTCTGCTTTTAATTATATCTGTTTCTGATTCACTCTCCATGACAGCTAGATGTGAATGCTAAGAAAGCAAAACCAAAAATAAACAGTCGTACAATGCACTGTGGCTCTGAGCATCACATCTGGCTCATAAAACAAATCCCCTTAAAAAATATAAAATATATTATTAAAGAAGCCAATCAAGAACATTGTTTCCAAAAGATATTAAAAGAAGATAAGTTACTGAGCTACCACATTTGCTTTTGAGATCACTGTTCATAACAACTGAAACAGAATCACACCAAATGAACAAGCTTCAATTAATCTGCTGCCAGCAAATACCAGTGACCTCAGTCACCACCAGTGGCCTCAATCAACTGACCAGACACACACATCAACTCCAGGCTGTACCAACTCTACCTTTCCTCCAAGTCACTTCCCTTGACCACAAGGAGACATTCCACTCTCTATTGTACAAAGAATTCAATATTAAAATTCTTGTCTTCTTTTCCTTTCACCTTAATCGCAGTATATGTTGCTTTGTTTGTTTTTTGTGCTACCATAGACATGTTTATATCACAACCAATTTGCATGTCTTGAAATGACCCTTAATTTTTGTTTCTCTCAATAAATATTTATAAATCAAAGGAGAGAGTAACGTAATTGAAAAAAAGTTGAAATGAGTTACAATACTGAAGATCAGTAAATCTCTAAAGCTGTACATAGTAAAGTCAGTTGCATGAAATACTATTTCAAACTTTTTCTCATTAAAATTGATAAAATAAAAAATCAATCTCCTAAATTTAATGTTTGTTTATTTCTTTTATAGATAATTATTTTCACCTCAAGCAAATTTGTTTTAACAGCATTATAAATTTCATAAGTTATAGAATCATTTAAAGTTATTAAGTTTTTTATCAAATTTGATGGAATGTGTGGGTGTTATAATGGATAGTAATTTGGAATGAGAAATTGGATTACTAAGTTCAAATTCCACTCATGTTCATTACATTCACTTGCATGCAAATACTTTGAGAAATCCATCTCCTCCTCCTGCCAGTCATGGGTTAATTAGTAGGACTTTTGAAAAAATCATTGTTATTCTCAAAAAACTGTTAATTAACTCAAAAAAAAAAAAAAAAGAGAATTATTCTTACAATCCAAAATATGTTTTGAATTTAAATAACCCACAAAGGGTTGATAAGTCATATAAAACAAATCAATCAATTAACAAATTTGACTAATCGTACTAATAAAAGGATATCATTGCCATTTGTATGACAGTCTATCATGTTCCAATTATGAGGAAGCAATTATGGATTGGAAATAAAGAATAAGTCTCCAGTAAGTCTTGAACTCACATCCTTTTGCCTTGAGTAGCATGCTTTAATACAACAGCTGCTTTACCAATTTAATTTCAACTGCAGTTCTTTAAATCTAATCATAAAGCAATTCTTTATTTTTACCACCTGTCTGATATGTTCCTATCTTTATTATTTGTAGTAATATTTTTTAATTCCTTAGATGAAGCACTGTCAATTATTATTATTATTATTAATAATTTTAGACTTGTATTTCTTTCATTTTAATTTCAATTTATTTTTATTAAAATTCTCAAACTGTCATCTGATAAAAAGTAAATGAGATTAAATTAAAAGTTAAAAAAAAATAATAATAACACTGTGTAACAAAATTTTGACTTTTGTTTTGTCTTTGGTCTGTAAGAATTATTCCCTAATTGTTTGTATCTAGAAAGCAAAGGAAATTACTATTATTCCCATCAGACTTTGCTTTTATGACCAGGACATTGATGCTTTGAAACTAATCTGTTTTCCATTACATTTCAGACAGACGTTGCTGAATGAGAATTTTCTAGAACTTTCAAAAAGTTTCAAGAATTTCTAGAATATTCTGGCAACACAGATGGCAGTATAAATACAGCAAACATAAGCTCAACAGAAGATTTGGAGCGAGAGCAGATAGGAATATGAAAAGAAAGGTGAAAGGATGTGGAGAAGGGAAGTGGATAGATCAAGGCAACTGGAGATGTCGATTGACACTACACTTGATAGATGCATTTATCACAGATGGCATCAATGCAAGCATCTGGCAGATGCATTTTGCTATATCTGTGGCAAATTTATCAAGACAAGAGTGAAAAAATACCCCGTGGCAACATTTGCTAAAATGTGTAAGGGCTACAAGGAATAGTTTGGCAGGCCTGTTGGAGATCAAGACAAACCCTGGGCACCTCATTTCTCCTGCAAACTCTGCAAAAGAACTCTAGAAGGTAAAATGGAAAGTTTTACTTGTTTGGATAGTGAAATTTTTAAGTGTAAAAGTTTTGGAATCTTATTTTCAGTTAAATATTTTTTACTTTTATTTTTTTAGACCAGTGTTACTGAAAAAATGTGTATTTAATATGTTTCAACAATCATGCATTAGTATTCACAGTATCACAGATGTTTTCTATACTGAATCACTGGCAAGAATTGTAAAAATACGGAATATTAAGGATGTTCAGTATTGAAGCTCCCATCTGTGACCAGTCTGCTTGAGGCAATTGGAATCACCTGTGAGCTCAAGAGCCTCAAAGCTATGCTGCTTCATAACAGAAACATGTATATCCGTCTCTTCCCCTCATTCAATTGGTGCAGCTCAAACAGGATTACAAGATCTTGCTTGATGCTTTGAAATATAAAGAGTACGGTTGAGAGAATATTTGATATTTCAAAATGGTGGTTTTCCTGATGAGTCTCCAAGGCAGCTTTACCAAGATTCCATGTTATCTCTGCCTTTAAGACAGCAGGAATCACTGTGGTGATTCCTGCTGTCTTAAAGTTCAGTGTGGGGAGGAACAATGTCAAATGAGAGCCACTGTTGAACTTCCACAAAATATATTATTTCCTCCACTGCACTTAAAATTGGGCCTTATGAAACAATTTGTCACAGCTTGAGATAAGGAGTCTGCAGCCTTCAGGTACCTTCAAGACTTCTTCCCTAAGCTGTCTTTAGCAAAATTCAAAGCCAGTGTCTTCATCAGACAATAAATAAAGAAGATCGTAGAGTGCAAGGAATTTTCCCCAAGAAGTTCACTAAGACAGAGAAAGCAGCTTTGTCACAGTGGTTTGGGGCTTCCTGGGGAATTACAAGGCCAAACATTATGTGGAGCTTGTTGAGACCCTGGTGAAAAATGAGCTGCAGGATGTCACTCAAAGTCCATATCCTTGATACTCAAGGAGAACATGGGAGCATACTTGAAGCAAGGCAAGAGCTTCCACCAGAATATACTGGACTTTGAATACCGCTACCAAGGATTGTATAATGAAAACATGATGGGAAACTATATTTGGAGGCTGATCTGCTTAAATCGCAAAAAACTACTCACTTCTAACTTTCTTTGTGGTCTCTCTTGTGTAATCCTAGAATAACTAAATGCTACTTCTGAATCATATGTCATTTTGTTCCTACTTTGCAGGAACAAGAATATTCACATTTGCCAATTTCCCCAATGGGAATGGGTACATTTCAGAAAAATCGTTATCCTGGTCTCAAAAGCAAAGTTTCAAGGAAATATTAGCCATTTTTTTTATACTTTTATAATTTTTAGAGGACTTTTTAAACTGAAGTCAATGACCTGGACAGAGTGTTCCCCCAATGCAATCAACGGCCATGTGTCCATGACCAAGGTGGTCCTTCAAGTTTGGGGACACTAACCAAGAGAGGGATGGGTTTTATTAGGTTTACATTGCCCAAGACATACTATGCATAAATGAATATCTACCAAGACATAGGTGGGGGGGGGACAGCAACTCTACAACCCCAACCAGTTATGAAACTGATGATGATGATGACATATTAACTGATATTATGTGCAGAAAATCAAAGAATGTGCAGCCAATTATTGTCTGATGAAGTCATTATAAGCTTTCAAATATGTGTTGAGATATGTTGTGCAGTGATGAAGCCAAATAAATCATAAAGGATAGTAGAGATTGAGAATGCAAAGTGTCTCTGTGGAAACAGCTGAAAGTCTGTGATGGCAGGAAAGCCAAAGCTGAATTCTGTATTTGAGAAATTGTAAAGATGCAAGACAACAAATGAGTTCTAGTTTGGAGAGATAGATAATTAAATTAGAGAAGTCATCACTCAAAATGAACAAAAGAGCCTCTGTGGAGAAAGGATTAGAGCAGGCAGTTTAATTTCTTCACTATGATATTTGAAATTATGTGTCTGCAGAGAGATTATTAGAAAGATTATCAGATCTGCAGAGAAATGTCAATTTTCAATGTTTGTATTTTAAACAATGTTTTGCCTTTAAACAATTTATTGTTCACTAACAGCAATGTGAAGATTTCATGGTTTCCCTATTTGAATTTTCTGATGAATTATAATTGATTGAATTGCAAGTTCCATGACTAAAAAATAACCATGGAAATTCCCTTATCGCATCATTAAATATTTGAGCTTAACAACTCTAACAAAATATTACAATAACATTCATAAGTATAAATGCAGGTCATTGTTTTTAAACAATGGCCTGCATTTAAACTTATGATTGTAAGAGGATACAATTGAAAAGATTCAAAACTGACAAGGTTTTGCATTTCACTCAAACAGACATTAAAAGCATGAGAGCGTTAGCATCACCTCTAGCTTCTCTTTTTTTCTATTGGTATATATATATTTTTTTTTTTTCTCATTAAAACAAAACAGAACCTCTGATATATTTTTCCCTTCTATCTTTCCTTGTAATCAAAATGGAATGGTCCATTATTTATCTATGGTAATGGCAATGTGTAAGGCACATGCTAAATTACTAACTGATAGTGATACAAAAAGAATGATATGATTTAAAATGAATTTAGTGAATGCTTAAAGATATTATCAAAAAAGTTTTGGTTAAAATAAAAAAACATTTTTTACAATGGGTATCTTTCATGAATCACTGAAGATCAAAAATCAGAAGTGAAGTGTGCACTAAGCAGTAACAGTCATTAGTTAGAGTTACAATAAATATAGTAAATTAGTTAGAGTTACAATAAATATAGTAAATTAGTTAGAGTTACAATAAATATAGTAAATTAGTTAGAGTTACAATAAATATAGTAAATTAGTTAGAGTTACAATAAATATAGTAAATTAGTTAGAGTTACAATAAATATAGTAAATTAGTTAGAGTTACAATAAATATAGTAAATTAGTTAGAGTTACAATAAATATAGTAAATTAGTTAGAGTTACAATAAATATAGTAAATTAGTTAGAGTTACAATAAATATAGTAAATTAGTTAGAGTTACAATAAATATAGTAAATTTCTGGGATGAAGATTGATTTGTTTTTTAGTTTATCAACCTTTTTAAAGCCAAAACATATTTTGGGATTGTAAGAATTTTTTGGAGGTGATAATGATTTTCTGATGCAAGCTTACTATTTAACCCATAGCTCAATGGAGAAGTGGATTCATGCCTTTCACAAGGTTTGTTTGGCCACAAATGAATATAGCAAACCCGACTGGGATTCAAACTCGGCTCTTCGATTTCTCATTCCAAGCTTTTATCCATTACACCAGCAGCAGCAGCAGCAGCATATCCAAGCTTACAGCATCTGGTATTTCCTGATGGCACTGGTGGCCTTCTTACACGTTCATACCAGTTCACGCAAACTGATTCTTAAAATTATAAAAGCTTAGCAAACCGGTTGTTGAATCATCTGAAGATAATATTTATATATTAATAGCCGATACATTATAGCTAAAAATATAATTCATACCATTGTTGTAAATTGCTGAAATTCTGTGATTAACATAATTTATTTTGACAAATGAAATTGTTTTGAAGTTAAAAATGTGTCAAATCTGTTAGTCATAAACTAGATAGGTCTTCCATTGGATCTTTGGGAGTGCAGCAATTCAGTTCAAATGTGGTTAAGAAACCATAACACAGCTGATGAGACTAGAATCAAAAAGCATCATAATTCTGAATATGATGAGAACAGAATTTCAATCTGGAAATATCTTAATAAATAAATGTTTTCTATTAAATTATCAAAATGGTTTAATTCGTTTTGATACTATAAAGTGATTTGTTTCCATTTTCATTTTGAAAAGAAATTAAGTAGAATCGGTTCCTAAAGAATACCTGCTTTTATATAACTGATTCCTGGATATTTGGGATGTCATTATTGCCTGGTCATCACCCATCTAGGTATTGACCAAGTTCAAGATTGCTTAACTGGTGATTGGACAAGAATTGGTATTTGGAATGAGGTGTTATCCTTATTTACATGCAGACTACTGTGTTCATCTTTGTTGTTGTTGTTGTCACAATGGTTTGTATGTTATGTCCTCCTACCTTCATCAGATATATGTTGGCCGTCATCAGCTGTATGGTAAAATTTAAAACAGCAGTTTATATTTTTGCAACAAAGTTTTTGTATTTAAAAACCTTGTGTGTGCAAATCACTTGTCTGTCAATGTAATAAAATGTTTCTGTCAATATAGTAAAAGTTTGTACATTTTATTGGATGTCATTACTCTCAGTTTACAGGAGAAAAGGAAGTACACATGCATTAGCTTAGATAAATTCTGTATCTGTGCATGTCATTTGGCTCTACAGAAGCAGGCAGAAAATCTGAACAATGAGTAACATGCTGTTCCAATTCTGCCTACTCAACCTTGGGACATGGGGATCAAGCCCTGGAGTGGAAAGATGAATGTACATATTCCAACAAAACTTGTCTCCCACCCACATTGTCCCTATGACCCAGAAGTGGGTGACCAAGAATATTCATGATCATGTCATCTCAAACATGTGGCCTTTTAGCTTTTCTAATTTGAATTCCTAGCATACATCTGGGGTATTGTCAAGGAGGAAACCAGTGGCTCTATAATATTAAGGGCATGTTGAAGGTTGCTATTTTAAATGTGATAAGAACCAAGTGTTTAGCACATTTAGTTGCTTTCAAGGCTGTCCTCTAGATTAGAGTTTTATTGAATAATAAATAAATTACATTTAATCTATTTTTACAAGTTGAACATGTGTACAAATTCTTTTGAAAATATACTGACTTTTTCTTTACAGTTGAACATCTTTGTTCTTTTTATGATTTATTCAAACTTGCCAGGTGTACCCTTTATAAAGATATGAATAGATTGAAATCAACATATGTACAGCCTGCATATTCATATATACATGTGCAAACTATACATACTTCTTGTGTATAAGTAGATTACCCACATGACATTTTCTCTCAGTTTAGTTCATAAATACTCTTTGAAGTGAACTTCTTAGATTAAGGTCTCCTCAATCCTGCACCAATGATAGAATGTTAGACATTTCTACTGTTTAGCTGATTGACGTTAGAGATAAAAAAAAATAATGGTTTAATATCAAACATGTATTTTTTCAGATCAGATGGTTTCTCTATTCTTACAAGTAATACTCTTTTCTTTTGATCTCCTTTTAGAGCCCACGGTGTCATAATCTTGCTTAATTTTTAATATCTACAAAGTCAAGAATAAACTTGTTATATTTGAGGCTAGTCTTAAAGAAGAAAAACACGGTTTTCTCCCTTAGATTTCAATTTAAATGCAGTAAACTAACTATATTGAATGTAATTTTTAACAAGATGATCTTGTAAACAAATAATAATTTGTTCAATTCCAAATATAGCTACAGTTAACTTTAAGCCAGATTTGTTTTGAATTGAATAAATAAATAATTATGGACAAACGTTTGTCTAAGCAATTAATAAATATGTGTGCCTTGCTATGGAGTAGGTTTTAACAAACTTGTCTCAGAGTTCATTACTACTCCCTACTGCAGTGAGTTCAAATATCACTGTGCCTGACTAAGCTAAAGTTACTTAATACATATACAGTTGAAACCCAGACAAAAACCAGGATTTCAAATGCTGGTAGGTAAGAAGACTGATTTAACCAAACTTGTCAAGTGTTAGTTTTTTATAGATTTCACTCCAAGTAGGGCAATAAAGCCACTAAGACACAAGGGGGTTACAGGGTGCTGAAGAATTAGGAATAGAAACATTACCAATGAGCAGGAAGAGAAATATTTCTGGATAAGTTTCATAGTCTCATTCTCATGTCTGCAGTGCAATCATAATAGTGTCAACCTTATTTTCAGATTTCCTTATGTTTTATTTAAATAATCCTAATATATTATTATCTTCAATCTCTCTTTAGTATATTTCAAACAGTGTAATTTCAGTTATTTTGGTGCCGTAATAGTATATGTTTTAATGGAGATAAAAGTACTGATTCGAAGAGTTAGGAATTGATTGCGGTCGCATTAGAAGCAAATGTAATTTGGTTGTTACTTAAGAATCTTACAATTTAGTTAGAAATGTATACAGAATTAATAACAATTTTAACAAAATGATGACAACAGTCATTGATTTTAATGTCAATAATCTATAACACAATTCTTTTGAATATTTATTTCAGAATTAAAAGTTTAAGCAAATATTGTATTAAGAAAAATTCATGTTTTATTTATGAAAACTGGTAACTATGAAAATAAGGCCAAAACATTCCTACCAGTCTTGCTAAGATGTTTTATGGGTTATAAGATAGAAGCAAAAAAAAATATAGAAATATAGTTCAAGGTGTCTTAGAACAGAATTTATTTGACAGGGTTCTTTTGTCTACTATGTGATGTTACTACTGTATATTCCTTGCTTCTTATTTATGAAAATAATTCTTCTTATAATAATCTTTGGTAAGGAAAACAAAACTTTGGTTTAATGAACAACAGAACCAGCATGGAAGATCCTGGAAAAATTTTCAAGATATTTAAAAAAAAAAAAAAAAAAAAAAAAGAAACAAAATGTTTTACATTGTAATATTATCTAATTAATTTTAATTGTTAGAAATTCACAATTACTTAGTAATATTTTTAGCTAAAAACATGTCTGCTAAATATTTATGCCATTGAGAAAACCAATTTCTGGAAAGAAAAGCCAAAAGCTTTTGTGCTAATATGTAGCAAAGTAAACATTTTTGCAATGTCCAGATATTTCTAAAAATACGCTTTTGTGATAAATGTCATGAAAATTGTTAAAAAAATGCTATCCTGTAGAGAGTAATAAGTGAGAGGGTGTGTTAAAGAGCAAAGCATATTATCTAGAAGACTGCAAGAAAAATAGATATAAAAAATTAGTGAGAGAAAAAGTGAATTGAAAAGGAAAAGAAAGTGCAAAATATTGATGGAGGCTAATGAGAATATCCACAGTTACTGGAATCTGAGGTGTTATGTTTCCTTGAGGACAAATATTAGAGTGTCAATCACTAAAAGAACCACATTTTCTTCCTCCCACATTTCCATTATGTAATAACAATGAGATACTTGTCTAATTTCTTTGCAGAAAAGAATCCTGTGCACATTGGCACTTCAGCCATTTCTTTGTTAATATTTGCATGAAGATGTCTGCATCTTCTCACTAAAGAGGCATAGGTTATTAGGAGCCATTATTTTGGGACATGAACCTTCATTATAAACCAATCATTATAGACCCTCATTATGAACCAATCAAAATGCAGAAATAATTTGCTTTTCGTCATTTAGATTTGTTTTTTCATGTTTGTATTTGTCATGTTAACCACTTTGCTTATTGTTTAAAAAACAAACACAGAATAAAATGACTTCTGTGATATTTACTAATCTTAGCACAAGGTTAAATGGAAAGAGATAGTAGGAAAATTATTATGTACTAATCTCTCAAGTATTTGGCTGTCTTGAACATCAGCATTCAGAATCCTATATTTTACTTGGGTTTAAACCACTAATGCTTGTAGGAAATTATGCAGTTATATCAGCCATAAGAATAATTTTATATTTTTATACAAGCATTAAATCTTTTCTGGCAGGCTCTTTTCTATGTCAAAATAAGAATATATGTTTCATAAAGTTTTATTTAGTATAAAGTGAGCATGTGGCTGAGTGGTTAGAACATTAGCATTCTGACCATAAGACCTGGGTTCAAATCTCATCATGGTCAATTTGTGAAGGAGGTGACTTCATGATAATATCAGTCTGGAAGTATGCAATACTGTTGGGAAAAGCCTGAAAATCATACTACAAGTTAATGCAGGCCTTGTGTGAAATTGGGTAATCAAAACTGTTTGAAAGCCACAAGTCATTGTGACTGAGGGTTTTAGTGTGCTGGCTTTGTTCAACTGCTGATCATGCCAGATTATGTGCTCCTTCCCACAAACTATAACTAAGATCTGCCTAGCATAGTTGCAGAAGCTTGGCTCTCTGGGTATTGAACAAACACAAATGTACCTGAGCAAGCACCTGCAACAGTGATTGGTTAGAAATATTCATTTTAGGAAATACTATTTTTTAATGCAAAACCTCCCAAAGGAAAAAGTAAAATTGTTTATAAAAATAAGCTGGAAATGGTATTAGACAGCAACACAAAATTTATAATTAACTTTATTGAGTTACAAGGATAAGTAGAGAAGTTAAATATTTTACTTCTAATTTTAACCTCAGTTGATAAATGAGATATTTTAGTAGCATATTGCTTACTGCATTAGATAGCTGCTTCTCAGCTATATATTTCATTTGACCTATGATTGCATTACTTTTGAGTTGTCCACTGTGGATGTTTAATTTGGAAAAAAAGGAAAGTGTTTAACTAGCAAATGTGAGCATCGGTCATTCACAGGAAGAGCAAATATTGCTTTACAGATAATAATACAGGCAAGGGCGCATCAATTCACAGTTGAAATGGCCAGATGCAACCGGAAGTTCTATGCTAACAGTTTCTTCTCTTGCATTTCTCACGTGTGTGGAACTCTCTTCTGGCTCCATGTTTTCCAGTCAACTTTAATCTTCAAAAATTTAAATATAATGTCAATTGTTATCTTTTGTTGTCTTGATTATTCTTCTTTTATTATTTTTTCTCCTTAATAATGTTTTGTTTTTCATATTCTCCAACACTCAGTAACCCCTTACATCTTAGTGTCTTTATTTCCTTGCTTGGGGTGAAATGATTAAAAAAAAATTAAACTAAAAATGTATTCTGCAAATAAAAAATTTTTAATTACATGTTTAGTCTCTAATTTCAAAAATAGATTTGGGTTTATTAGCAAATACCTAACATATTGAAATTCTCAGATAAATCAGTATTGAGAGGAGAGAATCAATGTAAAAAAAAAAACAAAAACAAAAAAAAAACACATTTTTTTTTTTAATGCTGTATGCATTTTTACTTGTTGCTTTTTAAGTTCTTAAGTTAGCATGTGCATTGTACCCTGCCACTACCTCAAATAAATAATGAACCATTCGATTTTGGTTGCAAGGGAAGCACTATTTGGTTTTAGAAAGTAAAAGAAAACATACATAATAAGAATGAAAAACATACATAATAATAAGCAGGAATAACACAGGAAAGAATTTTGAAACTCACTTGATCTGTTCTAACCAATCTGCCATATTCACCTGACCTTGCATCAACTGATTATTTGCTTTGATGGGGAAAACTTTCTCCAATGAAAACCAAATTCAAGAGTTTGTTGAAAATCTTTTCATATCAAAACCTGCAGAATTTTACTATAAAGGTATCGAAGAACTGATAGATAAGTGGCAACAAGCCTTTGCAGATAATGGGGAATATATAGTTGAATAAAATGTAATCGTACTTTATTTTTTTAGAATAAAGTTGATAAATAAAAACGGAAATTATTTACAACTCAACCTAATTCCTCACTATTTTCTCAGCTGCTTTCAGTTATCAATATGTTGCCTTTTGTTATTCACACAAAATAAAACAAAAAAAAATCAGTATAATAATTTCCTTTGTTTTGAGAAGTATCAGCCAAAGCTGTGATGGCTGGGGTCAATGAGGCTGAAATCAAAGATTATATGCTGAATACAATTTCTGGCTTAATCTCTTTTTTTTTTTTTACTCCCCAATTTCACATAGTTGAAAATGAAAAGATGAATACATCCTTTATCTGTAAGATTGAAAAGATTATGAATTCTAAGTGTCTTGTGCTTTGGGGTCATGTCATCAAGTAAATTTATTGGCATTTGTTTGCATATTCAATGAATTCAATGCATATATAGATACAATAAAAAAGAAATATTATCTTATGAAATGTAGGAAATCAATATTCAATTAGCAAGTAGAAAACAAGGTAGATTTTGTTAATATTTAAATCATTATTCACACCATTTTTAGAATAATAAATAATTAATGTTGCTCTCTTATACATCTGTAAAAAAAACAATAGAAATATCAATGAAACTAATAGTAGTAGTAATAATAATAATAATAATAATAAAGAGAAATTTGTAAATAAAAACAAAGAAGAAATAGAAACATTAATACACATTGGGGAAAATGTTAAAACAAATTTTGAAATAAGATCAGAAAAAGAGATAAAAAGAATTTGTAAACATCAAACTGATTAGAACAATTTGCAACAAGTTTGAAAATGTTCAGTATTCACCATTTAAAGTTGAAAGATAAGAAAAGAGCAATTAACAAAATTCTTCATCATTTGTAACTCAAATACTGGTTAGTGTACAAGTAGATTTGTCAAAATTATATTCAGACTGTTTTCAAATTGTTCATTTTTTTTTTTTGTGCAATCAAATTAACACAAACTAGATGGCTTTACTTAACAATTATAAATATTACAGAAACAAAAATTGTTTAATGAATAAAAATTGTTTAATAAATAAAACATCTCAGTTGCAGCCCAAGAATTCTTAACCCTTTTCAGATAAATCAACTAGATCTGACCAACCAAACGTGTTCCTTTACAAAGTGCAAATGCCATTCAATCAGCTTGACTAACAGGCAATTTCATATAGTTGTGGTGTGCTTGGAAAGTAGAAATGTATTTTGTGATCTTTTTTTTTCTTGATATATAATTGAATGATAACCAAACAGAGACAAGAGATCTTTACATTTGAAATTGCCTTAAAACTGCTAAAAGTTAAAAAAATAAATTCAGTCTGAAAAGGGTTAAACATTCATTAAGACAAATATTGAATAAAAAGAAGTAACAAAATTGTTTTTATTTCTTTACAATTTCATTTGCTGTTTATTTCTGATCTTTGTACAAACAAAAAATATCTATTTCTTCAAGATATTTATATATACATTATAGATATTTACACTCACACATTCTGTTTGCAAGGGGTAATTTTGCTTTTTATAAATTTAGATTTTGTTATCACATCATTTCTCATGCCTTTGTTTTATCAGGTTTTTTTAAAAATCACTTTTCTTCAAGAAAAGACAAAGATTTCAACTTCATGTTTAGAATTAACGACAACTGACCACACAAAAGCTAAATAAATAAATCTTTGTAAGCTTTTAGCCTTAACGGATAAGCTACATTGCATTACTATATGACAAAGATTAAATGGTTATAAATCAAAACAATCATTGCAATTAAAAAATACAAAAAGAGCAATCAGTGTGTGGTAAAAATGCCCAAGAAATTACAAAAGAATCTATATTTAAATCAGGTGTCATTAATTCACCTTTGTTGTGAGCCAGCCAACATCAATTCATATTGTACTCTGTGACCTTTGATTTCCATTTCCTGCTGATAAATTACAAAGGGATGATGGCTACTGATTGCTGAGTTTTGATTTAATAGTGAAAATAAAATAAAAAAATATACAAAGAAGAAATGTAATGGACCATCATATTTTTGTGCCATTGTATATTGATTTATACACATGTCTGCTAATATACATAGGAAATTAAAACAAAAAATATGTTAATAAAACCCACTGTAATAGTTTTCTATTTTTCATAATAATTACCACATAAAAGAAAATTGAAATTATCCCAAAATCTTAAAATAGTTCTGACAGATTTTGATGGGAAATCAAAAGCATTAAATATTTTTTTTATTTCTTCAGATAAACACTGATTCTTGTCCTGTGACCAGCAGCAAGGAACAAGACCAAAAAAAAAAAAATGAAATTAAAAAATTGTTGCCACTGTCAGAAGTTATGATTTACAAAAAAAAGATAATTGATGAAATTTCTTTGATTTATTTTTTTGACTTAAATTTCCAAATATTTAAATAGCATTAAATTCCATTCAAAATGAAATCCAGTGAGTTGAAATTTAACATCCATCTATGCCATCAGATTTTTTTTCCTTACAATATTTGTGAAATATGATAAAATCTCAAGTATTTAGGATTCTTTGACAATATTTTTTAGAAAGACTTAAAACTGGAAAATTATGGGAAAAAAAAATAGAGGTCACACAGTCAAACATTAAAAAATATTTAAATGAAATAAAGAAAAAAAATATCACAATTTCTAATTAAAAACCACTAGAATGAAAAAAACATTCATTTGGAAATTTCAGTAGCTACGATGAAGTTTTCCTTAGAATATTAGTAAATAAAAAGTGATTGAGAGAAGAAATTTATTCAAAATAAAACTAATTGAAAAAAAAAAACAAAAAAAAAAACAGCCAGTCCTCTTACAAAGAAAAAAAAAATCCATTATTGTATGTGAGTATTGAGCAGCAAAATGCATTTCAGGTCATGAGTGGCCAGTCATTTGTCTTTAATTTCTCTATTTGTGCATTTAAAAATATTCTGATTTTATTTACTTATAACTTTTAGAATCTTACCTTCTTATACTACAAAAGTTAAAGAGAATTTAAATGGTAATTAAAATGGTAATAGAAATTATTTTTTCAAGATCATAATTTAAAAGAAAAAAATTTAAAATGGTTAAAGGGGAGTTAACTCAGCAACAATTACATGTCGGGATATATAACTAAAAATTGATATATAGATGCCTTGTTTTTATGGAGCAGACAAAATGATAAAATACTTCTTTGACAAGGAAATTATCAAAGATAAATTAAATAAATGAGTAAATAAAATGAACAGAAAATCAAGAACTAATTATATAACCAGCCATTTTCAAAAATCATAATTAATCAATGTAAATCAAAAAAATATATAATCAAGAATTTGAATAAACACAAAAATATTAAACTCAACCACAAGTTCAACTTTGTTCATCAGACATTGATTACTAACATGTATGTTTTTTCATAGTAGCTTCTTCATGCTAATAATTTTTCAATATTTTATTATAACTGTGTAAACACAATAGTTCATCATCATTAAATATAAGACACCGATGTTTTGTCTAAGAGTAAAGTTAATTTTATAAACACAAAGCTAACTACAAAATAGAAGGATTTGGAGTTGATGTTGGAAATCAGCCATCTTTGTTGTTAAATGTAAACCAGCTTTTCAAGTCAAACATCCTAGCATTTCACAATGAGCTAAGAAATTTTAAAATAACTTGGCACTTCCACAATTTGGTTATTATAGAATTCAATCTCAAACTAATACAGAAATTAAGTCACAGACATTTAACCTATACAAAAAATTAACATTTTTTTTTAATATTTAATCTTCTAATTTAAATAAATTAGTCAATAGTTTGAACATTAAATTTTATTTAAGCTCGGCAATCAATTTTTTTATTTTTTATTTTATTGAAAGTAAAACCATAACATAATAAAACCCAAACTTGACCCATCACTGCCCCCAGCTTCTAAATCAATTTGTTTCTTTTTGTTTGAAGTTCATTTTCTGAGTTGAATTCTGAATATTTCTATTTTATAATTACAGATTTTACAAGTACTAATCTCAGTTAAATTTTAAGTCTCAACAACTCGAATATTAAATTGCAGCCCAAATCACTAAAAATTCACAAATGGGTGCAAATTTGAAAATCATATATTCAAAAGTCAAATCCTTAACAAGAAATAGTTTGCATTGGGCAATCTAGCACAGTGACCAAGTAGTTTTTTATAAATATGCAGGGAAGCATAAATTCTTTTATCGGACTATCCTGAAACAACACAAAAGTTTTCATCGTTGACTAGTAGTCAGTGCGATAGAAATGATCACTATTTTGAATGCTGATGCCTTTTAAAAAATACAGCCTACTTTATGTATGGATTATGAGATAACTAATCTGATAAAAGAAACTACTGAAATAAAGTTGTAAAAATGAAACATTTCTTTTGTATGATTTTTTTTAAAGACGAGATGTTAAGAGATTCTTTCAAACCAGTTCCTTGTCTAAAAGAATCAATATATAAAACTGATACATCATTCATAAGATGCCTTAATGGCTATAAACTATCAATTTACAAACTCCATATTGAGCAATATTTCCCCTTTCAATATCTTTTTCTTATTAACTCAGCAAAATGATTAATAATGTAGGATCTCACAATGACAACTGAATAAATCTCAAGTGATTTACCAAAAGATTAGCTATAAAAGTTTTGAATAAGTAGAAAAGCTCTACAGAATATAATTCCCTTTGGTAATATCAGAACTTTATACACTACATGAATAATATTGAATGCATTTTTTAGCTATTAAGGTAGAATGTAAATGATTTTACTGTGTACATATCTTTTTATTTTAGAATCTTAGCATTTGACATTTAATTAATTAAATGTTATTTACAGGCTTAGCTATTAACACACATTTCAGTTCATATATGTTTTCTAATCATTTTAATTATTTTTCAGGAAAAATTCTTAATGATTTGCCAACAAATATTTGAGTCTAGTTTCAGACAGTTTTCCTTTTATGTACTGTCAGATGTGAATATACAGATTTTTGACTTTGAAATGATAAAAAATGTTTTTGAAAGAAACATAGTTGTATGTGTAAATGACCAATATATTCAATACACTTTTCTGCCATCTGGAATCATCATGCTGATAGGAATTCTTCAACTTTGAAAATAAAAGGCCAGTTCAAATAATTCCACCAGGGATTTTACATAACCTTAATAAATGTAAAGCAAAATAATCATAACGTGGAGAAAATTATTTAAGGATAACAAGCATCCTGAAATGAGGATCATAGCAGAGAAAAAATTGCAGAAAATAATTTAATAATTTTGGCAATTGTATTTGATACCCAAAAGTTATTCCAAAACAATTCTGACACAATATCATAGTACAATGTTTTAGATTAAAAACGTCAGATTCATGTTAATATTGAAGAAACCTGAAGAGCTCCAACACAGTATTATTGCACAATGTTCAATCAGAAAATACTGTGCAGTATTTAATATTGAAGAATATTAACAAAATCCTGAGCTGCACAATATTTCTTTCTGATTAATAAAAGATTTAAATCAATTTAGTTGGTAAGTGAGAGGCTGCATACTTGAGTGGATCTTATTCTGAATTTGAACACTGTTGAGAATGTTTAGGGCTTCATGTTTTAAAAAAGAATTATTAAACAAAGAAAAACAATCATAAAAATCTGAAGAAAAAAGTTCCAACTGATTTTAAAATAAAATGGAATGGATTCTAAATATATAGACCAGATATTTTTGCAACTGATGTGCATGCATGAGTTTTGTGTTTTCCATTGCATATTTAGAGATATTGGACAATATTTAATTAGACAAAAACCTGGGGAAAACAGTTTATGGCAGTAAAATAAGTAATTCATACATCAACTAAATATGTATGATTGATTTTCAGTTTGTAATGATGCCCTTGTCTTATTCATTAATAATTCTTACCACTAACAACAGGTGGAAAAATGCAGTTGGCTTGCTATTATCACAACTACACAAATATGAGATAACATAAAATACAGAGAAAATAAGGATAATCAAGGGCTTAATATTCTAGTAGGTATTACTTTGTTTTTCCAAATTTTGTAATCATATATATGGTGGAGATGAAAAGTGCTTAGCCTAAAGAAGAAGGGATCAAAAATGAATTATGTTTACTCAGATTTTAGTAAGTAGGTTGGGCTGACAGTTTTTTTTAGCACCCGTCTATATATATATATATATATATATATATATATATATATATATATATATATATATATATATATTATCAATAAAGACAAAAGGAAAAGTTATCTTAGTCAACACATTTTGTCCTCTGATGGACTTTATTAAATGTCCATCAAAGGACGAAACATGTTGGCTAAATTTTCTTTTTGTCTTTATTCATACTGTCCTTTTACAGATATATATTTTTAGTTATATCTGAAATTTTATCTATGTGTGTGTGAAGGGGTACTGAAAAGTGTATACATTATAAATGTAAACATGCATGAAAATGTATGTACATATTTACATATACACAATATTTATGATACAAATATTCATACTGATTTTACCCAATAAAACTGCTTTTTAAAGATATTAAATAAGCTAAGGTAATAGTTTGTCTCCCAGAAACTTAGCTGAAGTATAAAATACAAAATATATTACTTACACTCTTGAAATATAGAAAATAGAAAATATATAAAAAATCTTCATTTAGACATGATTTATTAAATATAAGTGAAACAACATTTTTAACAAAGACAGTTTCAATTCATTCCCTTTTGTGAAGATTCCTTTTTCTTGATCCAAGAAGTAATTTTTTTCTACATTCTCTGGAAATCTAACAAATGCAGTAGATTCCAATGGTATATGAAGTTAAACTTTAGCTCAAGTAAAAAAAAGAAAAAAAACTGCCAGATAAGATTAATTTCAATGGATACAATCTCAAAGTGAATAATACTGAACCCCAACCATCTACAAAATCTAGTCTGCAAGTGGAATTAGAAAAATGCTGACTAGCTACAAACATCAGTGGTTGCCCTGAACCTCATGTTTAGGTGACATAAATCAATGATGTTAACATTAGGCCTCTGTATGTGTGTGGTGTGTGTGTATGAGAGAGAGAGAGAAAACTATTTTCAGTAGTGCAACATATTTTTAGTCGATATAGATGTCTTTTTTGCAGAGTCAATTTTTAATCATTGAAGTGATATACATATGAAATTTATTGTCTAAACATTTAAGAAGAATTATTCATATCATATAATGAAAACTGAACTATTATCCTTATCCTTGTTTTTTTTTCTTCACCATATTTTCACCAGAAAATTCTCTAACTACATTCACCTGCTAAAGGCTGGAGATTAGATCAGTAAAAAAAAGTAAAAATAAAGATAATGAAGAAACATTAATAAAAAATTTTTTGAAGTTATACAAAATGTTGAAATATTGTTGGTAAAATTTCCATAATAAAAAAACTAAAAAAACTTGCAGTTGCTAATGTTCCATGAAAAAATATATCATAATAATACTGATAAAAAGTAAGAAATACCGACAAAAAGTAATATGAAACTAAGGACTATAATAAAAAAAATTAAATTACTTATCGTATTTAAGAAATAAAAATCAATAGAAAAAAAAATAAATAAACAATTTGTAATCCTTATGAGGATATAAAACAAAATACTTAAAAGGTGGCATAACAATTCAGAGACAGATTAGAAATTTTAAAAAATTAAGTGAGGATATTGGGTTGAGAAAATTTTAAAATCCTAATGAAACCATTTTTTTTAATAAATGTTTATAATTGAAAAATAGTAACGAATAAAAAGAAAACTGAATTTTTATGAGTGACAACTAGACTCATCCATTTTCATTTTTCTCCCTCTCTCAAAAATTATTATTTACATGTTTGTTTTAAATTGCAGCAGACAGCAACTAACCAGTTTCTTCATTACCAGTGTTGGGGTAAAAATCAGTGAGGATGTCCAAACCGAGAGAAATGCTGCTCTTACCAGAGGTTTCAAATGGTAATTCAGGTCCTAGTACATCAATGGTTGACAATTTCATTGAGCTTTCTGGTTCACCATTCTCTAAGAAAACGTCCGGGAAAGCATATTTAGAATCAGATACATCAAACATACTGCTAACCATTGAACGATGATCAAGAGACGGCAAAGAGTCTGCAGTCACTCGTCCCGTTGAACTTGTTCCACCAGCTGCTATACTGGTAAGGGAAGAAGCTTCACCAATTAAGTGGGCACTACTACCAGTTAAGTTGCTACTATTATGATTTGTACAACTACTAGTGGACGGCACTGACAGCTTTGCTGGTCTGTTAAGGAATATATAAGGGTCAAATGCCTCAGTGGATTTTGAAGGGGATTCAATTTCCAGAGGGCGTTGTGAACTGTCTCCTGACTTTTTAGGTGAATCTGACTTGACATCATTGTCAGATTCATTTTCAGATTCAAAAATTGGAATGTTCTCAATTGAGGCTGGAATGGCTGTCATCTGGGACAGATCCCGGCCCATTGTATACTTGATGTCATGAAGTACAACAGTAGGCATAAACATTTTGGGTAGGGTTTCTGCCTTCTTGGCAGCAGCTTCTACTAGGGACGTATCCCCAGTTTCCATCTCAGATGATATGGTGACCGTTGATGTTGAAGAAGAGGTAGTGATTGGCAAGGTGGATGGCTCAGAGCTATTTGCTCCAGTTGAAGCAGCAGTGAGGCTTATCACAGGGACACCTTCTGAAGTGTGAGAGGTCACCTTTACAATGATTTTCTCTTGTTCAAGTTTATTTCCACTTAACAAATTTAACTCTGGTTGGTTGGATTTTCGAGCTGGTGTACGTGGTTTTGGTTCTGGTAGGGTTTTCTTTTTTATAGTTGTTGCTTTTTTAGTTCCTCGACCGCTTGATTTGTTGCCAGCAGCCTGCTTCTTAGCAGGTCGTCCGCGTGTTGTGCTTTTTGTTGCACGGTTCCTGACTACCGAGTCAAAGTTCAAGATAGACATGCTGTTATCCAATATAGGTGTAGAGTCAATGCATAAGGGTTCAGCAGTGGAAAAGAGGGCACTACTGTCACATTTGGACGAACAAATCAAGGTAACTGGCATTACAGTGGAAGGACAAGGGAGGGCAACATTTCTAGCAAGACAAGGTGTCTCAGCTGACAGAGAAGGAGGGGAATCATGGCTATTAAGGTCATGCTTGGCAATCAGGTTGCTTTGTTCTCGCTCATGGGTTAGAACAGGAGGAGATGTGGAGTCATCACTGTCCAGACACCGAGACTGATCATGAGATGCAGATGAAACTTCAGAATCACTATCTGAAGATGAGTTGAGCTCACTCTTGTCTTCGTCATCATGTGACTTATTATTCAAAATATTTTGTTTGATTTTTAGTGATCGATCCTTCCAGTTAGGTGCAGCAGCAGCATCATCATCATCATCGTCGTCATCATTGTTGTTGTTGTTGTTGTTGTTGTTATGCATCTGGATATGATTTCTGCGGGGCCTTACATGATCTGAATTCTCCATCAGTCGAAGTGCATAATTGTGTTCTGATTCGCGGATCAAAACATCTGATCTGCTGGGTAGTGGGACTTCCCAGTCACTAGAGAGAGCCATGTCCAGTGAGGCAGGAAGTGGAACTAATGAAATGGTAGGTTGGAGTTTTAGACTGGAGACATCAGATATTCCTGACAAAGTGGCACTGGCAGAAACACTTTTGGCAATTGAAATTGAGCTACTTTTCTTTTCTTTTGATTCTGTTACTCTCACTTCGGAGTGAGAAATAGCCTTTTCTTTAACAGGGATCGATTCAGCCTCTTTAACAATATCTGGTGGTTTTGACAAAGTTTCCGTAATGACTTCATTTGTGCTGTCAGTCTCGATTGAAAAGTTAACTTTCTTTTCGGGGCTCTTAGGTAAAATGACTTCTTCAGTTTTGGGCAAAGAAAGATTTGCATCAAGCTTAATGTTTTCTGATAGTTCTTGGCTCTCAGTTGAAGAGGGGGTATTTTTATTATTTTCCTTGACAGTTGTTTTAGGCCAAGATAAATCAGACGGAAGAACTGATGTTTGGGTATTTTCTAGTGAAAATTCTTCTTTAGCCACAGCTTTATCATCAGTAGAAAAATCAGAAGTTGAACAATTCTTATTCAACAAATTTGTATTTTGATCATCTGCAGCAGAATTTTCATTCCTCTTTTTTGTTTCAGTTTCATTGCTTTGCCGATGAAGCAAGGGTGGCAGTGGTGGTGGTCGGATCTCTGCCATGGGTACTTGGGAGGCAGGGTCAATCCCCAGGAGTTTCATGTCATCTAGATCCTCTTGTGTCCATCCTTGGGATTTAGCACTGGGATGTTTACTGACCAAAGATGTGCTTGAGTAAGGCATATGAAGAGGGAGATGAGGGCCAATAACTAAAGTAGGAGGTTCATTTGGATCTGAACACTTGTCTTCATTTATGCTAGTTGACTCTTGCTCTGCTGGGAGTGGTGAGTGTTGAAGTGGATAACGAGGTGGGGGAGGTGGATGTTGAAAAGTGACCAAATGATTTTCCTCTTTGGACTGTTCAGATGTTTTTGATGGTATTGGATTAGAAAGTGGTGGTAATGAGGGTTGATCAAGCCCTAAAGATGGCTTTGTTTTTGTGTCCTTTGGTTCTGTAACTGGCCCATAAACAATTGAAACATTAGCAATATCATCTTCAGTAACCTTTTTGTCACTTTGGAGTTTTTTCATTTCAGTTTTGCCAGTAGTTGATTGAGAACATGCAGTAGCTTCTGGCTCACTCTCTGACAAAACTGGGATGTTGCCTTCATTACTGGATGTTAAAAAGTCATCTAGTGATAAGGGTTTCTCAATTTCTTTAGAGCTTAATTTTTTGCCAACACCTGATTTGAGACCACGACCCTTCCCTCGACCAGGCATTTTCCCTACGGGGATCCAAGGTGGCATCACTGGATACTGGGCTGGCTTGATTCCAGTCTTTCCAGTTAGTTTGATAGCAATTTTTGTCTTCTGGACACCTTGCAGTGATTGATAAGCTGTTTTCTCTTTCATAGGCAACTCATCAAGAACAGATTTAATGGAATCATCTTTATCCAGATTTGGAAGTATAATATTTTCGCAATCTTTATCATGATTTTCTTCAACAGATTCTTTAGAATTTTCTAGGCTTTCCTCTTTCGGGACTGTTGCCACTATTTTGGTTTCTTCTTTGGTCGAAACTTCAGGAGTGGGTTCCTCAAGTGTCTTTTCTTTGATTTCCTGTCGATTCTTTTTTGGAGATTCTCGGCCATCTTCCTTGTCACTATCACCAATATTTTTCCTTTGCTCATTTTTCTCAGAAGTGAAGAACTGAAGACCAGCAGCTTTATCAAGATTTAAGCGCTTCTCATAATACGGGTTGTCTCGTATATATTTCTGGAATACAAAATAGGAATGGCAAGTTATTAATAAATATACAAGAAAATTAATACAAATGCAATAATGTATCATCTTTAAAAATAGCAGGAAAGGGTCAATATAAATTTAAGTCACTTTTCTTACCATTTCATATTACAAAAATATGCTTTAAAAACCTTAAATCTTTTCAAATTGCAGAAAATTAAAATTTTCTAAAACTATGAGTGAAAAATTAAAAATTAACCAAGCAAAATAATATTTTCCTACTAAATGTTTAGTGTGTTTACTTGATCAAATGCTGATCAATCTGTATTAAATATTAAGCTTCTTTAACAAAGAATATACTGTATTTTCCATTCTTATAATTTTTTTAATGTTTGTTTTATGAAAATTTCAAAAAAGATATCAATGTTAAACAATTTTCAAGTAAGGTGCATTAGCAACATAAAACATTAATAGAAAACAATTCCTTAAGTTTTAAAAGTAATGTCATTTCATGACACTATGTACTGCTTTATCCTAATTTCCAACATATTAAAACATATGCTTCAGTTTGGAAATAGAGAGAGGGTGGCACACAAGTTTTGAGACCTCCAGCAGAAAAATTTTGCATATCAGATAACTTCCTCTTGGAATTCAAGAGCATATGTTACATTCCTGGAATCAAATTACTTTTAGTGCATGTTTCACTACAAATTTATAAAGGTTAAGTATAAAGATACGAAAATGTACTGAAAATATTTGTCACATTTATAACTATGTTAATGGCAGATGGTGATAAAGGTTTGGCAACCATGTTTTATTTTTACATGATTATCAAACAGCTATATAACAGACTGACAAATCAAATCTAAAATTCATGAAGAAGAGCAGAATTCAAAGCCACAGATTTGGCAGCTAATTTACTACAACTAAATGTTTAACTAAAAGATTTATTTAAAATCAGGCAATAGAAATTATTATTATGAAGTAATAAACTTATATACAAAAAGTGTAAAAGCCTCAGAAATAACAATTTTATAATACAAATTCTAAATTTATAAAATTACTAAACTCTTATTATATAATGTGCATTTTTATCAAAGAATATACTGTATTTTCCATTCCTATAATTAGCAATAGAAAATATTAATAGAAAACAATTCCTTAAGTTTTAAAATCCATGTTATTCTTGACATTATTCACTGCTTTATCCTAACTTCCAACATATTAAAAAGTATGTTTCAATTTGGAAGTAGAGAGTGGGCGGTACACAAGTTTTGAAATCTCAAGCAGAAAAGGATATTTTGCATAATCTGAAATTACTAAATTCTTATTAAATGTGCATTTATTTGTTGCTTAAAAAATCATGCTGCACATGAAAATCGTATGTATTAACGCAGACGTTTTTTTGTAATTAGATGCCATGCATGCAAGTTGCATTGCAATTGGTTGAATGTTTGTAAGCGAAAAAGTGTTTTAACAAATATTTCATCACAAAGATTGATGAATGGGAGATTAGAACTTAATGTCATATTTGGAGTAGAGACCCCTATGATTTATATATGATATTAAGTATTAAGGTGAAAATGGTAATCTCTCCATAGTGAGGATCAAAATTTAGAAATTCAAATAAAACCCTCATGCAATATAACTCAAATACACCCATAGCGACAAAGTAAATTCATTTTTTGCAAATCATTCAAATTTTAACTAAGACTGAGTTTAAAATAATTATATTTTTCAAACATCCTACAATACCAAAACCTTAATGAAAATTTATTTCCATTTTTACATAATGAATTACCTGTTTCTTGATCATCTTGGAATGTTTGACCAATCAAACAATTCTACTTTTTCTATTGTAAATTCATTCTATAAATCCAGCAATCTCAATGTTTATTAAACAATTTAGATTGATGTTGATGTTTTTTTATTTCTTTAATGATGTGATGATTTTTTGAATCTACAGGAAGTATATTCCCATTTTTAAACCATTGCTTTTAGTTGTTAGCACTGTATAACCATCCTAAAATGAATTTAAAGATATCTGTATAAGCTGGGAATGAACAGTTAGTAAATACTTTATAAGCTCATTACTAAAATCTCTCCAATAAAAACAGTTAACTTTTCAACACAGGTTTTCTGTATTATTCCATATATCTTCAAATGTATTTGCTAGTTACATTTTGCATGGAGTCAGTCTATAAATATATATATTTCTTTTCAAAATTTATCTTTATAGCATTTTGATGACAACTGATTTAATTTAGAATCCTTTAAAAAGCATTAATTTCCAATATACAATTTAACAAAGAACAATTTTGATTTTATTTACCAATGACAAAAAACTCCTACCAATGCCATAAAGCAAAATTGATAAAAAATTTAAAATACTAAAATACCAATGATTTTTTAAAACTATAATGCAGACTAAATCTTTTATATGATCTGAAAAACTATGTGGATGTTTTCTCAAACGAAAGACAACATTGATGCAACAGCAGTTGAATAGAGTTAATAGGAAAGAAACACAAAATAGACAACTATAAAATATCAATATAAAGATTCAAATATTTCAATGAATTAATTCATAAATGTAATTTCTATAGCGAAAAACAAGTGGCAGTAATGAAGGCAAGAACAGTAACATTCATTGAAAAAGACTAAAACAAATAAGAATAAAACCTTTGTAAGGGAATTATAACTTTGTGTAAATAATTATAAACCCCCTAATATTTATACATACAAAAATACTCGTAAAAATGAGAAACAGCAAGATGTGTAAACAAGAAAACAAGCATTATTTATTATCTGGTGGTTCTGTGGCGTTAGAGACACGAAAGACAGTAATACTGAGTAAATTGCGAGTTGGGATCATATATGAATCAGAATCTGACAGATTGATAAGATAAATAATGAGTAAATTGTATACAGTCTTTCCTCCATGTTTTTTTTTATATAAGGTGTGTAGTGAGTGTCAAGATAATTTAGTTGGAGAAAAAAAAGTGAAGGGAGTTTTCTTTACTTTGAATTTTAGTTATGAGAGTTAAGAGACAAATTTTACTGTTGTGGCCTGAAAAGTAAAAGAGCCAAAATTTTTGTAAACCCTTGTGTTAAGTTTAATAAGTCTGCTTGATTGTAAGGGTGTTACGTGTTTGTGAGAGGAGAAGAGTGATGCTGATTACCATTGGCTTAGAAAGGATGAATCGTATTAATGATAATTATAATTGGTATAATTATTTTATTATAATTATTTGTGATAGTATAATTAATTTTTATTTATTTATTTTTAATGGACACAACACCTTGAAAATAACATACCTTATTAACAGTAGGATTAAATGTTACATAATAAAATTCAGAGAAAAAATACAAAATAAATGTTACTATGAACAAAATTTCATACGAGAGAAATCCATTAACAAATATTATGTATATATATATATATATATATATATATATATATATATATATGTGTGTGTGTGTGTGTTTTCATTATTATGCTTTCATAAAAATATAGGAAAAGAACAATAAATAAGTCAACAACAAGAATCATAATCAAATAACTTTGAAACAAAGAAAAAAAAGATCATGTTACATTTTAGAACAAAATATAAAAAAAAAAAAAATGAAAACTTTATTTTCAAATAAGTAAGCAATCCACAGATGGTAGAAATATTCTAAATACATAAAATATAAGCGTAGATGAAACAATTCTTCTTGAGTTGTTTCTTTTTTCTATTTGCTGAAGGTGGCTTCCACTGATATGGAGCAGATAGGTTGAAAGACTAGAAGACCAGTGGTTAGACAGCTGCCAGGCCAAATATATACCAACCTGATATGTCATATTATGGCCACCACTTTTCAAATGTGCTTCTGCACTGAGAACATCTCCAGAAAATTCTTTGCACAAAGTGCAATAGAATGCATTTGTTGACATAAGAAACTCGACACCTAAAACAAGAAGAAACAGACAAGTCATTTGTTGGAAAATTGTATTTAATAAACTTATTTATTCCTAAAAATGCTTGTGTAACAAATTAATTTTGGGAAGATGTATATCCTATATTTTAAATATCAAAATTCCAAAAAGATTTTTAACTTATTTCAGATATTGATTTTAAAGTTTTAATGACATTCAGCTTATTGAAGTTGTAGAAAAGGTATAAAAAAATACAAATTCATAAGAAAATATTATGAAACTCAGTTCTTAGCCATGATAAACTTTTATCATGCAATATATTCTTTTTCTTGAAAGAAAGGAGAAAAATGGTTGTTTTAAATTTTACAGAAAAATTATAATCTATCTGATATTTTGCAATTAATTACTAAAAATCACACTTTGAAAAACAACATTCTTTTTAGACTATTCACCTTTGATGGGAGCCATTTGTACTTGACCATATTTAGGCTTGTTGCTTGGGTTACTAACTGATTCTGGCAACCAAGGACGGTCATAATGATCTAGTTTCTAAGAAAGAAAGAGAGAATAGAAGTTAATTCCTGATCTTAAATGTTCTTGTGAATGGAAAATGCACAAGTATTTCATGTATTTATTTTTTCAGAAGGGAAAACAAATGGAAAACTTATTTTTGTTAATATGAAAGTTTATTATGTTGAAATGAAGTATTAGAAATTTCAAAATCACATTAAAAAAAGAAATAAAAGAAAAAGAAGCAATGAAAAGCCCAAATTCAAACTGAAATACATTAAACCTATGAAAACAAATAAATATTGCAAATGTAAAGTAAAACAAATTATTAAAAATATGTTCAGCTGTTTTAGTTGATGAATTTCATTAATTTAATTTTTTTTCAGCTAACTTTAATTCAGTTTTATTAAAAAAAAAAACTAACTATTTGAAAATATACTATTTAAACTTCTATAGATTAACACTATAATGATATATTCATACCATCACATAATTTCTGGTAGTGAATAAAAACAGTTTCTTACCACCATCATATCTAATCTACATTGCCTATCTAGAGTTAAAAAAGGAGATAACCTTACTGCTTATGAGGAGATTGCTCTAGATAGTATAGGGCTATATATAGAAAATGGTCTTATAGTTGTAGAAAAAAACTCTACACAAATTAAAGTTGATAAATTTAGAAAAATGATTCATAGGGAATTTAAAAGTTTAGATCTTCAGGTTAAAATAAGTACTAATATCAAACAAATTGATTTTCTTGATGTAACATTGGGTCTAGTTTATGACAATTTTCAGCCTTATATGAAAAACAATGTCAACCCAATCTAATTTAATAATTTTAACCATAATGCAAGCACTGATGCAAATATTGTTAAGGACATTGACCAATGTAATTCTAGGAATCCCAACCAATGCCTCTTGTTTAATAAATGCTTAACTGAATCCGTTGTGAATCTGTGTTCTATCTCTACAATAAAAAATCTGATGGTTGAAGAGTTTTATATTGGCAGTACCAAGAATGCTTTCAAAAACCACTGGTATTAGCACATATCCTCTTTTACTAATGCTACTTATAGAAATAGTACTTCACTTTCAAAATATTTTTGGAAGTTGAAAGAAAATAAAACCCCTAAAATGGAAAATTTAAAAACTGGCAAGGACATGTAGATCCTTATATGAAACTTGTTTTCTGTGTTTGCAGGAGAAATGCAGATAATCAGATTTTTAAATAGGGAGGATTTATTAAATCAATGATTTGAATTAACGGTCAATTGTAAACACATTTTACCTTTGACCCTGCAATCTTGCTAGACTTTGAAATTTGACAATCACTTCTTATATGTTGAATAACCTTGTTGTAGACATATAAAGCTTATCTTTAGTTAGATTTTTTCAATGTAGTACAGTTGTACATTACTCTTCTAACATTACTGGTAATATTTTGTCTAGAGGTATATATGTTTGGTTGGTATTTTAACATTCTCTATTGATTTGTTTTATTAATACCTATATAAAACCCTTCAGTTAATTGTTGCATTCCATTGAGTATGATCTATATATTTTATTATTTTATATGATTTATATGCTAAAAGTTTTGTTTACTCCATTTATTTAAATATTTGGTTTGAAGTTTTTGCTATTTTGTTAAATATTTTTCTTTCCTTTTCCTTCTTTTATTTCTTAAAAATCCATATTTATCTCGTATAAAGTATTGTTAAATTATGTTTTTCTTCCTCATGGGAAATGTCAGCTATGTGACGTTAACATTGTAGCAAAATTTTCTTTCAAATTTAACATCTATTCATTGCAATTTGAACTGATTATAAACATAACAAGTCTTGATACTTTACATTTCTATACTTTCCTTATATTTTTCTTTTTTCTCTTCTTCCTTTTCTCTGGAAAAATATTATATCTTATCTTTCTTTTTTGCTCTTTTTCTTTTCTTTCTTCATTTTTTTTTGTGGGAAAAGACATTGTAAGTAAATCCTAATAATTGTAATACTCAGTCATTTACTAACACCTGATGAGATGTGTTGATACACATCCAAACTTGAGTGCATTTATGTAGCGTTGTTCCTACATGTTTCAATGTAATATCCTATAATAAAGTATATATATATATATATATATCTGCACACAAAGGAGAAACTAAAATGTATTACTATTTATTTTCTAAATAACAAACAAAAAACAGCAACAACATTAAAAAAAAAGAAATTACAAACTAAAATAATTTAAATTAAATTAAAAAACAAAACATGAAAGAAGGATTTTTCTTTCTACTTACTGCTTTATGTTTTTTAGATTGAAGATGTTGGAAAAGTTCATAAATATTTCCAACTATAAGATTACAATGGCGGCACCAATGATTTCCGGGGTCAAAATATTCAAAATTCATTTTTTGGGTGCCAGGTTGATCCTCTGGGAATTTACTTTCATCCTGAGGGACAGAACAAGAAGAGCAATTGAAACTTCAAGAAAAGCCAAAAGAAGAAAGGAATTGGAAATTGCAAATATCAGAAAATTGTCAGAAAAATGAGACTTAAAATCAAAAGTAGAATTGAAAAAAAAAAGTATAGAGAAACTTTGTAAACAAACCTAATTCTACAGTGAAACATGAACCATTCTAGTGTGATGAGATACAACTAATTCACTAATAATTTTCTATCAAATTATTTCTTTTTCAATCTAAAAATATAATCATGATTTATGGGTTTTGTTCAGTAATGAGATCTAATGTGTTATTCCAAGTACAATTAGCATGAATATAAAACTAACCAATCTAAAAATAGATGTTAATTCAGGGCAAACATTCTGGATAATCAAATCAAAACTAGCAAAATTAACACCTAAATTATATTTGTATATATCTTAAATTTATTATTATTTATTTTAAAAGTACTTCTTTGTAATGAAGAATTTAATCAAACCTAATTCTACAGTGAAACGTGAACCATTCTAGTGTGATGAGATGTGCACTTGTGCACCTATTTAGCCATTCTACATGTTTGCAAGAAGTGATAAAAGAACAATTTTGCCAACTTTATTAACACTATATGAAACTTAACAATGAATTACTTATGAAGTTTCACTATTATAGTTAACTTCTCTAACCTGCCACAACCATATCTACTAATAATTTTCTATTGACAGCATATCATCTAAGAGACATACCTATTTTTCTCCCTTTGATATAAATTAAATTTAAATTTGAATAAGAAAATGACTCCTATCCAAAATATAGAAAGAGAATGACAGAAGATGGAAGTCATATCAGCAAGATCATTGAATAATATTGAAATAAATCATTTTTCTCCACAAACTATTACAATGATTTAAAAATAATCATCATTTTTCTTACAAAACAAAATGTGTGACATGCAGCAAGGTGCAGGTAATTCGGCTAGTTTAAACAATAAAGAGAACAATTTCTTTACGTATATCACTTAAGGTACAGCTGACATATTGCTTTAATTTTGTTATCATCAGAAATCTTAAAAAACTTCCAAACTACACTTTTCTGCTTGGCATTGGATACACTTGGCATAACTGGGGTCTGAAAATAATATCAGTTAAAATTTAAATTTTTCACTGTTAGATAAAAAATGTTTCTAGTTTTCTAATGTGTATAATTTGTAAAGATTCAACTAATAATGGTTTGCTACATAATTGTAAAATAAAAAAAGGTCTATTTTTTTGTCCAGCTTTTAAGTTTTAACAAACAAAGGCACCCTCTCAAAATATTATGCAATCTCCTTAAAATTTTAGATGTGGCATTTTTCAATGAATAGAACAAATTTAGGGGTGACAATTCAATTTCAGCATGCACTTCAAAAATAAGAGATACTCTAATATATACATATGTGTGTGTGTGTGTATATAGTATTGCAACAATAATACTCTAAGCAGAAAAGCATCATCATATTTATTGTGTATATATTTGCAGGACAGTGAATAAGAAATGAATGCAAATTTTAAATTTACTTATGGACATTTAATAAGAATTAAGGGTCTTCAATCTTATTTAAAAAATTTAACCACTAATAAGTTTTACTGTCTAAAATTAATTTCTTACAACTAAAAAATTTAATAATTTCTAAAAAGAATCAAAAAGGGTTTTATTTTTGTTAAAAGAAAAAGAGTAAAAGTGCACAACAAAGTAAAAACATATCCCTGGATTTTTTTTTTTTAAAATATGTTATTTTACGAGGTTTTAACAGAGAACAGAAAAAGCAACACTAAAATCCAAAGACAAATTGGGATAGCAAAAGATGTCTTTCAAAAATTAAACAAAGTATTAAGAAACAGGAAAATTTTGTTAAAAACAAAGAAAAGACTACTGAACTGTTATGTAATATCAGTCCTCCTATATGGTAATAAATACTGGACAATCTCATCACAGACTTGAGGCAACAGAAATGTGTTTCTACAGAAGGATGTTGAGAATACCATGAACTGAATATGTGAGCAATGGCAAAGTTTTAGAGAAAATGGAAACAAAAAAGACACTTACGTTTTACATCAGATTGAGACATTTTAAATTTCTTGTGAGAATAGAGGGCTTAGAAAATTTGACACTCACGGGATATATTGAAGACAAGGACAGAGCAAAGCAGCAGGTAACCTACCTAACGAGCTTGTTCAAATTTTTGACAGAACAGAGTTTTAAGATAGATAGCAAAAAGACGAACTTTACTAAGAGCTACAAAGAAGAGGTGATACTAGCAAGCCATGATCATCCACATCATGAAAGGACATGGCACAAAGAATAAGAAGAAAATATTCATTATATACAAAGGTATACAGATTTTAAGGTTCTAGTTATTTCATAGACATGAATTATCATGAATTATGTAAAAGGAAAACTGACTGCAAGTGGAAATTTGTAAAATTTTTCAAATCCAAATGAGTATATAAATAGGACAGAAAACATGACACTAAAATCTCATATGACGTCTCGAATATTTGGTTGATAATATTTGTTACTACAACTATAAGCAAAGTTACCCACTTACTGTAATAGTTGGCTTTAGAAATAGATTTTAACAAGCTTTGTAGCTAACATCTTAGATTAAGTACTTTTTATACCATACAAACCTACTCATATACTAGTCAAATTTCTAATACCAAAAGAAGAGAAATGTTGATATTATCATTTTTATTAAGGATATAAAAATCTGTAACCTATACTACAAGATCATTTTTATCAATTTTACAGACTAATTTATTTTTATTATTTTTTAGACATTTTAAGTTTTCTAAACTAAAATTAAAAATAACAAATATTATATATAAATCCAAGAATTACTATATTGCACATGCAAATAATAAGGTTTAATACACTCCACTCCTTTTCTCTCTTATCAATTCTTTTCTACTCCATCTTTAAATGCTTTTTTCTAAGACAATCTGAAGAAAAAAAAATCAAAAGTTAATTATAACCCTCAAAATATATTTCAAACCTATTTAGAGTTGTATATTATATTGATCTAATTTTAATATTTCCTCAGCAATTCATTCCATTACTTACTAAAACTACTGGAATCATTTTGATTAAATAAGTAAAAGAGATCTGAAATCCAGAACAAAAAGATAACTTACCTCATCGTCTGTCATCTTTCTCCTATCTGAGAAACTTTCTTGCAAAAAAGATGACTTTCGCAGAGGAAATGGAGGCATTTTCTTATCAGACAAACTTTTACCATCAGATGACATTAAGTCATCATCCAGCCTAATACTCTTGTCCATGCACATTTTTCTTTTTAATGGAAAAGGAGGGTCACCCTTAGACAACAGGAGACTTTCAGAGGGCAACTCACACCTAAGTGAAGGAAGGGATTTGTCTAAAGAATCAACCTGAAATTTATTGTTTCTCTTTTTCTCAAAGTAGTCATCATTTAGACTCTTACTTTTTGGATGGTTCGCAGGCAATTTCTTTGAATGCTTTGAGTGTTGGTAAGATTCTTTATTATAAGGAAATAGTTCCAATTTGATGCCAGAAGATTCAAGACTCTTGGAGAGTTTTTTGACAATTTCTTTTAGGAGTGACATTTGGTTGTTTATCTCATCTTGGAGAGTAGCATTTTCAACCAAAATTGGATCCTTGTGTCCATCCTTCACACGCTGTTTCTTGCGCATCAGTTCATTTTGCTGTTTGCAAAGCATGTTGAGCTCATTTTGAAGAGTTTCCACTTTATTGATATGTTCCAATCGTATCTTCTTCATCTGTTCAATTTCCTGTGGACTTAAAGAATCAGTGTCCTTAGAATCACTCGAGCTGGAACCAGATTTGTCAAGATTACCATCAGTACTACTTTTCAAATCTTGCTGTTTAAGAGACCATGGTTGTTTCAAAGATTGAGTCCTGCTTGGTGAATCAAATCTTGTTGGAGAGCAACTGTGTCTTTGCAAAGTAGGTGGAGAGGCATCATATTTTGGTGGAGTTTTTTCTCTATCTAACCAGGGAGGGGACCTTGACCTTTGTGACACTGTAGAATGACTGTGATGCAATGGGGACCTATCTCGTTTCAATCGTTCCTTTCGAGAGCGTGGGGATCTGTCTTTGCTTCTTCTAGAGCGAAAGGACTGTTTATGGTTCTTTCTTGCAGATAGAGGTGACCAGTCTCTTCTTGGAGGAGGTGATTGACTCTTTCTTGGTGACCATTCCCGTTCAGGAGACCAGCTAGCAACTTTTGGTGAACCATGTCTCTTGAAAGAGTGAGGGGAGCGATCATCTCTTCGTGAGAAACCTGGTAAAGAGGCTGATGCAGTGGCACACGGGACAGGGGAATCTGACTTTGGAACCACCAAAGGAGTGGCAGTTGGATTAGATGGGATAGTTGGTGACTGTGAAGATGTAGAGGCAAGAGAGTTAGTACTATCATAATAAAGATTTCGACTATAGAGACCATAATCAAAATGGGGTGGCTGTACATTTGCATAAACATTAGGGGTCAGAAAAGGAGGTTGCTGCCTGGGAAGAAATGGAACACAGAGAGGCATCCCTACACAAGGTGGAGGAATTTGGCCATAACCTGCAGGCATAACGGGTGGTGATGGGGGACATGGAGGCGGAACATTTGGTGGCGGTCTGTTTGGAAAGAGTGGTGGGGGTGGTGGAGGCAGAGTAGCAGAAAAGTTGTTGGGTCGAGGAGGTAAAGATGTATTGATATTTGGTACACCAGTAAGTAAATCTTTGCAAGGAAGAGATTTCTCGATAGTTAGAATCTGCATTTGGATCCTTTCCATCAGACCTTTATCCATTTCTACAGACACATTCGGTATTCCCTGCTGACTATACTGGTTGTTCTTGCCAGTCTTGAGAAATTCCGACTTGTTGGACACCTGCTTGGCACGCTCCTCCATACGTTTTGACATCTCAAAATTGAAACCAATGGATTTTAAGATGTTTTTAATAGTGGGGTCTTGGGGCTCACTGGATTTATCACGGATGATGGGATCCCTAACCTTTCTAGAAATGCTCTGCCAGAACTTCTTTTCTTGTTTTTGTTCACTGAGTATCTGATTAATTGTATCCCACATATTATGTTTTGAACGAGAATCAGTAATATTAGTATCACTGTCAGATTCATCATGCAATGGAGACCTTGTAGATTTATGCGAACCACCAAATTCTTTCTGAGATTTTCCCTGAAATTTTACTGGAGAGGTACTCTCATCACTATATAAGAATGTGTCTTCATCTTCCACTTCATTAAAGCTGATACCTTGCAAGATAAGAGGTGATACTGAAGATGCAGTTTTGTTTTTCATATTTGATTTACAAGATCTTGTGGTTGATGCACTGCAGCCTTTATACCAGTCTGGGTTATTTTTATTATATGATGAAGGTGATGGAGATCTGTCGACAGATTTCCACAAAGGGGATCGCTCCTCACTTTCACGATCAAGTGAATATTCTCTTTGCTCATAATCGGAGCAGGAAAATCTACTTTCTTTATGTCGACTACTCTTTGAGTGCTTCCTAATCTTCTCTTTGGCTAATCTCTTCAGCTCCCTCTCCAAAGCAGGATCTTTAACTCTGTGTAACTTTTCAAGTAGCTCTAAGTCTTTCTTTCTATTATCTCTCCTTTGCTTTGAGGATTTATGTCGAGAAGCATTAAGATTTTCACGAATAAACTCTTCTACCTGAGATTGGTAAGAACCAGAACATTTACTCTCATTTCCAGAATCATAATAAGAAGATCTGGAGGAACGTTCTTGAGACTTTGATCTTGATCGTTTGTAAGATGCCAAATTCTGGGACGATAAACCTTTTGAAGAATTGAATGACCCATGATAGCTGCCATCGTGATAGTATTTGTTATTCATGTTCATATGTAATGAATCCAAGTGACGCCCCTGCAAATAAAAAGAGAAAAAATATTTCATGATTTACAATTACTTAAGCATATCAACAATATCATTAGACACTTAGATATACAAGAGTAGCAAAGGACAAGAGATTTAACCAGGCTAGCAGGAATCAAACTGAATAGATATTCATTATTCAATGCAGTTGCTACGTACATAATTTCCCTTTAAAGACCTATTGCACACAGTCAGTTTTCTCTTATTTGGATGTGCACACACACACACATATATATATATATATATATATATATATATATATATATATATATATCTCCAAAGACTACATCATAAAGATGTACAATGCTTTCATGTGTTTTAGGCTTTACACATTTGCATATACAAAATTACATCCACACACATGTTTGAGCACATGGCATACAACAATGATTGTTATGCTAACTTCATAAATTATTGTTCATACATTTTCATAACTTTTTGCTAGCTTTGTCATAAAGTTTGCATATGAGAGAGAAAGAAAAAGATCATTAAACATGTTGGGGAAAAAAAGCCGTAATATATTAACTACATTTTATAAAATAAAAAATGTGCCAAATTTAATTTTAGATTAACTGTAACATACAGTAATATAAAAAAAAAAAGCTAATGTTGGGTCTTTTTACAAGCTTGAGGACATCTGGGTATGAATTTCTGAGTATTATAAACCTAATTTTTCATGGTACAGTGGATAAAGGCGTTGGTTAGATCCAGTGACAGACCCAAAGAGTGTGAGTTCAATACCCGGTTCAGTGGAGAACTTTCAGAGGGAAAATTACCAGGAGATAACTGATAACTGACATCCATCAAACATGGCTCATGGAACTAGAACAGTCTACCCCAGTGATCGAAATAAAGGGTTCGGTTCGAAATTCCAACCACCTGAAGAAGGCCGGAGCATACAACGGCCGAAACGTTGTGACAAATATGGCGACAAAGATGAGGACAATAGTCCGACTAATGTAAATACTGTACATGATACCTCATCTCAGAAATATAGACAGACTCAGATGAGATGTTCAAAGAAAAGCTACTGCTAGTTCCAATAATCCAAGTCAGGGATCAGTTGAAAGCAGTGAAGAACTCCAAATGTTGACAGCTAAAACACAACTGAATGCAGACATGGTTAAGTTACACATTTTGTACAGCATTCTACACAGTTTGGAGTTCTACTACACTTGAAAATTTTGAAAGACACACTTTAATTCATAATGCTACACATTTCAGCTATCAAAACTACTCATGGTTTGTGCATGTCACAAAAATTCTTGACTGCTGCACATTTCCTATAATGTTTTTAATAAATAGAACTACAAATTTTCATAAAAAGACTATACATTTTAGCTACCCCTGCTACTCATGGTTTTCATTGCCCATAGCATAGAACACAAAGATGTTAATATTTTTCAGTTCATCTAGTTTAGCATCATTCTGTTCCTCTTCCAATCTTGATATCTATGTATTTGTCCTTTGCAGATCTTCACATGGCATTGTACTTTTTGATAAGCATGAAGTTCTGAGTCTGGCCAGCTTTCTCTGCATAGCTGTCAGCTGACTTGAGCAAATCTTGTGGGCAACTTTCAAGTTTGTGTTTTTTGGTCTTCAGTTTTCATCACCCACTTCTATATATAAATACAAATTGAATCTATGAAGTAAATATAACATGAGCTCATAATTCTGCCCTCTCTTCTTTTGGCAGTGAAAATTGACCTTCAAAATGGATAAGATTTATGTTCAAAATTTGTACATAAGTGATGCTATAAGTATGAAAATATAAAATCAGAGAACCAGTATATATACACTGCGTGCCAAATTATTATCGAAATAACTTTTTTCTAATATTTCAAAAACTGTCCAATCAATTCACACAAAATTTTCACACAATATTGGCAACACCGACCTGCGCAATCACTGAAATTTTCATACTGATCTGCGCAATGTAAACAAACTGGTGCCATATTTGTTATCAGCACAGTGATTTGAGCATGCCAAATTATTAGAAAGGTTTTTAGGTTAGAATTGAGCAAACAAAACGTTTATTAATGTTGCATGTGAATGTTTATGATCAAAAGAAGCTAATAAATAAGATAATCAAACAAATAATAACAGATACAAACAAAGGTACAGTTTTAAACAAATTAATAGGGAATGTTCTTTCCCTGTTTTGAAATTACTTGAAGAAGTCGACGATCCATAGAATTTGTTAATTGTAGGATGTCATCTGCTGTAATGCCACAAGATATGTCAAGAATTGCTTCCCACAACTCAGCGTTGCTCCTGAATTGTCATCCGATGGTGTACAGTCTTCGCTTCATGATGCTCCAAAGGTTTTCGGTTGGGTTCAACTCTGGAGAATTTGCTGACCACTTCATTTTTCGAGGTCCATTGAAGCCTAACTGTTTCAAATATTCAGTAGTCTTGTGAGCAGCATGTGAGGGAGAATTATCTTGCATAAAAAAAATGGCCCTTCTGAAGGCAACTCTTTGCCTTTTCATCCACAGTTCAAGATGCTCCTTCATAAACGCTATGTATGCATCAGCAGTCATTTTGATGCCATCTGGTACTCTCCATGGGCCCACTAATGTTTTTCCAATAATACCACCCAGGACAATTATGCCTCCACCGCCTTGTTGGCGTCTCAAACGCTGATGGCGATTCTGTTCATTCATTACCCAGCCTTTGCACCATCTATCTGGCCCATCAAGTGTTGCTCGAGTTTCATCTGTGAACAAAACTTTAGAGAAGTCAATCTTCATATTGTCCTCGGCCCATTTCAATCAATTTTGAATGTGATTTCTCGTCAATGGAAGCTTCGATACAGGTCTGACTGTTGTTGCTATTTCCCTCAGATACCGACACTGAGTACTTTTAGACACAGTAGAATCCCCAATGTGACTGAAAAGTTCAGGGTTCTTTGTTTAAGTCGTGACATGAGACGACGTGAAAAATCCCTCGGCTTGCCTTTATCTGCCCTTTTTCGTACTTGTGTAGGGTCGGCGGTGAACTTTATCCCTGTTTGATGACACTTCCCTATCATTTTAGAAATTTCTCAGGTAGATTTACCTTTTGAGAGTTCTGAGGTGATAGTTTTCTTTTCAGCATCACTTAAACTGCTTTTACAGCCCATCTTTTCATAAAATTCTTACACTGTTCTAATAATTTGGCACGCTCAAATCACCGTGCTGATAACAAATATGGCGCCAGTTTGTTTACATTGTGCAGATCAGTACGAAAATGTCAGTGTTTGCATAGGTCAGTGTTGCCAACATTGTGTGAAAGTTTTGTGTGAATTGATTGGACGGTTTTTGAAATATTAGAAAAAAAGTTATCTCGATAATAATTTGGCACGCAGTGTATATATATATATATATATATATATATATATATTAGGAAAATCAATGACAAAATCCCAAAAATTTAAATGTAACTACACATGCACATAAAGGAAAAGAGATACTGAAATTTTAATCTTTTAAATTAAAACTTTTTGTTTATAATTAAACCAATTTCATTTAGTTTCTTTTTCATAAAGTCTTCATCACTTTTGTTATTAAGTATCCTACATTGTGATAATAGAAGATCTGCTAAGAAAGGTAAAATATTGTAAGAACCTAGACACAAATTTACTATGGATGATCTAGCGATTGAAGCACTTTCTATACATTTTCATCATAGTAACTTGATTTCTCTTTTAATCAACATAGCATTTTTTAAATCAAAATTGTGATCAGACTCATTACAATGAGCTACTAATACATTGAGTGTGCTATTTTGTAAAAGATCCCTTTTGTGTTCATTAAATCTTTATTTAAATTCCTCAAGGATTCTACTATGTATCCCTTGTAACAATTATTACAGGTGATAAAATAAATTCTTTCTTCAAGTTTTACCTTATTATCTTATTATTTGATTTTGTACTAATTAAGTCTTTCATTATTTTAGAAGTACACAATCCCACATCTGAAATCCTTGGGGTCAGTTATGTTTCAGTTTTCTGATTTTTTTCAGTTTTCAGAAATTCAAATAATATTACAGCAAAAACATGAATACTCACACCATGAGGGATAAAAAAAAGACGACAAATATTATTAAAATTTTAGAGTAATATACTGATAAATGAAATAGAGGCATAATTAAGGCCATAAGTAATGAATAAATTTTATTTATTTCACACAAAAAATGCCTCTTATAACTTAAAAATGAACAGCATCAAATGATAAATTAAAAATATACGTTGCACCCTTATGCATCTCTGCCGCTCACTAAAATATAAGTACCTTGCCTGCCTCTCTGTCACTTAATACTGTCACTTATTAGACAGTAGGTGAAGATAGTTTCTGAAAAGTGGCGTAAAGAAAAACTATACACAGTAGATATTGAAGTTTATTTCGCTGTATATAGTGTTTTCCTATTGTTTATGATTATTACTGTCACTATAAAATTTAAGTAACTTGTCTTTACATCATACACAATGATTGTTCTTGTTATAGTGGAACAACCTGGCACACCTGATATGGATTGGTCAGTCTATAAAAGACTGACGTGTTATTGAAGAAGAGCAAAGTGAGACAGAGAGAGCGAAGACAACCCTTACGAACCTCCGTGACTTATCTCCTATTTTCCTTAGTATCACGAACTCTTACTCATTTGTACTTTACGTACAATAAACCATTGTTATTTGTTACCTGATTTCTTGTATTATTGCAATCTTTCCACTCGGGATTACTTTGTTGTTTATATCGTATAATCCACAATATAACAGTGGGCGACGAGGCTTCGAAAAGAACTCACGACACAACATAACAGTGGACCACGAGGATTCGAAAACAACTCACAAGACGATATAACAGCGTCGAATATAAATTAAAAATAAACTCACAAGGTAATTTAACAGTATCGAACGAGGAGTGAAAAAAGACACCCCTCCAAAGATAACAGCGATGACCAAGTCAAACGTCGAATAATATGTTTTTACCAGTCGCTGGACTAGTTTATCAACTAAAGGTACAGTGATTTGTATTTTTATTTTTGTTGTGCCTTAAAAAAGTAATATGAAAGAGTTCTTGGAATTTTCGAAAACCATGTGTTCTGCTATGCAGCAGCAACAGACACATTGGAAGAACAAAATAAATCGATTCAAAAACAAATCAAATTATTGCAAGTACAACAATTCCAGTATCAACAACAACAGATGGAATGGCAGGAACAGCAGTTAGATTTACAAAAGCAAATTTTAAAGCAGCAAGAAGTCTTGGAAAAGATATTAACAAAACAAGTCGATCAAAAGGAAGGATCAAAATTTTTCTCTGCTGAAGGGATTACTAATTCACGTTCAGAATTCCATTACAAACCTATAGAGGATATAACTTTTCTAGCGTACTTCAGACAGTACGAAACAATTTTTTCAAAAAGATGTCAGTCATGGTCTGACGAAGAAAAAATTATATAACTATTACAAAAATTAGGTGCTCAGGAAAACACCAAGTACACTAATTTCATTCTACCAAAGAAGCCGGAGGATATATCGTTCAAAGAAACAATTGAAATATTGTCTAAAATATTTGGTGAACGTGAAAGTTTATTTCTCACACGTTATAAATGTTTAAATATGGTTAAACAGGAAGAAGATGACTTTATTTCATTCGCAGGAAAAGTAAATTCTCAGTGTGAATTATTCAAGATCAAAGAAATTAAAGAAGACATGTTTAAATGTTTAATTTTTGCTCAAGGGTTAACTGCAACAAAGGATAAAGAAATTTGTTCAAGAATATTGGCAATTATGGAACAAGATACAGAAGTAAAAAGAATTCTTGAAAATTTTATTTGTAAAACTTGTAAAATTTATACACCTTTTTTATTCACAACACAATTAATGAATTTCCTTGAAATATTCATTTTGATGCATAACCCTGCCAGGATTTAAAGTTTAAGAATCGTGAAAATGCAAATCAATTTTTAAATTTGCATGACTTAATATAATTATCAAGGCTAATCAAGGTGTTTTAATTAGTTTCTTAACTTGTTAAAAAATTAGTTTAAGTATAACATATGCTTGAATTTAGTATAAACCCTTTGGGTTTCTTTTAAAAACAGTTCATGATACAAAATGATGAGATCACAATATTATCAATTTTATTATTAATTACACATATTTTAATTTGTATTTAAAGAGGGAAAAACAATGTTTATTGCTCCACAGTTAACACATTGCATGAAAAATAGGTCTAGGCTTCTGCAAAATAATAAGTATATTTTTTATTATACATACTTACTCGCATTTATTTCAAAACACGTAATGGCAGCAAATTAACATGCATCTATTTATTTATTTAGCATCAAGTCATGGGAAACATATAGCCTCCTTTTCTTTCAAGTAGTTGTTTATAAAAAATTCTAATGTAGTGTAGTGAATTGCATAAATATATGTAGTGTTATGTATATTTAAATTTATTTAATAATGTTTATAATTTTTCATACATAATAGTCAGAATATAATATGCACGTATTTGTTTATACATGCAGATTGAGATGTGTTTCAAAAACAAATGCTAGATTTCCTATTAAAAATGCCATAGAAACAGAAAAACAGTCCTCGCTCAAGAAAGCCTTGTCTAATTTTAATGAAATTTGGCACGGCACTCAGCAGGAGTTCAAGGTACAATATGTTCTTAAACTGGTTGGGGTACAATGTATTGTTTAATACTTTATCTCAGAAACATACATATATACATACATACATGGTACTGATTTCTGTCTTTCCTACTAATGTGAAATGAGAGGATCAAATGTATATATATATATATATTCACATATAAACTTTAGTTAGTGAGACACTGAGGCCATGAAGTGGTTAAAAGTAGGAAAAGCCAGAAAAAGGTTAAGCCTAAAATGGAATATAAGCTGGAAGATAGAGAAAGAGAGAGGGTAGAGACATTTTCTTGGTGGAAAGGGGACCTCTGGGTTTTTTCTCTCCTAAGTTTTCTTTTGTTTTTATCTATTGAGAAACTGGCACATGGGTAAAACAAATTGAGAAATAAATTTACCTCTTCCTTGAGAATTTAATCAAACAAATATCACTGGCAGGAGAGAGAGATCTGGATTATATTTTTGCAGACAAAAACAAATTGAGAAATAATTTTGTCTCTTGCTTGGAAATTTAAATGAGAACAAACTTTTTTCTTGAGGGTCAAATGTACAATAGGGCAGAAGTTATGACAACAAGTCCTATCAACAGTAATCTGGTTTATATTTTTGCCGAGCAGAGATAAGTCTAGGAATTGAGAAATAATTTTATCTCTTCTTGAGGAATTAAGAAAGCATATATTATTAACAAGAAGGGAGACAGACGGGGCTTATATTTTTACTGGCAAAAATAAATTGGGAAATTTAAATAAAGAACAAACCCTTTTTGAGGTTTGAAGTTATGAAAATAGGTTCTGTCATTGACAAGCATGTGATCTGGTTTATATTTTCACTAGATAGAAATAAGTCCAGGAATTGAGAAATAATTTTATCTCTTCTTTGACGAATCAAGAAAATTAAAATTAATGACATGACTAACTAAACTATGCCCTTTCACCCACATGCTTTAAAAATTAGATTTATCACAAAGTCAGTCATGCCTGCCCTGGGAAGTAGGCTGAGGTTGAATGCTGAGAGGGAAGGAGGAAGAGGGAGAATTTAGCACCACCTGTATGGAGTGATGTTACGAGATGTAAAGTGAAATAAGTTGGAGCTGAAAAGAGGAGCAATCCCTGTAACTACTCTCAAGAAGGGGGATGATTCTCCAAATTTGGGAAGTTGACTAAGAAAGCAGAAATAGGAACAAAGAATCCTTATTGTAATTAATGTGAAAATTGAGGAATCACGAAATCCCAGGAACCCATTCAGCTCCATGCCAGTTTGGGATTGAAGTGGATATAAGCAGATAGCTTTGAGATCTCGAAGACTTGCACTGCAAATCCCACATCAAGTGCCTCTGGAATCCATATCAGCTGCCACCAGATTTCCTGATTCTGAAGAACTTTGAACTCAAAACTTTAGACAAGGTTCAGTTTCACTATAGAAATTGATGCAGGAAGGGTTAGTTTTTGTTGTACCAAGAGCTATATAGACCAATTAAGGATTAACCCAACAAATCTTTCATTTTTATTTTTCGTTGTGAAGATATTTCTTCCCTTAATATAGCGCCCGACTCAGCTCGAACCAGCACTTCAATTACTACAACATTCAAACTTCTACCGCCCTGAGATCAAGAACATGGTGTGGATCAAAGCGGCCTGCGACCAACAACTAGCTTGGACCAGCATCACTATTGACCAGCGCAGAGTTAGCCCTGTGGTTAAAAAGTTATTCAAAGTCGCTGAAGACAGGACCACTAAACATGGTTACACCACAAAGGAGCTATATACCTATGTGTATGCTTGTAGACTCAAGTATCATGGCGAATATTTAACTTCAAACTCAACTATTTAAAAAATAATAATTTTCATATTAAATAACCCAACAAAGGTTGATATGATTTTGTTCAATTTTTACATATAATCTGTTGGTGAACTGTGATTTGGGAAATGAATTAGAATAGTTTATAATACTGATATGTAACATTTGTGCAATGTTAAACAAGATTTTTATGTAGATTCTCATTATCCAAAATAGTGAATTGTTATTCTCTCATTTGCTATGTGCATGCTAATATATCATGACTAAGCTGATTTTAGTGTTTTTTAATACTCTAAAAAAAACAACAGTAAAACATAATTCCTAAAGTGAAGGAAAAATTAAAAATACAGTTGTGATTTTCTCTTTTCCTACAAGAGCTTTATTTTCAAATATATATTTCATAATTGTGGCAAAAATCACTTACTGAGAAAAAGGGCACATCTGTTCTGTACGATATACCAAAGAGAAAACTGAAACAAGTCAGTAACAGCTGTTGCCATAAATGCATCTCAAATATGCTAATATTGTTTGTCCACTACTACTGTTGACCAATGAAAAAATTGTTCCATTGATAAAAACAGTTGTTCTCAAACTGGAAGGCAGTTGGTTTGTGAGTGTCTGTTGTTTTGTGTGCTGGATTTCTGACCATTTAAATTTATTGGGATTTTTGACATTGGACCTGTGATTCATGATTTTGACATTTCTTTCTGCATTTGGATCTTAGTTTTGTAATTGAGCTGCCATATCAATTTCTGAATAAGCTATTTTGGCAACATAGTGAATGGCAGATTCAATATAAAATTGATTCCAGAATTTGACACCAATGGGTCAATAGTAAAATGGGTTGAGAAAGTTGAAGTGGTATGTGACCTCTGTGGTGTGAAGCAGCTTGAGACAATCATTCCTCTTTGCCTGGAAGGGCATTTGCAGTGTATCAGCAATTGACCAAAGAAGAAAGAGAGAGTGGATGCAGCACGAATTAAGGATGTGTTATACTTTTGCTGCAGACAGTTTCTCTGCATATGAGCAGTTTGAAGCTTGAAAACTGCACCCACGTGAAAATGTAGAGGTTTATCTGGCCGATTTGAGAAAGTTGTCAGTACTTTTTGCAGGAATACCCGACCGTATGATGACGTGCACGTTTGTGGACTCCCTGTCACCATACAACAATATATTCAGTCGGCCTCCAAGATGGACTTGCTGCCACTTGAGTTACTGGCCCAGGCCCAGGTAGTTATGAAGGAAGAGTTAAAAGAAGAGGAATTGGTAGTAGCAGCTGCAAAGCCCACCCAAAGTAAACATGTTCTCCCAAATATGGGCCAATCTGTGAGACTCAAGTTCTGTAGGTGTAATGAAGCCAACAACCTGGTGAGGGACTACTTCCAGAAGGGGCAATCTTGTGAAAGGTGACCTGGCTCCTGCCAGGTCACCTTTCACAAGATTGTTCGGGAAACAGGTCAGGGGATAATGCGTCAGCACCAGCCTCATCCCCATCCAGAATGTAAATGCAGTACTACCAGTTGTGATGCCTCTCCTACCTATGTCAGTGCCAGTCTCTCTTTTCCACAAGTCACGAAAGAGATGCTCCCCACAATCGACATACACATTGATGGGATGAAATGTACCATCCTTGTGGATACAGGTTGCTTGTGTTCGCTTATGAACATATCCAATTGTCGTCCATTGAAAAAACAAGAGGTGGATGTAAAACAAGAGCTAAGGAAAGATCCACCCAGTGTTAGATTACCATGAACTAAACAAGCATGTTGACGCATATATATGTGGCTCATGCAGATGTTTGTGTTGAAAAATCAAAAGGAAAGGACCTAATGTTTCCATACTTGATCTTCACAAGGTGTACCTACAGATATGTATGCATCAATTGCTGTGGCCATTTCAAACAGTCATTTATAAGGGGTATGGGTACTGCCTATCATGAAAGCCATTGTGGATACTGTGCTGGCAAAAGATGAGTACATTCTCCAGGCCTCTTCAGCCTATATTGATGATATCTATGTCAATGAAAACGTGACATCTGCAACACACATAAGAACATCTCACTGATTTTGGATTGATGTGCAAAGACCCAGAACAATTGGAGGACAATACCCAAGTGCTCAGCTTGCAAGTTTGCAGGGAGCAGAACACCTTGTACTGTGTGGGAGTGAAGTACTGAAAGGACCCAAAGTTTTGACTCAGCGAAAATTATTTTCACATTTCAGAAAATTAGTAGGACATTTTCCTGTATGTGGTTGGCTCTGTATTGTGACCACCTTCATCAAATGCAGAGCAACTGAGTTTACATCCAGCTAAGATGATGAAGTAACAGATACCCCCCACACACACACACTCAAAAACATGAATATCAACATCATTACCAATGTACAACAAGACAACACTGTGTGGGGCAAGTGGTGTGTCAATAGACATGAGTTTGAAGGGTCAATGCAAGCTTCCTTGCATTGACCCTCAATTGAGTGTCCCTCAAGTTAAATGGGAATGTAGCGGAATATGCGTGCTGGTTGCAACCCAAAAAGGACATTCAGCATATAAATGTAGCTGAGTTGAATGCCATACTCAGGGGTGTTAACATTGCACTTCAATGGAAGGCAAAAATATCTGCACTTATTATATGATGTAAATCCAGCGAGAACAGAGTGGACAAGCTGACGAGGTTACTACAGTGATGGCTCGATGCAGTGAGGAAAGAGACAAAACCCGTGAAACTTTTTTGTTTAGCATCAGTGAGCAAATGCGGCTCAGACAAGATAAGGCCAGTATACCGTCAAAATGGGCATTCTAACATTAAAAGAACCCTGTACTTTGCAAAGCAGATTGATCCCATGGTGTCTAAGGCAGCAGTTAGGGCTGTAGTTAGAGAATGTAGAGAGTGTCAGTCCATTGACCTATCACCAGTATAATGGCCAAGAGGAAAGTTAGACGTTAGCGATGTGTTGACCTTGGTTGGGATGGACATCACTCATCACGATGGTAAACATTACCAGATTGAGTGTGGACCCACTTGATTCACAATCTGTTGACAACTACATTGACAAGATTCAGTCACCATCATTGACCATTTAAAGGCCCTATTTTTTGAACAGTGACCTCCTGCTGAACTTCTCACCAACAACGATACTGCTTTCCATAGTAAACCATTCAAGGAGTTTTTAGACAGGTGGGGAATTCATATCCATTTCCAATGCATGCACATCTCCTCCAGTAAGAGGATACGTGAATGTTGTCACCGAATCGCTGCAAGGAAGCAATGCTCTGTGATGATTGGCATATATTCGCACACCATCACACCCAAAGATGACATGTCACCTTCCACCATACCTGCCAATAAGATTTATTATTACCAAGTCCGGGTACAAAGTATTGATAAAAACACCTCAACCAATGCAAAAACGTGGATAATTGACATATGGGTTAGGGGACCATGTGTGGGGAAAAATCCCCTTAAAACCAAGTAGGACATGTCAACAGGATTAGAAGCCTGCACACATTTTTGTTGATGGGATGCTGTGCCATGTAAGGGATCTGTGCCCTTTTGTAAGTTCAAACATGTCAACAAGTGATGTTGACAGTGAGGCCTCTAATAATGTGGGACGTCAAAATAAGAGATGCCTCGTGTATGTTCTCAGATGAAAACAATGTTCAGCCGAGTGGAAATAAGTCTGATGTCCCTTTGGAAGGTGGTTCATGAGGAGACAGTAGTTGTTCCTTTGAGAAGAAGCACAAGGCTTAAGAGTCACTAGTGTGTTCATGAGATCAGGGGAGAGTGTGGCGAAAGAGAAAGTCACTTACCAAGAAAAAGGACGTGACTGTTCTGATATGCCAAAGACAAAATAGAAACAAGTCTGGGGCAGCTGTTGCCATAAATGCATCTTGGGTATGCTATATTGTTTGTCATCTCCAACAGTCGATCAATGAAAAAATTGTTCTCGAACTGGGAGGCAGTTTATTTTTCTACCTCGTCCGTCGGTTTGCGAATGACTGCTGCCTTGTTCATTGGATTTCTGACAGGTGTATTGGAATTTTTTACATTGGACCTGTGATTCATGATTTCAACATTTCTTTCTGCCCATGGATCTTCGAGTTTAGACTTGAGATTTGTTTATTTCGTTTTGTAATTGAGCTGCCATATCAATTTCTGGACAATAATTTTTTCTATGGTATTGAAAAGTTTTAAAAGTGACAATTCGTAACAATATAAAATCAAGAATCGGTTTTATTGATTATGTTCGAAAGTTTATTACCACGTGGAATTAATGACTGTTTTACAAATCAAATCCTGTGGCGGGGAAATAACTTTGTTTTGGTTTATTGTGATCAGGTTACCTTTCATGAATGCGTTTAAATACCGAGCTTTTCCATGTCTATGTTTTCCTATGACTTGAAGTTAATTAATTGCAAGTTAAGAAATTTTAATAATGAAACAAAGATCTAAGGGAGACAACTGTGGCATGCAATGTTTTTAAATGTTGTATCGTGTGCGTCCGAATAGTGTTTTTGTGTAAATTCACTTCAATTTAATTTGAATTTGAAGTAATCACATTAACTAAGGAAAAAGGAAGAGTTTAAAAATAAAATAATACGAACTATTCATATAAATATGGATCATCAGATTAATACTATCATTCAAATAATCTTTTATTTAAGAATTTAAGAATGTTCAAAACGAAAAATTAAAAAAAAAATCAAGTTTAAAAATGTTTGCGAATGACACTGTGAATCTTTATTTCTGAGATATGATGTTTCATATATTTTTTACAGCTTTATCTTTTATTTTAGAAAAAGCAGGTAGTGATTTTTACATCAAGGTCCAAATCCAAAATAACTCGCATTATTATCGTTTTAAAAAATGCGTATGTGATTTTAATCATTTTAAACTTTAAACAAAATGTTATTGTTTGTTAACTGTACGGTAAGTAAGAACGTAAGAGTAAACAATAATGAGGTGAAAATTAAAATGTTTGTAGCAAAAAACATTTCCAAGTCCAGCTACCTACATATAAAATAAGATTTTTCCGTTGCAACCCTACCCCAACGAAAAATAAAGTGCCAAAAATTTTACACAACATTATGTTACGTGTAATTCAAATTTTAAAAAATTCAGAAAGATTCATAGGTTCCGATTCCGAAGTTGTCGTTTTTTATGTAATTTACAGAACTAAAAAAACTGACACAAACGTAAAAAGCAAATCACGAAAAAAATGAACGAGTTTTGTACTTTTGTTTGTCAAATCGAAATATTTTTTAGCAAGTAACAAAACAAAAACAATTTGAATTTGAACCTATTTTGTATCTTTTTCATTTTTATTTAATAATGTCATTTAAAAGCTAGAAAATCTCCAAATGCTTAATAAATTTAAAGATCATTCAATCAAAATTCAAAATAAGTAGGACTAAATTTAAAACAAATCAAAACAAAAATGTTACCGTTTCTAGTAGAAACGAATTAATAAAATAATCAACAGTCAACACTAACAGTGTTGCCATTTTGGGCAATAATGTAAGATTTGTACCGAATTAGAAATAATCTACTACATATTGTTTTCTTACATGCAATACCCAGGATTAGACTGATTGTGATGAATGAAGATAGGAGGAATAGAATGATTGTTTGTTTGGTTGTAACCCCCCCCCCTCTAAGAAATAGGTTTACCGTTTCATAAGAAAATTTCCACACATAGTAACATACACATTAAGGTACTTTCTTACTCTTTGGTACCCTAACAGTACCAACGTATGATTGTATATGATGTAATAATGTATAATAAATTTCATATATCAACATTTGAGAGAGACATTTGTTTTTCACTGAAAAGTTAAAATAGGAATAAAAACACTGAAAATTTTTCAGTGTTTTTATTCCTATTTCAGTTTCTGTTTATGTCACAACGCAATAAAATTACATACACAATATGTTTAGAAGGTATTCTCTGAAATTAGACTAAGTAACTGTAACACTTAAAAATAGGGCATATTTATCCGAGATTAATTTGTGTACATCATTTACTTTATCAACACCACCAAAAAAGGAAGAACATTTTTTATTTACTTAAATCATTAATCATTTTTGTGGTTTTAAAAAAGTAGCAAACTGCAAAACAAAACATGAAAAAGAAATATTAAACAAGAATTAATAATTATAACTATTTACTTACATGATGCATTAGTTTATTCCCTGATTTCTGATGAAAATCCACTTTTGATAACAACACAAACCGATTATTATTTAAGACACAAGGTGACTGGGATCTTCTTGATCTGTTATTATCACTAAAGTCCATACATTCCTGTTCATCTTCTCTATCAATTGATATGGCTCGGTTTTTCTTTTCATTATTTTCTCTTGATGGCGCCTTCCTGGAAGAAAAAGATGATCTTGGACCCCAATTGTTATAGTCCGTGAAGGTGGAATTTGTTAATGCAGAAGAAGACGCATAGAAAGATGGTTTGCCTAGATTATGACGACCCTTTCCTGTAGATTTCGGAATCACGCCGTTTCGATACGACATGGCCCTCCAAAAACTTGCCCCCTTTTCTTTTTAAATACTTACCTAAATAATAAAGGTTTTGTGGCGATCGGTTCAAACATGAGTAGTGAGTTTAAGGTACAGAATAGGCTAGGCTTCGTATACATAACATCTTTTCGTTCTATACACTAACTCATTATCAGCATACACACGACTGTCGTGATCCGTGCAGGTTTTTTCGTTGCACACATACAACCACATACATAAAAGAATGTAAAAAGCTGACATATCGATACATACACATAACGACTAAACAGAACAGTTTACGACTGTCGTAAAAGTTTCAATTTTGTTTGAATTATTCGAAAAAGCATCTGTTACTGTTACTGTGTTACACAATATTATCTCATATTTATCTATTATGTATTTTTAATTATAAATTAAAATCATAAAATTAAAAATATCGAATGACAAATCTACGATCTTTTAGTTCATACTTTATGAAATTGATGTTAAAATATTTTTATTTTACTAATTATTTTCAGTTAAATTTTAACTGAAAATAATTATATTTTTTAAATTTTAACTGTTAAAAACTATATTTCCCTTAGAAAATAAAATTGTTAAGAATATTTATCCGAAAAAACAGAATTCATTCTTTCTTTTGTTTATTTTGAATTTATCTGTTAATTCAAATGAAGGTATTATCTAGTTTGAACTAAGTTGTGATTTTTTTGTCACTTTACAAAACTAAAATATTTTTCTGAATTTTTATTTCTAAACTGTATTTTTAAAATTTAACCATAACTTCAAAAAACATTTTCAAAATTATTAAAAATGAAATAATATTTTTTTAAAATAAATCTTGAATGAAATGTTATCTTTAATAATGCAATTTATTTTTGTTCAAGTTTTTATCTCTTATCTTTGAACATGAGAATGCATAAATGCATAAAATCTTTTTCAAAGTTTTATGCTTTTATCACATTTTTCTATCACAGTATGTTTTATGAATTCATAGTTCATTTATGTAAAAGAAATTACATTTTGCAAAAGAATTGCATTTTCTAAAAGAAATCTTAATTTAATTTTACAAGTTATTTTTTAAAATAATTATTAAAAATTTCAAGTAATTATTATAACCTCCAACAAAACTAAGTTTATTTTTTTCAAGATTTCTTGATTAAGATATTATTTATCTTTTAAATTCAATGAAATTTACTTTTGATTTCATTATCTTAATCTTTTTATAATGCTTTAAAAATATTATTTCATTAAAACAATGTGTGTTTCAATATTCTACATTAGATGTCAATTTTTACTTTTTAAGTGCTAAATTATAAAATTGTGGTAAAAAAAGAAAACTTAATAAGCAACTATTAGAAAACAGATGCAACAAACACCTGATAAAGGTCAAAAGATATATTGGTCAAAATGTGGGGTTAAAAACAACAAGGTTGAAAACAGTAAAACTAAAAATATGAAATAATGAAAGTACTCTATGAACATCAGTAAATAAATGAATTGTAAATTTTCACAAACATTTTAAATTATTTTTAAAAAGACCAAGATTTTTTTCTAATTGTATTTTTTACAATAATGTTCACGCTTTTTTTTTAAGGTAGAAAACAAATCATCATCCACAAGGGCATGTAGCACTTTTGAACTCTATTGAGACTAAAAAGTAAAAAAATTGGCAGCTCCAGCCCATATATGGTAGCAGTACTCCATTTTTTGCTTTTGTAAAGGTAGAGGATAGTAGGAGGAATGAGGTGGATATGTACAGGGAACCAACCATTTTTCCAGCATCTTTAGCAAGGGGTCATATGTACAAGTTCCATGAGGTCTGGGTTAAGTCCCAACAGACACTCAAATCATGGGACCTCCCTAAGAGGACACCCATTCATCACAAAGGGTGAAAATTCGTGGCCTACTCGGTAATAATAGAACATCTGAGGCATTGAACGTTAACAACCAGTTCTCCCCCCCCACCCCACTGAGCTAAGGTCAGGGGTTAGAGCTGATCATCTAGAATTTTGGAGGTACCTCTATATACTGTTGTATCATCAGCATCAATATTCACAAAAGTTTGGAATGTACTTTTAAGCAGATAATTTATGTAAAGTAGAAAGAGAGCTGGAGCAAGAAGCAATCTTTGGGAGATGCCTGCCTGGATCCCTTGGTCCTTGGAGGACAGGATATTAACAACAAACCTTCAGGGACCTACCTGTTAGGAAAGACTTGATAATTGAGAAGACTCTTCTAGTGATTCCATAACTAGAGAGCTTGCGCAGCAACCCTGTATGTCACACCTTGTAAAAAGCCTTTGAAATATCTAATACAATAATTCTTGAGGTGTATTTATTCTCTAGCACCTCACTGATTCTGTATGTAATGACAGCTATGATATCAGCAGTGGATTGAATCAATCGAAATCCTTACTGTTTGTCATGCAAGAGGTTGTTTCTATTGAGGTGATCAACAACCTTCTTATTGATTATAGATTCAAAAAGTTTGCTAATGACACTGAGGCTGATGAGACAGGTGAGCACTCACCTGCATACTTGATAACAAGACATGCACTTGACACCTTCCACAAACTCCTTCATTTAGCAGTTAAATAGTTTTACTAAGATTGGTGATAACTTAGGGTTAATATTCTTAAGGACAACCACTGGAATTTTATCTGGACCAGTAGCATTCTTAGGGTCAAGACCTTTGATTAATCTTGAGACTTTGATTAACCTTGAGATTTCCTGGGTTGTGAAAAAGATTGGGGGAAGTTAGGAAGGAGGTGGCTTTTGGCATTGGAAGCAAAGATCATAGTAAAGAGCTTTGCCTTATCTGACAATGATGAGATGACCTCAGTGCCATTTATGATAGTAGACACTGATGCTTTGCCTCTATTGAGAATCTATCTGGTTGGTGATCTTCCAGAACTCCTAGGATGAAAGTTGTTTGTTTTTGACGTTGGTCTGGACTGCTTGAGCATAGATACACTTTACATTTTCTAGAACTCTCTTGCAGTAATTTCAGGCAGTTCTGAATGCCGCAAGTGTTCTACTACACTGTTCCCCATGACAGACATTGTAGTAGTGGCTCCAGTGAGCTAGGGTTGCTGCACATTATGCTGCTACTTGTTTTTTGATGGAATTTTTCCTGGGATAAAAAAACTGTAGTGAACTACTGCAGAGGGCAAAGAGGCCCAGGGTTGCATGTATTTTTGGCAACAGTCAATGTAACACTAGAGAAAATGAATTACCCCCAGGAGGAAAATGGGATTAGATATGTCTCTCATGTAAAAAAACCCAAAAAAAGAAATGGCAGCTTCAAAAGTCATACATTTATGGATCTTAGAGTCGGATAGACTCTTGCAAGAGTCTCTTTTAACATATGTAAGTTTTATCTCCCAATCAAACTATAAAAAGTGCATAAAGAGGTAACAGATTAAGTGTGACTGCTGTAGCAAACAGGAGACAAGTTTTGTGGTCAGTGTTGGTGGATTGCTTGACTTAAGGAAATCGATTATAGAAAGTGATTACAAGCCAGAAGAAACTGATTATAATTTTATAAATATATTGACTGTTACAAACTTTATTTACACAAACTCTCCATTCCAGAAATGATCTTTTCTGAGGTGCAGTGTTCGAGGCAGTATGTTTGAAGAAGGTTAATCAAAGATACTCGAAAGTCTGAAATGAAACACACTGATCTAGAATCCAGTATCTCAGTAGCTTCATTAGCAGGTTAAAATATTGTACATTATTATAACCCCACTAACCCTAAATCTTTTATGTATTTTAGAAAATTTACACAACATTTTCAATCTCAGAAGTTTATTTCTACATTAATTAAACTTGCAAAAGGTTTATATCTCTTGTGTGATAATCATCAGCATTGTTAAGTTCTGCTCCATGAACAATATTTGTTACCGAGCACAGCAATTGAACTTAGTCACTTGGTTCTTAAAGACTAATGTTTCGTTGGATTAACCTGTCTCCACATTTGATTCAAATGGGTTCAGCACAAGTAGCTCAATTTAAGCAAGTTGGGGAAAAATGACATCTTCAAAAGTCATATGAAACACTTTCAGTTGACTGGTGAATTCTTCCAGAGTGAACAGACTTTCTGCTGCCTGGATAATATCCCTAAGATAATTTAACAAGTATATTATTTTATATCCAAGTTTGATGGTTAAAAGTTTTATCAAGTTTAAAAGAGATATTATGTCAACTTTTATATGTGCATTAAAAGTAATTAATAATTAGTTTACTTATAATAATATGTCATCAATTTTTGAAATTTTAATTAATCATAAAATAAATCTTTAATAATCTTTATTAGAGCTTTGATTAAAAAGAGAAGTAATTTCATCAGACATTGGCCTACACAATAATTGCAAACAAAATTTAGTTATATACTAACATAGTACCCATCAAAACTGAAGGGATTCTTTAGGTATGAATTGATACTTCTGCCTCATATCAGAGTATTACTTCATGGAAGAGTTAGAGACAATAATATATACATAGATATACTTTCTGTCAAAATTTCTGGGATATTTTCACTATTTATATTCAAACTATTGCCCTCATCTAGTCTAATTTGCTTTAAAGTTTTTATTTACACCCCACACATCTACACACACAAACACATATGTATACACAGTGTGCTGAGAAGAAATTCATCAACATTTGACCTTTTCGGGAGTAAATTACAAAAACAAACATACTATTGTAACTGCAATAAAATCTGCATTCAGTTGTAATAGTAATTTTTAAAACCATGCACAAATGCACCCTGTTACAGTTATTTTAGAATTTAAAAATTTTTTTTTGTTGTAGTCATAGAATTTTTTACAAATCAAACATTTCAATATAAGTGAGCTGACTGGGAATTGGTAGAAATGTAAAATGGCATTAGCATATAAATGTTATATGCACTTTAATGTTGTTATATTCATAATAAATTTGGTTTGAGTGTTGGTTGATTTTGATATAGAGGGCCATAAGAATTTGACGTTAGATTATCACTTACTCCAATTCCTACAAAATATTTTTAATACGAGAGATTTCAATTCATTCTATCCATTTTAATTTGTAACAACAGATATTTATTAATAAATATATTTATCTATGTAATTTGCTGCTATGTGATGTTGCTAATGTATATTTTTTGCTTCTTATTTATGAAAATAAATTCTTCTTATACTGACAATAATCCTTGTTAAGGAAAAAAAAACTTGGGTTTAATGAGCAACAAAATCATCAGCGTAGAAGATTCTGGGAAAATTATCAAATTGTTTTTTTTGTTTTTTTTAAATGTTTTACATTTTAAAATTGTCTAATTTTAATTGTTACAAATGTATTTCACAATTACTTAGTAATATTTTTAGCTAAAAACATGTCTGCTAAATATTTATGCCATTGAGAAAACCAATTTCTGGAAAGAAAAGCCAAAAGCTTTTGTGCTAATATGTAAACATTTTTGCAATGTCCAGATATTTCTAAAAATACGCTTTTGTGATAAATGTCATGAAAATTGTTAAAAAAATGCTATCCTGTAGAGAGTAATAAGTGAGAGGGTGTGTTAAAGAGCAAAGCATATTATCTAGAAGACTGCAAGAAAAATAGATATAAAAAATTAGTGAGAGAAAAAGTGAATTGAAAAGGAAAAGAAAGTGCAAAATATTGATGGAGGCTAATGAGAATATCCACAGTTTCTGGAATCTGAGGTGTTATGTTTCCTTGAGGACAAATATTAGAGTGTCAATCACTAAAAGAACCACATTTTCTTCCTCCCACATGTCCATTATGTAATAACAATGAGATACTTGTCTAATTTCTTTGCAGAAAAGAATCCTGTGCACATTGGCACTTCAGCCATTTCTTTGTTAATATTTGCATGAAGATGTCTGCATCTTCTCACTAAAGAGGCATAGGTTATTAGGAGCCATTATTTTGGGACATGAACCTTCATTATAAACCAATCATTATAGACCCTCATTATGAACCAATCAAAATGCAGAAATAATTTGCTTTTCGTCATTTAGATTTGTTTTTCATGTTTTTATTTGTCATGTTGACCACCTTGCTTATTGTTTAAAAAACAAACACAGAATAAAATGACTTCTGTGATATTCACTAATCTTAGCACAAGGTTAAATGGAAAGAGATAGTAGGAAAATTATTATATACTAATCTCTCAAGTACTTGGCTGTCTTGAACATCAGCATTCAGAATCCTATATTTTACTTGGGTTTAAACCACTAATGCTTGTAGGAAATTATGCAATTATATCAGCCATAAGAATAATTTTGTATTTTTATACAAGCATTAAATCTTTTCTGGCAGGCTCTTTTCTATGTCAAAATAAGAATATATGTTTCATAAAGTTTTATTTAGTATAAAGTGAGCATGTGGCTGAGTGGTTAGAGCATTAGCATTCTGACCATAAGACCTGGGTTCAAATCTCATCATGGTCAATTTGTCAAGATGACTTCTTGATATGTCTGGGAGTATGCAACACTTTAAAAACCTGACATTTTAGATACTAAAGTTGAGCAAATCACTGAACATCCTTCTGACATTAAACTTGGAAACTTTACTGATGCAGAATTTGAAATGGCTTTAAAAAACACCAAAAATAAAGCAGTGGGACTTGATAACATTCCTTCAGAGGTTTGAAAAACTGAAGATTTCAATGATATTCTACTCCAACACTGTAATGGCCACATATGATTGAAAAGTCATAGAAAGATGGACAGAAGGCTGCATACTTCCTTTCCCAAAGAAAAGAAATCTAGGATTGGCAAAACACTATAAAGGAATCACACTTCCATTGCAGCAAAAATTTAAAACAAGGCTTCTCAACAGAATACAGCCAGATGAAGAAACAGTGCTCTGAGAAAAACTAAATAACTTAAAAAAAAAATAGATAAACCATTTGACAAATCCTGATTGTTTGGTGGATTATTGAGGTGATCAGGGCAAAGAATCTACAAGCTGCCTTATTTTTTGTAGATTTCTCTAAAGGCTTCAATTATGTACATAGGATCCTTTTAGCATATTGCATATGCCCAGCCACCATTTAAAGTTGAAAGATAAAAAAAGAGCAATTAACAAAATTCTTCATAATTTGTAACTCAAATACTGGTTAGTGTACAAGTAGATTTGTCAAAATTATATTCAGACTGTGTTAATTTGATTGCACAAAAAAAAAATGACAATTTGAAAACAAACTAGATGGCTTTACTTAACAATTATAAATATTACAGAAACAAAAATTGTTTAATGAATAAAAATTGTTTAATAAATAAAACATCTCAGTTGCAGCCCAAGAATTCTTAACCCTTTTCAGATAAATCAACTAGATCTGACCAACCAAACGTGTTCCTTTACAACTGAATCTAATCCTAGTTGGCTGTACAGGTGCAAATGCCATTCAATCAGCTTGACTAACAGGCAATTTCATATAGTTGTGGTGTGCTTGGAAAGTAGAAATGTATTGTGATCTTTTTTTTTTCTTGATATATAATTGAATTATAACATGATAACCAAACAGAGACAAGAGATCTTTACATTTGAAATTGCCTTAAAACTGCTAAAAGTTAAAAAAATAAATTCAGTCTGAAAAGGGTTAAACATTCATTAAGACAAATATTGAATAAAAAGAAGAAACAAAATTGTTTTTATTTCTTTACAATTTCATTTGCTGTTTATTTCTGATCTTTGTACAAACAAAAAATATCTATTTCTTCAAGATATTTATATATACATTATAGATATTTACACTCACACATTCTGTTTGCAAGGGGTAATTTTGCTTTTTATAAATTTAGATTTTGTTATCACATTATTTCTCATGCCTTTGTTTTATCAGTTTTTTTTAAAAATCACTTTTCTTCAAGAAAAGACAAAGATTTCAACTTCATGTTTAGAATTAACGACAACTGACCACACAAAAGCTAAATAAATAAATAAATCTTTGTAAGCTTTTAGTCTTAACGGATAAGCTACATTGCATTACTATATGACAAAGATTAAATGGTTATAAATCAAAACGATCATTGCAATTAAAAAATACAAAAAGAGCAATCAGTGTGTGGTAAAAATGCCCAAGAAATTACAAAAGAATCTATATTTAAATCAGGTGTCATTAATTCACCTTTGTTGTGAGCCAGCCAACATCAATTCATATTGTACTCTGTGACCTTTGATTTCCATTTCCTGCTGATAAATTACAAAGGGATGATGGCTACTGATTGCTGAGTTTTGATTTAATAGTGAAAATAAAATAAAAAAATATACAAAGAAGAAATGTAATGGACCATCATATTTTGTGCCATTGTATATTGATTTATACATATGTCTGCTAATATACATAGGAAATTAAAACAAAAAATATGTTAATAAAACCCACTGTAATAGTTTTCTATTTTTCATAATAATTACCACATAAAAGAAAATTGAAATTATCCCAAAATCTTAAAATAGTTCTGACAGATTTTGATGGGAAATCAAAAGCATTAAATATTTTTTTTATTTCTTCAGATAAACACTGATTCTTGTCCTGTGACCAGCAGCAAGGAACAAGACAAAAAAAAAAAAAAATGAAAAAAAAAATTGTTGCCACTGTCAGAAGTTATGATTTACAAAAAAAAGATAATTGATGAAATTTCTTCGATTTATTTTTTGACTTAAATTTCCAAATATTTAAATAGCATTAAATTCCATTCAAAATGAAATCCAGTGAGTTGAAATTTAACATCCATCTATGCCATCAGATTTTTTTTCCTTACAATATTTGTGAAATATGATAAAATCTCAAGTATTTAGGATTCTTTGACAATATTTTTTAGAAAGACTTAAAACTGGAAAAGTATGGAAAAAAAAAAAAATAGAGGTCACACTGTCAAACATTAAAAAATATTTAAATGAAATAAAGAAAAAAAAATATCACAATTTCTAATTAAAAATCACTAGAATGAAAAAAACATTCATTTGGAAATTTCAGTAGCTACAATGAAGTTTTCCTTAGAATATTAGTAAATAAAAAGTGATTGAGAGAAGAAATTTATTAAAAATAAAACTAACTGAAAAAACAAAAAAACAGCAGCCAGTCCTCTTACAAAGAAAAAAAAAATCCATTATTTTATGTGAGTATTGAGCAACAAAATGCATTTCAGGTCATGAGTGGCCAGTCATTTGTCTTTAATTTCTCTATTTGTGCATTTAAAAATATTCTGATTTTATTTACTTATAACTTTTAGAATCTTACCTTCTTATACTACAAAAGTTAAAGAGAATTTAAATGGTAATTAAAATGGTAGTAATTAAAATTTATTTTTTCAAAATCACAATTTAAAAGAAAAAAATTAAAATGGTTAAAGGGGAGTTAACTCAGCAACAATGACTTCGGGATATATAACTAAAAATTGATATATAGATGCCTTGTTTTTATGGAGCAGACAAAATACTTCTTTGACAATGAAATTATCAAAGACAAATAAAATTAAATAAAACAGAAATCAATAAGGAAATAAAATAAATGGAAAATCAAGAATTATGATTTTTGAAAATGTCTGGTTATATCATTATAAAACCAGCCATTTTCAAAAATCATAATTAATCAATGTAAATCAAAAAAATATATAATCAAGATATATACTTAATAAATGTTAACAAGATCAATCAAACTGTGATTGATATTCTGAGAACAATTTGAATAAACACAAAAATATTAAACTCAACCACAAGTTCAACTTTGTTTATCAGACATTGATTACAAACATGTATACTTTTTCATGCCAATAATTTTTCAATATTTTCCTATAACTGTGTAAACACAACAGCTTATCATCATTAAATATAGGAAACTGATGTTTTGTCTAAGAGTAAACTTAATTTTATAAGCACAAGGCTAACTACGAAAAAGAAGGAATTGGAGCATATGTTTGAAATCAGTCATCTTTATTGTTAAATGTAAACCAGCTGCTCAAGACAAACATTCTAGCCATTCAACTCACAATTTGGCATTTATGCAATTTGGTTATTACAGAGTTCATTCACAGGCTAATACAGGAATTAAGTCAATGGCCAAGATATTCAACCTATACAAAAAAATTAACATTTTTTTAAAAAATATTTAGTCTCCTATGATTTAAATGAAATAAATTAAACCTGAAGAGCTCCAACACAGTATTATTGCATGATGTTCAATCAGAAAATACTGTGCAGTATTTAATATTGAAGAATATTAACAAAATCCTGAGCTGCACAATATTTCTTTCTGATTAATAAAAGATTTAAATCAATTTAGTTGGTAAGTGAGAGGCTGCATACTTGAGTGGATCTTATTCTGAATTTGAACACTGTTGAGAATGTTTAGGGCTTCATGTTTTAAAAAAGAATTATTAAACAAAGAAAAACAATCATAAAAATCTGAAGAAAAAAGTTCCAACTGATTTTAAAATAAAATGGAATGGATTCTAAATATATAGACCAGATATTTTTGCAACTGATGTGCATGCATGAGTTTTGTGTTTTCCATTGCATATTTAGAGATATTGGACAATATTTAATTAGACAAAAACCTGGGGAAAACAGTTTATGGCAGTAAAATAAGTAATAAAATGTGTGCATTCAATATTCATACATCAACTAAATATGTATGATTGATTTTCAGTTTGTAATGATGCCCTTGTCTTATTCATTAATAATTCTTACCACTAACAACAGGTGGAAAAATGCAGTTGGCTTGCTATTATCACAACTACACAAATATGAGATAACATAAAATACAGAGAAAATAAGGATAATCAAGGGCTTAATATTCTAGTAGGTATTACTTTGTTTTTCCAAATTTTGTAATCATATATATGGTGGAGATGAAAAGTTCTGTCTAAACAAGAAAGTCTAAATAATAGAACAAAAAAAGTTTAATCAGATTTTGAAAAGTAGGTTGCGCTGATTACACACATCATATATATATAAGACAAAAGGAAAACTCATCTTAGCTAACTTAGCTGAAGTGTAAAAAAACAAAATATATTACTTACTCTTGAAATATAGAAAATAGAAAATATATAAAAAATCTTCATTTAGACATGATTTATTAAATATAAGTGAAACAACATTTTTAACAAAGACAGTTTCAATTCATTCCCTTTTGTGAAGATTCCTTTTTCTTGATCCAAGAAGTAATTTTTTTCTACATTCTCTGGAAATCTAACAAATGCAGTAGATTCCAATGGTATATGAAGTTAAACTTTAGCTCAAGTAAAAAAAAGAAAAAAGACTGCCAGATAAGATTAATTTCAATGGATACAATCTCAAAGTGAATAATACTGAACCTCAACCATCTACAAAATCTAGTCTGCAAGTGGAATTAGAAAAATGCTTACTAGCTACAAACATCAGGGGATGCCCTGAACTTCTTGTTTAGGTGACATAAATCAATGATGTTAACATTAGGCCTCTGTATATGTGTGTATGTGTGAGAGAGAGAAAACTATTTTCAGTACTTCAGCATATTTTTAGTCAATATAGATGTCTTTTTTGCCGAGTCAATTTTTAATCATTGAAGTGATATGCATATGAAATTTATTGTCTAAAAATTTAAATTTATCATGTAATGATAACTGAACTATTATCCTTATCCTTGTTTTTTTTTTTCTTCACCATGTTTTCACCAGAAAATTCTCTGACCACATTCACCTGCTAAAGGCTGGAGATTAGATCAGTAAAAAAAGGAAAAATAAAGATAATTGAGAAATATTAATGAAAATTTCCATAATAAAAATAAAAAAACTTGTGGTTGCTAATATTTCATAAAAATTCATAAAAAAATATGCCACAATAATAGACAAAATGTAAGAAATACCGACAAAAAGTAATTATATAAATATGAAATTAAGGACTATAATAAAAAAAAAAAATTAAATTACTTTTGGTATTTAAGAAATAAGAACCAATAGAAAAAAAAAGGACAATTTTTAAAGATTGTTGGAAAGAGACAGAAAAATTACTTATCTGACAAAAGGAACACTAATCATATTTATCTAGAAACACAAAAGGGATTTGTTATTTTTTAAATTAAGTAAAAATAGGAGAAAATTAAATTTTTGAATTAAATAATATAAAATTATTAAAAATAATTTTTTTAAATAAATATGATCTCCAAGAATTATTCTATTATCCTAATCAGCATTTTTACTTGAATATTTTGACCAATGCCTTATCTGGACACTTTGTAGATGAAGTCTTTTATTCGGGGTTTTGTGCTGAAAAATTGAAATATTTCAGATACCGACCATTGGATATATTGCTACCATGGCCAATGTAGTCAACTGAACAAAAAGAAAAAATAAATAAATAAACAATTTGTAATCCTTATGAGGATATAAAACAAAATACTTAAAAGGTGGCATAACAATTCAGAGACAGATTAGAAATTTTAAAAAATTAAGTGAGGATATTGGGTTGAGAAAATTTTTAAATCCTAATGAAACCATTTTTTTTAATAAATGTTTATAATTGAAAAATAGTAACGAATAAAAAGAAAACTGAATTTTTATGAGTGACAACTAGAATCATCCATTTTCATTTTTCTCCCTCTCTCAAAAATTATTATTTACATGTTTGTTTTAAATTGCAGCAGACAGCAACTAACCAGTTTCTTCATTACCAGTGTTGGGGTAAAAATCAGTGAGGATGTCCAAACCGAGAGAAATGCTGCTCTTACCAGAGGTTTCAAATGGTAATTCAGGTCCTAGTACATCAATGGTTGACAATTTCATTGAGCTTTCTGGTTCACCATTCTCTAAGAAAACGTCCGGGAAAGCATATTTAGAATCAGATACATCAAACATACTGCTAACCATTGAACGATGATCAAGAGACGGCAAAGAGTCTGCAGTCACTCGTCCCGTTGAACTTGTTCCACCAGCTGCTATACTGGTAAGGGAAGAAGCTTCACCAATTAAGTGGGCACTACTACCAGTTAAGTTGCTACTATTATGATTTGTACAACTACTAGTGGACGGCACTGACAGCTTTGCTGGTCTGTTAAGGAATATATAAGGGTCAAATGCCTCAGTGGATTTTGAAGGGGATTCAATTTCCAGAGGGCGTTGTGAACTGTCTCCTGACTTTTTAGGTGAATCTGACTTGACATCATTGTCAGATTCATTTTCAGATTCAAAAATTGGAATGTTCTCAATTGAGGCTGGAATGGCTGTCATCTGGGACAGATCCCGGCCCATTGTATACTTGATGTCATGAAGTACAACAGTAGGCATAAACATTTTGGGTAGGGTTTCTGCCTTCTTGGCAGCAGCTTCTACTAGGGACGTATCCCCAGTTTCCATCTCAGATGATATGGTGACCGTTGATGTTGAAGAAGAGGTAGTGATTGGCAAGGTGGATGGCTCAGAGCTATTTGCTCCAGTTGAAGCAGCAGTGAGGCTTATCACAGGGACACCTTCTGAAGTGTGAGAGGTCACCTTTACAATGATTTTCTCTTGTTCAAGTTTATTTCCACTTAACAAATTTAACTCTGGTTGGTTGGATTTTCGAGCTGGTGTACGTGGTTTTGGTTCTGGTAGGGTTTTCTTTTTTATAGTTGTTGCTTTTTTAGTTCCTCGACCGCTTGATTTGTTGCCAGCAGCCTGCTTCTTAGCAGGTCGTCCGCGTGTTGTGCTTTTTGTTGCACGGTTCCTGACTACCGAGTCAAAGTTCAAGATAGACATGCTGTTATCCAATATAGGTGTAGAGTCAATGCATAAGGGTTCAGCAGTGGAAAAGAGGGCACTACTGTCACATTTGGACGAACAAATCAAGGTAACTGGCATTACAGTGGAAGGACAAGGGAGGGCAACATTTCTAGCAAGACAAGGTGTCTCAGCTGACAGAGAAGGAGGGGAATCATGGCTATTAAGGTCATGCTTGGCAATCAGGTTGCTTTGTTCTCGCTCATGGGTTAGAACAGGAGGAGATGTGGAGTCATCACTGTCCAGACACCGAGACTGATCATGAGATGCAGATGAAACTTCAGAATCACTATCTGAAGATGAGTTGAGCTCACTCTTGTCTTCGTCATCATGTGACTTATTATTCAAAATATTTTGTTTGATTTTTAGTGATCGATCCTTCCAGTTAGGTGCAGCAGCAGCATCATCATCATCATCGTCGTCATCATTGTTGTTGTTGTTGTTGTTGTTATGCATCTGGATATGATTTCTGCGGGGCCTTACATGATCTGAATTCTCCATCAGTCGAAGTGCATAATTGTGTTCTGATTCGCGGATCAAAACATCTGATCTGCTGGGTAGTGGGACTTCCCAGTCACTAGAGAGAGCCATGTCCAGTGAGGCAGGAAGTGGAACTAATGAAATGGTAGGTTGGAGTTTTAGACTGGAGACATCAGATATTCCTGACAAAGTGGCACTGGCAGAAACACTTTTGGCAATTGAAATTGAGATACTTTTCTTTTCTTTTGATTCTGTTACTCTCACTTCGGAGTGAGAAATAGCCTTTTCTTTAACAGGGATCGATTCAGCCTCTTTAACAATATCTGGTGGTTTTGACAAAGTTTCCGTAATGACTTCATTTGTGCTGTCAGTCTTGATTGAAAAGTTAACTTTCTTTTCGGGGCTCTTAGGTAAAATGACTTCTTCAGTTTTGGGCAAAGAAAGATTTGCATCAAGCTTAATGTTTTCTGATAGTTCTTGGCTCTCAGTTGAAGAGGGGGTATTTTTATTATTTTCCTTGACAGTTGTTTTAGGCCAAGATAAATCAGACGGAAGAACTGATGTTTGGGTATTTTCTAGTGAAAATTCTTCTTTAGCCACAGCTTTATCATCAGTAGAAAAATCAGAAGTTGAACAATTCTTATTCAACAAATTTGTATTTTGATCATCTGCAGCAGAATTTTCATTCCTCTTTTTTGTTTCAGTTTCATTGCTTTGCCGATGAAGCAAGGGTGGCAGTGGTGGTGGTCGGATCTCTGCCATGGGTACTTGGGAGGCAGGGTCAATCCCCAGGAGTTTCATGTCATCTAGATCCTCTTGTGTCCATCCTTGGGATTTAGCACTGGGATGTTTACTGACCAAAGATGTGCTTGAGTAAGGCATATGAAGAGGGAGATGAGGGCCAATAACTAAAGTAGGAGGTTCATTTGGATCTGAACACTTGTCTTCATTTATGCTAGTTGACTCTTGCTCTGCTGGGAGTGGTGAGTGTTGAAGTGGATAACGAGGTGGGGGAGGTGGATGTTGAAAAGTGACCAAATGATTTTCCTCTTTGGACTGTTCAGATGTTTTTGATGGTATTGGATTAGAAAGTGGTGGTAATGAGGGTTGATCAAGCCCTAAAGATGGCTTTGTTTTTGTGTCCTTTGGTTCTGTAACTGGCCCATAAACAATTGAAACATTAGCAATATCATCTTCGGTAACCTTTTTGCCATTTTGGAGTTTTTTCATTTCAGTGTTACCAGTAGTTGATTGAGAACTTGCAGTAGGTTCTGGTTCAGTCTCTGAGAAAACTGGGATGTTGCCCATGTTACTGGATGTTAAAAAGTCATCTATTGATATGGGTTTCTGAATTTCTTTGGAGCTTAATTTTTTGCCAACACCTGATTTAAGACCACGACCCTTCCCTCGACCAGGCATCTTCCCTACAGGGATCCAAGGTGGCATCACTGGATACTGGGCTGGCTTGATTCCAGTCTTTCCAGTTAGTTTGATAGCAATTTTTGTCTTCTGGACACCTTGCAGTGATTGATAAGCTGTTTTCTCTTTCATAGGCAACTCATCAAGAACAGATTTAATGGAATCATCTTTATCCAGATTTGGAAGTATAATATTTTCGCAATCTTTATCATGATTTTCTTCAACAGATTCTTTAGAATTTTCTAGGTTTTCCTCTTTCGGGACTGTTGCCACTATTTTGGTTTCTTCTTTGGTCGAAACTTCAGGAGTGGGTTCCTCAAGTGTCTTTTCTTTGATTTCCCGTCGATTCCTTTTTGGAGATTCTCGACCTTGTTCATTGTCACTATCACCAATATTTTTTCTTCGCTCATTTTTCTCAGAAGTGAAGAACTGAAGACCAGCAGCTTTATCAAGATTTAAGCGCTTCTCATAATACGCGTTGTCTTGTATATATTTCTGGAATACAAAATAGGAATGCCAAGTTATTAATAAATATACAAGAAAATTAATACAAATGCAATAATGTATCATCTTTAAAAATAGCAGGAAAGGGTCAATATAAATTTAAGTCACTTTTCTTACCATTTCATATTACAAAAATATGCTTTAAAAACCTTAAATCTTTTCAAATTGCAGAAAATTAAAATTTTCTAAAACTATGAGTGAAAAGTTAAAAATTAACCAAGCAAAATAATATTTTCCTACTAAATGTTTAGTGTGTTTACTTGATCAAATGCTGATCAATCTGTAATATCTGTATTAAATATTAAGCTTCTTTAACAAAGAATATACTGTATTTTCCATTCTTATAATTTTTTTAATGTTTGTTTTATGAAAATTTCAAAAAAGATATCAATGTTAAACAATTTTCAAGTAAGGTGCATTAGCAACATAAAACATTAATAGAAAACAATTCCTTAAGTTTTAAAAGTAATGTCATTTCATGACACTATGTACTGCTTTATCCTAATTTCCAACATATTAAAACATATGCTTCAGTTTGGAAATAGAGAGAGGGTGGCACACAAGTTTTGAGACCTCCAGCAGAAAAATTTTGCATATCAGATAACTTCCTCTTGGAATTCAAGAGCATATGTTACATTCCTGGAATCAAATTACTTTTAGTGCATGTTTCACTACAAATTTATAAAGGTTAAGTATAAAGATACGAAAATGTACTGAAAATATTTGTCACATTTATAACTATGTTAATGGCAGATGGTGATAAAGGTTTGGCAACCATGTTTTATTTTTACATGATTATCAAACAGCTATATAACAGACTGACAAATCAAATCTAAAATTCATGAAGAAGAGCAGAATTCAAAGCCACAGATTTGGCAGTTAATTTACTACAACTAAATGTTTAACTAAAAGATTTATTTAAAATCAGGCAATAGAAATTATTATTATGAAGTAATAAACTTATATACAAAAAGTGTAAAAGCCTCAGAAATAACAATTTTATAATACAAATTCTAAATTTATAAAATTACTAAACTCTTATTATATAATGTGCATTTTTATCAAAGAATATACTGTATTTTCCATTCCTATAATTAGCAATAGAAAATATTAATAGAAAACAATTCCTTAAGTTTTAAAATCCATGTTATTCTTGACATTATTCACTGCTTTATCCTAACTTCCAACATATTAAAAAGTATGTTTCAGTTTGGAAGTAGAGAGTGGGCGGTACACAAGTTTTGAAATCTCAAGCAGAAAAGGATATTTTGCATAATCTGAAATTACTAAATTCTTATTAAATGTGCATTTATTTGTTGCTTAAAAAATCATGCTGCACATGAAAATCGTATGTATTAACGCAGACGTTTTTTTGTAATTAGATGCCATGCATGCAAGTTGCATTGCAATTGGTTGAATGTTTGTAAGCGAAAAAGTGTTTTAACAAATATTTCATCACAAAGATTGATGAATGGGAGATTAGAACTTAATGTCATATTTGGAGTAGAGACCCCTATGATTTATATATGATATTAAGTATTAAGGTGAAAATGGTAATCTCTCCATAGTGAGGATCAAAATTTAGAAATTCAAATAAAACCCTCATGCAATATAACTCAATAAATACACCCATAGCGACAAAGTAAATTCATTTTTTGCAAATCATTCAAATTTTAACTAAGACTGAGTTTAAAATAATTATATTTTTCAAACATCCTACAATACCAAAACCTTAATGAAAATTTATTTCCATTTTTACATAATGAATTACCTGTTTCTTGATCATCTTGGAATGTTTGACCAATCAAACAATTCTACTTTTTCTATTGTAAATTCATTCTATAAATCCAGCAATCTCAATGTTTATTAAACAATTTAGATTGATGTTGATGTTTTTTTATTTCTTTAATGATGTGATGATTTTTTGAATCTACAGGAAGTATATTCCCATTTTTAAACCATTGCTTTTAGTTGTTAGCACTGTATAACCATCCTAAAATGAATTTAAAGATATCTGTATAAGCTGGGAATGAACAGTTAGTAAATACTTTATAAGCTCATTACTAAAATCTCTCCAATAAAAACAGTTAACTTTTCAACACAGGTTTTCTGTATTATTCCATATATCTTCAAATGTATTTGCTAGTTACATTTTGCATGGAGTCAGTCTATAAATATATATATTTCTTTTCAAAATTTATCTTTATAGCATTTTGATGACAACTGATTTAATTTAGAAGCCTTTAAAAAGCATTAATTTCCAATATACAATTTAACAAAGAACAATTTTGATTTTATTTACCAATGACAAAAAACTCCTACCAATGCCATAAAGCAAAATAGATAAAAAATTTAAAATACTAAAATACCAATGATTTTTTAAAACTATAATGCAGACTAAATCTTTTATATGATCTGAAAAACTATGTGGATGTTTTCTCAAACGAAAGACAACATTGATGCAACAGCAGTTGAATAGAGTTCATAGGAAAGAAACACAAAATAGACAACTATAAAATATCAATATAAAGATTTAAATATTTCAATGAATTAACTCATAAATGTAATTTCTATAGCGAAAAACAAGTGGCAGTAATGAAGGCAAGAACAGTAACATTCATCGAAAAAGACTAAAACAAATAAGAATAAAACCTTTGTAAGGGAGTTATAACTTTGTGTAAATAATTATAAACCCCCTAATATTTATACATACAAAAATACTCATAAAAATGAGAAACAGCAAGATGTGTAAACAAGAAAACAAGCATTATTTATTATCTGGTGGTTCTGTGGCGTTAGAGACACGAAAGACAGTAATACTGAGTAAATTGCGAGTTGGGATCATATATGAATCAGAATCTGACAGATTGATAAGATAAATAATGAGTAAATTGTATACAGTCTTTCCTCCATGTTTTTTTTTATATAAGGTGTGTAGTGAGTGTCAAGATAATTTAGTTGGAGAAAAAAAAGTGAAGGGAGTTTTCTTTACTTTGAATTTTAGTTATGAGAGTTAAGAGACAAATTTTACTGTTGTGGCCTGAAAAGTAAAAGAGCCAAAATTTTTGTAAACCCTTGTGTTAAGTTTAATAAGTCTGCCTGACTGTAAGGGTGTTACGTGTTTGTGAGAGGAGAAGAGTGATGTTGATTACCATTGGCTTAGAAAGGATGAATCGTATTAATGATAATTATAATTGGTATAATTATTTTATTATAATTATTTGTGATAGTATAATTAATTTTTATTTATTTATTTTTAATGGATACAACACCTTGAAAATAACATACCTTATTAACAGTAGGATTAAATGTTACATAATAAAATTCAGAGAAAAAATACAAAATAAATGTTACTATGAACAAAATTTCATACGAGAGAAATCCATTAACAAATATTATGTATATATATATATATATATATATATATATATATATATATATATATATATATGTGTGTGTGTGTGTGTTTTCATTATTATGCTTTCATAAAAATATAGGAAAAGAACAATAAATAAGTCAACAACAAGAATCATAATCAAATAACTTTGAAACAAAGAAAAAAAAGATCATGTTACATTTTAGAACAAAATATAAAAAAAAAAAAAATGAAAACTTTATTTTCAAATAAGTAAGCAATCCACAGATGGTAGAAATATTCTAAATACATAAAATATAAGCGTAGATGAAACAATTCTTCTTGAGTTGTTTCTTTTTTCTATTTGCTGAAGGTGGCTTCCACTGATATGGAGCAGATAGGTTGAAAGACTAGAAGACCAGTGGTTAGACAGCTGCCAGGCCAAATATATACCAACCTGATATGTCATATTATGGCCACCACTTTTCAAATGTGCTTCTGCACTGAGAACATCTCCAGAAAATTCTTTGCACAAAGTGCAATAGAATGCATTTGTTGACATAAGAAACTCGACACCTAAAACAAGAAGAAACAGACAAGTCATTTGTTGGAAAATTGTATTTAATAAACTTATTTATTCCTAAAAATGCTTGTGTAACAAATTAATTTTGGGAAGATGTATATCCTATATTTTAAATATCAAAATTCCAAAAAGATTTTTAACTTATTTCAGATATTGATTTTAAAGTTTTAATGACATTCAGCTTATTGAAGTTGTAGAAAAGGTATAAAAAAATACAAATTCATAAGAAAATATTATGAAACTCAGTTCTTAGCCATGATAAACTTTTATCATGCAATATATTCTTTTTCTTGAAAGAAAGGAGAAAAATGGTTGTTTTAAATTTTACAGAAAAATTATAATCTATCTGATATTTTGCAATTAATTACTAAAAATCACACTTTGAAAAACAACATTCTTTTTAGACTATTCACCTTTGATGGGAGCCATTTGTACTTGACCATATTTAGGCTTGTTGCTTGGGTTACTAACTGATTCTGGCAACCAAGGACGGTCATAATGATCTAGTTTCTAAGAAAGAAAGAGAGAATAGAAGTTAATTCCTGATCTTAAATGTTCTTGTGAATGGAAAATGCACAAGTATTTCATGTATTTATTTTTTCAGAAGGGAAAACAAATGGAAAACTTATTTTTGTTAATATGAAAGTTTATTATGTTGAAATGAAGTATTAGAAATTTCAAAATCACATTAAAAAAAGAAATAAAAGAAAAAGAAGCAATGAAAAGCCCAAATTCAAACTGAAATACATTAAACCTATGAAAACAAATAAATATTGCAAATGTAAAGTAAAACAAATTATTAAAAATATGTTCAGCTGTTTTAGTTGATGAATTTCATTAATTTAATTTTTTTTCAGCTAACTTTAATTCAGTTTTATTAAAAAAAAAAACTAACTATTTGAAAATATACTATTTAAACTTCTATAGATTAACACTATAATGATATATTCATACCATCACATAATTTCTGGTAGTGAATAAAAACAGTTTCTTACCACCATCATATCTAATCTACATTGCCTATCTAGAGTTAAAAAAGGAGATAACCTTACTGCTTATGAGGAGATTGCTCTAGATAGTATAGGGCTATATATAGAAAATGGTCTTATAGTTGTAGAAAAAAACTCTACACAAATTAAAGTTGATAAATTTAGAAAAATGATTCATAGGGAATTTAAAAGTTTAGATCTTCAGGTTAAAATAAGTACTAATATCAAACAAATTGATTTTCTTGATGTAACATTGGGTCTAGTTTATGACAATTTTCAGCCTTATATGAAAAACAATGTCAACCCAATCTAATTTAATAATTTTAACCATAATGCAAGCACTGATGCAAATATTGTTAAGGACATTGACCAATGTAATTCTAGGAATCCCAACCAATTCCCCTTGTTTAATAAATGCTTAACTGAATCCGTTGTGAATCTGTGTTCTATCTCTACAATAAAAAATCTGAGGGTTGAAGAGTTTTATATTGGCAGTACCAAGAATGCTTTCAAAAACCACTGGTATTAGCACATATCCTCTTTTACTAATGCTACTTATAGAAACAGTACTTCACTTTCAAAAAAGTTGAAAGAAAATAAAACCCCTAAAATGGAAAATTTTAAAACTGGCAAGGACATGTAGGGATCCTTATATGAAACTTGTTTTCTGTGTTTGCAGGAGAAATGCAGATAATCAGATTTTTAAATAGGGAGAATTTATTAAATCAATGATTTGAATTAACGGTCAATTGTAAACACATTTTACCTTTGACCCTGCAATCTTGCTAGACTTTGAAATTTGACAATCACTTCTTATATGTTGAATAACCTTGTTGTAGACATATAAAGCTTATCTTTAGTTAGATTTTTTCAATGTACTACAGTTGTACATTACTCTTCTAACATTACTGGTAATATTTTGTCTAGAGGTATATATGTTTGGTTGGCATTTTAACATTCTCTATTGATTTGTTTTATTAATACCTATATAAAACCCTTCAGTTAATTGTTGCATTCCATTGAGTATGATCTATATATTTTATTATTTTATATGATTTATATGCTAAAAGTTTTGTTTACTCCATTTATTTAAATATTTGGTTTGAAGTTTTTGCTATTTTGTTAAATATTTTTCTTTCCTTTTCCTTCTTTTATTTCTTAAAAATCCATATTTATCTCGTATAAAGTATTGTTAAATTATGTTTTTCTTCCTCATGGGAAATGTCAGCTATGTGACGTTAACATTGTAGCAAAATTTTCTTTCAAATTTAACATCTATTCGTTGCAATTTTAAATCTGTGTTTCATGACCTCTTACTTAGCATAAGCCCTTTTGATTGGTTGAACTGATTATAAACATAACAAGTCTTGTTACTTTACATTTCTATACTTTCCTTATATTTTTCTTTTCTTCCTTTTCTCTGGAAAAATATTATATCTTATCTTTCTTTTTCTTTTCTTTCTTTTTTTTTGTGGGAAAAGACGTTGTATATAAGTAAATCCTAATAATTGTAATACTCAGTCATTTACTAACACCTGATGAGATGTGTTGATACACATCCAAACATGAGTGCATTTATGTAGCGTTGTTCCTACATGTTTCAATGTAATATCCTATAATAAAGTATATATATATATATATATATCTGCACACAAAGGAGAAACTAAAATGTATTACTATTTATTTTCTAAATAACAAACAAAAAACAGCAGCAACATTAAAAAAAAAGAAATTACAAACTAAAATAATTTAAATTACATGAAAAAACAAAACATGAAAGAAGGATTTTTCTTTCTACTTACTGCTTTATGTTTTTTAGATTGAAGATGTTGGAAAAGTTCATAAATATTTCCAACTATAAGATTACAATGGCGGCACCAATGATTTCCGGGGTCAAAATATTCAAAATTCATTTTTTGGGTGCCAGGTTGATCCTCTGGGAATTTACTTTCATCCTGAGGGACAGAACAAGAAGAGCAATTGAAACTTCAAGAAAAGCCAAAAGAAGAAAGGAATTGGAAATTGCAAATATCAGAAAATTGTCAGAAAAATGAGACTTAAAATCAAAAGTAGAATTGAAAAAAAAAAGTATAGAGAAACTTTGTGAACAAACCTAATTCTACAGTGAAACATGAACCATTCTAGTGTGATGAGATACAACTAATTCACTAATAATTTTCTATCAAATTATTTCTTTTTCAATCTAAAAATATAATCATGATTTATGGGTTTTGTTCAGTAATGAGATCTAATGTGTTATTCCAAGTACAATTAGGATGAATATAAAACTAACCAATCTAAAAATAGATGTTAATTCAGGGCAAACATTCTGGATAATCAAATCAAAACTAGTAAAATTAACACCTAAATTATATTTGTATATATCTTAAATTTATTATTATTTATTTTAAAAGTACTTCTTTGTAATGAAGAATTTAATCAAACCTAATTCTACAGTGAAACATGAACCATTCTAGTGTGATGAGATGTGCACTTGTGCACCTATTTAGCCATTCTACATGTTTGCAAGAAGTGATAAAAGAACAATTTTGCCAACTTTATTAACACTATATGAAACTTAACAATGAATTACTTATGAAGTTTCACTATTATAGTTAACTTCTCTAACCTGCCACAACCATATCTACTAATAATTTTCTATTGACAGCATATCATCTAAGAGACATACCTATTGAAAGTTGCTTCTTATTTCCTACCAGAATGATAAACATATTTAACAGCCGATATGAAAACAAAAAAAGAAGTTAATCTTTAAGTTATTTTAGAAATTGTTAGTTGTTCAGCATTAATGCATATTCAATTCATAATTGTCAGCTCTTTCAACTTAAAAGCATAGCATTATGGGATCAGGAATTATTTTGCTCATAGGATGATCGATTCAAATTAGAACTTAACAATTATAAATCAGGATGGCCATATGAAACTAAAGGATTAATCTTTAATCGAGTACCCAAGGTTTGCATTCTTCTTTTCTTTCAGATTCTAGCGAGAAGATGAAAGAAAGCTAAGGAGGCATTACAAAACAGCATATTTAAAACTAAGAACAGCACCTACTTTAGAAAGATTTATTTCAGACCATCTCCTATTTTATGAAACCTATATCCATTACCTTCTGCAGGAGTTCCTATAGTTTCCTTTGTGTGTCTACTATCAACACTGTGTTATCTGCATATCTAATGTTTAGATTGTGGCTGTCACTAACAAATCCTGGTAGGACTTCTAATTCTCTCAGAATTGCCACACTGTAAAGAAAACAGAAAACACTTCCCTGTCTTATGCCCCTTTCTATTTGTGGACTTTCTGAATTAATTTCAGTAAAAGAAAGTAAAAAGAAAAGAATAAACATCAATTGTAAGAAGACAATGTATGGTTGTCAGCAAAAAAGACAGCCCAAGATGCAAAGTACAAATTGGAGATACCAAACACAAGCAAGTACAAAAATTCAAATATCTAGGAAGTGTTTTAACACAGAACAGAAAATGCAACACCAAAATCCAAAGACAAATTGGGATAGCAAAAGATGTCTTTCAAAAATTAAACAAAGTATTAAGAAACAGGAAAATTTTGTTAAAAACAAAGAAAAGACTACTGAACTGTTATGTAATATCAGTCCTCCTATATGGTAATAAATACTGGACAATCTCATCACAGACTTGAGGCAACAGAAATGTGTTTCTACAGAAGGATGTTGAGAATACCATGAACTGAATATGTGAGCAATGGCAAAGTTTTAGAGAAAATGGAAACAAAAAAGACACTTACGTTTTACATCAGATTGAGACATTTTTAAATTTCTTGTGAGAATAGAGGGCTTAGAAAATTTGACACTCACGGGACATATTGAAGACAAGGACAGAGCAAAGCAGCAGATAACCTACCTAACGAGCTTGTGCAAATTTTTGACAGAACAGAGTTTAAGATAGATAGCAAAAAGACGAACTTTACAAAGAGCTACAAAGAAGAGGTGATACTAGCAAGCCATGATCATCCACATCATGAAAGGACATGGCACATAGAATAAGAAGAAAATATTCATTATATACAAAGGTATACAGATTTTAAGGTTCTAGTTATTTCATAGACATAAATTATCATAAATTATGTAAAAGGAAAACTGACTACAAGTGGAAATTTGTAAAATTTTTGAAATCCAAATGAGTATATAAATAGGACAGAAAACATGACACTAAAATCTCATATGACGTCTCGAATATTTGGTTGATAATATTTGTTACTACAACTATAAGCAAAGTTACCCACTTACTGTAATAGTTGGCTTTAGAAATAGATTTTAACAAGCTTTGTAGCTAACATCTTAGATTAAGTACTTTTTATACCATACAAACCTACTCATATACTAGTCAAATTTCTAATACCAAAAGAAGAGAAATGTTGATATCATTTTTATTAAGGATATAAAAATCTGTAACCTATACTACAAGATCATTTTTATCAATTTTACAGACTAATTTATTTTTATTTTTTTTTAGACATTTTAAGTTTTCTAAACTAAAATTAAAAATAACAAATATTATATATAAATCCAAGAATTACTATATTGCACATGCAAATAATAAGGTTTAATACACTCCACTCCTTTTCTCTCTTATCAATTCTTTTCTACTCCATCTTTAAATGCTTTTTTCTAAGACAATCTGAAGAAAATAAAATCAAAAGTTAATTATAACCCTCAAAATATATTTCAAACTATTTAGAGTTTTATATTATATTGATCTAATTTTAATATTTCCTCAGCAATTCATTCCATTACTTACTAAAACTACTGGAATCATTTTGATTAAATAAGTAAAAGAGATCTGAAATCCAGAACAAAAAGATAACTTACCTCATCGTCTGTCATCTTTCTCCTATCTGAGAAACTTTCTTGCAAAAAAGATGACTTTTGCAGAGGAAATGGAGGCATTTTTTTATCAGACAAACTTTTACCATCAGATGACATTAAGTCATCATCCAGCCTAATACTCTTGTCCATGCTCATTTTTCTTTTTAATGGAAAAGGAGGGTCACCCTTAGACAACAGGAGACTTTCAGAAGGCAACTCACACCTAAGTGAAGGAAGGGATTTGTCTAAAGAATCAACCTGAAATTTATTGTTTCTTTTTTTCTCAAAGTAGTCATCATTTAGACTCTTACTTTTTGGATGGTTCGCAGGCAATTTCTTTGAATGCTTTGAGTGTTGGTAAGATTCTTTATTATAAGGAAATAGTTCCAATTTGATGCCAGAAGATTCAAGACTCTTGGAGAGTTTTTTGACAATTTCTTTTAGGAGTGACATTTGGTTGTTTATCTCATCTTGGAGAGTAGCATTTTCAACCAAAATTGGATCCTTGTGTCCATCCTTCACACGCTGTTTCTTGCGCATCAGTTCATTTTGCTGTTTGCAAAGCATGTTGAGCTCATTTTGAAGAGTTTCCACTTTATTGATATGTTCCAATCGTATCTTCTTCATCTGTTCAATTTCCTGTGGACTTAAAGAATCAGTGTCCTTAGAATCACTCGAGCTGGAACCAGATTTGTCAAGATTACCATCAGTACTACTTTTCAAATCTTGCTGTTTAAGAGACCATGGTTGTTTCAAAGATTGAGTCCTGCTTGGTGAATCAAATCTTGTTGGAGAGCAACTGTGTCTTTGCAAAGTAGGTGGAGAGGCATCATATTTTGGTGGAGTTTTTTCTCTATCTAACCAGGGAGGGGACCTTGACCTTTGTGACACTGTAGAATGACTGTGATGCAATGGGGACCTATCTCGTTTCAATCGTTCCTTTCGAGAGCCTGGGGATCTGTCTTTGCTTCTTCTAGAGCGAAAGGACTGTTTATGGTTCTTTCTTGCAGATAGAGGTGACCAGTCTCTTCTTGGAGGAGGTGATTGATTCTTTCTTGGTGACCATTCCCGTTCAGGAGACCAGCTAGCA